>OX465256.1:14899681-16099681 GCA_949987775.1 Aproaerema taeniolella
ATACCACCAAGTACAATCTATGACTGGATTCTTTCTTCATCCCATCATTTGTCTATAGAACCAGATTTATATCTATATCTTAAGTATTGTTATAATCAATATAATTGGCCTCTTGATAAGACACGATGAATTTCTAAAAAACATCATAGAGGGGAAGATAGAGGGAAAGAGAGGGAGAGGACGACCGGAAGAACATATTTTGAACAAATAAAGGAGAAGGTGAACGTCGTGTCTTATAAAAAGGTCAAGATGTTGGCACAGAATAGAAATGACTGGAAAATGCTGCACCGACAAGAGCGTGGCTCTTAAGTTAAAGAAAAAGACACTTACGTAAGTAATAACGCCCCTTATTTCATTATTTGTAACTACTTTTTATTAATAAAAGAGAAAAGATTTTTTTAAAAATTGAACTGTTTCCGGAAATACTGAACTGATTTTGATGAAGTTTGGGGTAAAATGTAGATCTATATGTTACGTACACATATATATATATATACATATATACTATAAATAAATAATTAAATATAGACAGCGTATTATGAACAGCATAATGTCCATATTGTCTAAACCAAGCTCATTTTTTGAATATTACATTTTACTGAGAGGTTCACGCGAATGGGTATATCTTAGTGGTTTGAAGGGCTAGCGTAATGATTTTTACGTTTCTGAATAGCTGAAATTCTGTTCTATAAAGGCTTTATCAAATAAATAAGAAACATAAAATTGTTACTGAACAATCTTTCGAAAAGTGTACAAATATTTACGAAAAATCCTTGTTTCATTAGATAACTCATCAACTGCAGTAAATACATATTAGATATCTATGGACGGAACATGGCATAGGTTATTAACTTTTATGTGTCGTTTAATTTTTTTAAATCGGTTAAGTACTTGTCGACTTATGGCGTGAAAACAAAAATACCGTTCCGCCATCTTTGGCTGCCCCCCCCTCCCCCCTCCACAACTTTGCCAATCTACGACCTTCAGTTTCGTATTGTGGACGTTACAAGGAATCCAACGATACCATTCGTAGGTATATCCAGAAAGTACAAATCGGAACTTTTACGTTACTTAGGGGCTAAACCACGCTAACAATCAAACGACAAATCTGTACCCACTTAATTCATCTACACAACAAGTGAAACTACTCCCAAAAACTAACAAAGTGTTATATCAGTGGTTCTACTATACAGAGCTTTAGGTAAATCTCTTTTACATATCTCTTGCTCTGTGAGTAGTCACTTACTTCCCTGAATGCCGGGGTGTATAGATATCATTACAGCATAGGTTTCAAAACCTACCATGTAATGTTAACATTACAGCATAGGTTTTGGAATTTGAAAAAAGAACTGTCATACTCAATACTGCAAGAAGAATATTTTTAAAAAGTTACTTTTTTTTCTCGGTATCGATTATTTACTCGAATCGGAATATAGACAATTTATATAAGAATTTATGAAGATTTTATTTTTAATATCGAACTATTTGTTTCGCAGTCACATCGTATGTTATGTTAGTTGAAATCGATTTAAAAATCAAACTGGCCAGCACGATTTGACGCGCTTGCGTGCCATAAAATCATGAAGAGTAAAAAAGGCAAACGACTAGCTAGGCGCGAAATTTTAATTAAATACACATGTTTCTCTTTAATAAATGTTCATAGAAACCTGCTTTCTTGTTTTTTTACTTACCTCACAATCGATATGTAAAGCAGAGTGTTTATCTCGGGTGTAAGCATCAATTGCATACTCGGGCTCGCTGCGCTCGGGCGCCAAAAACCTCGTATGCAATTGATGTCATACAGCCCTTGGTTAACAATCTACTATTAACCTCTTGGGTGGTTCAGAAGTCCATGAAAGTGAACTACTTCCCCAAGGAACATGTCAAAATACGAAAAAAAATGTTGAGTTCCCGTACAAACTCCATCAGCATATAACGCATTTTGTATGAGAGATCAAAAAATTTTTTTTCGTATTTTGACCTATGTTCCTTGGGGAAGTTGTTCAGTTTCATGGATTGATTAACCACCCGAGAGGTTGAAAGAGATTTACCTAAAGCCCTGTATATTCGTAAAATCACACTATAATTACTAACAAAATATTTTGTTTGCATTAATTTTCTCTATCGACACACGTTTGATCACTGCCACCTAATTTGATTTTACCATTGTAGCGCTCTTGGGTAACTTTAGCTATACAAGGCCACATACAAATATATTCCATGTTCTTTATTAGAAAACTGAAAGACGCTCGTAAGGATGTGGCAGCGGCGCGTGAGGAGAAGGACATTTTATCGACTGAACAACAACAACTGCTGCGGGAGAAGACCAAACTTGAACTCGGAATTAAAGACTTGTCTGATGACGTCGATGGGGATAACAAGTCGAAGGTAAACAATATTATAGAAAACTATGTATTTGGTGGCTTCCCTAGAAAAAAATGTACTTAAACAATTTTAGACAAAACTATTTGGTGGCATCTCAATTATTAATAAAATAAATAAAATCTTCTTATCGTGTAGGTATAGTCTAACCCTGGTGTCAGAGTTTTCAAACCGCACAATGGCCTCTGACTTGGTTTTAACGGCTGTAGTCAATTAACAACAACCGGGACCGACAACTTAACGTGCTCTCCGAAGCACGGAAACGCTCGTGATAAATTGCCACTTTGGTCACCCATCAGATTCCCTGCCTCTGTCAACGTTACTTAACCCCACTGATTAAGCAACGTTCACAGAGGCAGGGAACCTGATGGGTGACCAATTCTTCACCCTATTTGATCCTATGAACCTGGCAAAGTCAATAATTTGTAAAAAAAAATACTTCATTCTGTCTTGTCTATCGGCGTATTGTTTTAATGAAATTGGCGCTAACTCAGCCATATTGTTTTTTTTTTTATTATAAGATGGGTTAACTCTTGACCTCAATCTTGACCATAAGGTCAAAGATGAGGTCGACGATGGAGCGAGTTAACCCAGAAAATGCCTATAAAGGCACTGGTACTCCCACGCACCGACGGAACACAGCAAGCTGTTTGGCGTCGGACTTCGGTAGGAGGGTGGTCGCGAATCAGACGGCTCTTTACAGAGCCTACCACACCGCATGAGATCATAGGGCGACACCTCAGATTCAGAAAAAAATGAAGTGTCGTTGCCTGGGATGGATTACTAGGAGGCAGGTCTCATTTGTGTTTCCTTAGTCGCCTCTTACGACACCCACGGAAAGAGATGGGGTGGTGTTATTCTAAACCGATAACCACACGGTTAAAAATATTTATTATTAAAAATATAAATGGTATTTTAATACTAACTAACTAGACCAAATTCAAAATCTTGGCGGCTGTTTTGTTTGATTTCCAGTTCGATTTCCAATTGGGGTTAATATTTGTGTAAAGAGCAGATATTTGTGCTGAGCAGATATTTGTGTGTGTTCGTGTCTAGCTTTGTGTATTTTCCAAGGGACCCACGGCACAAGGGAAAAAGTTGCTTGGGCCTTTGAATGTGTCTCTTTCATTTATTTATTCGCTGATCTCAGCAACGTACATAGAGGCTGGGAACCCGATGGGTGACCAAAGTGGCAATTTATCACGAGCGTTAAGCTGTCGGTCCCGTCTGCTGTGGATTGACTACAGTAATTAGAACCAAGTCACAGGCCATTTGGCGGTTTGAAAACTCTGACACCAGGATTGGTCAAGTTCGCCACACACTTGACTATACGAGTACCTACACATTAAGAAGAAGATTTATTTATTTATTCAATAGGAAAGAGCAGAAGCCGAATTGGAACGTCTCAGGCAACAGATCGCAGAAAAGGAGCGCGAATTGGAGGAACTTAAACCAAAATACGAGGAAATGAAGTCTCGCGAAGAGGAATGCACGCGGGCTTTAGCCCTAAACCAGCAGAAACGACAGGAATTATACGCCAAACAGGGAAGAGGAACACAGTTCACTTCCAAACAGGATAGGGATCGGTGGATTGAGAAGGAATTGAGGTAAGTTTATTTCATTTCTTAGCTGAACCACTTGATAACTTTTATTACAAGTTTTTTTTTCATGTACATATACCCTCAAACGATTGAGCTAAATTCTTTTTTTGTTAGTTCATAACACGTTTAGTTTGGATGATAAATGCAAGGTTAGCTAAGTGACGTCATTCTAAATCCAACATGGCGGACCGCTCAAGATGGCGGAATAGTTATTTTATTTTGCACCCCCATGATATGGGTATCAAATGAAAGGGTTTGCTGAGAAGAATACCAAAAAAATTTAAAATTTCAAAAAAATTATGTTTAAAAAAATGGGAATTGAACCCCTCTTACGAGTCCGATTTGCTAGCCGTTAAGGTCGTCGCACACGGGCCACAAAACGCCGCCACCGGCATATTTCATACTTTTTATATGGACTCGCCGCACACGGTTGATGCCGGTGGCCGCCACTTCTAGCTTCTCGTGGCGGCGTTTTGTGGCCCGTGTGCGGCGACCCTTAGAGAAAATGTAGGTGTGGGCCTTTAAGTGTGTTGGTTTTATATCAATATCTTATTTCACAGATCCCTAAACAAACAGATAAAAGACAAGAAAGACCACGAAAGCAAACTCCGCGAAGACTTGCGTCGCGACGCATCTAAACTGACGGAATTGGAGAAGAAGATAGAAGACATGACGAAAGAGATGGAGAGACAACGCGTGGCCATTGACGAGCATAACAAGCAGTACTACGAGTGTAAGAAGAAGAAGGATCAAGAACAGAGTACTAGGAAGTAAGATTAAAAAAAAAACACTACATCCATAAACTGACGCTTATTCCTCCACCTATTCCTCCTAGATTCTTATAGGCTTTTTCTGGCTTAACTTGCTCCATCGTCGACCTCTCCGACCGATCTATGACCTTGGTCAAGATTGAGGTCAAGAGTTAATCCATCTTATAATAAACATAAGATAAAAAACAGTAACAATTTCTAACGAAAACCTAGTAGAGAAATGAAAAACGTTTTTTTTTTATTTCTGATCTAGAACTTAAAAAAACGTACATGTAAGTATACTTTTTTGCCTGTTTTATTATTCTCCAAAAAGTATTGTTTGTTCCCTATCTCTTTTCGTTGTCATGTTATTTACAGCCCAAGTAGACTTTAAACCATAACTAAAAAGGCATAAACCTAATAAGTCTTCTTTGGTTTATCTTAAGTTTTCTGCTTAGCTTAGTTGCAGAATTTGTTTACATATATTATCTCTTTCTCTCTTGTCAAGTCTTGTCCCTTTCAATGAATTCTGAGTTAACATATTTTTTTATATTTCAGTGAGCTTTGGCGTAAGGAAACAACATTGACTCAGAATTTGTCTTCTCTGAAAGAGGACCTAGCGAAGGCTGACCAAGCGCTTCGTTCTATGGCAGGAAAGGTAAGCAGTTTGTTTCTACAAAAAAAATATTCTATTTTTTTAATTATTATAAGATGGGTTAACTCATGACCTCAATCTTGACCATAAGGTCAAGAAAATGCCTATAAAGGCACTGGTACTCCCACGCACCGACGGAACAGAGCAAGCTGTTTGACGTCGGACTTCGGTAGAAGGGTGGTGGTCGCGAACCAGACGACCCTATACAGAGCCTACCACACCGCATGAGACCATAAGAAAGTCGGTCTCGACTTTCGATTAACTACAGTCGGGACACTAAATCGGTGTCACTTGGCGGTTCGAAAGCTTTGGCACCAGGGTTAGTCAAATTCGCCACATACTTAGCTTCAGCTGGTCTAAAATGGTAACGAGAACTCTGTCTCATGAGAGTATAAACTTCTTAATCAAGTCAAAGAAAATTGGATTCAATTTGTTTAGAGATAAGTTTTCATTTTTTTTTTTCGTATAAATTTAAAAATTCTTTTAGCAATTCAACATAATTGGTCAACGTCAATTGAATGCAAAAGAAATTCGATGTTCTGCTGTTACATTTACGATCATGTTTGCCTAGGCAATGACCGCATGCTAGGGTATCTGGAGCTGGCCTCACTGTAATGTAAGGTATTGTTTTGCGACAATTTATGAGTAAAATGATGTTTTTTCTTAGGTCTGGGTGTTAGAATCTGTTTAAGAAACCCACGGTGGAAGTGAAACCTTTAAATTTTTTTTCAGCCAATCCTTAACGGCAGAGACAGTGTACGCAAAGTGTTAGAAACATTCCAAGAGCGAGGGGGAGAGTGGGCTAAAATAGCCACCCAGTATTACGGACCAGTGATCGAGAACTTTACCTGTGACAAAACTATCTACACTGCTGTTGAAGTAAGTAAATATATTCAGGTGATTTCAAATAAGTGAAAACTTAGGTCTGTATTGCAGAAGAAAACTCAGGTTTTGATCTATACTTAAGTATGGTCTCTTTCTCTCACTATCAAAATGACAAAGACGACTGCTATTTAAGTATAGATCAGAGTCTGAATCGCGTTCTGTAATACGGACCTTAGAACTTCAACCAACCCATAAAACAATTTTATATTGGGAACATAGTCCTTAAGAAAATAATAAGTTGTTCAATGTAATGAGTTTATTCACAGCCTACAGTGCGACTAATTTGTCACCCTAGAGTCAAAAAGAACAACATATTATTCTTATATGTATTTTAAGTGACGAAATATATTTTTTTATTTTACTGTTTTGTAGCCTTTTGTATTTTTATTTCACTAGGTACCGCAATTAAAGACTTAAAGGAAGACATATTCATTTTTCTAGCTATACTCCGCGTCAAAAAAGAAGGCGCAAAGTGGCTATTACGCATAGAAATAAGTGTAACCCGTACGAGTAAACTTGAGACCTGGTGGGCAATCGCGCTAAAAAAAGTGGATTGAATCGCAATTGAAACGTAGCTGGGGGGCTACCACCTAAGCGAAGCTGATGCTGGGAAAACGAATGGAACGTTGTCGATTGCTTCTTTATAAGGAGACCTTGATTAACGACATGAAACAAACACAGCAATGTACATCATTCCATTCTTTCAATCAGCATCAGCTTCGCTTAGGTGGTAGCCCCCCAGCTACGTTTCAATTGCGATTCAATCCGGTTTTTTTAGCGCGATTGCCCTGCTGGGCCGACGACGTCACCTTCAATGTATCATCACATCAATGATCAAATATCGAAAGAGAGTCGAGACACGTATCCTTAGCAAATATGCTATATCTGTTTCGATATTTTATCATTTTGCACACCATACATTGAAGGTGACGTCGTCGGCCCAGCTCTCAAATTAAATCATACGAGATATACTACACTTGTATAGTATTTCAATATCGCATAGATTTGCTTTTGATTTGACCGGGTAATACGAACAGTATCTTACCAAAATAGATCAGGCATTGTGCTATATTAAAATAGTTAATAAGGGTCGTGCCCACTATTTTGTAGCATAACCACCACTTTCTGTCTTCCTATAAGTACTAACTTTTCAAACCTTATCCAGGTGACAGCAGGCAACCGTCTGTTCCATCACATCGTAGAATCAGACACAGTGGGCACGAAGATCCTGAAGGAAATGAACCGGCAATCTCTGCCCGGAGAGGTCACGTTTATGCCTCTGAACCGGCTGCAAGTTCGCGACATGGTCTACCCGAATGATAATGTAAGTAGATATTATGTCATCAACATACATAGTGATTAAACATGACCCATTATATACTGAGATTTCAAACCAGAGGATATCTGTTATTGGCTTATTTTAATTAATTTAATAAAAACTGTTGATAACCCAAATAACGAATTTTAATAAGAGACAAATAAGTCATACCTCTTCTCTCTTTGTCGATTTTACAAGTTTTTATTTATATGGATAAAAATTAAGTTATCTTTTCATGTTTTTTTCACCCCCGACAAAAAAGAGCGGTGTTAAAAGTTTGACGTGTGTATCTGTATGTCTGTGTATCTGTCTGTGGCATCGTAGCTCCTAAACGAATGGACCGATTTCGATGTGTTTTTTTTTTTGTTAGAAAGCTGACGTAATTGAAATTGTTCTTAGCTATTTGAACAAAATTGGTTCAGCAGTTTAAAAGTTATAAGCAATCGAATATCGGGTTTAATTTTTTTTGTTTTAAGAGTTATTTATGTACGCTTTTTTGTCAGAACGCAATCGCCATGGTGCAGAAGTTGAAATACGACCCGAAATACGCAAAGGCGATGAAGTACATTTTCGGCAAAACGCTCATTTGCCGTAACTTAGAGTGCGCCACGGAACTCGGCAAACAGTTCCATCTCGACTGTGTTACTCTTGAAGGAGATCAGGTGAGTCTTTTAAAAATAAATAAAATCGTTTATTTTCACAAAATACAAATAATCGTTAATTAAATTTAAATAATACTGAGACATGTGAAGGAAAACATCGTGGTGAAACCCGCCCGTCCAAGAAATTTGATTTTCTAAAGACGAGCGGTCCACCAACCTGCATTTAGCCAGCGTGGTGGACTATGGCCCAAATCCCCTTCGTATTTCGAAGGGAGGCCCGTGCCCCTCGGTGAGGACGGATATGGGCTGGTAAAAAAAAACTGTGACAAAGGGAACAAGCTCAGGTTGTGCTGCAGTGCTGCAGCGCTGTTTTTCAGCTTGCCTGAGGTGGTATACAGGAATACAGACATTTTTGGAGGGCTTATATCAAATTGTCAATTTTTTAAAAGCAAGCAAAATAAATAAAAGAAAATGAACGTAAAATTAATTATAAAAATTTTAATAGACTAATGGTGTAGGTACCCATATGTGCGTGATTGTTTTGTGTGTAGGTGTGTGTGTGTGTTTTCTAGGCTAGATTTCCGCCCAAGTGGAAAGGGATTGTCATATTGTCAGTTAATTGACTATTATCAAAATCTCAGTGAGGTTAATGTAATGTAGGTTACATAGGACAGGGAACCATGATGATGGAACTGTCAATTTAACACGGAGTTTCCATACTTCGAAAGGCACGTTAAACCGTCGGTCCCGGTTGTTGTCGATTGACTGCAGTCGTTAAACCAAGTCAGAGGCCTTATAACAATTTGAAATCTGACATCAGGGTTAGTTAAGTTCGCCACAGACTTAATTACTCCTACACGACAAGGAAGGCTAGATTTTTACAGCATCTCAATTGCGGTAAGTTTGAACGTGTTTACCAAATTTCGTGGCGCCTTTCGCCTTTCGTGGGCGGTTCAGCTTTGATAAACACGTACAATTTTACCGCAATTGGGGTGCTGGTTACTTAAAGTCATCTCGATTTATCTCCAGATATTCTTCTCAGTAATTATTGTGCTGCATCTTAATTATTGTTAGCAGTCACCTCAGGTGCTGACTGAAAAACAGCCTGGCTGAGGCCATATTATTCATTTTGTATCGTTTTGGCGTCTGTTTTATATGGTATATAAATTTATTTTAATCAACATCGTGATGAAACCCGCACATCTCAGAGAATTCGAATGGCGCGCGTTTCTCCAACCCGCATTGGGCCAGCGTGGTGGACTATGGTCTAAATCCCTTCGTGTTTTGAAGGGAAGCTCGTGCCCCTCGGTGGAGACGTATATGGGCTGGTAAAAAAAATATTGTTTTGGAGTCTGTTTTATAATGGTGCCTAAATTTATTTTTCTTTCTTTCTTTCCTAGGTATCATCAAAAGGCTCGCTAACAGGCGGTTACTTCAACCAGTCTCGATCTCGACTCGAGATGCAGAAGACTCGCTCCGAACTAATGGAACAAATCAGCGGCTTGGAACAAGAGCTCGCGGCTTTGAGGAGAGAGCTGTCTACTACTGAGACTACGATCAACTCGATCGTTTCTGAGATGCAGAGGACTGAGACCAAGCAGGGGAAGGCCAAGTAAGGGTTTTGTAGCGTCTAAGCGGAGCAACAGCCGTGATTTTTCAACCCCTGACGCAGATAAAAGGGTGTTATAAGTTTGACATGTCAATCTGTGCGTCTGTCTGTAGCTTCATAGTATATTTGATCAAAATTAAGCCATTAATAAGTCATAATAAGCTATGATGTAGGGAATAAATAATAGAGTTATTAAAAATTTAAATATTTTCCTGAGGAAAATTCCACTGGAATATCATTCAGGAAGGTGGTCTGAATTTAGGGTTTCGGTATTTGCTAAGCTGTCCCTTACACCCTGTATATTGTTGAAAAATTTCGTGTTAAGAAATTCACTAAGAAAATACCCTATTTTTGCTGCAAAACCATTCTAATTTAGTATAGAGAGAACTCGTTTAGTAACTCGATTTGCTGGCTTCAGTATTTTTTACCTTTCACCATCCTATTCACAATTGGTAATCTTAGTCGGCCTATGCATATAACACGTTGTGTAGTTATTCATCCATCATGTTTTTCGTAGGGACATATTCGACAAAGTGAAGGCAGACATTAGACTGATGAAGGAAGAGTTGGCTTCAATAGAGCGGTTCCGTGGCCCTAAGGAACGATCTCTGGCCCAGTGCCGCTCCAGCCTCGAGGCCATGCAGGCCACTAAAGAGGGGCTCGAGTCTGAGTTGCATCAGGTAAGAAAACAAATACGTACGTATCCGCTATTTTGGATTTCTTAATTAATATAATTCTTTCATCTTTCACGGAAATGAAAGAAAAACTTAGAATTATTTACAGGGTGTAAATAAAGAATAATGTGGTATAGTAACCAACGAAAGATTTTAATCAATATTAAATGAATGAAAGTATGGAAAAATGTTTTATTTCTCTTTTAACTTCTACGCTGGGCTGGTATAGTAAAAGAAAAATGTAGAATGTGCCAGCTGCCTTCTCTTCCCAGGCATACTGTAAAAGCCAGTAATAGGGACGCGCGAGGGTTTTTCTGTATTTTGGGCGAAAGGCCGACAACCTCTCACCACTATACATCATGTTTCATCTAATAACTCTCAGAATTTATGTCAAATGTGGCATTAAGTGGTTCTGAACCACTTATGCTCTACCTACCCCGTATGGGGTTACAAGCGTGAGCGTATGAATATGTGGACTAGTTTCACAGTAAGTTTACGAACGATATAAAATTAACATCTGGAAAGCTAGAAAATTACACCTTGCTATTTTACTGACATCATTTTGTTATATACACATTCCATTATTTCGGATCAACGTCACTATCTCTACTTATAGTTATCTGAAACAAATGCTTAAAAATCTTAGACCATACACTCTATAGATGGAGCCAGGAGCGTGCCCCTTTTAGATAGCAATAGTTTACCCCTTCCCTGCACCCAACCATACCTCACTGTACAAAAGCTGTACAATAACTTAACTAATAGAGTCTCTTTTCTCACAAATTCATCATAAAAACGAATAAACCTTATGCGCTAAACCTTAAAAACCGTAATGAATGACTGACAGAAGCTGCAGATCAAATGCTTTTTTTGTCACGATTTGAAAAACGTGACATCAAAAAATGTGTTACGCAGAAAGAGATGGCGTTAAAGTAACCTATCTCTTACTATCTTGTAGGAACTCACATGTTTGCATCTCTTTCAAAAGTGCTGTGACGTCATAATTACTCCGTCTATAGAGTGTATGGTCTAAGTTAAAAATTTATTATTCGTTTAAAAAAAATAGAACTTCAATTAGACTGCCATTTTGTGTCATATTAAAGAATTCAAACAACATCGTATCGATGACGGGATAAAGACTAATTAAGTTTTATTTTGATATAACTTTGCCAGAAATAAATGATCACACATATATCACAGAAAATCTGAATATCAATAAACAGTTTTTTTTTTCGTTATAGGAATTGATGGAGCAACTATCGACAGCCGACCAGGGAAAAGTGGATGAACTGAACGATGCCATCCGACGACTAACACAAGAGAACAAAGAGGCTTTCAGTGCCAGAATGAACTTGGAAGCCACTAAGAACAAGCTCGAGAATTTGTTGACTAACAATCTTATTCGGTGAGTATACAATTTTAGCGAATTCTTGCGTAAGTTAGTATGAATTTTCCTTCTAGCTTATAAATCTTTTTTTTTGTATGTAAATCCGGATCTTTGTAGGCCGTGAAAAAAATTCGTAGTTCTTTTTTGAGTAAACCTCCAAATTGATGCTAATTATTAACATTTTATGAAGCCAAACAGCAAAAGCTCTTTTAAGTTTTTAAAGTTAGTCTGCTCGTATAAATTTTATCAAAATCGATAACGAATTGAAAAGGAAAATTTTTGTTCTTTTTTATCTTTAATTTTATGTACACACCAATACATCAGGCTTTACATATTGACCACGTCGCCCTTATCTCGCTTGTCATAGCACCGGTTTTTGTACTGCAAATAGGTAACCCGACGTGCTGCTGTCTGTACATTGAGTGTAGTAAAATATTCGTTCATTAATTCCAGCTAATATTTTTAATTATTTATTACTTCCACAGTCGTAAAGACGAACTCGTCCAAGCGTTACAAGAGATCTCAGTAGAGGACCGTAAGAGACGGCTTTCGAACAGTAAGGCTGACCTCGCGGCTGCGGAGAAACGCATCAAACAGATCAACAAAGAAATGGAAGAGGTCGAGAGAAAGGTGCAAGCTGCTGTTAAAAACGAAAAGGCTTTGAAACTCGAGCTGGATAAATGGAGGAATAAGGTTAGCTATACAATCATTGCTTATTGTAGGTACTTTTTTTTTGTTTTCGTTAATTTTTATTTTGTGGCCACGACTCAATGTATTTCTCTCTCTCTCTCTCTCTCTCTTAGATTTAGCTACCGCAAATATTAAGGCCCTGATAAGGAGTCTATTCGCTATCTAGACGAAGTCGCCATGTAGATTTTTCGAAGTCTTTAGTTACATGTTCAGTTACTTACACTCAATTGCAGTAATTAAAGTTAAACCCTCTTTAAAAGTAATGCCGTCCTTTGTTACGTTAACTAGACGGAGAGTGACAGTATGATATTTAAATTGGCTTTAATTAATGTTTCTGCAATTACAAAATTCAATACAATATAATTGGCCTGCAATATAACGTATACTAGTAAGTTACATAATTTTTCCATGGGGATAATTCATAATAATGTCCCGGGCGGTTTTGACAACTTGGCAGTTTATCTCATTCTATGGCCCGTATTACTCAAGGAGACTCAATTTTTGATCTATTGTTGGCAATGAATTATTTTCTTTCTTCTTCTTCTTTCTATACTTGAGTATTGATTGTCTCTTTCTCTCACTATCAAAATGACAAAAACGCCTGCTAGTATAGATCAGAGTCTGAGTCGCGTTCTGTCATAAGGTCCTAATATGACCGTGAATATTAAACATAATCGTTCGATATTTTCATCATCAACCTATTCTTTCTACACACGGCAGTACATCAGGGTATACGTGTTGACCTTGACGTCGCCCTTATCTCGCTCATAATACCGCCGACTTTCGTAATGCAAATGGGTAACCTCACGTGCTGCTCTATGTTTTTTGATCTGTGTCTGCTTCCTGATTTTGTTGTACAATAAAGGATTTACATTCTCTAGGAAAAAGAAGCCCAAGACAAAATGGAGGAAGACGCGAAGGGTCTAGAAAAGATGGCGTCGAAGGAGGTTCTCCTTCAAGAGAAGATCCAGGAATCTTTGGACAAGATCGCGGCACTCGGCACGTTACCCAACGCGCCCGACCTACACGCTAAGTACCAGAAGATGTCGCTTAAACAGGTACCCCATTAGTTTTTTTTTTACCAGCCCATATACGTTACCAAAAGGTACGGTCGGCCCAGAAAGTGGTCTATCAGTTTTCACAGAACTTCCCGTGTACCCAAAATATCGCTACGGTTCACAATGTAACAAAGAAAGAGATAGAATGATGACGTATTATAATGAGATGACATAAAACTGTCAGTTCAGTATTGCAAGGGAAAATTAACCTTTCTGTTTTATGTCACGCAAACGAATTTCAACATTAACGTGGTAGACCACATTTTTGTCAGACTGATACGGGCCTCCCTTCGAAACGCGAAGGGGATTTAGGCCATAGTGGACTAGCACGCTGACCCAATGCACTAAATAATTATTTGTGTAGTTGTATTTAGTTTTAAATATGAAATTGCCGTTCTCCATATTTTTTTAGGAAAACTACTTTTTTCTCATGCTAACGTTTTTTGGATTTTTGGGAAATGCTATATCCATAATAAAAAATAGATTCTGGCAAGGTTTGGACAATATTAACTTAATTTCTGGTATACCTTATTTATGGAAAGCGGCAAGTGTAACGATACAGTAAAAATAAGCAGTTAAACGGACAACACGTAAAACGAGCTATATTTGAACTTCGATTTCAGTAACTAAATTCAAAGTAAAAAGGACATTGGGCAGATCTGACCCGGTCATGACTTGGTGGCGGTCACCATAAAGACTTTACTCAGTCTAATGCTGAGATTACGAATATTATATTAATTCATGCCAGTTTGAGATATAACATATGTTTTTTTTAGAAATATTATAAAAAATAAATGTTTATTTTCTTACTTTTAGGTTATTTTTTTGCAGTATACAGTAGGTATAAAATATTTTGTACAGTTATTTACTTGTTGTTAAGCCCTATGCGACCGTCTTTATTTCGGTCAGATGTATTTTATTCTTAAAAATAAAAAAAATATAACTTTTTTGCTAATCATGTTCTGTATGGCGACCTGACCTAATGCAACCTAGTGCGGCCAGCGATGATACTTCTCTTGACAGGGAGGTCTTGACTTCTGTAAACACTTGAAAAAAGCTTATTTCTGTTAGAAGTTTTTATTCTATAGAATTGGAAAAAAACTTTTTGTTAATTATGTCCTGTATGGTGACCTGACCTAATGCAACCTAGTGCGGCCACCGATGAAACTTATCTTGACAGGCAGGTATTGACTGCTGTAAACACTTGAAAAAAGCTCATTTCTGTCAAATATTTTTTTCTAAAGAATAAAAAAAACTGTTTTTGTTAAATATGTTCTATATAGCGATCTGACCTAATGCAACCCAGTGCGGCCGTTACTAAAACTATCTTGATAAGCAGGTCTTGACTGCCATAGACATTGGAAGAATGCTTTTTTCTGTCGGATGTTTTATATTCTTAACAATGAAATAGAAATTTAACATTTTGCTAATCATGTTCTGTATGGCGACCTGACCTAATGCAACCTAGTGCGGTCAGCGATGAAACTAATCTTAACAGGTAGGTCTTGACTGCTGTAAACATTTCAAAAAAACTTATTTCTGTCTGATGTGTTTATCCCTTGGAATTAAAAAATAAGTCAGACCGCTATCGCCATACTGAATAATTGATGAACAAAATAGTTAAATTTTTTTAATGCCAAAGAATAAAAAGAACATCTGACAGAAATTAGCTATTGTCTAATGTTATTAGCAGTCAAGGCCCACCTACCAAGATAAGTATCATCGGTTACCATACTAGGTCAGGCCACACTAGGTCAGACCACCGCCATACAGAATTATGATTAACAAAAAAGTTATTTTTTTATTATTTAAGGAATTATAAACATCTGACGGAAATAAGCATTTGTCTAATGTTTATAGCAGTCAAGACGTGCCTGTCAAGATAAGTTTCATTGTCGGTCGCTCTGGGTCACGCCGCCATACAAATTTGCCCAATCCCCTTTGTGAATTTTTCTCTAAATCTCCGTAATAAAGACTTTTAATAATGTTCCGGCCGTTCAATAAAAAAATTATAAACAAAATAAAGCTTGAGAAAAAATCGTCAATTTTAAAATTAAACCCCTATTATAACAAATAACTATTGTTCTGCAGTTATTCAAAGAACTGGAGAAGGCCAACCAGCATCTAAAGAAGTATAACCACGTGAACAAGAAAGCGCTCGACCAGTTCATCAGTTTTTCGGAACAGAAAGAGAAACTCTACAAGAGGAAGGAAGAACTCGATATTGGGTGAGTGGGAATTACTTTATGCAGTGTGGTGATCGGTTGAGAATAACACCACCACATTTCTTTCCGTGGGTGTCGTAAGGGCGACTAAGGAAACACAAATGAGACCTGCCTCCTATTAATCCACCCCAGGCAACGACACCTCAATTTGTTTTGAATCTGAGGTGTCGTCCTATGGTCTCATGCAGTGTGGTAGGCTTTCTGAAGGGCCGTCTGGTTCGCGACCACCCTCCTACCGAAGTCCGACGCCAAACAGCTTGCTGTGTTCCGTCGGAGCGTGGGAGTGCCTTAATAGGCATTTTGTGGGTTAACTCGCTCTATAGTCGACCTTAACTATGACCTTGGTCAACACATTATAATTTAAAAAAAAAATTAAAAAACTTCTTCTTATCGTGTAGGTATAGTCAAGTGTGTGGCGAACTTGGCTAACCTGGTTTCAGAGTTTTGAAACTGCACAATGGCCTCTGACTTGCTTTTGACGGCTGTAGTCAATCGACAACAGCCGGGACTGGGGACGAATTACGTAACACGTGTCCTTAAGTTTACTTCCATGCTGGACTGAGAGGAAAGTGGCAGCTGCCAACTCTTCCCAGGCATACTGTAGAAGCCGATACTCTGTCTTAACCTCTTTTTTTTTTAATGGACAGTCTTTAATTTTAATTTTCTTTTCTTTTTGTTTATATTTCCTCATCTTTCTCTTCTTCTTTCCGTCTCGTTCTATTTACTTTTCCTTCTCCCTTCTTTCGCTCCCCTTTTCCTTCCTCTTCTCTCCCTATTTGATTTCAATTGCTCCCTACTTATTTTTAATTTCTTCTCATTTTTTTAATTCTTTGTTTATAATGCTTCCTCCTTTTCTCTGTCTACCTCTTTTACTTGCGCGCTCACGTTTGAAATGTGTTAATACACCAGATGCCACTGTCAAGAATTGACTTGACATGAGGGTTTTGGTGTAATGTGGGCGAACAACCTATCACCACTATACTTATGTTCAATCTTATTACCCTCAGAATGTATGTCAAATGTGGCGACGGAATTCGGTTTTTTTGTCAGTTTTGTACACTGTAGCACGAAAAATAGTCACAAATAAATAATATTTTCAACAAATAAAAATCTCTGGCATGCTTGTCATCTTTGTTAATATTTTTGGTCCCTTGGTTTGAAATAGAATATAGGTATACGTTGTTCCGTTTTTTTACGTAATTTTATCAGCAAGTATGTCAACAAATGTTTCATCTTTTTCATCGAAAAGCAGCCTTCGATGAAAAAGTTTCATCGAAGGCTGCTTAATTTTTTCCTTGTTATGATATGAAAATAACCGCCTTTAATCTTGTTTAAAATCTAAACATACTCGTCTAATAAATAAAACGTTACCGCCTTTGTTGTATTTTTCTATGCAACTCGATTATTGACCGTATAACTAGCATTTGTAATGTACGCATACTTTTGTAACAGTTGCGTAAAAAAAACAAGTACCATTGTTAGTAACTTTTCTAAATACCTACCGTATTGTATTATCTTCCACTGTCATTTGAAACAACTGAATGGATACCGATACTCACTGAACCGTTGATAAAGTTTGTGCTATGCATATACAGTGTTTTTGATTCATTGTATATTGTTTTACAATTTATTGTTTGCGGTAGTAAAGAATAAGATGTATTGTCCTTACGAATAGAAATGACACATATGAATACCTACTACAATACTTTTCATTCGGTCAAAGTAAATAAATAAATAAATGTAGGTACGCTGCGGGAGCGGTGTGGGTACTTGTTTGTTTAGTAAAACAGGGGTAGTTGTTAAATGTGAAAATGTACTATAATAAGTCATGTTAATCGCTCTTTTTGACTACCTCCAAAGTGGTAATTTTCACCAGATGCACATTTTTTGAGAATTCTCTTAACTTTTCTAAATAGCGAGCTTCAAAACATTTTAAAACACAAAAAATTATAAATCAAAACATGGATTGCTGCTGGCGAACCTACGCCAAAGAAGTCCAAAGCAGTCTTGTTGATTATTAAAGTGATAGCCGCAGTTTTTTGAAGATGCACGTAGTATAATCCATATTGATAACCTAAAGAAGGTATAACGATAAATTTAGAATATTGTGCCAATTTATTGGACCATTTTAACAAAGTTTTAATAGAAAAACAGCCGCATTTAATCAAGAAAGAAAGCCTTTTCCATCAAGTCAATACACGATTGCACACCTGCGCGATTACCATGGCCAAACTTCATGAGCTCTATCAGATGCTTGTTCACCCGCCATATTCTCCGGATTGAGTTCCCTGCGACTATTTCCTGTGCAAAGTGATAATGCATGCAACCAACGCTTATTTGAAGGGTTACCAAAATCTCACTTTATTGATGGGATCGAAAAGTTGGAGAAACTTTGGATGAAGTGTATTGAGCCAGGGGGAGACTCTATGTTGAAAAATAAATAGATTAGTAACTCTTGAAAAAATTATGTTCCTCGTTTAATTTTTTTAACCCGACTTATCACTCCGCCCTCGTATGTATAGATAAATACAAAACACTTTATTCGCACATAAAAATAACAACAAGACATACATAATTATAAGACGTGTAGCTCTCTTCAGATAAGTATTCCATGTCATTTTCCTTCTAACTACCCCTGTGGAAAAAACACACCGAGCCGTTGCTCCGTTTCAACAAACAATTGAACAAACAAACAAACAACTAAGCAATTTATTATAACATTACAGTGAGGCTAAGGAAGTAAGAATTACTTTGGTATTATGACTAACTTCGCTATATAATTTATTCTTGTTTTCTTTCCAAGCACTGCTTTAAAGATAATAATTAAAGTAAAAGTTGTCTTCTATAGAAAATGCAAATAAGTGTGCATAAACCATATTACATTTATGTATAAAAATTGAGCTATGTTCAGTTATCCAAGCTGTACCAAGAAAATACACCCATCCAAATAAGTTATCGTATGGGATCAATCTTAAATAACCACGTAATGTTCATAAAATCAATAAAAGTCTTCCATGTAAATGTAGAATATGATAGCTTTATTTACAAATTAACAACAATATTTTTTGTACAAATGGACTAAGTATTTTTTACGATGTAAAATGTTAATCATAGTTTTTTGATAAAAATGGCATTCTTTTGATTCTGTTTTCAAGATATAAAACTATTTTAGTATAAATTTGGTCTTTTGCTTGAGAAGCGTACATGAAATCTAAATGATTAAACTCTGGGACATTATGTACACCTTTTATTTTTGGAAGCTTATTTATTAAGGTATCAACATCCTCTGGATCGGCGAGCCAATCGTTTTTACTCGTGAATAATACAATAGCTACGGTTACCTTTTGCAAATTATACTCCGGAGGCTTTATCATGCCATAGATTTGATAATTTAACTCTTTGCCAAAATCGTATCGGCAAAATCTGCCTGACTGCACTAACTGACCGTAATGTACAAACTGCAATGTTGAAGAACCACTTGGTAAATGAGCAAACACAACAGGCAAGAATGCCTTATCTATTAAATGATTATTATTTCCAACTATCAGATTCAGCGCACTATCACATCTTGGAATGATATAACATATCACAGACATAAGTTTGTTAATAAAGTCAACGCTTGGCGCGTATGTGTTGAAAGAGGACATCCAGTACGCTATTATTTTGTTAGCTGGAGAAAACAACTTCACTATCGGACTTTTCACATGTTTCATGAAAGCCACGGGAGATAAAGCCACCATTAAAGATACTTTCCGATTATATTCTGGCCTCATAGAACACATCACGAAAAAACTTGTAGTCCCCTGAGAATGTCCAATGTAGTAAATATTTAATAGTTTTGTAGTATATAGTATATAGTCGATCATAGCAGGCAAATCTAGAGTTCCGATTTCTTCCCATGAGAATCTCCAAAATTTCGGATTTGTGTTGTTAAGTTTAACATGATTAGATGAGTATTTGTTTCCTCTGGCGTTCCCCATCCACACGTCGTATCCTTTTTGGACTAAATAAAATGCCAGCGCTTTTTGGGGGCCGAGAAGAAGCCAGCTGTCGGAAGAATCCATTATGCCGTGCATTAAAAACACAGCTCCAGGTTTTTTGGTTATATTTTTGTTATTGAGTAGCCGGTGCATTAGCAGGATGTAGCCATCTTCTGTAGTCACTCTATGCTCTTCCATGTAATATCCATATTTACCCGCTAACTCAAGTCCATCCAAACACTCATCTTCGTTACCTTTTTCGGTAACGTCCTGTGACTCTTTTGTTCTACCAGTTAAGGAGAATAAATTCCTCACACTGTCCAGAAATATACCTAATTTTTGCGCTCCAAACAACTTCTTTAACGAAGAGTACACGCTGGTGAGTGTAGTATCATTACCCGTTTTGAAAACGTACCCAGACAACGATACAAAAAAAAACTGAGAGCACAATAACACTAAACAGAAATAACGCATTTTCGTAGACTTCTGCGAGAAATAATGCTTGAATTTTCAGAGGCGTATTAAATATAACCAGTCTTAACTCATTAACCCTGTTCACTAATCACTGAGAACTTGACACACTGTGTCCATGCCTTATCATAATTTGTAAAGTATTTATTTTTTAACGACAGTTGCAACGAGCGTCCTTCCTTCAGAAAATCCTTTGCTTCTTTGACCTTCACACAAAAGAATTTCAATAAAAATATTTAAATTATAAACAGTTATTGTTATAAACTATCTACAGTTATTGTTTATTTGAAAATGCTATAGTAAATGTTGTTTGTTTTAGAGGTGAGAAAATTCGCGAGTTGATCGAAACGTTGGAGCACAGGAAGTTGGAGGCTATACAGTTTACTTTTAAGCAAGTGAGCAAGAACTTCACTGAAGTTTTCAAGAAATTAGTGCCTCATGGGAGAGGCAGCCTTATCATGCGAGCCGCTACCGACGAGGAAGGCATGCACCCAGAGGTATGTCGTAACAACACTAAACAATGACTCATTCTACAGCAGGCTCATTGAATGTTATCTTGCCATGAAACGTCATTTTGATACCGTGTTTACACAGTGAGATATTAGTTTTACAATTTAAGGACAGATACACAGACAAATATATTAAACCTATCGAAAATGTCGTGTAACTCCCGACATTTATCGCTTATAACTCATAAATGGCTGAACCAATTTTGATCAAATATAGCTACTCGTAAGAACCATTTCGATTACGACAGCTTTCAAACCAAAAAAAACCGCATCGAAATCGTGCGAATGGCACGGAGCTACGATGCCACAGACAGACATACTCTGCTGATCAATGTTTCTAAATAAAAATTTTCCACGTTAAAAACGTATGAGTCACCGACTTCAATCGCAACAACAGTTCGCACAAAGTAGATATCTAGTATTTTTTGCGGACTGCAATGCTTATTAGCAAACAACTACAAACAGAAATGTCATTCATTTATTTAGATGATGTTCTAGTATTTTGTTTAAGTTGATTTTTTTAAAAGCACTAAATCATTTTCGATAAAATGTATATGGGACCTCTTCAGGAATATACTCTTTCGAACAAATAAAGAATTTTGAAAATCGGACTACAATTGGCGGTGTTATCGCGTAACAAATATACAAAAAAAAAAGAAGTCGGTTGAAAATATAGAAACATCAAGTAAAAGAACCTGTAATTTTGAATAAAGTAATCTGCCAAAAAAATAATGATTTTGGTCGCCATTTCTTTTAAAGAATTGAATTGATATCAACAAAAATTCATGGCAAGATAACATTTTTGTTTTAATAATTTGAATCTGCAATAGCCATAGAAGACTTTTATTAACAGCTTTTATTGTTTTTTTTCTTATACCAACAGTAATATAGAAATTAACTCTCTAAAACGTCATAAAATGTAGCCTATTTCCAATTGTCCATCCTCGTATCATACACTGTTTATATCCATACAAAATATAAAAATTACGTAGCTTGTAATGTATTGAACTGTATGCCCTTAATTGTTCGCATTACCCTAAATACATGGATTTGTTTTTATTTACGTAAACATTTCGGAAAGCCTTGTCATATCAAGTGAACACCTCCATACACATATAAAAGAATAAAAAACTGGCCAAGAGCGTGTCGGGCCACGCGCATTGTAGGGTTCCGTAGCAGCATGGTTCAAATATGCAGCTAGTTTCTTAATTCTACAAGCATATTGTCATAGTCGATGTAAAAATCCCCAAATACTATAGTATCAAAAAGAAATGTATTAAAAAGTTTGTAGTTTCAGAAATAATTGTAGTTTTCGTCTAAATATAACAGAATGGAAGTATTTAATGCGCGAGCGAAGCGAGCGCAAATTTTTTTTTGTTTTTTTAAATTGTTTTTTTTTGTTTATTTTTGTTTTTTTTTTTTTAATTTATTTTTTGCGATAATATTATTGTTAGGGATAATATAATAATATCGAGCTGCTGCTAAAGCAGATCGCGTGGTGATCTTGTATAAATTTGATATCATTTTCGTACTTAGCACCCCCAAAAACCTATTAAACGACACCTGAAATGTCAATATGTCACAGCTTGGCTTTCGGCTCGCCTCACTTTAAGCGTGAAACCTTGTATGGCGGCCATTTTGGATTAGTGTACACTTCGTCGTGAATGCTACTCTCGTGAATTATTCCACATTTTATTTTTATAAAAATTAATGTTTCCCAAACGGATTGCTGAATCGAAAAACGTTCGTAGTAAACCCCATCTATCTTGAAAAAAGCTATCCTATGATAACCCACTCGATGATATCGGCGAGAAAAAAAAATCCCTCGCGCTTTCACGTGTATGGAAAACACCCGAAAAACAATTTTTTTCCACCATTTTATTTTTTAGATCTGTCAGCGCAATCAATATTACGACCATGCCAAATTTTAGCTCTGTAGTACCAAGGATCTAATATTAGTAAATATATTCTTATTAATCCCAACAACGTTTGGCACTTGGTCGACTATTACTCACAAGCTTGAAAGGCCAACTTATGTGTGATAGTTTTCCTTTTAATTTTGTTGTATATTCTATCACCGTGAATTTTTCCACATTTTTAGAAACAATCGTTATGCTTGTAGTGGGGGACACTTGTTTTAATAAAAATTTCCACTTTAAAAATTAACTTTTCGCAAAGGGAATGCTGAATCGAAAAACGTTCATAGTAAACCTCTTCTATCTTTTAAAAAGTTATCCTATGACATCTCATTCGATGATATCGGCGAGAAAAAAAAAAGAAATAAATATAATGAAATGGAAGTATTTAATGCGCGAGCGAAGCGAGCGCGAATTTTTTTTTTATTTTTTATATTTTTTTTATTTTTTTATTTTTTTTTGCGATAATATTATTGTTTGGCATATCATTTTCGTAATTAGCACCCCAAAAACCTATTAAACGACACCTGAAATGTCAATATGTTATAGCTTGGCTTTCGACTCGCCTCACTTTTAGCGTGGAACCTTGTATGGCAGCCATTTTGGATTGGGGTACACTTCGTCGTAAATGCTACCCTCGTGAATTATTCCAAATTTTTTTCATTATAAAAATTAATGTTTCTCAAACGGATTGCTGAATCGAAAAAAGTTTATAGTAAACCCCTTCTATCTTTTAAAAAAGCTATCCTATGATAACCTACTCGATGATATCGGCGAGAAAAAAGAATCCATCGCCCTTTCACGTGTATGGGAAACACCCGAAAAACAATTTTTTTCCACTATTTTATTTTGTAGATCTGTCAGGGCAATCAATATGTATGACCATGCCAAATTTTAGCTCTATAGTACCAAGGATCTAATATTAGTGAATATATTCTTATTAATCCCAACAACGTTTAGCACTTGGTCGACTATTACTCACAAGCTTGAAAGGCCAACTTATGTGTGATAATTTTCCTTTTAATTTGTGAAGTTTTAAAACTACACACACCGCACACACGCACATATACACACACACGCACACACACACACACACACACACACACACACATGCACACACATGCCCACACATGCACACACATGCCCACACATGCACACTGAGTCACACACGCAACCACTCACTAACATTCTGCATGACTTCTTCTTCTCTCTATGTTTTTATTATTCTGCATGTTGCAAATCCATTGTCTTCGACAAATGATACTGTACTTGATTATGGAGGAGCGTGGCCTTCTGTCACAGGTGTTCTCACACTTAAAAGAAGGTCACAGCAACTATACAAAATTTAATATGTTTGTTGAAGCAATAAATATTTTCATTTTCATTTCATTTTTAATTTTGTTGTATATTCTATCACCGTGAATTTTTCCACATTTCAAAACAATCGTTTTGCTTGTAGTGGGGGGACACTTGTTTTTAATAAAAAATTTCACTTTAAAAATTACTTTTTCGCAAAGGGAATGCTGAATCGAAAAACGTTCTTAGTAAACCTCTTCTATCTTTTAAAAAGCTATCCTATGATATCTCATTCGATGATATCGGCGAGAAAAAAAAAACCATTGCCCTTTCACGTGTATGGGAAACATCCAAAAAATTGTTTTATCGAAAATTTTATTTTTTCAATCTGTTGGCGCAATCAATATGTATAACCATGCCAAACAGCTCTGTAGTACCAAGGATCAAATATTAGTAAATATATTCTTATTAATCGCAACTAAGTTTGGCACTTGGTTGACTATTACTCGCAAACTTGAAGAGCCATCTTATGTGTGATAGTTTTCCTTATAATTTCATTGTATACACTACCACCATGAATTTTTTCACATTTTTAGAATCAACCGTTTAGCTGGTAGAGGGGGGGGACACTTGTGTTTGACAAAAATTTTCACTTTAAAAATTTATATTAGGCAAACAAAGTGCTGAATCGAAAAACGTTCTTAGTAAACCCCTTCTGTCTTTTAAAAAGCTGTCCTATGACACCCCATTTAATGATATTGGCTAGAAAAAAAAAATTCATCGCCCTTTCACGTCTATGGGAGACACCCGAAAAAATTTTTTTTTTTCTAAGATTTCACTCTACAGTTCTGACGGCGTAGTTAATATTTATGACCATGCCAAATTTCAGCTCTGTAGTACCAAGGGTTTCTTAGGAAACCCGCGGACAGACGGACAGACGGACATGGCGAAACTATAAGGGTTCGTAGATTACTACGGAACCCTAAAAATGGGAAGGTATTGTGCACATAATTTAGCTGGTATTCTTCGTTCTATACGTATACTATTTCATAAATTTATACACCTGCCAATAGATAGAATACAATGTTCGGCTCTTTTATAACCACCATGCAATGTACCGTATACTTGCAAATACGTATTTATTCATTCATACATAATACAATTAACTGAGTCATTTGGTTCTTTAGTAATTTCATGTAGGTACTGATCGTAATTGTCTGTGAACATGTGTTTTACAGATGTATTGAATGTCAATGGGCTATTATTAAAAAAAACACAAACCTAATTATTGCTCAGCGGCAATTTGGTCACCTGTTTTGAAAACAGTATAGGAAAATGAGAAAATATGTTCCCTAGTCATATTGAAGTGAGGGGGAATTCCCAGCGGGTATAATTGTGTTTTGCAAAGGTCAAAATAGTGTACATTTTTTACTAAAGATATAAAAAATGTAATTTAGGTATGGTCAAACAGGAAGAACCCTTATCAAGTTCATTAACAATTTTAATACATTTAAAACTTCGCTAAGGGTTATATTTGAAGTTGTTACTTTGAAGTTTCAAATTAAAATAGACTTTATCGTTCTACAACACATACAGAAAACTCAACCTTATGGTAAAGCCTTTTCCTGTTCGACTTTACATTAAAGTTTCAGTATTTTGAAATTTGTGTGCATTGTCAAGGAGAGGGAATTTGAAATGTTATGCAATGTCAATTAAATTCTTGAAAAAGTTTTTAATCAAAGTTAAAATATAGAATGCAAAGTCGCCAATATCAAGTAAAGAAACCCTTTATGGGTTATAGTACGTCATAACCACGTCCGTTGATCAGCAGGGTGCACCGCTAGCATGTGAGAATGACGACTTTGGAGCACTGATGTTATGACTTAAGACTCCACATACCGGAATGTCGTTAGTACTCTGAAATAAACATTCGTTTCGTCGTCATCAGCCTATATACTTTCCACCAACACCAAAGGACGTTTTATAAGTCTCAAATTAATGATTGGTAGTCTTAAGAAAAATCGTTTTCGAAAGGCGCGCTTTCCACCAACCTGCATTGTGCCAATGGCCTAAAATCCCCTTCGTGTTTCGAAAGGAGGCCCGTGCCCCTCAGTGGGGACAAATATGAGCTAATAAGAGACGGAAAGTTGTTAGATTATATACTTCTTATATATATTTCATTACTTTATCGTAAGGCAATTTGTATAGGCATAAGTGTATTGTAGGGCAGTAAATCTTCAAATCCTGTATTAAGTAGGTCTATTTTTTCATTACAGCGAGCGAACGCCGACCAGTTCACAGGCGTGGGCATAAAGGTGTCCTTCACAGGCGGGGAGGGTGACATGCGAGAGATGAACCAACTGTCGGGAGGACAGAAGTCTCTTGTCGCACTCGCGCTTATCTTCGCCATTCAGAAGTGCGACCCAGCGCCTTTCTACTTGTTCGACGAAATCGATCAAGTAAGATTTTTTACCTTTGCGATTTAACTTTTTTTCTTTGATTTTTTTCATCTAGGTTATCAGTATTTGCTAAGATGTCCCTTACACTCAGTATTATGTATGTCTCAGCGCGATAAACTAAAAACTACTGCTTCTTCGTGGATCACACCAACAGAAGCTGTGATCCACGAAGAAGCATTATGTGTATAATTCATTCCTGAAACTCCCACGGGAACAAGAACCTAGTTTTAAATAAAAACTTTACACAACTCTGCAATCAAACCTACATTTTACCACTCCCCAGGCCCTGGACGCTCAGCACAGAAAAGCGATCGCCAACATGATCCACGAGCTATCATCCTCCGCTCAGTTCATAACCACCACGTTCCGTCCCGAGCTGTTGGAGCACGCTCACAAGTTCTACGGAGTCAAGTTCCGGAACAAAGTGTCACACGTCGAATGTGTTTCGAAGGAAGAGGCGAGAGACTTCGTCGAGGATAGTGCTACGCATGCGTGAAGAGAGGATTCTATGTGTCGCGATATTTTGTGGGTGAGGCTGTTGGCGTATCTAGTTATTTACGGGTTATTTTTCAGCCGGGCCCGACGAAAATTAAATGTACTTTAGCTTAATACGCTGCGTATTGAAAAAGTACGTTACTGTAGCGGCCAGCAAAAGAGGCATTGATGGACGAACGTGTAAATGTGGGCCGAGGTAAAGCCAAGGCGCTTTGCTCAAATAATGCGCGGAAATTAAAATACGATTACTTTTCACAATCAATAGAATAGAATAGACAACGCTACGCATGCGTAAGGCGAAGATTCAATGTAAAAACCGTCTTGGACCTACTCAAAAATAACTAGTTAAAAACTTAAATTACTAAGGCCCATCTCCAATTCTAATGTACAGGGGCCAAAACTTCAGGTTACTCATTAGTGTCGTAAATCCGTTCTCGTAACCAGACGTGAGAGCAAAGTATTAGGTAGGAGTACACGCGTATTGGGTGACTTTAAGCAAAAGTTAGGATATGAACTAGCGCACTAACCTAAACTTTTCCCAGGGAAAATAGGTCGAAACATACAATTTCGCCTGTCCATACAACTAAGCTTTTAACTTATTGCATAAGTTTATCCACTTTGAGTCGTTGAGCCAGCGAAGTAAGTAAGTTATGTATGGGAAGTCGATTTTTGTTTCCTTGGGTAAAGTTATTTAATTTTATGAGGAGAATAACCCCCTAAAGTTTCATTAGCTAATATATAAAGTCACCACATGTACTTACTAAACCCGATTCTGGATTTTACTGCAGTCATTTTTTTTTTCAAATCTAAAGATCTTTTTATTTTAATTACTTCACCTACCTTTAGAAGTTATTCATGCTTTTAATTTAATTTTCAGTGATTCTGAAAACGAACGATTATTTCGTTTTGATTACGAACTCTATGAGAATTATACAATTGCTAATTGGGATGTATTACTTATTTCTTAAATATATTATAATGAATATGTATTATTTAGCATAATATATTGAGGCGTGTCATCCACCCACATTTAACATATTGACTACAATGAAACTCGAGAAAATGTTTCATCGCAAGATGTGGACATGTAATTTTGGAATGTGACTTTTTTGTAAACTTATTATTATTACCTATGTATTGTTAAATTAAAATATTCTAAGATAAAATAAAAAATTCCATTTTGCAAATTTGTTGTTTATTAAATAGCCCTTTATATGAAAATTAATCTCTAGAACCTTCGATCAACTATAAAGAACTAGATACACAATCCACAACAAAAAAGTTCCCTCACTAAATGATCACCCACTTGACGTTTTGGGTTGTCTTTTCGTTTAGTAGCATTCGTTCGATCCGAAAGTAAGCATGCCTCAGTGCGCAGTGAAAAATTGTAAAAATCACACCTCCAGAACATTAAAAGAATATGGAATGACATTTTTTAAATAAGTAGTTTTGTAATTATTATATGTGAATTGAAATTATCTTGATATTTGGCCAAGAAAAGGTTATAAAACATTTTTTTAGTTTAATTTAATAACATTCGGCGAGAGTATAACCCTTTAAATTGAATAGACACTAGCGGAACTTACAAATCCATACCGTTGTATTTCAACATCATTTGTTCGGGTTATGCAGTGACTCTGTTCTAAAACAAATAGAGACGCTTTTTTTTATATAGTGTTTTTTTTTTTCATTTTCATCTGTGTTATAAAATTTAAGTGTAAAGAGTATATGTATTAATTCTGTTTTCTATACTTACATTAAAGGTATTATGGCAAAACCATTAATCATATAAAATTGAATTAATAAAAAATTTAACGTGCGTGACGTTTACAAACAAAGTTTTATTGGATTTTTAGTTTTCCTAGAGATCCTGTGCGATGTGGACAGTGGACATACGTGGTCGCACGTCAAAGATGTGAAGATTTTTTCTAGCCGTCGCAAAGTAGTGTCTTTTGCTCCAAGCATTTTTTAGAAAGTGGCTCGTATGTCATTACAAAAGGAGTCAAAAGGTTACACAAAACAGCTGCACCTCAAATAGTATGTACCTTTTTATCACTTTTGATTTGGAGTTTCTTGTATTGAATAAAATAAAAAAAATATATTTCATCTTCAGGACAAAGATGATGACAGCGAAGAAGACAAATGTTTTTTTTTTGAGTTAGTTGCTTTTTTTAAATAAATTATTACTTGTACTTAAATATCTATTCAGTTTCATAGCTAATTTCCTCTCTTAAATCTCAATAGGTCATTTCTGTTCAAAAAATTATACTAAGTTTTAAATAAGCAAAACATAATATATGTGTAATCGGGAAAGACACTTTTTTTTATATATATTTTTATATTTTCTTTTTTTATAAGTTATTTCATAAAAAAATAAGCATAGAATATTAGGTTTATAAGCAATAATTAAGAAGAGTGGTGGCGGCTGTGATTATCAATTGAAATGTATATTAATCGTCGGTTAATTTGAAATGAATGTGATTTTTTTAATAATAAAAGACCATAAAAACTAACATAAAAGTAAACGGCTGAACCAATTTTGATAAATCATATCTGAAATCCAGCGCAAGAAGAAGCTTTAGAATAAAATAAACTGCACCATTAACATCATCAGTTTAAGAGCTATGATGCTCCTATACATACACAACACAGTCAGGGGTTAAAAAGAAAACCACACCATTTCGTATCATTTTGAATTTGTTAAAAAGTTTGTACGAAGATTTTATATGTGAAATCGACCCAACTAATATATTTTTAAAATTAACAAAGGCAACTCCACTCCTCCCATGTTCTACGTGACAGCCAGTGTCATCAAATTGTCTTACGTTATCCTTTGTTCAAAACCCAAAGTGGTATTTTACAAATTAAACAGATTTTATTTTCGACCTTATAATATTACGTTAAGGTTTAAATTAGATTAAAATGTTTGACACTTTAGAACTTTTTCATAATACATGAAGTGGTATACAACTATCTAAGTACGTATTGTAGTTAGGACACTTTTAAATTTCATTTTGTATGGGACTGTGTATCTAGTTTTCTATAGTTGATCGAAGTCTAGAACAGAACAGCGAGATATTCTATTATTGAGAAATTATCTATGCAACCAGCCCCCCGATTGTATAGAAAAAAATTGTATGGTGGTTTTATTTTCTTTGTGTTTTATGTCAAATAAACGTCTTGAATCTTGTACGTTTGAACCGCTACGTCCGCTACGTCGTCCCGTTTTCGAAATCCAGGTGGCCCCAGCTGTACCGGTGTCAGCGCAGCTGGGCCTTCTGTTTTCTTTGCAAGTCGTAAATGTTGAGAAATTCTAGGATAGTTAAAAATTAAAATATCCAATTTGGCCCAACGGGTTTTTTGTTTACTGTTCTGTAATCATTACATTCCTTGTGACATTGCCTAGGGATGTTAAACTCTCAAAATCATGGCAGGCCGATTTCTTGAAAAGGTTGTGTATTTACTCAAATAAAACCAAGACTAAAAGAAAGTTGAGATAGTTTATTTACAAACTTACAGTCGCATCCATTACGCGTATTGTCAATCATACAAGATATTGCTTTTGGAACACACTCATTACATTTTGATAATATCACTGAAATCATACTATTATTTATGAATAAATTCTATAGGGTAAATACATTTTTTTTTATTAATTTATTATTACGATTAATTTTCAATATGATATGTAACAAGAAAATAGTTTATATTTTATTTTGTACAATGAGTCAAATTAACAGTAAATAAAACAAGTTATTGCTACTACTCAGATTCTTATATGTATATTCTGTCAACTTAAAAAATCGTATTTAAAATTATCCCTCCATTAAAAATCGTTCTTGTTGGATTGCAGGAAAACAATATAGAGGGCGTTTGGTAAATCTTTCAACCTCTCGGAAACATTTTGATCTCCCATACAAAATGCACTGTATGACGATGAAGTTTGTATGGGAACTCAATTTTTTTTTTTTCGTATTTTAACCTATGTTCCTTGAGGAAGTTGTTCAGTTTCATGAACTGATTAACTAAACGAGAGGTTGAAAGAGATTTACTTAAAGCCCTGTATATGTCACCGTCACACGTTAAGGGGAGGGGAGGGGGTCACAAAGTGTGACATTGTGTGACAAGGGGGTGGGAGGGTCATAAGTTTCGTGACGTCAAATTTCAAAATGTGTTATGAGTATCAAAACGTGTTAACTATTAACGACAAACTCAACCTCCTCAGTCCCAAGCACTCTTTTTACGTTTTTACTTTGGTTGAGACAATGAGTTTTGAGTTCACAAAGAAAATAACAACTCATATTAAGTAGGTACTGCTTTTATTAGAACATTACAAAAAATGCAAAATATGTGACGTCACGCTAGGGAGGGGGGAGTCTTACAAATGTGACAAGGAGGGGGAGGGGGTTAAAAAATAACGAAATTCGTGTGACGTAACTTATGGATGGCCCCTAATAAGAATCCATAGTACATAATGAGTACTATAAATATATGTATTTTATAGTACTCATTATACGAAAATATATTTTTCATAATAATTATTTATTTTACAAATTTCATAATCGATGAAATACTGTTACTTCACAAAGGGTAACCTTACAGGAGTAAAGTCAAGTAGTTACTTACTCTAATACTATGAAGATGTTAAAAGTGAACAAGAAACTTTTTAAATGCTTTAAACATTACTCACAATATAGTATAGATCGATAAATAGACTATGTATTTATGAATTATAACTACAAAAATACTTTTAGATTCCCATATTTTTATTTACAAAATATAAAAACTATTCTTCATGTACATAAAACACTATATTTCTTTTTGCATACATACAAGGTGATAAAAAACCTCCTAGCTATATTCAAAATCCTGAACCAATATCACTCAAAGAACACATTTATGAATTATTTTTTTAAAATAAATTTTCAATGGGAATAGTTCATTTTTTGCCTAAACGTAGACATTACTCCTACACCAGGCACGCGAGAGGTGCGGGTAGCGCGAGGGGGGTGCGCCCGAGTGGTGTCTACGTTTAGGAAAAAAAAATTCCCCAAAGAACATGGGTCGAAATATGAAGAAATTGTTCACCTCTCCATACAACTTGTGCGATCATTTGATTTTTTTTTGTTCAGAATTTCACATGGTTTCCTTGGTTGTTCAGTTTCATGGGCAGAATTAACCTCTACATTTTCGCCAATAAAATGCTGTCAATTCTGTTGCTCAAAAAATCCTTTTTATTGATAGCTATCCCTGTTTCTTTTCAACTTTTCTTTAAAAAAAAAGATTTGTAAACTCTGTAATTTTACTGTTCTAAAGCAGCAGCAGCAGAACAGACGACAATTTTTTTTTATGAAATTACTAGATAAAGTACTTTAAACTTTTCATAAAACTTATCTTAGTGATGAAACGCACATACGAGAAGTCACACAAAAGCATCGGAATTACAATCTATTAATACTTACTTTTATGCCTAAAAGTACTTAATAAATCAGAATAAAAAAACATTTACATCTCACAATCCATGAAACAGGGGCAGCCCAAGATTGGGGGGGGGGGGCGCATTCATATCAACCGACAATTATTACGTATCATATTAAAATAATTAAGGATTATTTACATCAGCCATGCCCCTGCCATGGAATCAGTTTTAATAGAAAACAGGCCAATCACAAACAAGAAAAGGAAGGGTCGAGATTTTTGAACACAACAACATCTATAAGTATAATAATTATGATCAATTATATGTATTGTATATCAAGGTGATACGCCGTTTTGCAGCTAGCAAATACTGAATGTGGTTAATATTTTAACCATTGCTAGAGCGCAAATGGTACTTTAATACATTAACTTTTCTTTCTTATAAAAACTATGTTATATTTATGCTACAGGTTGAATTTTAATTTAAAAAATTAAAATTCAAAAATTAAAGAGACCTTTTCCCTTCACTGGGACACACAAAAATATCTGTAGTATCAAATATGATTCCGATCAATTGATGCTCGACTCACAACGACAAGAAATTTATGCGTTTGTTTTATTTATACAAAAAACAATAATTAAAATATTCACAAAAACATACATCAGAAGTGCCTAGAGACCACTACTTTTCATACAACAGAGGTTATTTCATACATTTATTAAAATACTGGAAACAGAAAATTTAATTCTATTCTTTAAGAATTTTCATAAAAACAAAGTATGAAAAATAGTACACGATCCCTAGAAATTGATGCATGTGATAAACACGTGAGCTTAAATATGTACCTACGTCACACAATAAAAACACTACTATAACCTCTTAAGAGGGACAGCATAAGGGGAGGTCCAATCCCTTTCGAATACATCTTGCAAATCTTTCCTTATATCCTGAGTGACATTCCCCATGAGATCATGTTTATAATCGTCTTGGAAAACGAACGCAACTCCAGCGGTATCCACGAAATAGTCTCCAGACCAGTTAGACGTACCTATGTACGCGGTTTTGTCTGTGACCATGTACTTGTTGTGGTTGACTCGAGCGAAAGGGATCTTGTCCTGTTCAGGCGTTGATGGTACTACGAAGCGTTTCTGTAACAAAAAGTACCACTTGAACAATCTTCAGTTTTGGATATCATTACACAAATAAAATTGATTCTTCCGGTATCCTAAAACATTGCATAATCTTTAGTGTAACGCTAGGTGTTAGTTGCACCATCTATAACTTTCACATTGGGTACGAGTGGTTCCATCTTAACTTTCACAGTAGTATAAATTGTACCATCTGAGTTTCACACTAAGAGTGAGTTGCAAACTGTTAATTCTTTAAGCGTGGCTTATTTCGGCACTACCCAGATGTCAGACCTTTATTTTAACTAGCCGGAAATCAGTGATCAATTGGTCAAAATAAGTCACCCAAGGACACAATTAGTCACCCTCCCGTTAATGAACTAGGTATAAGGATTTTTTTGGGGCAGTGCCGAATAAGAAATAAGCTTATTCGGTCGGCAATGATTATTTGGATACATATTTATACACATGACTGCACACATCATCATCATCATGTCAGCCGCACGACGTTCACTGCTGGACATAGGCCTCCCCCAGGGATCTCCACCTCGATCGGTCCTGCGCCACCCGCATCCTGCACACATCACTCTTAAATTATGTTACGCAAATTGTGAATTGTGTTACGCAAATTTTGAATAGGTGATGAAAAACAAACAAAAATAACTCACGACTTGTATATCGACGCGCGGGTACGAGTGCGAGAGCGCGGCCAGCGACCGCAGGAAGTAGTCCTCGGCCGCGCGCGAGTGCTTCCACCAGCTCACCAGCAGGCGGACCCGCACACGATGGTTTAAGGCCGCTGTGCGAATCGCGTCGTCGATTTTTGGCCAAAATCTGTGGACAAAGAAACAGTGTCCAGCTGACACGGTCACTTGCAAAAGTCCATATAGAATATCCACAAAGAGTCGTCTGCCGGCTATAACTCACGCACTCGTTGACAATAATAGAAAATAAGCAGCAGGGGTTTACAAGTGATATAAACAATATTTACAACTTTCGCGTCACCAGCTCTCGTGGCGTATTTTTTACGCAGCTGGTAGACGGTTCAAATCCTCGCACGCAGCCATCGTTTTAGATATGTATTGGAAGTTTTTTCATTTTACTTATATTATTTATTACTTTAGAATGGTAACATGCGTGAAATCAGATACTGTACGACTTATTATTTGGATTCTCGTTTTAATGGACTACCCTTTCTTTGACAGTTCACTTCGAAAGCTAACACTGACGAGGGTGATAGTTTAATTGTATCTTTAAAATGCAAACTAATATTGATATGCGTAGAGATTGCAGAGGCGAATTCGCATTATTGAGCTATATAACAATGTCGCCGGAAAATAATAAGAATCGTAAGTTGATCAATTTTCGAGGTAGTTTATCAACTAAGAAACAGAAGTACTCACTGTAATCTCGGCGCGAATACCAACGCGGGCTCGTAGTCCATGACAGAGATATAGACAAACTCCTCGGCGGCCTCGATGATCGACACGATGGCGTCATCATCGTTCGTACGACCCTCGGGGCTGAATTGAGGCGGTGAACTCTGAAACAAAACATGATTGCTTGCTACACGGTGATTTCACCAATATTTAGGGAATGTTTATCTTATTATAATGCACTTGTGAGGAGACACCTTGAATTTAACTCTATTGGGGTGCCACATGGATATAAGTATACAATTATGTTGGAGCGAATCTAGAAATAATTCACAAGGTTTTTGTACCTTAAAAGTTATGGAGTGTACCCATTCTATTCCCTCATGTATCCCACTCTATTCGTGTTAGGCATGGTGGGATACAACAAGCTAGAAACAAGAAGGAGTTTAGCATTAACATCCTACGTATTTAGAGTTTTTATAAAGTCTTCTTCTTCTTCTTATCGTGTAGGTATAGTCAAGTGTGTGGCGAACTTAGCTAACCCTGGTGTCAGAGTTTTCAAACCGCACAATGGCCTCTGACTTGGTTTTAACGACTGTAGTCAATCGACAACAGCCGGGACCGACAGCTTAACGTGCCTTCCGAAGCACGGAAACGCTCGTGATAAATTGCCACTTTGGTCACCCATCAGGTTCCCTGCCTCTGTATACGTTGCTTAACCTCACTGATCGGTTGAGATCAGCGAGAGCCACTGGGCTACGAGCGCTTCTTAATAAAGTGAAATATTAACACGAGTAACTCCCACATTAAAGTGGGTGAGTTTGAGCGCACCACCGCGGCTGTTGCTGCACCTCGCGGCAGGACTACTTGCTCTATAAAACACGTACGAGCTATAAGCACACTCAATGAAATAGCTAAAAATTTGACCTCTTCATTTGTTCAATAAGCGAATTCGAAAGAATAGGGCTACATATTTTATGTTACGTGTAATAAATAATACATCTTATTATTCATATTAGAAGTCTACACTATTATGTAGACTTCTATATTATGTAGACTTCTATATTAGGTTTAGCCTGTAATTATAGTCGTAATAAAACATACAGGCATCTATTACTCTGTAAATCTACGATCGACGGACGAACGATATTTGCCACCATCTGTCACTGCCATCTGTATAACGCAAGAGAGAGATGTACTGACATCCGATACAGAGTAGATGCCCTGATAATAGCTTTCCGCAGGGTAACCCATTATAGTTATAACCCATAAGCTGCGCAAAATAGCGCTCTTTGCGAGTATCCACCGAAGATCACCGTTGTAGTCCCGTCAGGGATCACAACATTGCCGAGTGGAGGCCTATTTAAAGCCAACCCTTAACTTTTATATAAATTAGTTTAGTAACGTTTTTATGTTTAATTAAAGTTGATTTAGTAAAAAAATCTTTCTTTCTAGGTAGTAATGACAAGATTCAGAATGCAGTCTCGATAACGTCAGGATAATTCGCTGATTTGGTTCTCGTTTGTCGAAAGACCGGTTGTGGCGAGCGCTCTTAATGTCTTGCCATTTACTCCTGCAGAGGGAGACAGTGTAGGTTTTTCGGAATAATTTAATGAATACCACACACACAAAGACTCATACTTAACTTTTCCCTTGTCTCGTCGTAGGTCCCTTACACAAAGACAGACACGAAGAGCCAGACGCGACAACTTAAATGGTGAAAGCGTAAGAAAAACTCACTAAGATTCAATCTTCTATATATATAAAAATGGAACCCGATTTTCGTTGTCACGGCATCACGCGTGAACGGCTGGACCGATTTGGATGATTCTTTTTTTGTTGTGTTCCTTATTGTCAGGAGAAGGTTCTTATGAAAGAAAAAACTAAAAAAGTGCCACGGGAACGAAGCCCCGGGCGGAAAGCTAGTCTTTTATAAATGTGAATTCGCAAAAGAAAAAACCTTTAACCCTTCCCTTTAACCTTGTTATCAATTTTCGTCAATCTTACGTTGTATAATTCACTTTTAATCGAAAGGTGAAATCAAGGCGGGGAAGGTCGTAATGTCATAACCGATATCAGGTGTACATGCAAATGAGTTCCACGGGAGCCACTAAATGGGCGGCCCATAAAAACGCCCATGGCCTGGCCCGCCTAAACCAATTTTCACTGAAAACTTGGGGTTTATTACTAACCGTTTTTAAACCGTTTATATGAGTTTCTAAGCAGAAAACGTGAATCTAATAAAACAAGATTTTTATTTAGTATCTAAGATACCACTTCTCTTTCACTTTTTCCATTTGGTAACTTCTCAATTAATAAAAACTGACGTCAGCAATGCTAGCAGATTTTATGTTGATTTTATAATAACGTATAACGTTAACGAGGCTATAAAACTTGCGATAATTATTTCATTAAAATACGAATGCGCATTTCTGTTGACGATTACACCAGTGTTAGTTTTTTAATCAGTCAATGACCATGTGGGTTCCAGGAAATTACTTGCTAAACTTTATGTTTATTCCTTGTACCATTCTATCCGTGGCTTCTGTCCTAGCACTTTATACAACATGGCGGCTTTTTCCAAATTGGCGGACGTTGCAAAACTACATGGTGATAAACAGAATATTCTTCGGGACCCTACATTTGATTTTGATATCAGGATACTTTTACAAATGTGAAGAAATTGTTACACGGCGGAACGATACAAATACAACGATAATTAGAGAAAGGTGTCATTCGAGAGCCCTAGACGTGCCGTTCTTAGATCACATATACAGCAGAATAGTAAGAATTGTTTTCTTTGCGACGATTTGTTGGACCTGCTGTTCTCTGCTAGTGGCTTATGTTAAACTTGTGCTACGATACACAGGAACAGTGAATCAAGAAAAGAAGAAAGCAACAGTTTTCACGATTGTAATGGTCATTACAATCAGCTTTATTTCTGAACAGCAAAGTCTCCATGTAGATTATTTAGAATTCTTCATCCCAACAATAATCGGTGTTATAATTACAACACTGAATATTTTTTTATTCTGCAAAGTGGTTCGAGTATCCATCGAAGGGATTCAATCCAGTGTGGGAGTAGCATTGACTTGTGATGTGATTATTTTAATATTTGTCATGCCTTTTGAGGTGCCTATGCTACAAGGCGAGATAACAGACCAAGAGCAGACGATTTTGTTACTTATTTTAGTTTCGGCAACATTTCTAAGACTGATACCGCAAAGTCTAATCATACTATTCAGTAAATCATCGAGGGAAAATTGGAAGGTATATTTGAAAAGACGCCATCGCCGTATAAGAAATGAAATATGACAAATGGGGAATACAAGAACTTCCTACATGAAACTATCAAAGACTACACAGTAATTGATCCGGAATAAAAGTCCTTACTCACTTACTCATTCATCGACGCCCGACCGAGACTTAATATCTGAAATTTTGGATAAAGTATTCCTTTGTGATGTATATTCAAATAATAAAGCTTCTTCCTTTGTAATTCCCGCGGGAATGGAATTATGGGAATATTTTAGTAAATCATTAATTCTAAAGCTTTGAAAAACATTCCTACAACAAAAGAAAGAAGTTTTAAAAGACTTGAGTTAGTTAGGATTACTAGATTTCTAAGCAATCAACTAAGTAACTGATTATTGTAATTAAGCAAATGAGTTCCATTTCCTAAAGAAACCTAATATTTGTACATATACTTGAGTATTCGTATACAGTTTTTGGGCAAGTCGGTTAAATGATTCAATGAAGACGCCGTAACCCTGACCTGTCAGCCTTGACCGAGAATTTTTCTATCTACCTACAATATTACTTCCTTTCTACGGACTTTTTGATGTTTTTATAACGATTTTTAGCCTTGAACTGTCAGCACCATACGAGGATTTCAATTTCAAGTCAATACCATGTTAAGTCATGTTTCGCCTTACTCTTAAAATGTCAATTGGCTTAATTTCCAATTAGTTCTATGATTTAATTGATGTTTCGCCTATCCAGATGGGAATGCACTGCGCAGAATTTATTTTCACTTTACATTTACTTTAAAAAAAATTTGTAATACCTAGATAATTTCAGAGCAATTTCTCTGCCCCTAACGATCTTTTGTCAAATACTTTGCTGCTTATTAACTCTACCGAATAACAACTTGAATTAACAACTGAAGATACTAACACATAATCATACAATACCATATTGATTATGTTTCCTTCCCTCAAGTTTTTTTTTATCAGCCCATATATGTCCCTACCAAAGGGACACACACGAGCCTCCTTTCGAAACACGAAGGGGATTTAGGCCACAGCCCACCACGCTAGCCCAATGCGGTTTGGTGGACCGCGCGTTTTAAAAAAATGAAATTTCTTAGATATGCGGGTTACTTCACGATGTTTTCCTTCACCGCTGACCATGTGATAATTAATGAAAAATCCGTACATAAATACGAAACGACTAATGTAATAATACGAATAGTGGTACAGGTCAGCACAAGGATTTGAACCCGCAACCTTCCGATTACAAATCTGGCTCATTACCAACTGGGCTATCTCTGCTCCTTCAATTATTTTTTTGCAACCAAAATGAATCTGTGCTTTGTTCTAAGATAAATAAATAACACATGTAAATAGGTAGATTGAAGTTATGTTTGTATTTCAATAATTAGAACCTTGTCCATATTTTGATGCGTTTCATTGATAAGCCTTCATTGGAACCCATTAGCATCGAATATTCCAATCAGTCCATGCTTAGTCACCAAATGAGAACGATAACATTTGATCTCATACGGCCTCTTTTCAATTTGACGTACTTATATGTAGTTTTTTTGGAACTGTGCTTTACTCGTATAGGCATTTATAAGTCTAAATGTGTGTCTATACTTCCTACATATCCTGATGTTATAAGTGTATAATAAAGTCGTGTATTAATCGTGCTGAGTTTCCAAAAAGAAACTTACTATTCATCTTATGTTTGGAGTAGGTATATAGCGATACAGAAATCTACATATACACTAATATTATTAATAAAATTGTATGTTTGTAAAGAATAAACTCATCAAAAATTCAATACTCAATATTTTATTGCATCCATAGGTGTTACAAATTAATATAGTATCCAATATGGACCCTGTTCTATTCACCATTAGAGTGATACATTTTCCCTGAGTAACATAGGCTACGTAATTTTCCCGAATTGTCACGGGAACGAAGTCCCGGGCAGAAAGCTAGTTCTTCATATAGGGGAAGAGATATACAGGGTGTTAAGTAATTCGATCTTATCCTCTCAGGTGGTAAATCAGCCCATGAAACTGAACAACTTTCCCTAAGAACAAATGCCGAAATACGAAAAAAAATTGTTGACTTCCCATACAAAATGATTTATCAGCTGATGCAATTTTTATGGGAAGTTAAACATTTTTTTTTCGTATTTCGGCATTTGTTCTTAGGGAAAGTTGTTCAGTTTCATGGGCTGATTCACCACTCGAGAGGATAAGATCGAATTACTTAACACTCTGTTTAGCGATATAGTAAAAAAATCTTCATATAATTTTTTTATATGTTACTACGTTTGTGTCATTTTTTTATTGCCGTCGATGGTGTGTAGTTTTATTATCATAGTAGTAGTACTGTAAATAAATTACCAATTTCTAGCAAAAAAGAAAAGCATACTACTGAAACCGTAACATTCTTGTAAAATAAGAACACTCTACTTGATTAAAAAGAAATGTTGAAGTTCCACGAAATAGAAATGTTAAAAGATCACCTTTGCATATTTGCTAACAGCTTTTAGAGATAGTGTATTAAGACCGCACGAAAAATATTTCAAACTAGAAAGCGAAATTTGTAAACTTTGTTCCGTAGAAATTTTGAACAATACATACACAAACACACATGTCTTTGTAAAGCGAAAGAGTTGTTTGGATCGTATCAGGTGGCAATCTGTGGTCTATGCCTACCTCCAATTTCGAAAAAAATACTGAAGAACCAAGGAACATGGGTCGGAATATGACAGGATCGCTGACTCTTTTTTTTAATTTTTGCCTGAGTTTATTATTTGTTTATGGGTTGCTTCACTTCATAGTTTCAATCCCTAATTAAAAGTCACCTCATACTTCAATAAATTAAAAAAAAAAACAAAAAAAATACGGAAAGAAAATTGTTCAGCGCGAACATGAGAAAAGCGTTTAAAAAAAAAACTTCTTATCGAGTAAGTATAGTATGTAGGTGCTTACGTAGGTTGCCGGAGCAAAGCACTTATATACGGAGCTCTATGCATTAAAAGGAATGGGTCATCTGAAATGGCTCTAGCACTTTAGCTATATTGGCAATCTGAAAGTACACAGCGTGAAGCGTTTCGCCTTTACGAGCGATAAAAGGGAGTAACCCGATCTTAAGGGATCTAGATCAACTGTAAAACTAGATTAGTCACCTGCATACTTTATTTAGTTGGGAGTAGTTTGTTTTGTTCTTTAGTTTGTCTGTATAAAATCAACTAAAACTAAGCTAGTTAAGCTGTAGCGTGTTTTATCTGTTGCCCATTTCAATATTTATTTTTGCTCTAACATTGTGCACTTGCCGCTTTTAACCTTTTCACCGCCAAAGTCTGATATATCAGACGTTTAAGTTTCGTGCCTAAGTTTCGTTTCGTGCCTAAAAATTTATTTATTTTTTACTTTAATATCGTTCACCAAGTGTTTGCCATACGCCACGACATATATTTTTTTTAAAATTTTTTGTCGTGGCGTGTGGTGGGCGTTTTTGACGAAAACTCTTGGCGCTAAAAGGGTTAATTAAAAAAAACGTTGTCCAAACCAACCCATAACACTTTTTTTTAAATTTGGATAAGGCATTTCCGAAAATCCAAAAATGAGTTACCCTAAAAAGTATTAAGGACGGTAATTTTATACTTAATAAGACTAAAGCGCTCGCTGAGCTGAACCGATCATTGAGGTTAAGGAATATACACAGGGGCAGGAAACCTGATGGGTGAACAAAGTTGCAAATAATACGAGCGTTTCCGTGCTTCAGAGGGCACGTTAAGCCTGATGATTGATGATTGACTAAGTTCGCCACATACTACCATATAAGGAAGGAAGACTAAATATGTTAATATAACAAATGTAATGGTTACATAAATAGGCATTCACTCATAAAAATACATCAGCTATAATATAAGTATTATGAAAATAAATAAGAATAAGAAAAATTGTTTCAAAGGTAAAAATAAATTACGCGAATAAGAATGAATGACATAATGAAAATACGTTTTGTGTTATAAAATAAAATTGTGTTTGCGGCGGCCTTGTTGGCTTCGTTATGAGACGCCATAAATTGTTTTGGATTAAATTCTGCACGTGTGGCGTAAAGGTACAGCTTAAATTGTATTTTTTATGCTGTATGCTATAAGGATAAAACGCGACAATTTTTTGAAATTGAAATTTGCTCGACAGAATAAAAAATAGCCGCGTTTTATAAATTGTGTGGAGCCGTCTAACGAATTTAGTAAAAATCAAATGTTACACACATTTAGTTAAAGAGCTACAAACAGAAGAGAAGAACTGAGCGTTTGCATTTCACAACTAGTAGCTTCAAAATTATTCATTAAATTATGTCGAAATTAGGAGAACTTTTCCAAATATAGATTTATTTTAAATTAAGAAATTCTTCCTAATAAGGTATGTTCCTAATAAGCTTTCGCCCCACTTTATATTAAAACTTGGTTTGTTGATATCTGTGATCAACTCAGTTGAATATTCGAACTGACTAATTATTTTCGTACTACAGCCTACTGTGACAGGTCTATTTGAAAATTTGATGGTGGTTGTTCATGAATGTTGAAGTCTTTGCTGGAACTCAGTTGTTGCATTTTCTAGAACCAGTCGTCGTAAGGTCAAGTTTTTAACAGGTTTTCATAGTCACTCGTAGTGATAAAGGCCCTGTCGCTACGACATCTGCCCCTGATGTTGAATTTCCAGATTTATGTTGATGTCTGTGCTGAGTTCAGCTGGAAATTGGTATGGAACCCTAGAATTTACTACTTATTTCGCACAAGACCCAAGTTTATAATAGGTTTATCTACTTCAATTTTTTTAATGTCTCTCGGCAAACAGCGTGTCTTGTTCTACTCATTTGAAAATCAACTTACCTACAGTGTTTCTATTTTCTTATTGTGGTTCGGCATATTTGGTATTTCGAACTAGCATCCCGCTCGGGACTTCGTTCCCGTGGGAATTCGGGAATGTTATGTAGCCTATGTTACTCAGGGATGATGTAGCATTCGAATGGTGAAAGAATTTTTGAAATCGGTCCAGTAGTTTCGGAGCCTATTCGTTACATACAAAAAAACCAACATACAAAAATACAAATCTTTCATCTTTATGATATTAGTATAGATAAGTAAGTTGATTGTCAAATGACAATAGAAGCACTGTAAACATTTACAGCGACAAAGGCTCCGCAGCTGCGTACTCCGTCACCCATGATGTTAATGTATATTATCGGCTGGCATATTATTGACTAAATGTTTAGAACCACACTTTCGTAGTAAGTTCAAGTTTAACACAGATTTTTGAAACACTTACAGTGATAAACGCCCCGTAGCTGTGCAGTCCGTCGCTAATGTTGATGGGGTGTTGCATGTTGATGTCTGTGCTGAGCTCGGTTGGCCATTTGTCTGGAACGCTCGCGTCAGCTGTACCTAAGCTCCAGTATACCTGGAGGTAGAGGAAGTTTTTAATGTTGTGCTTGTCAATCCTATAAGTTAAAAGAACAAGTTCTTTCTAATTTTAACCTTTCTAATTTTAGCAGATAAGAACTTGGGTGAAAACTTAATTAAGGCAACCGACTGTATGTACGGCAAAGGAATGCTGTTTGCGGGTACATTTTAAGGTGGCTTTAAATACATAACAAAATGTTAAAGATGGCCTGCAAATCGCTCTATTTGTTAAGACATCAGATTGAAAAACCGATTCTATTGCAACAGCGCAAAGTGCACGCATGGGTAACTTGATGTGCGGATTTTTTATCCAAAAACAAAATAAATAAATTGAATAATAGTCATAATACAAGTTTACATAAATAAATTTAGAAATAAAGCTTCAAAAAATCTACGTAGTTAGTTTTTGTAAGATTACGACAATAGTTTTTAATTTCTTAATTTCACATTAGATGTAGGCTCATTTAAGGCTAATGGCTAATAAACTATTAGCACTTTATTCATGTTTCATCTAGCAACTCTCTTGTTGTAAGTTTAACCGCAGCGGAGCCGTGGCGTTAAGTGCTATGCGATACCGATACACTGTCAACCCCGATAGAGATTGTATGGATTGCCAGATTTCAGTATATATTTTGCGACTCACCATACCTTTTTTTTTTAATTTTCCCTTGCATTCTGCCAAGGAATGAAATTCCCTGCCTGCGTCTGTATCCCCGAGCTCATTTAACCCGAATCTCTTTAAAGTTCGAGTGAATAGGCTTCTTCCGTGTGAGCTTGCTACATCCTCGACCGCATCTTCGCCCTTGTGACAGATTGTGGTCAAGAGCGAACCTATTGTTAATAAAAAAAAGCTTTACTTTTTCTTTAAAGCGCTGTTGAGAGGAAAAATTTGAACGCGATATAGAAGTAGCTTGTTCTAACTTCTAGTTGTAGTAAGTACCTAATATTACGACTGAAAACAGAAACCATTCGCTCAAATGCTTTTTTTATCCGAAATAGGAGTTTAGGCTGGATTATAACCAAAAAAAAACCGTTTGCCTGTAAAGTCGGTATACGGGCGAAAGTTTTACGTGACAACGACTTTGAGTGGTAAAATAATTTTAGCGGGCTAACCATGCCCGAGTGGAAGGGACGCGTGCCTCTCACTCGCTCTCATGGTGAGCGCATAACGTGAGCGGAGCGTAACGCAGTTTCTTGAAGTGTCACCCGGCAAACCAATTTATAAGACGTTGTCACGTCAAAATGGAACATTTTTTCTCTATCTTTATAGCCAAATTAAACTCCCATAACAACTTACAAATTAGGCCAATAGGGGGGTGAAATTAGTCGGTACTAAAGCCGCTTGCGTGACAGAATGCAATAGCCCGTGCAGGCGATATAAAAACGCATGCTCTGGGTTAATTATAATTAGTAAAGTGTGCAGTTTTCCTAGAACGGAACTGAATCAATAGTTCGTGGCAGCTAAGTGTTGGCTAGAATTGATGTGATTATAGAGTGAGATAAAGGCGAACAGTATACTTAAGTCTCTTATGTCCGTATTACAGAACGCGACTCAGACTCTAATCTATACTTAAGTAGCAATAGTCTTTGTAATTTTGATAGTGAGAGAAAGAGAATCAATACTTATATATAGATCAAGACTCCTTCTCCTAGTAGCATAGTACAATGACGCGACGGTTTTTAATTATTTTTTAATTTAGAAATATCTTTATTTCAGTGAACATTGTAATTAATATTAAAAGTTAATTGCTTGAAATGCGTCAATACTATTTGATCGATTTGGTCAAGTGGTAGTGGTGCTGCCTCGACGGGTCCTGGGTTCGATTCCCAGTCGAGGCAAATGTTTGTGTAAAAAGCAGATGTTTGTTCTCGGGACATGGATGCTCGTGTCTGTTTTTGTAACTATATGTTCCAAGGGACCCCACAACACAAAGGAAAATCTTAGCGTGGGCCTTTGAGTGTGTAGCGTTTAAAAATATCTGTGATCTATAACCAATAAGGGTTAATATAGAATTCGATTATCTGTTAGACAAACAACCATGGAAATAAATTGCTCAGCTCCAGAGTTATTCAGATATCAAGTCAATTAAAAATTAGGAGTAAGAAAATTTATATGATTGACTTAAAAAGAGCGACCCTCGGAGTTTCTTGCCTATTCTTCTCCTGAGGAAGACTGCACCTTTGCGAATAGGCGCAAAGTCAAAAATGCTAATGTAATTCACTATATATTCGCTTTAGCTAATGTATTTTTATGACTTTTCAAGAAACACTTTGTATGTTCTATGAAGTAAATATTTTTGACTTTGACAATAGCATAAACCTAGCTTAGTTTGGGGCTGTGTAAAAAAAAAATCAGGTTTTGATGTATTGTGGGTTTGCCTACCTGTTAGGTAGTTATAGTGACGAGGCCTCTGAATTGACTGTCCTGATTTCGTTTCCCGATCTTGGGTGTATGTATTTTTAGGGATCTACTGTGTAGACAGTTGAGTCTTTTTGACTATTCAAAGGTCTGTCTGCTTCGATAGGTAATATATGTTTCTTCTAACTATATTAACTGTATGTATTCTCATATGTTTAATTTATATAATATTTTTTTTACAGATTCATACGTCAAACTTTATTGCAGTATTAAAAAAAGAAAATGTACGAAAACGCATTCGCAGCAGGCTTCGTCATAACTAAAAACTAAGACGAAAGTAATCAGCAACATACTTTGTCAGTACAACATATTATGTGAACCCTCATACTGGGAAGAGCCAATTGGAGTTTGTGAGCCCCAATTTTGGTAAAAAGCATCTATTGAGCTGACAATTCAAAAGTCAGGTTATCAAATATGTTACCAAATAAAATTGATCTTCCATTGAAATGAAGAATAGGACCCTTAATTGTGTCATAGAATCCAAACCACATTTACTTTATCAAACCACTTTGTTACCACCCGCATCTAACATATAAAATGAGTTCCATTCTTCAATTTAACGCCCCAATTAAGCGATCGCGTGAAAACTACGAAGTTAACGCGGGGCAGTATCATATATAGGTAGAATCGTAAAATATTTGCGTATATTAAATGTGTTTTTTTTTTAAATATAATTAAGAGATTCTATTTTTTTTATATAAAAAACAAAGCACACCCACGGAATAGCTTTGCAATGGGTCTTGTTTCTTTCCTTCAAATTCAATTTGTATTTATTTAACTCGACCAGGTAAAGGTATTATTTTTTGTATCAGTTTTTTTTAAAACATTTCGTTGTTTCCGGGATTTAAAAAAAATCTGTCTATCTTTTGATCCAGAATCCAGTTCTTGATATTCACGAGACTCACAAGACAATATAGTTGGTGCCTTTTTTTATCGGCCCGCACCTGGATTTGAACCCGTAATATTCCAGTTACAAGTCTGGCTCATTACCAACTGAGCTGTCACCGCTATTCGTCGAAAGTTTGTGAGTGTGTGTATGTTTGTAACTACTTCACGCTCAAACGGCTGGACCAATTTTAATAAAATTTGGTATGGAGGTAGTGGACACCCTGGATTAACATTAACACATAGGCTACATAATTTTCCAAATCCCCAAGAACGAAGTCCGGGGCGGAAAACTAGTCAGTCTATAAATTAATATACAGAATTAATTACAGAAATAGTTTATAACAGTCTGCTTCCGACTTGCTTAAGTTAAACGGTGCTAGTCTGTACCAACTTCAACTTCACAAAGGATTCCCGATGCGGCGATATCTCTTTGTGGCATAAATAAGTTGAAATTGAAGAAGGAAATTTGGAATTTCTGAAAATGTCATCTTTTCAGATATGGCGCCCATTGGACAAAGAGGGTAGGCAGTGGAACAAAGGCGGCTCTTTGAGCTAGATTTTGGTCAAGAGCAAACTATCTTCATCTTCATCAGCCCATATACGTCCCCACTGCTGGGGCACGGGCCTCCCTCAATAACATGAGGGGTAAATGCCATACTCACCACGCTTGGCAGACGGGTTGGCGAGGGTTTTGATATAATTGCAGAGTTTTCCTTCTCTGTGTGCAGATGAACTTGCTTGCATATTTACAACTTAAATGAGCAAACGAATTCTAAATCAAATAACATGAGTACCAAGCGGCCTGATAGTTTGGTAATGACCTTGCTTACTAATCTGAAGGGTGCTGATTCGATTTCCGACCAATGCAAATATCTGAAAATCGTATTTTCTACTATACGACTGTTGGCACATCTTTTTTATTTCTTTCCTGCGTGAAAAGAGATTACTGCCCACTTTTAGATAAACATGAAGAATGTTTTAGTTCCTTTATTTATTCTTTATATTTCTAAGTCACTTTTTAAGGTTTCGTACCCAACGGGTAAATAACGGGACCCTATCACTAAGACTTCGCTGTCCGTGCGTCACCAGGCTGTATCTCATGAACCGTGATAGTTAGTTGAAATTTTCACAGAAGATCTATTTCTGTTGCCGCTGTAACAACAAATACTAAAAAACAGAATAAAATAAATATTTAAGGGGGCTCCCATGCAACAAACGTGACTTTTTTTACCGTTTTTATAGATGGTACGGAACCCTTCGTGCGCGAGTCCGACTCGCACTTGACCGGGTTTTGTTCATACACCACACAGTGGACAATAGTGAAAAAAATGGTGATGCGGAAGGACATACATTCATGGTTCTATAATCTCTGTGGTCTAGAACCACTTGACGGTACCTTCGATATTCATGGAACTGCATAGTGGCTTAGACCATACACACTATAAACGGAGCCAGGAGCGTGCCCCTTTCAGATAGCAATAGTTTACCCCTTCCCTGCACCCAACCATACTTCACTGTACAAAAGCTGTACAATAACTTAACTAATGGAGTCTCTTTTCTCACAAATTCACCACAAAAAGGAATAAACTTTATGCGCAAAACCTTAAAAACCGTTATGAATGACTGACAGAAGCTGACAGATCAAACACTTTGTTGAAAAGTGTGACATCAAAAAATGGGCTACGCAGAAAGAGATGGCGTTAAAGTAACATATCTCTTATTATCTTGTAGGAACTCACATGTTTGCATCTCTTTCAAAAGTGCTGTGACGTCATAAGTACTCCGTCTATAGTGTTTATGGTCTAAGCATAGTGGTCATAGGTTGACAGCCTTTTACTCACGATACAGCAAATACCTCGCGTTGCGTCTTTATCTGTCTTAATATTCTGAAGAGGAAAGATTTGATTGTTTGTTTGTTTGTTTGCATTGAATAGGGTCCGAAACTACTGGACCGATTTGAAAAATTCTTTTACCGTTAGAATCCTACATTATCCCTGATGAACGTAGGCTACATAATTTTCCCGAATTCCCACGGGAACGAAGTCCCAGGCGGAAAGCTAGTGTTTAATGAAAACATTTTAACGGTCGATCACGTGACTGTGTCGTATCAGCTATATTGACATAACCACATGACACTCGAGGTCTTTAGTACATATATAATTGCAAAACAAACTGCAATAAGCTAAAAATATCACTATCGTCATACAAGGACGTCCCCTTGGGCCGGCATTGAAAAGAAATTATTAACCTAGAAATGAAAGTGAAACTAGCTTCTATTATGTACAGTTGAAGCAGACAGTTTTGTCGCGATAAGTTTAGTTAAGTTGCTTGGAAAATATTATTGACTATTTTTTTTTTTATTGTAGCGAATCTAAACATGTTTTCGAACATGTAGCTAGTGTAAAGGGGCTCTGTTTTTAACCCCACACAAAAAAGAGGTGTGTATCTGTTATAAGTTTGAGGCGTGTATCTGTGTGTCTGTCTGTGGCATCGTAGCTTCTTGTGTGTTCCTTGTGTAGGGGAAAGTGGCTCAGTTTCGTAGGCTGATTCACTAATTTTCGCTAATTAATGTCAAGTCACCCATTCCAAGTTTGTCATATTTAAATCTTTGTTATAAATACGTAAAAGGCTAGCTTGCAATATGAAATGCAACGCTTCGACCCTATTTCGCTTCGGCATGTCAGTTACTATGCATGCAATAAGGGATCTTATTACAATAACATCATTTGCAGATGTATGTTCAGCAAATTCATGTGGAACTTACGCTTGGTATGCATGTACCTACATATCTACGTAAATTTTAGTTTTTAATCATTATACTTTGTATTGTCTTTTTTTTTACTAGCCCATATACGTCCCCACCTCAGGGCACGGGCCTCCCTTCGAAACATGAAGGGGATTTGGGCCACAGTCCACCACGCTGGCCCAATGCGGGTTGGTGGACCGCTCTCGTCTTTCGAAATGAATTTTCTTGGACGGGCGGGTTTCATCACGATGTTTTCCTTCACCGTTGAGCAAGTGATAATTAGAAATCCGACAACCAAGATTTGAACCCGCGACCTTCAGATTACAAATCTGGCATGAGCCAGTTGGTAATGATACCAACTGGGCTATGTATTGTCTTACAAATAATAAATTGTAAACTGCGTTAAACATGCACAAACTCGGTGTTTCATAGGTTTTAAGTCGTTATAAGCTTGTACTACGCAATGTAAAGTATTTTTACGAAGGCCAGCACTGTTAAAGCGGCTGTTTGAATCCGTAATTTAACTTCCATGACGTTAATAATCCCTTTCGGGGTAGGCAGATCAGGACATGGTTCTAGATCCACTTGACTTAACATTTGACACACATTCTGAGTTTTTAGAGAAAACATGAGTAAAATGCTAGTGGTGATAGATTGTCCGTCGATACAGAAAATTTATCTATTTCCACTTGCTGCCTTATTATACAGTATGCCAGGGAAGAGTTGGAAGCTGGAAAATTCAAGTTTTTTTTTCTACCAATTTATAGGGTGGACTAACTTCGTACCGATATTTGTTTAGTAATTAATTCTGAATGATTTTCCAGTGATGTTTTCCTCAAGAAAAGTTTCAAAGTTTCTTGATGTTTTTTAAATATTTTCTGCTTTAAAATTAAATTGTTTGTTCGAATACACTCCATTTTGCAACAAAAACAGCGTAACACAAAAACCAGCAATGTGTATCGCATTCTGATAGCGGAGCGGGGCGCGGTTTCGCGATTCCCCTTAATCAGGGAAAATAAATGTACTTGTAGCCCAAAACAGATATATGTAGGTCAGATTACATTATTTAAATGTTTGCTTAGCTGTTCTTACACCCTGTTTAGGCACTGTAAAATCCAATCAAATAATTTTTTGCACCCTTTTAAAACAAAGTCCTGTTCAATAAAATTACTCTGTGAAAAATTTAGTAACCTACATTTTCTTTGCAAAGATGAAACCTACGCCGAGAACAATTAGTGGTCTATTAAGAGCCTGAAACACGAACCCTATTGTCTGAAATAGACAAGCTACCTATAGTTATTTATAGCAGCATTTTATTTTGTATCGTTGTGAAAGCAGAGGCACAGTTTATTACCGACCTCATTTTATATAAAGTTCTTCTGGGGCCTGGGTTCCTAACCTGGGGGTAATCAGTGGCGTGCATAGACATTTTAGGCAGGGTAGGCAGTGAACTTGTAGTGATGAAAATTATTACGATTTTAGAATGTTAGTTAAAACAACCTAAGATTATTCAAATCAAAATAACCTCTGCTTTCAAACTTTTATATGTATAACAGTTTGAAAACAAAATGCACGAAACACAAAATAAGCGGTTAGTATGCACACAGCCCGTGAGCCAATTATTGTGAATGTCGTATATTTTAGTATTAAAATGTCTTACTCGGCCTTTTGCGATAATGTTTACTTTTTCTTGAACAGGTAAACTTGAAAATTCCGCAGTTTCGGCAAACAAACATCATCACCACATTTTTCACAACTTATTGTACTCATTTTGTTCTAAACAAATGTCTAATAATCACTATAAACTGATAAAATATTAATTTGCAAAAGTTTTCGTTCGTAGTTGCAAAAGAAAAACAATCCATTAAGAAAAAAATGCCGCAAAATTAAAAATCTATAACAGCCCTTCCAAACTTACCAAATATTGACACTTCTCAATTTGGTAGCATCGCTTTATAGGCAGAGCTTTTTTCGCCATACAATCAGTTCGTTAATTTTTCGCGGGAGAGGCGAAACAGCCAATCAGAAGCCAGCGTTTTTCAACAAAAAAGGCATTTCAAACGAGTGCTTATAAGCTTCGCCATCTAGCGGCGGCAGCGAGCGGTTCTAATGTTGAACTAGTAACTAGTTTAGATGGCGCTGTTTTGAAAAAGTTTAAATTCGGTAAAAATATAATGTAGATAACGTGATTTAGTAAAACGTTTATATTCGTTTGATTCTGTGATCGTTGTGTACATTATATATTTAATTTTTGTTTTATTTTCCTTGAATACCCTAGGGTAGGCACTGCTTTTCTGCTTGTATGGAATGCACGCCACTGGGGGTAATTACCCCTGCGGGGGTAAATCAGCTATTTTACGGGGGTAACGAAGAACCTAATTATTAGAATTGTAAAAAATAATAATTGTGAACCATATTCGTCGCAGTGCTACAAACTCGAGAATCTTTAAAGTTATATGCGATGAAATTAGTGCAAAATTTAATTCTCTTTTATACCACATAGGTTACAGGGGCAACAATATTAAAAAGGTTAGGAACCACTGTTCTGGGGTAATAGCCCAGTTGGTAAAGAGCCATACTTATAAACGGAAGGTTTCGGGTTCGAACCCTGGTGCGGGCCTGTACCAGGAAATTCGTCTTTTCGGATTTATGAATGGATTTTTCATTAATTATCACTAGCTCAGCGATGAAGGAAAATATCGTAATAAAACCCGCACTTCTGAGGAAATTCGTTTTCGAAAGGCGATCCATCATTCTTGTCCAAATGTCTGTAAAAATACTTTCTAAAAATACTCACTTCGAAAATTTTCGCCAAATCCGTGGCGAGACATGAGCAGTTGTGCGCAACGATCCCCAGTTCTTTCACCTGAAATTAAATGGAATTATATATTGGCGAACACTAGATTGCCTTAGATTATCAGAGATTGTATCAGATTATATCAGATGTTCTTAGATTGTATCAGATTTTGTATATGTAAATGACTGGGTATTGGTTATTGAATTTGCTACCGCGAATTTCTGAGTATTTTAACATATTACTCCGATTGCCTACGCTTAAGGCCAATAACATAAAAAAATAATTCAGGGGAAAATGCAACACAACAAAATGTCATCAGGTAAACAAAGGCTCAATCAAAGGACCACACAGATCAATTGTGTAATTTTCTTGCTCGAAGTTTCGTATTAATTGTACCTATAACAATTTTTTGTATTTCAGTATTTCATAAAGAACTTTTTAAAACTTAAAGAGAACTATAGGTCTTAAAATACTCGTAATTTAGACAAGTGTATCACTATTGTATAAGACTGGTTGTTTCAAAAAAAAAATTATAATTTAATCAATTATCATTATCACTTACCTGCGTAAGCGATCTCCAATCCATATTGGCACTGCCTATATAAAAGTGTGTTCTGTCTATAATCCAAAACTTAGTATGAAGAACGCCGCCACCGAGCAGCTTTGAGAAATTCAAACTCCTAACCTGTTGACGAAATTACTAGTCAAATATTCATTGCAATAAAATATTCAACCTGTGACTTGCCGTGACCATTTACAGGAAATTGGTTGTCGGTTTACGTATTCGGGAATGAATTGTAAAGATGTCTTAATACTAAAGTATTTTAACGTATAATGAAAGTTTAACGATTATTTGAAAAAGTTTCAAGTACAGTACAGCTTGCGGTTAGCGGCAATTTTCGACAGGAGCCATACTTGGAAATAGGTTGGTGAAATTTACAGAGTTGACTTACGAAATGCGTTAGTATTTTAGATTGAGTTTCAAATAAAATTGTTGCTGATTATTTTCCAGTTAAATGGTTCCATAGACTATCACAAAATTCGGAATTTCAAGTTTTTTAAATTTACATTTTAAGTAAAGATTTTAAAGTGAAGTATAATGGTTATGTCATACCTGAGCAGCTTTCTTCTTTTGTAAATATTCAGTATCTATATTAGGGAAGGCCTTGGTAGGCCAGTTTTGAGCAATTTTTAAACTAATTTTCTTCTTTGAACCAGCGTTGTATAAAGCTTGGAACACTTGTTCACCCTGAAAATTAAACAGCAGTTAAATACGCCATACAAACTGAGATTTTCCTTGTGTCGTGGGTCACTTAGTTTAGGACACTAATATCCAGCTAGAGTCAAAAACAAACATCTGATTTTGATACTTATGTTTGCTCCGACTAGGAATTGAACTGTGGAACCACCGAATCAAAGGCAGCCATACTAATACCGAACCAAGAGAAAATAGTCTTTAATCCCATAATAATATAGACGTAGTTGATAGGCTCCCGTCAGCCCCTAGAGTCTAAGAGAGTGGGCTGCGGGTAGCGTTTAAAAAAAATAAGTGCTTGATCAAAGCACAGTTGCCCGTGGGGGGAACCTCCCGTTACTCATAAGTTGTTATCTATAGCTGGATCTGAGACATTCTTTCTTAACTTGTCAAACCACCCTTACTTCCTTACTAACGGTAACAGAGCAATGGATTGATGTATTTATTGTACAGGGACAGGTAGTTGGGATGGAAAGTGACAGGACACTTTTCCACACAATGAAAACTTAAACACAAAGCTAGTTCCAGATAAATCAAAAAAAAAATATGCCTCCTTTCGAAACAGTAAGGGGATTCAGGCCATAGTCCATCAAGCTGGCCCAGTGCTGGTTGGTAGACCGCGTGCCTTCGAAAACGAATTTTCTTAGATGTCTGGGTTACATCACGATATTTTCCTTAACCGCTGAGCAAGAGGTAATTACTAAAAAATCGAAGCAATGATACCCCAGTCAGTAACGAGCCAGACGTAACCGAAAGGTTGCGAGTTCAAATCCCGATGCGGGCCTGTATAACTAAATTCGTCTTTTCGGAAATAAAACGTATTCATAAAAAAACGGCATAAAAAATTACTTACCTCTATAGAGGAGTTATAAGGGTACTGTTCATTAAACCTAAGGGTCCAATACAAGGACGCTATTTCTATGGAGACTTGAGCTTCATCTATTAAATCCAGCCACACGTTTTTAGTTGGCAGATGCGTCGCGTTTGGCGGGTACATGTGGCCTTCGGGAATACTTTCTACTAAAGATAATCTGTTGAGGAAATAGATTCAGTAGCTTAGCATTCTATGGATTAGGTGAATCTCTATCGAATGAACTAGGTTACATCTCCGGCTCTGTCCTTTTTTCACATAGTAACGGAGCAAAGGATCTACGTCATATTTTGTGATAGTTGGAGGTATGCAGGCCAATTCTATTACAAAACTGCAACTGCGACCTTGTGGCTATCTTTTATTACGTGACACTGGTCTTTTTTAAAATGCTCAGAATAATGTAGCCATTTGTACTATTGAGGGTATCAGGAGCAGTGTAAATGATGAGAACCAAATATTCAGTCACATTTTCATTACGTCACAATTAATGTGACGGGCGAGAGACGAATGACATCACCTTACTTAATGCTACTGGTAGGGGAAAACACAAAATGTGATTAAAAGAAATTTGCCCCTAAAATTCCATACAGAACCAGGTTATTCCGAGCCATCCAAAAAAAGCTGTCAGAGTAGCTCAATTTGACACAGGCTGCACTGCAGAAGCAGTTTTTAATAGAATTGGCCCGCTGGAGAGTCTATTCCACACGAATGAAGTCGCAGACGTAAAGTTAGTCAACTATGAACGAAGTAGTGAGAAATAAGATTATAAAATGTTCTCTTACCTACACTCATCTGAGCAATGCAGGGAGACTTTGTTAGGCGCTACAGTTGGCACCACATTGGGCTGGTCAAGCAGGGGTACCAACACGACCAGCACAATTAACATAATCACAATTGAAACAGGTATGCAGGATGGCCGGCACCATATACTCTTTTTTTTTCTCCTGTGAATAAACATTTTTTTTAATAAATGGGCTTTTTTATCATTCGAATGACACGGCACGGCACACCAAAATTTGTATTACCATTGCCCCCTATGATCCTAGCTTCTGATATCACTAGTACATTGCCTGGTTATACAATTTTGCCATACCGTTTTCGAATTATAAAAAGGCCCAATGAATACATAGAAATTGATAACAAAAATTCTTGTATCTAGCACATAGTTTACAGGTATGATAAAGTTGTGATTTTGCAGTCATGATTAAGTTCTTATTTTTCAGATTACATTTAAACAACATTAAAACGTCTGGAATCACTTTCCATACTTTGGAGGGCTTGTTAAACCATCAGTGGTGATTGTTGTCAATTGACAGTTGATGATGATCTTCATCAGCCCATATACGTCCCCACTGCTGGGGCACGGGCCTCCCTCAATAACATGAGGGGTAAATGCCATACTCACCACGCTTGGCAGACGGGTTGGCGAGGGTTTTGATATAATTGCAGAGTTTTCCTTCTCTGTGTGCAGATGAACTTGCTTGCATATTTACCTTAGTCGCCTTGTACGACACCTCGGTAAGAAAGAGGGTGGTCCTATTCTACTCAGCCGGGGACTCACACGATGATGATAGGTAGTTGTTAATTCAAGACAGAGGCCATTTCGTGGTTTGGGTAAATGTATAAAGTGAAATAATGTTTACCATCCTCCGACATTTACAAAAAGGTGGGAAACTGCTATGCCAGCTTTCTAAAATATCAAGATCTTGTTTAAAATAGCGTAAACAGACATCAAAACATTAAAACATTCAATGTTTTGTAAACATTAAACTTTTTTTTCATTTTTTTTTGTTTTGCCATTAAAACATTTTTCACAAAAATGATGTCAAAACAGTCTTTCATACCATTTCTATAATTGTTTCCTTATGGTAAACTAAGGCCCGTATTACAGAAGGAGACTCAAGTCTTGATATCTACTTAAGTATTGACTGTCTCTTTCTCTCAATATCAAAATGACAAAGATGACTGCTACTCAAGTACAGATCAGAGAAAGGAGGGAGTAATTTGCCCACCAGTGAGATAGACATGTCTGACCAAACAAAAGGGAAACTAACTTGTCATTATAACTGTTGCCGTTCTCATCCCTCATCATGAAGATCTGCTCCCACTGCTCCAGCTCTTCATCGGACGATGATGCGTTCCCCACACTCCCTGACTCTAGGACAGTCTGCAACAACGGAAACCATTCATTTTGCATAAAAGAAAGAATCGGAGTCTAAAGGTTTACATATTGTCATTTCAACTTCTTAACACATTGAACAACATATTGTAAAGCCTAACAAAAATTTGGCTTGATAATTTTGATATATTGTAAACAAATTTTAAATAAAAACTAACAAAAAATACTACTTAAACGTTCCACAAACGGATGGTCACTACAATCGGATCCCTTAATGATAAGAGAGTGTTTTATATTTATAGCTCAGGTCATTGAGGAAGAAGCGAGGTCAGTGCATGGAAACCGCAAACATATCAGGGATAATAAATAAATAAATAATATACTTAGGTATATTATATTCTCTTTTGACATAACTACTTGATTTGGTAGGTAACGTATTACGAGCCTTGAAATACATAAAAATACAATATACCTATTATAGATACTTACTAGAAAACTTGTTGAATATACGTCATGTTTTAGGTTATGTTTTTATAACAAATACCGGTAAACTAATTAATAACATGATTACATTTCAAACATATTTTAAAATAAGTACATAAGTAAATCTAACACCATCGCTACTTAAATATTACTGGTAGATTAATTGACTAATAAAAAATATATTTTGTTACTAACTTTTACGTACTCCAAAGTGCATTTGACGACTTTATTTAAGGACACCATTTTTACCCTAGTTGAAAAGTACCTACTTTTTAACCTTTTAAAATTACGATTTTCTTACTTTCTGCAATTCTTTTTTTTTAGAAACTTCACAGAACAAAGAAAAATAAACTTCTGTCTAATATCCGGCCGAGTGGCCGATCTCGGGCAATGAGTATATAACACTGCGTTTTATATACTCCTTGCCCGAGTATATAAAACGCAGTGTTATATACTCTCGTCTCGGGCCGATCCGATCAAACTTGTTTGACACTTTTGACAAGAAAACAAAAAAGCGACTAGCGTTGACAAATGCGCAAAGTTTCAATCGATCGATTTAATTAAATGTTGATTTTTTTTGGACACAAAATTTTCTAAATCTTACTTATTTCAAATCCCGTACAAAATTTTTAAAAGCTTTAAGATACATTTTTAAATAATGTTCTTTATAAAAAGTGCCCGATTAAATAACAATCGCAAATGAAATAAAATTATCAATACTTACAATTAGATTCTTGCAGTATTTACAAACCATTTTAATCTCTATAGACTAAGTAATCAAATAATGAAATATGATGAACAAAATTTTTAAAACACTGTTTAATCTTTTTAGTATGTAATCACGAACACAATACGTATAAAACTGCATTTTGATAAATCCAGCGCTCCTCTCTTTAGCAACCGTGTTGGCGCATTAGTAGCAAAAATAATACTGCAAAGGTAGGTAGGTGACGTCGGTTACCGCCGCATCGTGCATGTGCATTTTAAATACAGGGTTAGTTTAAATCATATAATGATCGACATAACAACTTGAAATACCTACTGCTATTACGTGACACAATAATAGCTTATAATTAGTTTCAAACAGGTGCTAAAAGTGAAACTATACAATGTGTGCTTGTTCAATGGTTCAATAGCAGGTGGTGGGTTTGTGGGTGGCGGAAGTAAATAGGTTACGTAAACTTTGAACTAAGTAAGTAAGTATACCTACAGAAAATAAATTTTAAGATTGTTGCGGTTATTTTCACAAGTATTTTAACAAATGTTAATGGGTCCTTAAATTTTTTTTAATTTAAAATAAGTTTCTGATATTTAGGCATCATGATTACAGATAATTTCAAGAAGGTAAATACAACTCGACCAAGCTAAGTTTGCACCTCGCGTCGATTTTATATATTATTTTATTTTTTCAATTTTTAAGAAAAAATAAACGTATATAATACGTATATAAAATAATAGCTTTGTCGAGTAGTACTCATGTTAAAAAATAAAAAATCGACGCAAGGTGCAAACTTAGCTTGGTCGAGTAGGTAGTACAGTACATACTGAAAGGATATAAATACTTGAATAGGTTCTGTATGTTTTTGTTGATAAATGATGTTACCATTTGAAAATAATTAAATTGTAACAATAACTATCTCTCAAAGTTCATTTTTGTTACTTAAAGATTGATTTCATAGGAAAAAAACTACGCAGCCCTATTGCAGTAGAACTAAGAATATGTAGTATGTTGTCAAAATCCTCAACTAATTACTCGTGACATTAAATATTCCACAGCTTTAATTGGTCAGTTTCCGTGTGCGTAATGTCACCTGTTTTACTAACGCAGATTAATAGTTCCATTCTGCGCAGAAAAATTGTAGTTCAGTGGTGTTTTTTTTTATATTAACATCAAAACAAAATAAATTGCTCTCACCTCCGATAGGACTGAACCCTCAGGGATAGACACCAGCCTTGCGTGTTGCTCCACTATTAGACTGGTACACGCCGGTATATTGTTATTATTTTAGGCACTAAAAATAATGATATGAAATTTATATTGACATCAACTAATTTTCCTTGGATATTCCACAACCCTGTCGTGTGAACACGTCAACCGCCCAAATTACACTGTGGCAAAATTTGGTTGTGATTTAATAATGAAAATAGTACCCTAACTATGACACGCGACATTGATACGAGTTAGCATAAGTGATGAGACCAACACGTGCTTATTAAGCACACCAAAATCATTTTAACTCCATCTCGATTTTAACAAAATCGATAAAAAAACATCGCAGCATCACTAATCTCTGATATTCTTTGGTTGGCGGGAAATTGGCCCAATCAAAAAGGTCTTGTAAAAAAGTTGGCGCGAAAAATGTATTCTTTAGTTTATTTTTTTTTATCCCGTTACAAACCCGGAGAAAGAAATCCTTTACGTTTAAGGTTATTTAAGCAGCCATTATTTTTAACATCAAATCTTCACTAAACATATTTAATACATCAATAAATAGAGTGAAGTTTTGAAATGTCGACTGCTATTAAGTGGGCAAGTACCTCTTTTATAGCTTATTTCACTTTTATGACAAGTTTTATGTAGTTACTCATAGTAAGTACATTTTTATTGACCTATTCCAGTGTTTCCTCTTTAACTCGAGTACATTGAACGCTCACATTAGTTTCGTTCAACCTCACCTCCTTAATGACTCGATTAAAAACCTTAAAGTAATAAACTACCTACTTTATACTTTTTAGGGTTCTGAAGTCAACAATGAACCCTTACAGTTTCGCCATATCCGTCTGTCTGTCTATGCTTTAACTAAAATTTTAACTTTTTCAAGAACTTAAAATCTTAAGTTCTGTTTAAAATAAATCCAACCTTTTAAAATACCTAGTACCTAACGGCAACGATGCTGAATACTTAAACCTTACTTAAATAATTCAATTTAGCAGAAAATTGGCTTAAGGTTAATCCGATGTCTTTTGGCTTAAGCCACTTCAAGCTTCCAGAACTAATCTCATTGCATTCAGGACAATTGTGCTGAATGAACTTGGCGTCTGGTAAACTTGCTTAGCTGGCAGTAACTCAATTTCTGAGCACTCCAAGCTGATTGGGGCCCTTTTAGAGAATTTACTTGAGACTACATGGCAAACCTATGAGCGCTACTTTCGAGAAGCGAATAATTTAGCAAAACATTTTATCATTAGTTTGTATAGCGTTGAATTGTTTTAATTTGGCTTGCTTAGTTAAAAGATTCATGTTACTCTGCTTTGATCGCCACGTCGCTTGTGCCTTATAATTATAGCAGTAGGTAAGCGAAGACATGGCGGTCAGCTTCTTCGCTACAAAGATGTTCAGAAGCGACATATGAAAAGATGCAACATAGAGCCCTCTCAGTGGGAAGGTTTGGCAGCGCAGCGGCCAGAATGGCGCGAAATTGTAAAGAGGCGAGTCAGCGAATTTGAAGAACGACGCAAAGTTGACCTCGACGCAAAACGCGACGAAATAAAAACCCGTCCTCCCGCTGCCATTAGTTATAACTACATAGGTGGCGAACTCACGTGCCCTCATTGCGGGCGTAGTTTCACCGCAAAGATTGGCTACATAAGTCATCTTCGGGCGCACGAGCGCCAATCAAAATAGGAGTCGAAGTGGTCGCCATGGCCGAAATCGGTCGGACCTCATCATCATAATTATAAAAGGGGCCTTATAAGGGGAGGACAGCTGTACCTCCCTATGCCCATGGTATTGATAAAGTCATCCAAATTCTTTGATCAAATCTTCTTGTCTGGAGGTTCTGATTCACTGACTCGTCAACGCCCAGCCTAAACCCTTACACCTAAAAACCTAACCTACACCCTTCAAATTTGTCAAAAAGGTGTCTTTTATAACGAAGGCGAGCACTAAGAAAGGATTTTTCAAAATTCAACCCCTAAGGGGGTGAAATGGGGGTTCAAAGTTTGTATGGAGAAAACAATTTTTTTGGACATTGTGACCTCGAAACTTCGATTCGACAAAATATACCTTAAAGCTAAAAACGGACACGTGTTTCGCGATTTGTCGAAAGAAAATAAAGAAAGAAAAAAGAAAGAAAATAAATTTATTTCACTACACTGTTTACAAGAAGATAGGTAAGTTCTTATAACATTCCTCGAAAAACATTCCCTAAGGGGTCAAGAATGAAATGGATGACTAAAAGAGTTCTTTGCGCGAGTGAAGCCCCGGGAGAAAGCTAGTATACATCTTCTACTTCTTCCTAGCACTTAAATCCCGTTTCTCATTCGGGGTACGCTTGACCATGATCCAGAGTTTGGCAGGTCAAGTCATTACAGTGGAGCGACTGCCATCTGACCTCCGTGACCCGGTTAACAGGGGAACCTGACCGGATTGGAGCATGGTTACACATTCAGTCTCCTGAATGTGCAGGTTTCCTCACGATGTTTTCCCTCACCGTAAGAGCATCGGTTAGTGTGCAACTAATGTTCATAACTCAGAAAACTAGTCATTGGTACATGGCGGCACTGGGGATCGAACTCGGTACCTCTCGCTTACAAGTCTGACCCACTAGCCGTTCGACCACCGACGCTCTCAAAGCTAGTATGCATACAAAAGGATTTTTGACGAATACAAACCACTCTCAGTCACAGAACATAAAAAATCTTTACAAAATAAATTGGTAGACGATGTTATTGTTACCTTAATAGAGTCACACTTATTTTCCATGACATCGAAACGAATCAAAAACTTTATTTCTCATGGCTTAAGTAATTATTTTCAATGTCACAAAACAAACAACTCACTAATTACTATTAAATCGATCGATTTATCTTCTAACAAATCACTGAATGGTTATAATAACAATAATCCATCACCAAAAGAATGAAAACAAATATTTTGAAGTGGAAAAATACGACGTGAAACCTCGGCCACTTCACATTACAATAACATTGATACTGCCTTCTTAATGGAATTCTGAACGAGTAATGACGAACAATGAACACCTGCAGCTATCCAGCTAATCACCCACATATTACATTTCTGTTTTTGTTAGAGTTAAAAGTAGTTGATTTGATAGTCGAGAGACTGTGTATTGCGTACTTTGCATCTTTACCGCTATGCCATCCTAATACTGCGAGTTACTTAGTTATTAGAAAGACCGACAGCTAAGTATTAAACATCTTAGAGCCAATAATTGGTCCTATATTTTCACTTTATTAAGGCGACTTCAACACCTGATAAAGGCAGCACACATAGGAATAGTGCCATCTCCGTCTCTCAACAAGCCTGGGCCGGCAGTGCGAACAGTGTCGATACACGAAGTTTACGGTCTATGAAAGCGTGCGTGCGTAAAAACATGTTCGAAAGTTAGAAAAATGAGATTTATGGAAAGGTAACAGCTTAAATCGAAAAATGCGTTAACTACTTATCGAGAGTGTTCAATCACGAACATTTTGATAGCAAATTCAAGTTCCTGTGTGCATTTTACTATCGTTTTTACAGCTTAAAAGATACACAATATTGGTATTTAGAGGTGACTTAGTGAGCGTTTTTTATCGAACCAAAAGTGCTGAATCATGTTTTCAGCAAACTACTTATCTAGTTTATGTCCTGAATATTACCGTGATATTTTTTTTCTTCGATTTAATGCAGTGCGTCTTGCTTATCTACGCATCATACAATCGTAATTTAGGTGCTGTAGTCGCCTTAAGAAGTATGTCACATATATTTTTTTAATTAGTTATTAATTGTTTTTTTTGTGACATATACCTACTCGTACATAGAGCAAAAAAACATCGGTTCACGGCAGTACTTGGTATAGAACTATGAACTTCTCACTGCCAAGTCCGACCTGCAAACCAATTATCTCACAAGACGTCGAGGACGCTACGTTACAGCCATATAAAATGCAAATGTGCTACGAGCGACTAGCTACGAAGTGCTACGAGCTACAAAGTACTACGATATCAAATATGAACGAAGTTACTTGACACTTGTAAAGGCAAAGTGTATGATCCAGGGCCTTATGAATACGATATAAATACTGAAATGAGGTGAGAGAATAGGCAAAGTCTTAAAGAACAACGTTCTAACAAATGTCCACCCATTTTAGCGTGGTTCTTAGACAAGGCGATTAATGTTCTATCAAAAGACATAGGTGCTGAACGTTGGGGTGATATATTTTTAATTTTTTGTTTGGATAAGGCTCTTGGCTACCATCTCTCAATGAAACGACCTTGAAACAAACTACTCCCAATAATCGAAAAAGAAACCTTGGATTTGTTGGAACTTTTTTTCACATTACAGTACAGATGTTCCTTATCAAAGGAAGCTAATTTACTATCTAGCTAGAAGATTTATTAGAGTAGGTTTCTTTTTCTATCAAAGGTGCGTAAGCCTCCCTTTGAAACTTGAAGGGGATTTAGGCCATAGTCCACCACGCTGGCCCAATGCGGGTTGGTGGACCGCAAGCCTTTAGAAAACGATCTTCTTAGATGTGCGGGTGTCATCACGATGTTTTCCTTCACCGCTAATCAAGTGATAAATTAATGAAAAATCCATACATAAATCCGAAAAGAGCAGTTACAGTTACAACTCTAGCCAGTGAGCTTATAAGTAACACAATTATAATATCATTGACTCTAGCTCATTACCATTAGCTCATTACCATTAGCTCATTAACGACTGGGCTAATCATTGTAAGTAGGTTTAAAGTTGAGATAACATAGGATATTTAATTAATTAATTAATGCAACGGTGCAGAGCGACGTCATTGTTTGTGACTAAGCTCAATAACGGCCGGTTTGGTCGAGTGGTAGTGGCACTGTGCACTGCCTCTTGATCGACGGGACCTAGGTTCGATCCCCAGTCGGGGCAAACATTTGTGTAAAAAACAGATGTTTTCTCGGGTGTTGGGAATTGTGCCCAACACTAGTTTTACTTGCCAGCACTATTAGTATGTAATCTGTGCTCTCTCTCTTCTTCTACCTCTCTCATGCGCGTTAGTCGTGTCATTGCATTAATTAAAATTGTAACATTTCCAATAAACCACTATCTACCAAGAAGCAGCTTTGTTTTCAGTCCACCCACACACGTCCCTATATCGGGTCATGGGTGTTTTTGTCTGTCCCGAGGGACCCACGACACAAAGGAAAACCTTAGTGTGGGCCTTTGAGTGTGTAATGTTTTTTTTTTAATATAAAAGTTAAAAAAAAGAAAAAAGTGGTTTCGTATCATTGCCCCGAATTTTCGGTATAAAATCGACACTGTCCACGCCTTATCAATCTTTCATGGCACTTGAAGAGTTGTATACTTAGATTGAAAGATAAATACCTAGGACTAGGAGTCATTATCAAGTTGGCGTGTGACGACCTAAACAAACCTTTTGCGGTAATGACTATCGATTTTGCGTCTCGATTCTAAACTGAATTACTTAGTCATAGAATTAAAAATATAGAAGCGGTTTTGGCGTTTGATTAATTATAAATTTATCTCATCAAGCAATAAGAATATGTATGTTACGTATTGTATGTAAGTAAGGAGAACATAGAGTTCAAATAAGTTAACAAATGCTTTAAGCTCGGGTGAAAGTAGAAACGTAAATTAATAAGTCCTATTTAAGTTAAGAAAATTGAATATCAACCATCGTCTTATATAAAGAAAAACCGAAAGTTTCTTTAATTCTACTGTTGGTTTTCTGAATAAAAAAAACCCAGTAAAAATGTAAGGCAGTCTAATTTTAAGTACTCTATGTGAGGCCACAACCGAAACAATGTAACTCGTCGATTATATCGATTACAATCGCATAATACGAGGGCTTGCATTTATGAAGGCCAGTGTTCTTTTTCATAGTCCAAGCTAGCTTTACGCCCCCAGTTTCATTCGCGTGAAAACGTAGCCTCTACTGCAGTCCAGGGCCTAATCTGGACTGCAGTACAAAAGGGCCTAATCTGAACTACAGGACTGCAGTCGAACCACAAAAGTGGAACCAGCAGACTCACAAACAAACTTTTGAATTTTATCTAAATGTGGATATTATTTTCAAAATTATACATACACTAGCTTTTCACCTGGGACTTCGTTCCTGTAGGAATTTGGGAAAATTATGCAACCTATGGGTTAATCCAGGGTATCAGCCACCTCAATACCATATTTTATGAAAATTGGTCGAGCCGCTTGAGCGTGAAAGAGTAACAAACATCAATACAAAACTTTCGCGTTTATAATATTAAATAAGAATTTGTCATAACTTTCTCGGAAACGGCTCTAAGGGTTGCGATGGAAGTTGCAAAATAGGTGCACCCCCAAAGGGAGCAATTTAGCTAAGTCTCAAATCTAGGAAAACTCGTTTTCTCTATTTCGTTCGTCCAGGTACTAATAAATAAATAAATAGAAGTTAAGTTTCCCAGCTGCTAACATACTACATATAATTTGTCAGAATCATATAAATTATAACTAAAATAATTTCAACTCATTTTGTTTTTTTCATCAAGTACTTTCCATTACAAAGGAATTTCATGGATTTTGTTCGTATTCTCCGAAAGCTTAATTAGTCAGAAATAACATTGTTTTCACATAAAAGCGCATGAACATTTTTCAAAGCTCTTTTAACTTTTTCAATTAGATTTAAATCTCAAAGGGTTTGAATTTGAAAAGGCTTTGTAAAAGACTGTTGCCTCGGGGGTCTGTAAAGGCACCCTTAAGTTCTTTGTATGCTATTAAAATGTATCGCAATTTCTGAACCTTTCAAATCGTTTAACAATTTTCATCTAAGAAAATCGCGATTAAAAAGTAAAAGAATTATGTAGTGAATCAGAAAAGATGGTTTATTCTTGTTGTTCCTGATGTCTATCACTAATGGACATAGCAAAGCAAAAGTTTTATAGTTAGATAAAAAAGTTTCATCAATTGACTACCGCAACTGATATTTTCTCTGCTGTTCATCAGGAAATGCGACACAAACTTTTTGGCATTTTGAGTAGGTAGATTTCATCGAGAAACTCGTTGAGTTGACCTTTAAAAGAAGGGGACTGAAAGTAGGAGACAAAACTTTTCTGACAAGGTACCTACAAGAAAATAGCGTTTCTTGATACCTAACAATATGCGAAGCTAGACTTGAACAAGAGATTGCTTTTTATGTGCTCGGCTGCAAGTTTTAATACGAGCTGCGTCCTTAACATGAAATTTATTGTTAGAGACAGTAATAAATACTGGTAAGTACTTACTCAGTTCTATCATTTTTAATGATAATATTATCTATATTATCGTTTTTTGTGCGCTTAAGAATCACTCGACTTGGATTATTTATAACGAGGCTTTAGATCACACTAGATGACTATGTCAGCCTCATTAGAAGACCCATTAAAAAACAACTAAGGCCAGTGTTCACCAAATATTTAACCAACGATTAACAGCTAACCAGAGATTTGACAATGTCATTTTCATACATTTTTTTGACATTTTGTCTGATTAACTTCTAACCGCGGTTTAACCGTTGGTTATATTTTTGGTGAACACGGTCCTCAGTCAGTCTGTAACTGTCATTTATATAGCGCATAAGAGAGAGAAAGATCCGAAAAAATGTCATCGAAGTATCGGTCGCAGACTTATAGAATACATGCTGTCTTACTTCGGAGACACTTGAAAGTACACAAAATTAAAAACAAAAAACCGGCCAAGAGCGTGTCGGGTTCCGTAGCAGCATGGTTCAAATATGCAGCTGGCTTCTTAATTCTACGAGCATATTGTCATAGTCGATGTTAAAATCCCCAAATACTATAATATCAAAAACAAATGTATTAAAAAGTTTGTAGTTTCAGAAATAACTGTAGTTTTGGCCTAAATATAAAAGAATGGAAGTATTTAATGTGCGAGCGAAGCGAGCGCCAAATTTTTTTTTGTGTATTTTTTTTTCTTGGTTTTTTTTGTATATTTTTTTTTTGCGACAGTATTATTGTTAGGAATAATATAATAATATCGAGCTGCTGCTAAAGCAGGTTGTGTGGTGATCGTGTATTTTGATGTCATTTTCGTAATTAGCACCCCCAAAAACCTATTAAACGACACCTGAAATGTCAATATGTTACAGCTTGGCTTTGGCTCGCCTCACTTTTAGCGTGGAACCTTGTATGGCAGCCATTTTGGATAAGGGTACACTTCGTCGTAAATGCTACCCTCGTCAATTATTCCACATTTTTTTTTTCATTATAAAAATTAATGTTTCCCATACGGATTGCTGAATCAAAAAACGTTCGTAGTAAACCCCTTCTATCTTTTAAAAAGCTATCCTATGATAAACCACTCGATGATATCGGCGAGAAAAAAAAAACATCACCCTTTTACGTGTATGGGAAACATCCGAAAAACATTTTTTTCCACCATTTTACTTTTTAGATCTGTCAGCGCAATCAATATGTATGACCATGCTCTGTAGTACCAAGGATCTAATATTAGTAAATATATTCTTATTAATCGCAACTATTACTCTATTACTCGCAAAATTGAAGAGCCATCTTATGTGTGATAGTTTTTCTTTTAATTTAGTTGTATATACTACCACTGTCAAATTTTTCTCATTTTTTGAAACAACCGTTTAGCTGGTAGAGTGGGGGGGGACACTTGTGTTTGACAAAAAATTTCACTTTAAAAATTTATGTTTCGTAAACGGAGTGCTGAATCGAAAAACGTTCTTAGTAAACCCCTTCTGTCTTTTAAAAAGCTATCTTATGACACCAGATTTGATGATATTAGCGAGAAAAAAAAAATTCATCGCCCTTTGACGTTTATGGGAGACACCCGAAAAAAATTTTTTTTCTAAGATTTTACTCTACAGTTCTGACGGAGTAGTTTATATGTATGACCATGCCAAATTTCAGCTCTGTAGTACCAAGGGTTTCTTAGGAAACCCGCGGACAGACGGACAGACGGACATGGCGAAACTATAAGGGTTCGTAGATTACTACGGAACCCCAAAAACGAGTATGGCTTTGTCGTGGACACGGCCGATGCGTCACATAAAGAAACAAAATGTAGTTATAAAACAAAACTGTATCCCTCGGTTTTGTTTTCGTTTTTTCGAATTGTGGCCCACTAAAAATACTTAGTCATGTCAAAACAAAAAGCTTTATATCTTTCGAAGTTAGATATGTAGAAAAAATTGTAATATGTAAAATAAGCTTATCTACACTCTGCAAGAATAACATTTTAATAAAAGAAAAATTCGCTCAACAGAAACAGCGTAAAGGTCAAGCCGCTCATTTGCTATTCCTTTGGTCGTTATCTTCATCGTATGAGGTTCATGTACAAGTCTATTAGTCAGTCAGTTAGCCTCTATAAATCTATTAGAAGCAAACTGCGTAGATTTGCAAACATAACAAATGATGTTATCTTTACTGAAAACTGTTATTATTATTGAAGTGTGATAATAACGCGAAAAAAATTAAGTCAAGGAAAAATACACTTACTAAATTCTTAAATTGAATTTATTAAGGGTTTATTAGAGCCTTAGGGCGTATGTTACGTATATTAATCCTTACTTATATTATAAATGTGAAAGTAACTCTGTCTGTCTGTCCGTCTTTCACGCCTAAACTACTGAACCGATTTTGATGAAATTTGGTACAGAGATAGATTAGAGCCTGGGATATAGGCTACATTTTATCCCACAGTTGGGCTCGATATAACCTGTAGCTCACGCGGGCGGAGCCGCGGGCAGAAAGCTAGTAATTAATAAAATAACCACTCAGCTCTAATTTTAAATACACGTAATTAAATGTAGTAATATGACTAACTTTCCGCCCGCGTCTTCATTCACGCGGAAAAATATTTGTCACTCTCCAACTATCCCGGTGCAAACGCTGCGTTTTGAGGAAGCACAAATAAACACACATTTTTCATTTATAATGGAAGGAAGGAAGGATTACAAGTACCATGTGTGCACTTGTGAATCCTTGGTGCACCACATCGCAATTCCATTCCGAAAACTTTAAACAAAACAACAATAAAGTATGTCATTCTAAATTATTGTCAACGATAAATCGAAAAAGCAACAAATCAAATCAAATCATAAATACTTTATTTTCATAGAACATGCAAAGTGTTTCTTGAAAACGTCATAAAAATACATTAGCAAAATCAATGTAAATCATTGAGCAAAATAGTGAATCACATTAGCATTTTTGACTTGGCGCCTATTCGCAAAGGTGCAGTCTTCCTCAGGAGAAGAATAGGCAAGAAACTCCGAGGGTCGCTCTTGTTAAGTCAATCATATAAATTTTCTTACTTCTAATTTTAATTGACTTAAAATCTGAATAACTCTGGAGCTGAGCAATTTATTCCCATGGTTGCTTGTCTAACAGATAATGAGAAATTCTGTAATAGCCCTTTTTACAAGATATGAAAATCAAAACACTACGTACAATGAAGTACGTATTTCTGAATTCTAACTGTTAGCGAAAAATCGAATAAATCCTTGATTTTCGAAAAACAACAGAAATTAGAGTACTTTATGAATGTATCCAAATGAAAATGTCTAAAACATCCCTACATAGGGTGATTTTGGCCACAAGGTCATATGCAGAGTTGTAAATATTGGTAGAGAAAACAGTTGGCTGCGTACCGGTCCCCCGTTGCCGTGGTAACGAGTGTACTAACAAAATTAGGCAAATACCAGGGCCTAGGGCAGGGATGGCGAACCACTAAGGATGAACGTGCCATTTTTTAAAATAAACTTTTAATAAGACCATAGACGTGCCCTCAAATAATGTTGACTTATTGAGAAAATATTAAAATTAAACGAAAACAAGCGCGCTACCCGCCCACCACGCCTACTCTTTCCGTAACGTACTCGTAGGGCTCACTTGCGTTCGTTAGTAATAGTGAATTTTGTTAATTTGTTTACTAGTGTAGTAAGTATTCTATTATATTTTGTCGCGTGCCATTGGTTCGCCATCCCTGGCCTAGGGCTACTCGAGGGAGCGGGAGCGAAGGCATGTTGATACAACGAAGCACTTATCTCTACAATTTTGTCAGTGGTGTAAGTATTATTTTTATTTTATTTTTATTAATTTTAGGTCTACAGCTATTTGATTTAAAAATCTTATAAATAACATCAAAGTTAAAATAGCTTTAATTCATATAACTTTCAGTATATTACATAAAAATAAGTCAAAGTTACATACATAAAAGGATTTAAATACATACATATTACAATATATACATATACATTTAAATACATACATATACATATTCGTTCTTTTGCCTCTACTGACTCTACGTCTATTCGCAAAGGTCACTAAACATTAGCCAATTACAAACCCCTACTGTGTAGTCAAACCAAATAACTTTTAGTAGAGGTGGGTAAAGTTTCACAGGGGAGAAAAAAAGGAACTTTAGTTGCTTTAATAAACAGAATGACAAAAATAATAGGATTGAAATATACCTACGATGGCTTTTAATTATAACTAGTCTGTCGCATCATTATTGTGTGAATGTCTGAGTCTGATTCTATTTGTGTAGTTACTCTCAAACAAGTACACGTGTGGAGTGTCAGTGAATTGTGATGCACATTTAGCGTGTGTCGTTATTAGAACAACAATGACAGTGGTAATTTTTTTTATGTTTGTCAGCTTTCTTTATAGCGAGTAATCTCAATCACAAGTAGGTATATAAAGTTTATACAATAATTCTTTATCTATCAGCGAGGGATTTTAATTGGTTTCGAAATTGTTAATTAAAAAACACCTATGTTGTTTAACTGCTGGTCCTCCATAGAACAAAAACTCGGAACCCTAGTCTGGGAATTTAAAAATAAAAAAAAAGGAAAATGGACTCAGACCAGGGTTCGACGTCGAAACCATTAAGTCTAACGACAACAGCCGAAATTGACGGTTTTCGTGGCACGGAAACGCTCATGACGTGACTGAAGTGTGACACTGCCATAGGTATGTTTAATACTAGCTTTCCCCCCGGGAATTCGTTCCCGTGGGATTCGGGTAAATTATGTAGCCTTTGTTCATCAGGGATAATGTAGGATTCTAACGGTAAATAACTATTCAATGCAAACAAACAAACAATCAAATCCTTCCTCTTTATAAGATTAGTGTAGATGTCGTCCATCTTATTTATGTGTCAACGTGTACTGTCGCAGGGAAATTGTGGAACCTGTGAAGTTATAATATCATACGAGTACATACATACGCTTACGCCTATAATCCTTATTGGGATAGACAGACCATCAATGGTTCTAGAACAGGGGTTCCCTAAGTAAGGGGCGCGCCCCCCAGGGGGGGGCGCGGGCTACCTGTGTAGTTAAGTATAAAAATCCTGCGACCGCTGAGAGAATACTCTCATTTGAAATTTTCACAGATGATGTATTTTAGTTGCTGCTATAACAACAAATACTAAAAAAGTAGAATAAATTAAATATTTAAAGGGGCTCCCATACAACAAACGTGATTTTTTTTGCCGCTTTTATAGAGATAATGGTTTTTTTAGAGTCAGACTCGCACTTGGCCGATTTTATAGGTAATGGTACGGAACCCTTCGTGCACGAGTCCGACTCGGACTTGGCCGGTTTTATTTATTCTGACCTGATAATCTGGACTGGAGGCTGGGGGGCGCGGAATTTTTTTTATGGTCGAAAGGGGGCGCGTCTCAAATAAGTTAGGGAACCCCTGTTCTAGAACCACTTGATGCCACATTTGACATAAATTCTGAGGATTATTAGGTGATAAATGATGTACTCGTATAATAGTGAGAAGTTGTAAGAATTTCGCCCATAATACATCGAAACCCTCGCGTCCCACTCACTGACTTTTATAGTATGCCTGGGAAGAGTTAGCAGCTGATACATTCTAAGTTTTTCTTTCTTTAACAACATATGTATATCTTAAATCAATTTCTTTAAGTATTGAACGAAGTGAAGGTAAAGATCGCTTGTTAATGTTACAGCAAAATGTTCACCTTGATCTTTAACGTTATGTGGTTTAATATCCAGTAAAATAGCAATTTTCTTATTTATTCACACAACTGTCTGAAACAGTATTTTCTGTTATTTAGTATTCTGAAACGGAATTGTATTTTTTGCAAAAGTTTTTTATTATCATAAAGTCTGGGTCATTTTTGTAAAACCCTACGGCGTTTCTTTTTATTTCATTTAACTTTCAAAAGGAAAAATAAGAGTGTTTTAAAATGTTACGGGGCTTCAGAATTTATTGAAACAATGATGCAGGCGTAAGACAAAGGCGTGAGCTTATGTATGTGTGTATAGTGAAGCAGGAAAATACATTATGTAATAAAATAAATGAAAAGTACTAGTTTTTGCCTGTGACGTCATACACGTTAAATCTCCGGTTCCCACGACAATTTTTGAAACTGCTTTCTTAGCATTTGTTTGCCTCCGACACCTAAAGAACGCTCATGCCTTTCATGCGGCAAGACTCGGAGGTTTCGGCTGTGCGTTGACTGATCAGTCGGTCAGCCAGCCAGTCAGTTTCTTCTTTTATGTATACAGATAACAGTTATCTATCGTCCATAGTAAAAGCCCTACTTAGTTTGATGTTAGATCAAACTGTGTGAATTGTCCAAAAAACCTTTTCGTTCGCAAAGCACGGCCGTGTCGTTTTATAAAATGCCCTTTGCAATGCTCAAAGTCGAAGGAACACCGCTCAAACGAGCATCTAAATATCAGTTTAAGTTTAATCCCGATAAACTTATAGCGCGGCGCTATCTATTGTTTGTAAACGATGTCTAGACACATTGAAATCTAGATTCAATAACTCGACTATACAGTTTCAAACGCCAAGTTTAGTCATACACCGAAACTAGGACGGTTTATCAATGTTTGAATATAATGACAAGTCTGAGTGAGTAGTTTTGTTAGACAACAGTTGAAACTGAACAATAGTTTTAAACAGATAAACACTTAGATAAACCTAATGGGAGTTTACAGGTGTTTTTTCGCTGTTTGTCTGATTTCATATATAATTTTTGAAAAAATGATTTCAAAAAATCTTGTTCCATCTGATAACCCTCACAATTTGTGTCAAACGTGGCATCTAGTGGCTTTGAAAACCACTGATGCTCTGCCTACCCCGTTAGGGATTATGATAGTGAGCGTATAAGTAAGTGATTTAAAAATTGTTATAACAGATAACTAATTACATGTGTCTAGTGAAAAGAACCACACTGGAGCGTGATTTTTTTTTAATTCAGTTAATTCTCCATCCTAATGACTATTCTACCTATATACTATGTAATGGTAACCTTAAAAATAATTTTACGACGCTTCCAAGCCGTTGAAAAAAAAAATTGATCTCCAATACAAAATGCGCTATATGCCGATGAAGGTTGTATGGGAACGAAAATTTTTTTTTTCATATTTTGACCTATGTTCCTTGGGGAAAGTTGTTCAGTTTCATGGACTAATCAACCACCCGAGAGGTTGAAGAGATTTACCTAAAGCCCTGTATACATACGTATATGCAATTCAATTATCCAGACCCTAATCCTACCTCAATTCAAATCTCATCTCCCGCGCCCAATTTATTAAAACAACACTACACCGTACCCAATGAACAAACCGTTTGAACGACTCAATTAACAAATGTACGGGAATTTAAAGAAACCCACTTTCAAAATTCAATTTAAAAATACGAGTGTAAATCTGTCTTTGCCAAGCACAATATTGTGAATAATTATTAATTGTTTTGTCGTTCTCTATTCTACTTTTTTTTACCAGCCTATATACATCCCCACCGAGGGGTACCACAGGCCTCCCTTCGAGACACGAAGGGGATTTAGGCCATAGTCCACCATGCTGACCCAATGCGGATTGGTGGACCTATTCTACTTATTACTTTACTAGTAACCGCTACTTCAAGCCAGATTTATATTTCAATAAATTATTTGTATCTTTTTTGAAGGCAAGTCATTTTTTTATTAAAAAATATTTTACTTAAGTAACATCTATAAGTGTTAAAAAGTTTTTAGATAGGTGGTTTAGCTAAAAAAACAACGGGTTGCACTCCGGGAGTGCCGGCAGAAGTAAAAACTTGAACATTAATGTTAATTTTTTTTTATGCTGACACCGGATAATATTTTGACTTTTGCAGTTTTAATTTCCTATATTAATTAAACACCCCTCCGCCTTACGGATTTTAGATGAGGGTCACGTGACAGACGCGAGTTTAACATTTTTTACCTTTGAGTATGTAGTATTTGTTTTTTTACCCATACTTCAAAGTGCACAACGCCGCTAAAGAAGTTTTCACTTCAAAAAATTAATTCAATCTTCTTTCTGAAATCCAAGAAGACTTTTACAAATCAAAAAATATTAAAAAGTCACTTTTTGTGCATAAATGGTGAACTTATAATGTTATTTACTTCGTAGCTTGCTACGAGTGCTACGAACACCGTAGCGTCTCGTAGCAACTGCTTAATCTACATACTTTGGAAAATGTTAGAAATTGAGCCAAATTGATAGAGCTAGGTTTCTTTTAATCGGATTTTTGTGTGTTTAGACTCTATAGAGAACGAAACTAAAGGCTTATAATTCTATTGAACGGTCAAACTAAATGATGTAATCATTCTGAACTTTCGTTTTCTCCGAAACATTATGCTATGCGGTGTTTTATCGTGGAATAGTTGTCATTGATGAATAATTGATGGAAATTACTCACTTTTTTTTCAAGAGAAGTACAATTTTTCGGTGGTGTACCTATTTGAAAGGATTAAGTTTTGTTCAGAATTTAGGTGTTCACTCAAATGGCAATAATAACTTAAAGAATGTACTTACATTCTTTTGTAGATGTCAAGACTGATGTTTTTTAATACTATACATACATGACTTTAAATTAACAAAACGTTTCCCCAAGGAGTAAATATCTCAAAAAACATTTTCGACTTCTCATACAAAGTCAGCTGATCAAACTGTATAGAGAGGCAAAAAATGCACTAATAAATTTAAACACACCCAATATTGTATAACATTTTCGATGTTTTTGCAGTTTTATAATTCACCCGTGATTATTATGGGGCTTGCAACAGTACCAAAATATCAGAAACTCTTTATTTATTTTTTAATCGAGGCAAGAATCCGTTTAAAGTTGAATCTTCTGATCCATCTTAATGATCTCATTAGCGTGTTTATAATAGATCATTGTGGAATTTTGTTCAAATTTAGCAGAATCTATGTGAAGCCTCATTGAAAAAAAGCATCTAGGGAGCTTTCACATAAAAAAATATTTTTTATTATATCTTGAAAACAACTTGTTTTATTCCATTTCGAAATGGAAAACCCCATGTAAGTAGGTACCTATGTGTGTACTTTCAGTTTTTCAACTTCCAACCTCAATTCCTTTTGTCCTATCGATCGCTAATTTATGTAAATTGATTACGTTCCGTTCGACGCGGGAAGTGGAGGGCGGAACGATATCGCGTGTACAAAGCCAAGTATTGACATCACGAGACCATCTCGTGCAAGCCACAGGTAATAGCGGTATGGCTATAAGATAAGCGAGCAGAAGACGGAAAACATGAGCAGAAAATTACTACAACTAGTGGCTCAGTCAGCTATAGACCTCGCCCACGAAACACCAAAGCTTTCGTGTCCAACTTACTCTATTATAAGTTGCTTAGATAGAGTTGGCAGCTGGCACATTCTAAGTTTTTCGTTCACTGAAAGTCCAGCGTGGAAGGAAGATGAAGTTCACTTACTTTAAAATAGTTTTAAAAAGTTAGGGGCGTTTCAGTGGAAAGCAAGAATTTATTCTCCGGACTACACGGGGCATCGCATTTTAAGTAAACAGGACACAGTTAAAGTAAACTTTAGGTTTGAATCAACCCACTCTATACTAAATAGCGTAGGATGAAATATTAAAAAAAAACTATATAGCTTCATAAAACTACTGCAGGCCGAGTACGATAGTGACAGCGCCGCGACAACACCGCGGTCCTATGTCAAAATATAAAAATTGACAACGCCATAGGGCGAGCAAGCCTTTGCGGGGACTCTCGCGCAATCAAAGTGAAGTTTCAGCGTGAGCCGAGCGCGAGTTTGTCGTTATCGTGCTAGAGCTGCTGATTGCTGTAGAATAGGAATAGTACATAGTTACTTTAGGGGAGAAAGCAACTAATTTAAGTCCCAAGAACCGACCGACGATTGGCGACCGAGCGTAGCGAGGTTAAAAGTAACATTAAAAAAAGAAAACGCTGAACTCATTGCTGCTATGCGAAATTTACAAAACTGTACAACTCGAAAAAACAAATGAAGATCGGAATGCTACTTTCCTGCCTATTATGTTTTTTTTTCTGTGGCTGGCCAGCTATTCATCATTAAAAAAATGGTAAATATTTTGCCAAAATCTAGTTATTTTAAAGGAATAGCTAAAAGTAAATTATTATAAATTCATTAAAAAAAGTATTCTTTAATGAATACTTAACTTTTGTTATTTCAATTTTACATCGCGCTGTAATAGAGTGGCTATATAGGAAGTTGGAACATGTTTTTTTAATACTTAATTTGACAGCTGTCAGTTAAAAGCGATTCTCCCTAGGCTTGAAAAGTATTACTTTCAAGCCGCTCCATAGGCAACTTCAGACCTACTTTCCGAGTATGTGTACCTAGTGAAAAATATATTTCATTTTTATATACCTTGGAGGAAGTGGTTCAATTTGAAGGGGAGATTAATCAACGTCCTATAAAAATCCAAGTAATCTTACTTAGTATGCTTATAATATCTCTCGTTACTGTGTGAACTGCCTCATTTTTTTTTACATTGAAATACTTTTTTATTATATAATGCAACAAAACCTAACCAAATCCAAAATAGCCTAACCTAACCTATCCTAATTTCATGCAAGCGGCCCTTAAAGTTTCGTGAAATTGTAATTTTACTGGACAAATTGTAATATCGCGGGTGACTATAATTTCACTAGTGAAATTGAAAGATTAAGGTTTTTTTTATAAATATTGGGTGTGCAATTTTTACAAATTTCCAGTAATGATCCATGCACTGATGCCTATAATCCCTGTCGGGGTAGAAAGAGTACTTTGTACTTGCTAATTTAAAGTTATCCAATATTTGAACTGGTTTGTTTTTCGCCCGTTTTATAGCCCTGCCGTCATCCATTTGATGAGTTGACACTGCGGTTTACAACTTTACGAGATTGGATTGACGTGGGATTTCAGTAAATGTTTTGCGATTGGGTTTTACATTTCTGCAGTCAATGACCTTTGAATGGGCAGGTGTACTTTACATGTTTCTTCATTGTACCTACTCTGCAGGCAAGTTTCAGGATATGCAAAGCGTTTCGTTGTTTTATGCAGACTGCCAGTTTTGCTTTCGAGTTTCAATTTGCTTCAACTTTTAGTCCTCCTTCTATCGTTTAAGTATAATCAATTACTTGAAATACTCGATTATATATCCCTTGTAGAGGCCAAAAGGCCTTCGTTAAATGACTTCCGATAGAATGTATCAATAGTCTAGGCCAGGGGTTCCCAACCTTTTTTTGTCTACTGCCCACTTTAAGAATAAATTATTTTTTAACGCCCCCCTTTTTAAACATACTTAAAAACCGCTAAGTACTTATAACTGATTATTGAAACGCAACTTTATAGTATTCGGACAGAGTATCTTTTATTGAAAATAAAACAAACATAATCAATTCTTATATAAAAACTAATGTGAAGGTTGAATCTGATGCTGTTCAATAAGTTTGTTGATATCAGGTTCCAATTTACTCAAAAACAGCCGCAAGTCGCCACGTTCGGTAACACGCAAACGATTTCTCTTTTTAGTAAGCAGCGTTGCCACAGCACTAAAACCACGTTCACACAAATATGACGATGGGAATGCTATCAAGAATCGTTGAACAATTGACCACAATCCAGGGTACAATTGCAGGATCGGTTTTTGAAGCCAAAATTCTTGATATCCATTTTTGAACTTGATTTTTATTTCTTTGTTTGTTGTCAATTCTATAAGTTCTTCTTCCAGCTGAGGTGACATTGCTATGTTGACATTTGAAAACGGATCTAACACCCAGTCTGATATTTCCAAGTTTAAAATGTCCTGGTATCGTTCGGTGAAGTCAATGTGGAGGTTTTCCAAATGTTGGCAGTAGGCAAACAAGTCGTCGTTACTGCAGGATACTGATAAATTCGGAAAATTGTGAAACTCACGTCTGCCCATATTCTTTTTGTGCAGAAGCAGTTTGGCTGCGAAAGCAGCAACGACATTTTTTGTTTTAATTAAATTTAGTTCATCGCCTTGCAGTTGGAGGTTCATGTCGTTGAACAATTTATACAGGTCTGTCATGTAAGCTATATCATTCTTTGATGTTATGAGCTTGTTGCGCAGTTCTGTATCTTTAGTTTCCAAGAACTCTATCACAGAGTCAAACAGGTTGTAAAATCGAATCAGACAATTGCCTCTTGACAGCCAACGAACTTCAGTATGAAGCAATAAACGGTTGAAATCTTCGTCATTAGTAACACAAAGCTGATGAAATAATCTATCATTCAAAGAGCTGCTACGGATTTTATTGACTGCTTTGATGACATATTGCAGTGATTGAAATAGTCGTTCACTTAAGTTTCTAGCAACCAAATGTTGTCTATGAATAACGCAATGTATAGCAAGGACATCTGGAATTTTATTTTTTAAGTACGCTATGAAGCCTTTATGGCGCCCTGTCATAGCCGGAGCGCCATCCGTAGCAACTGATATAATATTTTTCAAAGGAATCTCTTTCTCTTCACAAAACTTTTCCAATGTATTGAATATGGTTTCGCCTTTTGTATCTGTCTCCAAATTTCTGGCAAACAATAGTTCTTCACGTATTTTCTCATCTTTAATAAACCTCACGTAAGATAGCAACAACGCTTCATTAGTTGGTAAAGTGGACTCATCGAGCTGAATTGAGAATTGACTAGTCCTCAGATGATTGCACAATGATTCTTCAATGTTTTCAGCCATTTCATCAATTCGTCTTTGCACAGAATTATTACTCAAAGGAATTTTTCGGATAATATCTGCGGCCGGTTTATGAAGCACAGTAGTTATTACTTCCTTTATTGCTGGCAAAATTAACTCTTCTCCGATGTTGTGTGGTTTGCCTTTTTGAGCAATTAACAAAGAGATATTGTACGAAGCTCGAAGTCCGTCGTCATCTTGCTTAGCAGCCGCCGAAAATAGTTTTGATACACTTGGCTGAGTATTATGCTTCTTCTCTAGGTCTTGAAAATATGCTACATTCTTGTCTTTCTTATCTGGATGCATTTTATTCAAATGATCTTGCAGTCTTGAAGGCTTCATTGCTTCGTTCGAAAATGTTTTTAGACATAGAAGACACAAAGGCGACGACGGGTTTGTGGGATTTTCAATAAATCCGAATTTAATATATTCCGCAGAGTATTGCCGTCTCTTCTTTTTTACTTCCGACATTGTTTTGTTTTGAGAAATACGTAAGTGTTATAATGAAGTACTGCTTATCTATTATGCGCGAAACCGCAAATGAAAATAAAATAAATTTACGTTGTTTATATAGGATTGCATAAGCAGCACGCACCAACAGGAATAAGACAAACGTGCATAAACTCGTTTATCTCATTCGACGCCCAATCGTACTCGACAAGCAAGAACAAGTATTATAGAACCAGCCGATTGATACAGGAACGTACAAATCGGATTATTTAACAAAAACTTGTTAAAACATGATTGCCCGCGGTCTATTATATCGAACCGAGTTTGAGCTATATCTTAATTAATATTAGTTGATGTTCACAAGATGTAGTCGAGAGTCGAGAGCTCAGTCGGTGTCTAAGAGTCTTCCTAGCTAGGTAGATGAAATTATAAATCGACCCCAAAGCCCTACACAACGCCCCCTTTTTTTTCTGGGTCTCTTACCGCCCCCCTTTAGGCCTGCAGCGCCCACAAGGGGGCGTTATCGCCCACGTTGGGAAAGACTGGTCTAGGCCAAACGATAATGTTTCTGAAGCGTAAAATACTTTTATGTCTGTCATTTAATATTTATGATTATGTTGCTAATCTATCGACCAGACCATCCATTAACTATCAAAGTTATAGGCACTGACCTTTTGTAGTCATAAAGATCATTGGTTATGGGTATAAGTAAGTTAAAAGTTTACAACATTTAGAGATTATCAACGTTTTGAGAAGTGCTTGTAATCCAGTTGCCCTTGCTGATCTGAACCAATCAGTGAAGTTAAGAAACGTACACAGGGGCAGGGAACGTGATAGGTGACCAAAGTGGCCATCTATCGCGAGCATTCACGTGCTTGGAGGGCATCTTAAACAGTCGATCGTGAGCGTTTCTTATGCCCTAGTCATAAAGTTCAAAATAGAATAAACTAAAGCCTTTAAACTGAGGCTTAGAGTGTACGGAGGCCAGCGCATCAGGTTACTCCATTTTCGTTGCAAAACCGCTCTTATCGCAACAGCACAGAGTGCACGCGTGTGGTAACCTGATGTGCGGCCCTCCGTACAACAATGCCATGTAATATACATACCCAAGTAACATTATTGTTTGTTTGTACTTAATACAATTTTTTCTGCTCCAAGTCACGCAAACCTCATGTTCTGATAAGAAACTTTATAACGCTGTTTCGTGGTAACCAAAGTAGAGGTTTGGATGACACTAGAATTTCGAATCTAGGTATTATCTAGATTGTTAGGTCAAATTACGGTTAATAACTAAGTGTGTTTATTACGACTGGTGTGGTGCAGTTAGTTAAAAGTAACATTAATTCTTATTTTGTCATGTAGGTATTTGTTTTTTATTAGCTATTTTTTACGTAAATTAAAGTAAATAATACTCAGAATTTTAGTTCAGTTAAATATTACGGAAGATTGTTATAGTTATTTATCATAAAGCTGAACATCACGTGGTGCGGAGTGCCCATTGCTCATAGTAACCAACCTAAATACCTCGGCGTGGTACTAGATAGGTCACTCACATACCGAAAGAACTGTGAGAGTGTGAAAAGGAAGGTGCACATAAGAAATAACCTTGTGCGGCGACTCACGTCTACAAAATGGGGAGCTTCACCACAAGTTTTACTGACAACTGGCTTATCTCTCGCCTTCTCGGCTGGCGAATTTGCATGCCCGGTATGGGACCACTCTGCGCATGCAAAGCTTGTGGACATAGCCCTAAATGAAACTTGCCTGATCATCACTGGTTGTTTGAAGCCGACACCGGTCAAGTTGCTGTTCCCACTGGCCGGTATAGCGCCCCCAGATGTCCGTAGAGCTGTGGCCAGCTCCCATGAAAGGTTGAAAATGGATGACGACGCACGACACCCACTGAGTGGCCATACACTGGTGCCACAAAGGCTTAAGAGCCGAAAAAGTTTTGTGAAGTGCGTCAAACCACTGACCACCGAGCCGTCACAGGCTAGGCACCGCCTTTGGCGAGAACGGGCTGCCCTCCCAATCCCCTTTGTTCCGCCCATTGAAAGTCTCCCGCCTGGACACAGGTTGTCATGGCCGGTCTGGAAATCATTAAATAGACTTCGGACACAGACTGGCCGTAGCAAGGACAGCATGTTCCGGTGGGGATTTACCGGAGACGCGGACTTGGGTTGTATGTGCGGAGAGGTGCAAACTATGGCCCACCTAACATCATGCAGTGCGTGCCCTACCACCTGCACTCAAAAAGATCTAATGGACGCTACTCCATCCGCCGTCCAGGTGGCTACGTTCTGGGCCACAACATTATAACGACTACTTGCCATCGATTCGCTAAGAAGAAAATATTTTATAGCAATTTTATACGTAAACATTAAACATGTTTACGTATAAAATTGCCCACTGTGATGGCAATAACTGGAGATCGTAAAAGTTGTGTACAAACATGCATTACTTATTTAATTCTGGTTAAATAAAGGTTGTAAGGGACAGCTTTGCAAAAACGAATCATTAATCTGAACGATTTTCCGGTGAAACGTTCCTCGGAAAAAAGTTTCAAATTTTTTAGTTTTATTCTTAATTTTCACTCCTTTAAGCAATTTATTGGAATACATGCAATGTCCAACAAAAAATATAATAAAAAACATTAATGTTTGTTATGTATTTGTGTGGGTGTGCTGTGCACCGATGGACGCGTACGTGGCGGGCGAGCATTGAACATTAAACGAGTATGCATGCTTCTGTCTTTGATTCACGTCTCCTTGCACCATCGATCGTTACTTGCAGTACCTAAAATCATTATTGTTTTTATAACGATGTGAGTTTCGCACCATCTTCTTCGCAGAAAATTAGGGAGCGACGAGCTGAATCACAAAAACATCTTAACTTTCTGGGAAAAATAAACTGCTCGTATTATAATTTAGGTTAACAACAACATTAATAATTTTCCACGTTACAAACGTATGAGTCACCGACTTCAATCCCAACAACAGTTCGCACAAAGTAGATAACTAGTTTTTTTTGCAGACTACAATGCAGATAACCACAAACGAAAATGTCACTCATTTATTTAACATCATCTAAATGATGTTCTGGTTTGTAGTACTTTTTTGATTTTTATGGATTTTTTTAAAGCGCTGAATCATTTTTGATAAAATTTATATAGGACCACCTCTGGCGTATACTCTTTCGAACAAAAAAGAATTTTGAAAATCGGTCCATAAGGTGAACATACATAAAAAAAATAGTCGAACATGGAACCTCCTCCTTCTTTGAAGTCGGTCAAAAAGCATTGGCTAAGCTGTCCCTGACATCCTGTATACCAGCCGCATAAAAAATAGATGGCATTGCTGGCCTTCAAACAGTGGTTCACTTCGATGTTTAGATGCACGCAAACTGTTTTGATGTTTTCATTCATTTATAAATTAAATTCGCGTCCGGGTCCTAAGCTGTTAATTTGCTAAAACATTGTCGGTGTTTTCTGGCTTTACGTTAATCTTCAGACAGGGTCTTGACCTGACATAGAAATACTAAACCAAATTAATTTATCGATCGTTTTCTGTGCCTGCGTATTCCAAAGGTATCGTTATATGTAGAGCCAAACGTCGTAAACTGACATACAAAATTTTTGAAGGAAAAGTCAAAAGTATGTCGAAACAATAATTTAATCGTTTAGGTACCTATTTCGAATGTACAATATCTACTAGAACATTGTTTATCAGCCCTCGCGCAATCAAAGTGAAGTTTCACCGTCAGCCGAGTTGGCGTGCCGCGCATCATGCTCGAGCTGTTGAAAAGTCACGTTAAAAAATGTTCACGAAATAACATTGCCAAAGTTAACAAAAGCCATAGTACATTGTGACACCTTCGTAATTTAACACGATTACTTGCTTTTTGTGTGAATAAAATAAAAGAGCTTCGATGGCTGTCCATTAGTATCGCTTCACCCTTCACCTTTTCGGTTTATTTAGAGTCACAAATGCTTTCTATGAAAATGTTGCCTAACTATTGGAAGTTTTGTTTAATATTCTGCGAAACTAAAGACATTAGGCCTATGTAAGTGGATTGGATTTTATGTTATTTCACAAAAAAAGGTCAATGGTTTTGTTTGTTTATCAAGACATGTGCGTATAGATAAATAGTGCCCCAAAATAATGTAATAGTGGTGATGCGATTCCATGTCATAAATCGGTGGTTTAGTGGTTCGGTGTTATGAACGGTTCCTTGGCTCGATTATTGGTCCTTTTGAGTGCTTGCGTTTTCACAAGGGGCAACTTTGCGTGCCTTTAAGAGTGCGGTCTTAAGAAAATGTATTTTGCACATCGCTGAAAACCTTGTCAGACAAATGTGTAAAATGAACTAATATGAATGCTCAAAACCTTCAAAATTTGTGTCAAACGTGGCATCTAGTGATTCTAGAACCACTGATGCTCTGCCTACCCCGTTAGGGATTATGGGCGTGAGCGTATGAATGTGTGTGTATGAATGCTGCCCTAGGTTACATTTTAGAAAGGCCCTTTGTTGCCTAAAAAAACAGATGTGTGTTCTGAACAAACTGTTTTCGTTTGGGTTCAGTGGAATGGTGAACTTTAGCTTAGCTGTAAATATTTGCTTAATGACATATTACGGATGTCAAAGGTTTGACAATATCGAGTTCGGTACGTAGTTTGACGGTTTCGGTACAATGGAGAAACTGAGGAGTTAACTTAAATATACGTGGCTAAAGTTGGATAAGTAATAAAACAGAACGTTGTTATCTCAGAAAGAGGTGTGTTGCCTACCGCACTGAGATGAAGGCGGGAGCTTCTTCTTCTTATCGTGTAGGTATAGTCAAGTATTTGGCGAACTTGGCTAACCCTGGTGTCAGAGTTTTTAAACCGCACAATGGCCTCTGACTTGGTTTTAATGACTGTAGTCAATTGACAACAGCCGGGACCGACAGCTTAACGTGCCCTCCAAAGCACGGAAAAGCTCGTGATAAATTGCCACTTTGGTCACCCATCAGGTTCCCTGCTCCTGTGTACGTTGCTTAACCTCACTGATCGGTTGAGATCAGCAAGAGCCACTGGGCTACGAGCGGCAGGAGCTTATGTAATTGTATGTTACCTCACCTTAAAAATCTTATGTTAAACCTACAGGAAAAACATTTTCGTCATTTTTGTGGGTCGTTAACACGGTCTGTAAATATGAGTTGTGGCTCAATAAGAAAGTAATAATAATAATAATAATACGTTTATTTCTTCAGAACAGCACACACATACATTAAAAAAAAGTTCAAAATATTCTTATCCTAATAAACAAGTTTAAGCTTGCATATGTCTGCCGCAGTGAGGAAAAAGGCCTGGGCTCAGCGACTAATGCCAGACTGATTATCAGGCTGGCAACACTGATTTTCAGCCCTCGCCCAAGTGAGATGCGAGGGACAGAGTTAATACTGTATAATGTTAAGACTACAAATTTAGGGCCTAATTCAAGTGTTAAGTAAGTAAGTAATAGCTTAGTGTGCATTCCAAAAGAAATAAAACCTGTCTAGGATAATTCTAACTATCCCTGTCGCTCTTGCTGATCTCAGCCGATCAGTGAAGTTAGCCGTACACAGGGGCAAGGTACCTGATGGGTGACCAAAGCGGCAATTTATCACGAGCGTTTCCGTGCTTTGGAGGGCACGTTAAGCTGTCGGTCCCGGCTGTTGTCGATCGACTATACAGTTGTTAAAACCAAGTCAGAGGCCATTGTGCGGTTTGAAAACTCTAACACCAGGGTTAGCCAAGTTCGCCTCACACTTGACAATACCTACACGATAAGAAAAACAAGATAATCCCTATTATTTCTTAACTGTGTATTATTCCTGTGTACATAAGGCGTAAATACCAAGACGATGAATCTGGCTTGTTAAAACACTGTCGAATTATGTCTGTGCTTGATAAAATAAATGTATGTCAATAATATTAAGTGAACTCAATAATCTAAATATGTTAATAGAAAAACATAGGCCAAACAACTTACGTAACCTGACATATACACCTAAATTTATTTTACAAAGGTATGAAAATGAATATGGTAGGAGGACGTGGAAATACATACTACGCAGTATACTGAATAGTTGCAAAGAATTGGTAGAAAAAATAACAATAGAAGACTATAAATTATGTAAAAAAACTGTTAAAATCTCATTGCTTGGGCTTGGATGATGGGTAATTACTGGTTGTTGTGAGGCAGCGAGCAAATTCTCCCTCGTATAAACCTTTAAAGGTTTCTGAAGCGAGTCTTAGTTAAGTAAACAAATATTGTAATTGTACTGAATAAATGATTTAAAAAAAAATGTGTTCAAGTCGCGAAAGTTTTAAGTGTATATTTAAACTCCTACATGATTTAATTAACACGAATTATGTTTGTGTATTTTAAATAAAATAATATTTAATTAATCAAGACGACTTACAAATTACTTTGGTTTTCGTAAACACATTACGATAGTAATTTTAATCACATGTTTTATAGCAAACTAGCACATTAACTTTGCTAGTGGTGCTGCCTCTTGATCGACGCGTGTTGGGTTCGATTCACAGTCGGCGCAAATATTTGTGTAAAAAGCAGATGTTTGTTCTAGGGTCATGGGTGTTCGTGTCTGTCTTTGTGTATATTCTAAGAGACCCAGACACAAGGAAAATCCTTGTGTGGGCCTTTGAGTATGTAGCGTTTATAATATTATCTGCGATCTGCGTTCTCTGACTGCCTTAATGGGTGACTATGTGTGCAACATCAATCCATTTATTGAAATATCTAGCCAATTATTAATCGATAAAAGTTGATAACTTAAATAAATAGTTTCTTGTTAATTAATATCTCAAAGTGAAAGGTTAATTGCGAACTGCCTCATTAATCGCTGTTCCAAAAATAGTTCATCTAGTCCCCTGGCCTACAAATTCAGGTCACAATTCACCAATCAGGTTCACTTTTCACTCGCTAAATTATGTGCAGACTTATTGGCATAGCAAAACCGGGTCGGCCAAACTAGGGCGCACGTACACGCTAATTATGGACATATCTATACTCTATTGCATAATCTATACTCATTTTCTATTATAGACTTTGTTTCCTGCCGGTAAAATGCAAAGTTATCAATGAGATTTAACTACGAAAAAGAATGCGTAGCAAATGCTACGACGTGCTACGAAACGTCAAAGCTTTGTAATTATCTTGAAAACATTTCGAAAACTTCGTCATAAAAATAACATTCCGTGAACATTTTCAATGTAAATTATATGAACTCGTAGCAAATACTACGAATTGCTACGGTAAAAAGCTACGGCGTAGTAGTTATTTTTAAGGTAGCGTTCCTAAAACATAGTTTTATAATAAACTAGCTTTCCACCCGCAGCTTCGCCCGCGTGGACTACAGGTTATATTGTGCCTAGCTGTGAGATAAAATGCCTAAAAGCTTATGTCCTTTTCCAAGGTCTAATCTATCTCTGTACCAAAATTCATCAAAATTGGTCGGCACCCTGGCCGGTACCACCGCAACCGCTATGTCCCTGCATTTTAAATCTGTGATTTCTTCGGAAATATTCATTTAAATTACTCGTACATGCTGTAAAGAGCCATATTGATCTATATTAAATGCACAATGTATTTAAGGTACGTAATTGGATAAGGATTAATGCTGGTTTGCTTAAAATCGCTTTGTAAATAAGCCATTATTTATCGTATAAAGTAAAGGATAATAAATGGTTATTGTGGGTTATCCCTAAGAGATATACATATATCATCGCGGACTTTTTTGTAGACCTTTTCAAAGTGTACAATACAGTAGTAGGTACATTATTTTGATTTATCTCGTAGGGTTCAGCCTGCGTTTGCAATTTAAGCGCAAAAAAATGTGTTTATTTACGACGTCACATTAGAAACCTCTAAAATTATCAGTGTTCCTCTGCTATATTATACATATAAACCTTCCTATTAAATCACTCTATCTATTAAAAACCGCATCAAAATCCGTCACGTAGTTTTAAAGACCTAAGCATACATAGGGACAGACAGACAGACAGACTGACAGTGGGAAGCGACTTTGTTTTATACTATGTAGTGATGAAGTAATTTCTGTACTGGTCGGCTTTGTAAAACTCAAGTTCAAATTCAAAAGTTAGAGTTTTCAAGTTCATCCCAAATGACTATTAGGTTCGTTACTTAAACTAAAGTTCAGCATTTTGTAACTTGTTTAAAGTTTATCACTCGAGCACCATAAGTAACTTACCTACTTATTTATTCAGACAAAATTCAGTTTGTTAAATAAGTAAGTTTTGAACAAATTAAATTTTTCACGAGACTAACAGACTGCCTTCAAAAAGCAATTAAACGAAGAAATATTGTAAGTTTATATTTTCAAAATGACCTTATCCGATATCGATTTCGTAAACGAAAAGATTTTTATAACTTCTTCACAAAATCACTTTTACTTGTTGTCACTTTCGCCGTATTTATATCCAAGAAACCCAATCCATCATCATTCCTCATAGATAAGGCCGTCCCTGACCTTTCGCTATCAACTTACATCATCCTACTACAATACTTCACACCTAAGGAACTGAATACAGGCATTGAACATCGTTTTCAAAGCAGCCTTTGAGCAGCCGTCAGCGTAGAATAAATTATCTTTGTTGCTATTCATATTCAGCTACAATGTCTATTGACAGGTTTACTCCTATCAGGACTAAAGTAACGACACAAAATTTTGTTTCATGATTTGGAAAAATACTAAAATAATACTATAACTAAGCCTTAAAACCTTAGGAGTATATTTTAAGCATTTCTATTTATCTATGAACTAGCTTCCCGCCCGGGGCTTCCTTCCCGTGGGAATGAATTATACTCTAAACCTTTCTCTTAAATCACTCCGTCCTTAAGTGAAAATCGTATGAAAATCTGTTCAGCCCCCCCGATTACGGTGTTTTTGAACGTGTTCACCAAAGCTTAACCGCTCACGTTTCCTTTGTATCCAGCCCGGAATACAATATAACTTTATTAACAAGTCTCTGGGTTAATAAAATAATTCAAGGCAAACTTTTTTCTTGCCTGTAATTCCTAACTTAAGGGACTCAAAATATAGGAGCGACCATAAATGTAGGCCTTGGCTGGAACTCGTGGAAATATGAACCTTAAATTACATTTCCACCACCAGTGGAGCTCGCGGAAAGATGAGATGAGAATAAACTGACCCACCGGGCTACGAGTTTCGGGAAAACATTGGTATCTGAAGTGGCACAAGGTCGTTGGCGACCTTATGACACGTCTTCCTATTAAAATCAATATACTAGAACAGTCGCATCGCTCACAGACTTTAAACTACGCTAAACATAACTAAATAGCTTGCTTCATTCATTCTTTAATGACAGTTTAATGGAAACTTTCGTGTAAATTTAGTTATAATTGTATAGCGTCGTTTCTATAGAACGAATCTGTGATTGATTTCATTCAATGCAATAAAGGGCCAAGTTTATTCAGAACCTTATTACCAACTGACAAGAAACATCGGCGTATACGTAATTAAGACAGACTGTAGGTACGTAATATTTCTTGAAATTTCAGAATTTTAACGATTCCATCACTTCAATAAAATGCATTTGTTGTATGTGTAAACAAGGCATTGTAAAGATGGAATCAGGATATTCATTGTTTCAGTCAATTGTTTGTTATAATATCATAAATAAAAACATATAATACCTACGTAGCATGAAGTACATACATTTTTTGAAGTGCGATTCGAACATTAAAATAAAAAAAAGTAATGTTCATTTATGTATTTGTTTTTATGAATTTATGTATTAAGTTTTTTACTAAATTGATGTCTACAAACGAATAAAAGCTTGATCCTCTTTCGATAATCTGACTTTTTCTAAAGTTGTAAACGCCATTTCTTGACGGCATTGAACCGACAACAAAGAACAGATAAAGGCGCATTTTAAAAATACATGCCTAATTCCTTCATACTACTTTGTATCACAAGGGAAAAGAAAAACGAGTTTTATTCAAGGTACGTTGAATATTTTATAGTCACAGGTCACAACTGCAGTTCGTTACAAGTCCTCAACTTAGGTTAGCAACACAATCCTTTGTTATTTCTTAAGGAATTTACTGAAGACTTAAATAGACACTTAAAAAATTAGAAAAATTCTACAAAATGTAGACAAGAATGCATAATTTTGTACAAAAAACAGTAAAAAACATACCTCAAGACGAATCAGCTTGCAAGAATAATAAAGTCGATGATAAACAGGTAAGGCCTCGATCGAGGCATAATTCGCACTGTACAACAGCGTATCAAGCATTGCTTTATTATTGACGGACAATACGTAGACACTACTATTGTGACTGGCAGTGACACATATTTTTCTGCACTACTTTTTTACATTTTATTATATTGTCGACTGCAAATAGTCAACGATATGGTAGTCTTCTTGCTATTTGCTCGGCGCATCCGATGTTTTTGGGGTCTACATTTTTATAAAATAAATACGTAGTTATCTCAAAACTACATATCCCACCAAAGAAAGCGTAAGTAGTGTTCGAAGATTGCTATTATAATTGTTATTAAGCTGAAATATGGACTTACATCATTAACCCGAAAGATTATAATTTGGATGCTACATAACACATTTTTGTAATTAAAACGAATATTTAATACAAAAAATACGAAACTTGAAAAGTTGCCGTAGCAAGCTTTTATATACTCCGTAAGTTGTAACAAAGGTTCTCCAAAATGTAGCCGTCGCAAAAAAACGAATAAGAGAATTTTCTTAATATGTATTAAAGAAAACAAAAGCTATTTTCCGAACAGCAGCGTGTAAAATTTTCTATAGTAACCTGACGAAGTAACATTTGAGCAACGGACTGGAAAAACGTTAAAAACATGAATAAAACATCACTCACGGAAAGTCCAGGATTGCAGCCTGAAGTGATGGAATTCTTCCTGAACTTCGGCACGCAGATCTGCATGGAATTCTTCTCCTTAGGAGGGCCAGCACACCCGTACTCATCACTCCTATTATTCCTCGTCAAGTTTATGTTGTTCGTATTGTTGACTTTGACAAGAATATTGCAAGTTTGAGAGGCGATTTGGAACAACCCTTCTTCGAGGTTACGTTTATTGTTATACTGTCTGTTAAAGTGTAGATAGTCCCACCAAGACGGCATGTTTTAGAACTAGTAACAAGTTTCGAGTTCACGTCGAGTTGGAAGCGAGTTTTGCTCGAAGCCGCGTGTTGACAGCGAGCGGTACACCCGCCAAATGGCAGTTTGTATTATGTGAACACGGGCTTGCGCGTTAAAAGTTTAGTTTTTCTAATACTATGGACTGTTGAGGGGAAAAGTCTGTCGTGAAATTAGTTTGTTTGGTTGAAAGTTATGTAAACGCAAATTGTAGACATTTACTTATTTATTTACCCGAGGGACCCATATGCGCCAGCCACGGACTACAAATACAAAGACTAAAGTTTTGTGTGGAGAGGCCAAATATTTTTTCATCATTAATTTTTTTTGTACTTACATTTTCCTTAGCCCACCGTGAGGTCCAAGTTATGGAAAGCTAAAATTATTCGAACTTAGCATCTAGAATTAGCCGGAAGTGTGATAGTGTCCGTCAATCCGGTGTATCGTTATGATACTTGTGGCATCATCTAGAAGACCTTTTCATACTTCTGGCGAATTTGGAGTGATTCTACTTTTTTATAGCTTTTACCGACCCTGTGCTGTGCTATACGTTATAATAATGTCACATCATGTAAGCGAACTTGCGATGGGTTTTATGGACTAATATTTGATAATTAACTTAACGAAAATGTAGGTTGATCCCTGGACAGTTGATTACAAATTATATTCTAATTTTCTTTCTTAAACGCACGAAATAGAAGGGTACAAAGTCCGTCTATATTCCTGACATAGACACATATATACTTTATTACACACCATAGTTGACACAAAACATTACAATAACGGTGATAGCCCAGTTGGTAATGAGCCAGACTTGTAATCCGAAGGTCGTGGGTTCAAATCTTGGTGCGGGCCTGTACCACTAAATTCGTCTTTTCGGATTTATGTACGGATTTCTAATTATCACTTGCTCAACGGTGAAGGAAAACATCGTGATGAAACCCGCCCGTCCAACAAAATTTTCGAAGACGAGTGGTCTGCCAACCTGCATTGGGCCAGCGTGGTGGACTATGGGCTAAGTCTCCTTCGTGTTTCGAAGGGAGGCCCGTGCCCCTCGGTGGGGACGTACATGGGCTGGTAAAAATTACAATAACAGACAATGACAGAAAACAGAAATGTACAGAAAGGCGGCCTTATTGCCCTACCTACTGTACATTGTCCTACCTATCTTTTATCAATTATGTTCGTAACAGTACATTCAGCAGGTGAACGAATTAATAATTATAAATGATGTTTTATTGACTTTTTAGCGTAATGTTTCGGAGCGTGTTTCCTCTTGGGCCATGCGTGACTTGGACTTAAGTTTTATGTGTACAGTCAGAAGCAAAAATATACACACATTTTCCAGGCTTCATTTTGTATAAACCTTTGATGTTAAAAAATATTTTCTCAACGTGAAGAGCATAAAGTTGTAGCCACTGGCATACGTCATAGGTAGGTACCAGTGGCTACAACTTTATAAATATTCTTGAAACCAGGTTTATACAAATTTATGGAGCCTGGAAAATGTGTAAATATTTTTGCTTCTGACTGTACTAGTGGGCGTAGTATGTACAACCCGCAAAAAACTCGCGCGTCACACCACTTAGACAGATGACGGTGAAACTTCACTTTGACTGCGCGAGGGCACCGCGCAACGCTCGCCCTCTGGCGTAGTAATTTTTTTAGACTTTTAATGGTCAATAATGGATAACCAAATACTGATGTATGCGTGCTTTATTGCAGAGGATAACTTTACAATAATAATAAGCTTACAAAGGTAGATTACGTGTTTGTTTCAAGCAGAGGCGAGAGCGGTTTGGACGATATTTTGACCCATTAGTCAACTTAATTTTTTTAATGTAGAATGAATTATTTTGTATGTAGCAGGTGAAGGTATCCTAGCAACGTTATCGGTCATATAATAGTGACCCTCATCCCAAAAGCCTCACTATGGAATTCAGCGTTTTCACATATTCCAATAAATAGTGCTTATTTTTTCTGTACCTTACAATAAAAAAAAATCAATAAACTAAGTATGATAAAAGTTAAATAAATGTTTTCCAAAAGTTTCGACAAAATTTTGTTAATTTTTTTGTTTGTTTTTGTATAGGTATCGGATTTCTAATTTGTAAAATACCTCAAAAAACTTTTTTTACTAACCGTATTTTTAAAAAGATGATTGTATTTACTACATGTGAATGTGTACAACTTTTTGAAACGTCAATTAAAAATAGTTTTATATCCATCTAAAGTTTAGTAAAAAAGGGACCTTATCGCGGGTTGACCTAACAAAATAGTTTGTTTGTAATTCAAACCATATTTATCGACATTTTAATATTGCAGAGTAGAAACTAAACTATTATCTAGTGGTATATCGTACTTTGTATCCCGATATACGCATTTATCCACTGTTATTGTCGGATATCTATTATGTTAAGACTTTTAGCCATCGCCGTGTTTATTTAATGCACGCATGGATGGCAAGCAGCCAATTGTACTGTGTCCATTCGCTTAATAGTGTCTTTTAATCAAAAAATACTCATTATGACAATTTATACATCCGTAATTCATTATGACATCTGTTATTTCATTTTGTTTTTCTTTTTTATAAATGTATCCAGATTGTTTACCTTCATTTAAGTACAGTCAAGAACACGTCACGCTTTACACTACCAGTTTAAGCTGAACTCTGATTTATACTGCGCGCCATACAATGCAGGGCCGGTCCAAAGTCCAAAGTATCAGCTTGACGTGCTCTTGAGTGTACCTACCTAAAGCAATAGAGTAAGAGATAAGTCTCAGCAGACTGTAACGGACCGCCTTAAGGGCCCTTTTTAGGGTTCCGTAGTAATCTACGAACCCTTATAGTTTCGCCATGTCCGTCTGTCCGTCTGTCCGCGGGTTTCCTAAGAAACCCTTGGTACTACAGAGCTGAAATTTGGCATGGTCATAAATATTAACTACGCCGTCAGAACTGTAGAGTGAAATCTTAGAAAAAAAATTTTTTTCGGGTGTCTCCCATAGACGTGAAAGGGCGATGAATTTTTTTTTTCTAGCCAATATCATTAAATGGGGTGTCATAGGACAGCTTTTTAAAAGACAAAAGGGGTTTACTAAGAACGTTTTTCGATTCAGCACTTTGTTTGCCTAATATAAATTTTTAAAGTGAAAATTTTTGTCAAACACAAGTGTCCCCCCCCCTCTACCAGCTAAACGGTTGATTCTAAAAATGTGGAAAAATTCATGGTGGTAGAGTATATAATGAAATTATAAGGAAAACTATCACACATAAGATGGCTCTTCAAGTTTGCGAGTAATAGTCGACCAAGTGCCAAACTTAGTTGGGATTAATAAGAATATATTTACTAATATTAGATCCTTGGTACTACAGAGCTGAAATTTGGCATGGTCATACATATTGATTGCGCCAACAGATTGAAAAAATAAAATTTTGGAAAAAACAATTTTTCGGATGTTTCCCATACACGTCAAAGGGCAATGTTTTTTTTTCTCGCCGATATCATCGAATGAGATGTCATAGGATAGCTTTTTAAAAGATAGAAGTGGTTTACGTTCTTACGTCTTCCGATTCAGCATTCCCTTTGCGAAAAATTAATTTTTAAAGTGATTTTTTTTATTAAAAACAAGTGTCCCCCACTACAAGCAAGACGATTGTTTTTAAAATGTGGAAAAATTCACTGTGATAGAATATACAACAAAATTAAAAGGAAAACTATCACACATAAGTTGGCCCTTCAAGCTTGTGAGTAATAGTCGACCAAGTGCTAAACGTTGTTGGGATTAATAAGAATACATTCACTAATATTAGATCCTTGGTACTACAGAGCTAAAATTTGGCATGGTCATACATATTGATTGCCCGGACAGATCTACAAAATAAAATAGTGGAAAAAAAATTGTTTTTCGGGTGTTTCCCATACGTGTGAAAGGGCGATGGATTTTTTTTTTCTCGCCGATATCATCGAATGAGATGTCATAGGATAGATTTTTAAAGATAGAAGGGGTTTACTAAGAACGTTTTTCGATTCAGCATTCCCTTTGCGAAAAAATAATTTTTAAAGTGAAATTTTTTATTAAAAACAAGTGTCCCCCACTACAAGCAAAACGATTGTTTTTAAAATGTGGGAAAATTCACGGTGATAGAATATACAACAAAATTAAAAGGAAAACTATCACACATAAGTTGGCCCTTCAAGCTTGTGAGTAATAGTCGACTAAGTGCTAAACGTTGTTGGGATTAATAAGAATAAATTCACTAATATTAGATCCTTGGTACTACAGAGCTAAAATTTGGCATGGTCATACATATTGATTGCCCTGACAGATCTACAAAATAAAATAGTGGAAAAAAAATTGTTTTTCGGGTGTTTCCCATACATGTGAAAGGGCGATGGATTTTTTTTTCTCGCCGATATCATCGAGTAGGTTATCATAGGATAGCTTTTTAAAAAATAGAAGGGGTTTACTATGAACGTTTTTCGATTCAGCAATCCGTTTGAGAAACATTAATTTTTATAATGAAAAAAATGTGGAATAATTTACGAGGGTAGCATTTACGACGAAGTGTACCCCAATCCAAAATGGCCGCCATACAAGGTTCCACGCTAAAAGTGAGGCGAGCCGAAAGCCAAGCTGTAACATAATGACATTTCAGGTGTCGTTTAATAGGTTTTTGGGGGTGCTAATTACGAAAATGACATGAAAATTATACACGATTACCACGCGACCTGCTTTAGCAGCAGCTCGATATTATTATATTATGCCTAACAATAATATTATCGCAAAAAACTAAAAAAAAAACAAAAACCAAAAAAAAAAACTAAAAGAAAAAAAATTCGCGCTCGCTTCGCTCGCGCATTAAATACTTTCATTTCATTGTATTTATTTCTTTTTTTTTTCTCGCTGATATCATCGAATGAGATGTCATAGGATAGCTTTTTAAAAGATAGAAGGGGTTTACTAAGAACGTCTTTCGATTCAGCATTCCCTTTGCGAAAAATTAATTTTTAAAGTGAAAATGTTTATTAAAAACAAGTGTCCCCCACTACAAGCAAAACGATTGTTTTTAGGGTTCCGTAGTAATCTACGAACCCTTATAGTTTCGCCATGTCCGTCTGTCCGTCTGTCCGCGGGTTTTCTAAGAAACCCTTGGTACTACAGAGCTGAAATTTGGCATGGTTATAGATATTAATCACGCCGACAGAACTGTAGAGTAAAACCTTAGAAAAAAAAATTTTTTCGGGTGTCTCCCATAGACGTGAAAGGGCGATGAATTTTTTTTTCTCGCCAATATCATCAAATGGGGTGTCATAGAATAGCTTTTTAAAAGATAGAAGGGGTTTACTAAGAACGTTTTTCGATATAGCACTCCGTTTGCGAATCATAAATTTTTAAAGTGAAAATTTTTGGCAAACACAAGTGTCCCCCCCCTCTACCAGCTAAACGGTTGTTTCTAAAAATGTGGAAAAATTCACAGAGGTAGAATATGCATCAAATTTAAAAGGAAAACTATAAAACATAAGTTGGCCCTTCAAGTTTGCGAGTAATGGTAGACCAAGTGCCAGACATTGTTGGGATTAATAAGAATATATTTACTAATATTAGATCCTTGGTACTGCAGAGCTGCAATTTGGCATGTTTATACATATTAATTGCGCCGACAAATAAAAAAAAATGTAAAAAAAAATTTTCGGGTGTTTCCCATACATGTGAAAGGGCGATGGATTTTTTTTTCCCGCCGATATCATCGAGTGGGATGTCATAGAATAGTTTTTTAAAAGATAGAAGGGGTTTACTACGAACGTTTTTCGATTCAGCAGTCCGTTTGCGAAAAAATAATTTTTAAAATGAAAAAAAAAAGTTAAATATTTCACGAGCATTTAGCATTTACGACGAAGTTCAGCCTAATCCAAAACAACTGCCATACAAAGTTCCATGCTAAAAGTGAGGCAAGTTGACATTTCATGTGTCGTTATAGGTTTTTGGGGGTGTTAATTACGAAAATGACATCAAAATTATACACAATCGCCACGCGACCTGCTCTTTAGCACCAGCTCGAAATTATTCCTAACAATACTTTTGTTGCAAAAAAAATTTTTTTTTTTTTAAGTAAAAAAAAATTCGCGCTCGCTTCGCTCGCGGATAAAATACTTCCATTCTGTTGTATTTAGCCCAAAACCAAAGTTAGTGTCCCCCCCCTTTACCAGCTAAACGGTTGTGTCTAAAAATTAGAAAAAATTATCGTTGGTAGAATATACAACGAAATTAAAAGAAAAACTATCACACATAAGTTGGCCTTTCAAGTTTGCGAGTGATAGTCGACCAAGTGCCAAACGTTTTTGGAATAAATAATAATATATTTACAAGGTTCAATACTATAAGTGAGGCGAGGTCGAAAGCCAAGCTGTAACATATTGACATTTTAGGTGTCGTTAAATAGGTTTTTGGTGGTGTTAATTACGAAAATGACATCAAATTTATATTATCAGCAGGTCTATATTATTTCTAATAATATTGTCGCAAAAAAAATAAAAAAATTTTCGCTCGCTTCGCTCGCGAATTTTATAGTTTCATTTCAAATTTTAAATTAAAACTAAAGTTATTTCTGAAACTACAAACTCTTTAATATATTGTTTTTTATAATATAGTATTTGGAGATTTTAACATCGACTATGACTAGTGATGGAAGATACTCAGTCTTTTAAGGCTTTTAATAAAGACTCACCTTATTTTTGACGCCTCACGACTGATTCAGTCTTTTAGTTCCCAACCTTTAGTCATAAGACTAGCTTTTGTAGTTGAAGTCTTTTAACGTAAAAAAACTGAGCTGTTACTTAAACAGCTTAAAGGACTTAAAAGACTGGCGACTCATTATCTGGGAAGTCGACAGTTGTAAGGTATGTGTTGATAGAATGTAAATATCTAATTTTATCTCCTTGTCAAATGTTATCAAAATGTATTTAGTGGTTTAGGCGTGAATTATTCCTTTTGGTTGATAGGTTACAAAATTAATATTTAATATCACACACAAACTGCGGTGCGATCCCTTTTACATAAAATAACTTGAGTCGTTTAAGTCTTTTAGTATTTTGAAAACAACTCGAGTCGTTTCAGTTTTTAATCTTTTAATAAACTACTAAGTCTTATTAATAAAAACTCGAACTTTCAGTCTTAATTTTAGAGTCAAGTCCTTGTAAGATGGAGGCGAGTCTTTTTAATAAGCCTTAAAAGACAGTCTCTTTCATCTCTAACTACGACCGTTACGATAGTACACCCGTTTTAAATGAATACGTAATGTAAACAATTTTTATACAACCATTTGCATTCACGCGAGGTGGTTATTAAACAGATGATTTTTTTTTTCATTTTCCTTGTGGCGCTGGAATCTACATTTCTCCTTTAGTTTCTTTGTGACCTCGTTTTTATTAGACATTATTAGCGATTTAACCGTCCATATGCTCGTAGAATTTAGAAGCCAGCTGCATATTTGAACCATGCTGCTACGGAACCCTACAATGCGCGTGTCCCGACACGCTCTTGGCCGGTTTTTTTAAAATGTGGAAAAATTCACGGTGATAGAATATACAACAAAATTAAAAGGAAAACCCTTCAAGCTTATGAGTAATAGTCGACCAAGTGCCAAACGTTGTTGGGATTAATAAGAATATATTTACTAATATTAGATCCTTGGTACTACAGAGCTAAAATTTGGCATGATCGTATTATTGATTGCGCCGACAGATCTAAAAAATAAAATGGTGGAAAAAAATTGTTTTTCGGGTGTTTTCCATTACACGTGAAAGCGCGAAGGATTTTTTTTTCTCGCCGATATCATCGAGTGAGTTATCATAGGATAGCTTTTTTCAAGATAGATGGGGTTTACTACGAACGTTTTTCGATTCAGCAATCCGTTTATAAAAATAAAATGTGGAATAATTCACGAGAGTAGCATTCACGACGAAGTGTACACTATTCCAAAATGGCCGCCATACAAGGTTCCACGCTTAAAGTGAGGCGAGCCGAAAGCCAAGCTGTAACATATTGACATTTCAGGTGTCGTTTAATAGGTTTTTGGGGGTGCTACGTACGAAAATGATATCAAATTTATACAAGATCACCACGCGACCTGCTTTAGCAGCAGCTCGATATTATTATATAATCCCTAACAATAATATTATCGCAAAAAAAAAACAAAAACAAAAAAAAAAAAAACAAAAACAAAAAAAAAAAATTCGCGCTCGCTTTGCTCGCGCATTCAATACTTCCATTCTGTTATATTTAGACCAAAACTACAATTATTTCTGAAACTATAAACTTTTTAATACATTTCTTTTTGATACTATAGTATTTGGGGATTTTAACATCGACTATGACAATATGCTCGTAGAATTAAGAAACCAGCTGCATATTTGAACCATGCTGCTACGGAACCCTACAATGCGCGTGGCCCGACACGCTCTTGGCCGGTTTTTTACGTATGTACTTGTTACGAAAATGTATATCTAAAATTTTTAACTAACATTTCCATACCTTGTTGTGATGTTAAAAAAAAATGAATAAGTTCTCTTGAATGTTGCACTAAAATAATGATTTTGCATGTTAAAAAAAAAAAATTTAGTGCCTACCATAAGGTCCCTTTTGTAATTTGTATGAAGAAATTGTTGAGCTCTCATGTAACTTATAACTGACAGTTATCTCTTAGCTTTATTAGCATCTGAACCAATAATGTTAACCTATTGAGTAATTAAGTGTTGATTTTGTTATTGTCAGATCTCAAAGTTTATAAAAAATAATAATTCATTGCTAGTTAATAAAAAAATTTTTTTAAATTATGTATTGGTTTTACTTACATCTAAGGGTTTTACCTACATAAAAGTTTTGTGAGAAACAGGCGGTTTACTTATTTTAATACTATGATCGATACTTTGCACCTTATTGATAAATGCATTATGTTGGCGGGTCTAGTTCCAACAACAGACAAGTTTATGCACGGATTGTAAGAATTTCCATTAGTTATAATCATAGTCAATCATAGTATACCATCAGTTACATAACTTCACACTAAAACATAACTTTAAAATTTGTACAAAAATAACGGTAGGGGCTAGAAGGTTGGTTCTTGAGTCTATAGTTAGGTACGTTTATGTAGTTTTCAGCTCTGTAGAAAACTCATTTCCGCCATAAGGTCCCTTTTGATTTGGAAGACCACATATGTAAATCATAGGCATAGTTAATTTTTTTTACAAATTTTATTACAAAAAATCTTAGGATCAAAAAATCATTTACTTACCCAATTAGTTTTACACAAAATGTCCTAAATAGAACAAAATGTGAGTACTTAATTGTAACTTAAAAAATTTGCAATAAGTTACTGTCATGTGAACAACAGCTACTTCTAGCAAATTTTTTAAGTTAAGATATAGGACTTACTGCTATGTCTCATTTGCAATTTCTTTCATCTCAACATCATCGGAGACAGATTCCGTATCATCGGGTTCATCAAGCAACGCTTGAAGTTGGTGTATTGAAGTCACCAGTACATGGAACTGTTTTTTGCGCAATGACAATCGACCTTCTAACTGCTGTTTCGTCGCCTCTAAAGTTGACAATTCCATTTTTAAAGTTCCAAGACGCTCTAATGTTTCTTTTCTATCTGGTTGTTCACTTATTATCTTCGCCAATATATCATACTCGGTGCGGTTTTTACGCACAGTTTTTGCTTGAGTAAAATCTGCCTTGCTTCGTTCTATGTTGTCTTTAGCTACTTCTATGCCATTTTCAAGGATTTTAGATAGGGCTTCGTAGCTTTTTAACTCTGCAGCCATCATTTCAGAAGCTAGTTGGGATTTTGTGACAGCAAATTCACATTGTGCAAGCTGAGCCAACATACGATCATGGGTTGATTTGCTAAAATTAAGTAAAAACACACCTATAAGTAGAAATTGGCATGAGGTATTGCAACAGTGAAGGGACCCTGACTCGGCAAACGCTGCAAACGAATATGTACTTGAGCACTACACTATTTTTTTTTCATTCTTAGTAGACGGTTTGTAAGAGAGGCCAGTGTTATGTTAGAATACTAGAACAAAAAGAATAAATTAAAGGAACTTAATACAAGAAAAAATTCTAACCTGTCTTCCGGTTTTTCATCTGTGCTATTACACCATTTTATTAATGTTTTCAGCAACACGTTAAGCCTTCTGTCGTCACCTGTTCCATCACCATCTATTAGCAGCCTTCTACGAATAACATCCTCTGGAAAAACATACAAAACTTAGCAAACAAATGATTTATTCAAAGCTATTTAGTTTTACATTTATCTTACCGTCACCCATGTTTGAAAACTGGCTCGGCTATATCGATTCTGCACGCAAAACTGCGTTTAAATATGTCGTTTACGTGAAAACTCAGATTTAATAGGTAGTAAATCCTGAAACTATAACAACCAAACCAACCGATCGTTAAATTTTAGGTTATAATTTGGAATTGTTCTGTCAACAATAGTCAACATCAACAAAACAAAAGGCAAATTGTGTCATCCCGTTCACACGTTGAAGAAACTATAATGCTATCTCTTTCAACTCTAGTAATACCCACAGACTAATAAGAGATACTGGCGGTAATACCACGGCTCTATTATTTTATCGATAACTTTACAATCGATCGATTAGCTACAACACCAATGACCTAGTAACACGTTCGGAAATAAGTCGTCGCGACAAACGCATGAAGTTTTTAAACGAAAATTAAGTTGTCAATTTTTGTTTTGCCTTCCCAGCCCTCTGCACGGGAAATAATGGGCGATTTTTTAATTTATATCTTATCCTGCACGAAACCTACCCTTTTTCTTAAATTTTCTACCTAGTGTTATAAACTTGTGATCATCAAAATCATGGAAAACGAGAGTTTCAGTGATAAAATTGAATCTTACTTTTCCGAACTTGGTCGATGGTTAGTATCAATTTTGTTAATGTTTTCAACGTGTTTGTTACAATTTTCTGTAATATTTACGTTTATTCTTCAGGAAAGTATGGCGGAGTATACTTCTGGGTCAGGTTTTATCTGTTTTAATGAGTGGAAAGTGTATTTTGACTACACTACTTCAGAGTGCTACATGGCAGTTTCCTATCACTGGGCAGCTCATAATTCCTTATCTAGCCCTATTCACACTGTTTGCGCCGACCCTGCTATGTAACGGCATCAATAGACTGTCCAAGTAAGTTGGTTTTGAAAATATTAGACATTTGGTGCTATCAGAATGGCTCTTTACGATTTTTTTTATTATGTGCTTGCACAGTTATTTAAATTAAGTTTATCTAAGTAAATTTAACCTAACTTTCCCAAAAAAAAAATTCTTACCTCACAATATTGGATCAATTAACACCATCTTTACAGAAAATGGATAATCCTGATCCTTGCCTGCGTGTTAGATGTAGAAGCGAGTTGGCTGTTAGTGATGTCACAGCGCTTCACCTCAGTACTTAGCTGACAACTGCTAGCATGCAGTGGGGTAGGGGCAGCTCTAGTTGGCGGGGCTTGGCGAGGACAAAGGCTCGGAGTGGCCCATGTGGCTGGGGCTACATTAGGACTCATGGCAGTTGTCTGTGTCGTCTGGGCTGATGTTGAAGGTGCTCCAACCGATGGTGAGTCTTTTAATTCTATAGCTTCTTTTTCTAAAGCAATGTTGTAATGGATTTGGGTTTAAAACTAAATTAAATAGACTATTCTAAGCTAAAAATCTTGTCTAAATTTGACCCTGTAAGTATAACAAAGTAATTAGGCTGATCTGAAAACAAATTAATTTGTCACTCTTCTAAATGTATTCCAATTTGTACTTGTGTAACCTTCTGTAACTTCTTTTTCATTTTGCGTTATTTCATAGGTTTTATTTTCTTACCCTCTTTTGGTAACTATCCCCTATGACCTACCCAAAGCTGAAGATTTGAAATTGGCTTAGTGTAACCTATAACCATTTAATATGTGCATAGTTTGCATTGGCAGTAACACTTCCTAATAAAAAATAAAGACATTTCATTAAGGATCTAAACATGTTCTTAAAAAACTGGTCGTGCCCTAAGAAACTAAAATATGTTTCAACTTCTTTTATGAAATTTGCCTTAAAAACAATTCAAATAATGTCTCTTTCCAGGTAAAAACCAGCTAGTTGGAGACATGCTCTGCTTAGGAGGATCCCTACTCTTTGCCGTGGTCACAGTCCTTGAAGAAATGATGCTCAAAACCATTGCCTGCTCGCAATACCTTGCTATCCTTGGCATCGTCGGAAGCATAGTAGCTTGCACGCAAACATTCTTCCTTGAATTCGGAGAACTTATGACTTTCAACTGGTACGAGTTAGAGACCATAGTGCAGTTTGGAAGCTACTGTTCTGTTCAGACTATATTCCAAATACTCCAAAGCTTTATGCTGAGAGATGCTGGGTCGATTATTCTTCACCTTTCGTTTCTATCGGCTGATTATTACACTGTCATGGCTGGGATGTTCATCTTTCAGTTTAAGGTGAGTAGATTTGAATATCTTAAATCACTCAGTTATCAGCTGGGATAAGATGCACAACGCATTGCAGATTGAGACTACACTCTCGTAGATTGCTGGATTTAAGCCATGGACAGTTCAACCTTAAATCTAAGAAATAAAAGAAGTATTCATTTCATTTCTTTGACAAATGGTCTTGAGTCCTTATAAATTCACATGCATTCAGATTTAACAAAAATTAAAACTTCCATCCTTATATCTAGGCTTAAAATTGGTAAAAAGCTAAAATTTGGCTCGTTTATCTAATATACATATAAAATCGTGTCACAGTGTTTGTAAAAAACTCCTCTGAAATGGATTGACCGATTCTTATGAAATTTTGTGTGTATATTCAGTAGGTCTGAGAAAAAGACATAAAACTATTTTTTCCCAAATTTCCAAGGGAACGAAGCATTAGATTTTATTTTATTTTATAAAATGTCAAGGATGATTGTCAGACATAGGCCGGTGTATACTCATTGTTACCCATTGTTCCCAGTTCCACGCCCTATACTTCCTGTCATACCTGCTAGCGATGGTGGGCGTGTTCCTATTCAGCGCGCGCCGCACGGTGGGGCCCGCGCCGCCGCCCGAGCGCCTGCCCCAGCTCGTCAACGACAGCGTGCAGTCGCAGGATAATGTCTCTATGTATGTTTATCTCTGATTCTAACTGCATTACTTTCATTTGCTTTATTGTTTTTTTATTTTATTTGGGGAGCTTACAGTAATGTTTACAACACGAGAACTTATGTAAATAATATGACATCGTAACTCCTATGTTTGTTGATCTCTGATTCTAACTTCATTAGAAATTTTATTTGCTTGATTGTTTTTTATTTATTTGGGGAGCTTACAGCAATTTTTACAACACAGGAACTTATGTAAGTAACTATAAGAGCTAATAAAATAGCTTCCATAGCTTCTGAGTCAGAACCCATTCACTGACACAAAGCTGTTGATAATTAATACTGTGCTTTATGTTACTAACTTTGTGCTTTATTGTAGTGGTCCTTCTTTATTGTTTGATTATGTTTTGCCATAGACATAGATAACATTAGTGAATAAAATGTTATCTATGTCTATTGCTATGTTGAAAAGAAAATAAATACTAGTTGCATTTACTATAGGTAAATGTATCTCTTCTTGTTAGGGATGCCTGTCAGATGATCAATACATTATTGTGATCATTTCAGCCATTTCCCAAATTTTGTTCTGCTCAAAATTGAGTATCTTAGTCATATGATATGAGATGTACATACTGATGCACGCAACAATGACGTATTAAACGAAAACGCTCACAAAGAACAAACACTCAACAAATGCGCACGTAACGAACACACAAGCAACAAATACGCACGTAACAAACAGACACGTCATACACGCACGTACCTAACACACGTAATAAACACGCAACGAACATGCACACAAAGAATAAACACGTATGTTACGAACATGCACGCAATGCTCGCGTTTCCAGATAACACATCTGCAACGAACACGCACGTACTCGCATATACGCATCGTATTAATCAACATTCTCTTCTTAAACAGGGAATACACAGTCCCAACACTGGACTGCATACCGATCGAGGGATTGGAGCCACCAATGAGTCGAGACACTACTTTCACGTCGTTCCTTGGAGGACCCAATCTGATGAACGGAACTGTTGTCAGTTTCCAAACCAACGGGGTACAGAAGGAAACCTGCTAAATGTAAGCTTTATTATTAATTATTATAAATTTTACTTTGAAGTTAGTTAACAAACAGAAAGTCGTTAAAGAAGTTTAAAGAAATATTTAGATATGAAAGTTTTTCTTAGAAAATTAAATTTTTCTTCAGACTATAATTCGTAATTCTGCTATGAAACTGTTTAGTAATTTATACCTTATCCTCTGAAACACATTACAGAATAAAAAAAGAACAATAAATAAACTTGAGTATGTATCTACTTAATATAAATAAGGAGATATGAATGTTGACATTATTTTAGTTCATATATATACTTATATTTTACAATTCAAGTCTCATTTGATAACGATTTTGTATCCTAATCTTAGGAACTGCCATCGAAGTGAGTAATAAAATAATTACATTTTAATATGTACTTACTATAATATACCATAGAACACTATTTGAATAGAGAAATATGAGTCTGGTTTAAGCATTTCTAAAGTGATTTTAGAGAAATTTAAGAGAATCCGCATTTTTCTATTGATTTTATAGTAATTGCCCAGTTTTTTAATCTTTGCTGACATATAGGTATTTAGGACCGGATCAAAAATAAAATAAAACAGAACGTAGGTCGTATTGAAAGGTCGTACTTTTTTAGTGGGTAACCCCAAAGTTTTGTAATGGAAATATATTTTTTTGGAAATATGATGAGGTTTTGTAACACTTTATTATCACTGTATGAAAAAATACTCTTTTTCATACTGACATTTCGAATATTGCAATGACCTGCATTTTGAAGAGTCGAAATCCATATAAAACCCCGCGTAAGCGTTTTAAAACACTAAAAATAGAGTTCAAAATATTTTTTCGATCAACATTGTTCCAGAACACAACAATTAAGTGTCATCATAGAGTAACTATTACGAATAAAACTAAGTTCAAGTATAACATAAAACGGGCTTATCGGTTTTTTCTCACCATTATAAATATTTTCAAAGAATACTAATTTGTGAATGTCCCTCATAAGCGTTTTAAAAATACTAAATGCTAATGAAGCTAAAAAATCATTAAAATAAATTACATTTTTCGCACAATTCGTTCCTATACACTACACTAGTGGCTATGACAATGAAAATCCCGCTTCTAGCTTATCTCGTAACATATATAAAAGAAATAACCATAAGTACCTACATATTTCATATAACACCAAAGTTTTAAAACTACATATTATAAAATAAAGATAAAATAATCAATATTTAATAAAATGCCTATTTTAGAGCACGCTTAGGAAAACAGTTAATTTAATGTTAAATATTATAGACATTTTATTATAAAACGCTACAATTTTTAATAAACATTTTTAGAAGCAATAAAATGACCATTGAAAAATAAAAAAGTCAGAAACTGATACTGCCATTAAATTCGAATTTTTACTCAATTTTTTATCTTGATACATTAAAATTTAGAAAATTTGTATGAGATTTTAATGTAGTGTCTATGTCATAGACTCTATGAGATAGTATTAGAAATATTGGAATTGCGTAAGGAGTACTAAAACTTTAGAAAAATGTAGGTATATTATTAATAGTGTTATTTGACAGAAACTCATTATGGAAATACTTACGAGTATATGAGGTGAATTTAAATTAGCGAAAATTAAGGACGCCTTTTATCGTCACATTTCAATCTAGATTAGATGTAATAATCACATCTTGTTCAGTTTTATAAGCTGATTGAAATTTACTGTCGACATCCCAATATAAATAAAAAATCTATGGAATACACAAGCAATGTTCAACCTATAACTTGAATTTTCCTTAATAAATTGTTAATTTTAAAGGAATTTAACACATTGCTGATTACTATTGGTAAAAATTAAAGATATGTAGTAATCAAATGCCACTTTCAGTAAGTAAAGTTTTAGTGAAAAAGTTCAGCAGCTCTAGCACGATAACGACAAACTCGCGCTCGGCTCACGTTGAAACTTCACTTTGATTGCGCGTGGGTCCCGCGCAAAGGCTTGCTCGCCCTATGGCGTTGTCAATGTTGACATTTTGACATAGGACCGCGGTGTTGTCGCGGCGCTGTCACTATCGTACTCGGCTTGCAGATTTATGGAAAAATGTATCTTAAAGTTTTGCTAACTTAATGAAAAAGTGACCCCATATTAAGTGTTAAGTTACATATATTATTAATTTATTATATTTTATTGAACATTAATTCTGTGATTTTGATCTCGAATATTTCGTTACTTGTTTTATAAGCATGTTAAGATGCTCAATTATTAAGAGTAAGGTTTTAAATAGAAATGTATTAAATAGTCCATTAGGTAAACTGCTTCTCTCTTTAATGTTTATTGCTCTTGTACACTTAGCATCAAACAACAATTTTTTTTAAAAATAAATAACGACAGCCCACTGACCTTTATTATTGAATATTGCTATAAGCAAGGAGGTCAGTGCGACAGCCCCTGTGTAGTGCCAGGGGTGTATAATGTATATCTCGTACTAGGTAACTTGAGACCTGGAGACGTATTTTTGAAATGATAGAATTCCAATTCGCATACGAATTGACAAGATTCGCATGAGAATCGCATACATATCTTGTCAATTCGTATGCGAATTGGAATTCTATTATTTCAAAAATATGGCGTATGAGCCGACGATATCACCTTCAATGTACGGTGTGCAAAATGATAAAATATCGAAAAAGATATACAAATAGCACCTTTGTTACGGATACGGGTCTCGACTATCTTTCGATTTTTTATAATTCCGCACACCGTACACCGAAGATGACGTCTTCGGCCCAGGTCTCAAGTTAACTCGTACGGGTTGAGTATAAAAAGGAACGTCCCTCAGGCGCCCATCACAATGCCTCTGGTGCCGCTCCGTCGTGCGGTGCTGATGAGCGTCAGAATGGCCGGTTACTAGGCGCATTCAAGGTTGAAATAATGCTCAAACATTGCCCTATTGCTTCTATTTACTGCCTATTACTAGAACCATAAGAATAAAAAATAACTTGAGAAGAATGAAAACTCCCGCTCCAGACGCACTCAAGGCAACGATATTAGCCTACCGTCTGGGGGATCGCTAAGACATACCACTCAGTCGGGCTGTCACCGCCGGCGTCGCCGCACGCGCGTTTGCTTGTTTGTTGTTCCGAATGCAAATTTACAATGAAGCCCAAACCACGTTATTGTAGTGCGTTTGGATGTACACACATAATTCAAATTCGATGCCACACTGCGGGTAAAACTGCAAGGCAGAAAGCTAGTATCTTATATTTAGAAAAATTAGAGTAAAAGAATGATTTTAAAGTTAAGAAAAACTTATATTTTAGCAATATCATCTTTAGGCGTAAGCAATAATTTAACAATAAACAACCCTAGCAATACGGCTGGACGACAGCGGGGCGTCGCGAGGCGAAGGGGGAAGTAGGTATATAAGTGGCGGCTTTAGGGACTCGGTCAAAGGAGTTTCATTCTACGTAAGTTATTATAATTTATTCTTATGCTAGAACATTGTTTCCAACTTATTTGAGAAAAATAAAAACAAAGGCCGGTCACCCAGCTGTAGTGTCCAAGCTGCGTGAATATACAGTGTAATATAATATAAATATGGAAATACGAAAAGTTCACTTCAAGATATTTTGTAGGAGAGTGAAGGTAACAATTTTGGTAGGCGTAGCAACGCGCTTTATGCTTAAAGGCGTATCGATACTTCTTAACATGCCGTTCCCTTTTTTAACCCGATGCCGAGCTTCTCACCAGGGTTCTTGTAACCTCGGCTTGAACACTGGTTTGGTTAAAAAGTCTGCCAACTGATTTCTAGCCAGCACTTTCACTACCTACTTCTAAGATTTTGTCAGCAACACACTCGCGAACAAAGGAGTGTCTCAGGCGAATGTGCTTTGTCCTTTAATGACGGTCACATGGTGGATCATGTGCCAGTTTAAGCGTCGACTCACTGTCCACGCATAACTTCGGAGTGGGGACCTTTTGCACCGATAAATTTTAGAATTTGTATAAACCAAACCATTTCTCTAGACGAGCTCGGCATCTCGGCTTCTGTAGACGAGATAACAACTCTTGTTTGGCGTTTGCTCTGCCAATCTATGGCGCCGTTACAATATACAAATACCAATAAAATTCCTGATGTTGATCGCCCTGTCATATTATCCCCACCTAGGTCAGCATCAAGGCTTGGCTTCAACTTTGTGCCTGTTAGCATGTCGAGCGCCCCTGGAAGGCTACCAAAATTGTTACTGTCACTCTCCTACAAAATATCTTTACTTCAAGATATTTTGTAGGAGAGTGACAGTAACAAATATGGAAATACGATAAGTTTACTTCAACTTATTTCCATATTTCTATTTTATTGGTAATAACCGCCTTAACGTAAAAGCTGTCCTTAAGGTGGTTTTTACACTGTACATTCATTAGAGTGCGTTACGTGATTATTATTTTTTATTGAGCAAAATGTTTGATGTAATAGGCAAATGTTTGATGCTAGGTATAAGAATTGTAATACATACTGTTATTTTCTTGTTTCCCTGTATGTATGATGGAAATGGTTGTGTTATTTTTAAATATATATTGTATGTTAAAGAGTCCATCAGAACCACAGCAACAGTGAAAAATTTAATGTTTGACTAAGTCTAGAAAATTTCAACATTTCTCAATTACAAATCGCAAAGAAAACAGTATTTCTCAGGCTTGCGTTTAAAAGTTATAGGGGGTGCACATATTTCGGATTGTATTTCCCCATTCTTACTAGTATAAATTCGTTTTTTTTTAGAATTGTCCGACAATTCTGATAGGAGCGGCAGATTACCCTCTGCCGCGAAATCATATTTTTGAAGGTGTAAAAGGGTTTATAAAAGGTTTATTATCAAAAAAATTACTAACATCGAGCAGGGAGAGTAGTGATGATGAATTTCCAGTCTTTTTTGAAAAAAAACCTAATGCTGTAATTAATCGGCTATTTCCTTCCATTTATTTATTTTCATATCGTGGGTCAATTTGTCACTAAACTTCCCAAAGAGTATGTAAGGAATCAGTGGGGTACCGAAATAATAGACGTTCTAACGTTCACAGGAGTTTATTGCGTTCCACAAACAATGATGCACATTAACTTTTTACGGTAATATCACCAAAAATGTCTTAGTCGGTAATTTTCGCGTGGTCGCGGTTGCGAGCGGAGCAGACAGTAAAAGTGGGCGGATGTCCTGCCAACCTAACACACCCAACATTCAACCAATCACTGGTTGCTTCTGCCAACATAAGTGTTGCAGGAAATCTAAGTATTTGGAGACCGGCGAATTGGCCAAATGTCGGGTGCTGTAGGCAAAGGCAATCGCCACACCACCCCCCCACGGAGAGTGATGAGCCGGGGAAAGTTAACAAAGTCTACTTATATCTATAATTTACATAATGTAAACACAATGTTAAGAAAATATTTCACCTCGGCGTTACGATAAAATTAATAATATTATGTACACTAATATGTAATTAAATTACATTGCGTAAAATATGGCCAAGTGATGCCTAATTTAAAAAAAAAAATTTTAGTGAATTCAAATTTGAAAAATTATTGAGAAAAAATAATTAAATTCACACAAAAAATAAAAATCTTGGCGAACAAGAAACAAACTCAGGCAAGAACACATAAGAACTTAGCCTAGGATTTATTTATAGGTATGTACACTTAACCTAATCCTTAACGTAAACTTAAAGATCTAACCTATCCTTAAATCTAACCCTACGTCCTGATCTAGTGGTAACAGGTGGATTAGGCGGAGGCGGCTGCGCTAAAGGCGCTGAACGCGCGGAGGGCGCGGCGGGCGCGCGGGGCGGCGGGGCGGCCGGCGCGGGGCCGGGCCCGCCGGCTGGATCTGGGGAGAAAAAAGCTGGTTTCACGCGGTCGATGCTAACTGTGGACTCCCTGCCAGCGATGTCAATGCGCAACGTTTTGTTGTCGCGTCGCAAAACGCGATAGGGCCCGGTGTAGGGCGGCTGCAGGGCTCGGCGAACTGTGTCGTCCCGTAGAAATACATGTGAAGCGCTTGATAACTCTTTGAACACAAACGTCGAAGGTTGAGAGTGACGAGAGGCTGGAGTGGGACGTAAATCGGCCATCTTGGTTCGCAGTCGCTTAACGAGGTCATCGACTTCATTCGGTTCAGGAGTACTGGCTACGAAGAACTCACCAGGTAGGCGCAGAGGCTCTCCGTATACGAGGTCGGTCGATGAACAATTGAGGTCCCCCTTGAGGACGGATCGTACGCCGAGGAGGACGAGAGGCAGCGCTCGGTGCCAGGTGTCATAGTGATACATTAATGCGGCCTTGAGCTTCCGGTGGAAACGCTCCACCATCCCATTAGCCTGGGGGTGGTAGCTGATAGCACGCGCGCGGCTGGATGCTCCCAGATGCATTAATCTTTTGAATAAATGTGACTCAAATTGGCGGCCTTGATCAGTAGTGACCGTGATGAGTACACCGAAGCGAGCGATCCAACCACGCACGAACCGGTCGGCTACTTCCTCAGCCGTGATTTTTGTCATGGGCCACGCCTCGGGCCAGCGGGGAAAGCGATCGAGGGCCGTTAGGCAATAAGAAAAACCGTCAGACATCGGTAGGGATCCGATTATATCTAAATGGACGTGCCTAAACCTCGATGTCGGCGCAGTGAAGTTCCCGAGAGGCGTCGAGACGTGGCGCGTGACCTTACTTTTCTGGCAGGCGAGGCAGGCGCGGGCCCAGGCGCGGCAGTCGCGGTCGGCTTCTATGCGCGACAGGGTGTCGGCGACGATGTTATCCTCTCCTTTTACGTGACGAATGTCAGTGGTAAACTGGGAGATGAAGGTCAACTGATTAAGTTGAGCAGGGGGCAGCTTCTCTCTGCGCTGCACGAATGCATATAGCAGTGGCTTATGGTCGGTGTATATAACCGCGTGCTGCGCCTCGAGAATGTGCCTAAAATGTTGGCAAGCAGTGTAGACCGCGCAAAGCTCACGGTAGTACGCGGGCCACACCGCCTGACTGGCTGTGAGTTTGCGGCTGAAAAAGGCGAGGTTGCCAGCCCAGGGCAGTTCTTTGTTGCAAACATGCACCTACCTGTGTACCTGATGCATCAGTGTACAGTGCCAAGGGAGCGTTGGGTACTAGCTGGGTGGCTTGCGACAAACTGTCCCTGCAGGCATAAAAGGCTTGCTCTAACTCAGGCGACCAGGGCATTGGCTTAGCTCCTTTTAATTTAGTAGCCGTCAAGAAATCGATAAGGGGTGCTTGTGATTCTGCTGCCTTAGGAATAAACTGCCTATAGTAATTTATCATCCCAAGGAAACGACGAAGGCCCTGTGCAGTTTTGGGGAGGGGGAAATCGCGTAAAGCAGATACCTTGGCTTCTGGTGGACGTATACCATCTTTGCAGACAGAAAAGCCCAGGAAAGTAACCTCACTTGCTCCCAAAACGCACTTGGCTGAGTTAATAACTACCCCATAGTCGGCCAACCTTTGGAATATAATGTGGAGATGCTCCTCGTGCTCCTCGGGGGACCGGGAGAACACCAGGATATCGTCCACGTACGGGAAACACCATTCCAGCCCTCCCAAGATTTCATCGATGAAGCGCTGGAATGTTTGACCCGCATTACGAAGCCCGAACGTCATATAGAGAAATTCAAATAGGCCAAAGGGTTTGGTTATCGCAGTCTTGCATACATCAGCACCAAAAACCGGGATCTGCTGGTAAGCTTTCACCAGATCAAGTGTGCTGAAGATGCAAGAGCCCCAAATCCCCTATATGACGCACGGGATACCTGTCTGGTATGGTGCAGGCATTGAGGGCTCTGAAATCACCGCAGGGCCTCCAAGTTGCGTCTCTCTTCAGCGTGAGGTAAAGAGGCGAGGACCAGGGGCTCTTAGAGGGGCGAGCAGTGCCAGCCTGCACCATGTCCGCAAACTCCTTCTGCGCCGCGCACAGCTTGTCAGGCGCGAGGCGGCGGGGGCGAGACACGACCGGAGGGCCGTCAGTTGTAGTGATATAATGCACTGTATTGTGCTTCACCACCCACTGAATGCCTGGGGGCCGTTTTATGCCTGGAAATTTGGAAATAGTTTCATGGTATTTATTTACAATATTTACAGTTTTAATGGATGGTCTATTTGTGTGAGTGATGGAGGCCGGGGTGGTGAGCCCAGTCACTCCACATCTCAACAATTTATTGCGACAATCCGGGAGTAAACTGTAATATGACAAAAAATCGGCTCCAATAATAGCAGTCTCCACGTCTGCGATAACAAAATTCCATTTAAATTCACGACGGAGACCTAGGTTTAATAGAAAGGAACGACAACCATATGTTTTAATTATTGTGCCATTTGCAGCAGCCAGATTGTACTCTGAGGCCCGGTGCTGGTCCCTCAAGAGCTTCCGAGGAAAACAGCACAGGTCCGAGCCTGTGTCTAAGAGGTAAGTATATTTACTGGTTTGGTCCGTGACAAATAAGCGGCTGCTACCAGAGGGGCAGTCGGCTGCCGCCACTACTGACTGCCGTTCTGGTTTTCCGTCCAGGTGCATGGCTTAATACATTTAGCAGCATTTTTTCCAAACCTGCTATGGTACCAACAGGTGCCGCTGGCTGATGGAGGTCTTGAGCGGGACCGAGATCGCGACCTTGCCCTAGGGTTATTCTTAACTGATAGAGCCATTACCTGTTGGGACAAGGCCTACAGCTGTGCGGTCATTGCTGCCCAGTCAGGCTGTGATGACGAAGTAGCAGGCGGCGACGATACAGAGCTGACGGACACTGGATTAACTTCCAATATCTTGTCCGCCAGCTCTGCAACCTTATCTAGGGACAAGTCGCTTTGCGCTGTTAGTATACCCTGAACAGACCGGGGAAGACGCTGCAGCCATAGCTCCCGCAGGAGTTTGTCGTCCGACAATGTTTTCCCCGCGAGGGAACGTAGGTGGCGCAGGAACTGTGTAGGTTTTCTGTCGCCTAGCTCTTCTCCTGAAATTAGAGAACGCACCTTTTGAGATTCTGATGCGGAGAATCTGCTGATCATCTCCCCCTTTATCCACTCATAACGTTGGCCTTTGGGGGGAGGGTTCACAACGAGATCCTCCACATCAGCGCACAGTTTTGAGTCTATCTGTGCCACAACATGGTTATATTTCGTTTCGTCCGTTGTAATACCTGACAGCGCAAACTGTGAAACCAGGCGGCGGGCCTCTCGTGCCAAAACGGGGCTAATTTGGGGCGAACTGCGTTAGTCGCCTTAGATGCACCGTTAACGAGAGGAAGTTTCTCATTCTGAGCTTGCAATTCGGCGAGCTTAGCCTGAAGGGCCTCTCTAAGTCTTTTTCCGCCATAGTACCTACCACTAGATCAGAACCAATAACAGCTTAACTTAATAATAGGTACTACACTTTACGAACTACAGAAAAATGATAAAAATACAATAAAATTAAAACCTAGCGTTACCTTGTCAATCCAATATAGGTATTTACACTGTGTGCACTGTTGTCAAGAAAACTATGATTTAGATGCACAACTTTCTACTGTGTTTGCATAGATTCTTTTGGATACTTAAATGATTTCATCTGGTCTCTCTTCAGAGTACTCTTTGAAATTTATAAATATGTTATTTATACTTTCACTTAAATTCTCTGACGAGAAGGCCAGCTTGCAATGTGCACACTTTGTTTTGCTTTTTTTATTATATAGCCGCTCACATATGCACATGCTTATTTTCGCGTAATTGTTCTATTTCATTAAGATTCACAAGGATCGACACATCCATTAGTGTCTGATGTGAAACATCTTCTGCTTCATTTCTTGCATCTTGGTTTTGATTGGTGGTCAAGTACTCACATATTTTTGTAGAATGATTCCTTTCCGCTTAACAAACTGAAACATTTTCGCATTTTTGAATTCTCCACCGTTGTTCGATCTCATTTTCCTTACCTTGTTCCCTGTCTGGGTCTCGATCTTTAGTATGTACATAATCTTGTAGGTAATCGGTAGCTTCGCTTTTCTTCTTTAATAAGTATACAGCACCAAAGTGGGAGTAATCGTGAATGATTGTCTAGTAATACCTAAATTGAAGACTCTCGTTCCATTAACAAAAACAGTTTGTCTAGACATAACATCTTCTAAATTCTTGAAGAACAAACCAACACTAGGCCGATTGAAAGACGTCGCTCTGCTCAAGCTGCATCCCTCAGGAGTCCGCAAAGCCAATCGATTATCCCTTTTTCGGATATTATACAGATATTCAACTCATGCGAGTTTAGTTTCATGCCATTTAATCGGAACTGTTATATTGTTTAACAATGCCACTTCATAAATAAGCTTACGAGCGTCCATGACTGTAAGTCCATAGAATGCTTCGCTGCACATTAGAATGTAGTCGACGATATTATTTTCTTGCTCATCGGTAAATATCTTGCGTACACTGTAATTAGGTGTTAGCCTTATTATCTTCTCAGGATCACCATAATTTTTGACTTTTTTTGATATCGATATAAAGTCGTAAACGGGATGCCAGTATTTCTAGACACAGCCCTGATTTTCTGCCCGTCCGATATGTGTTGTAGAGCATCTCGCATTTCTTCTTCTGTATGAAAACCGATAGTCGTTTTTTTGACGCTGTTGCGAGGCATTGTAGTAACCTATAAAAATACGAATGAGTTCAACCATGATGGGTTACACTGAATCACTGATCCAGTGTAACCCAAAACGAAATTATTCACTGTGACCCAATGGCAGTTACCAATTTTAAAAAAAGTATTAAAAAATATATTTATCCGTAAGACAATAGTACATAGTTTACAACGAAAAGAAGGAATGTAAAGCATAAAACAAAAGCCTAACGTTAAAATTTCTTATTCATTTAGTTAAGAAACAAATTTTAAAACCACGGAAAAAAATAGTTTTGTACTTGCCTGCAGGGCAATCGCGCTAAAAAAAGTGGACTGAATCGCAATTGAACCGCAGCTGGGGGGCTACCACCTAAGCGAAGCTGATGCTGATTGAACGAATGGAATGATGTACATTGCTGTGTTTGGTTCATATCGTTAATCAAGGTCTCCTTATAAAGAAGCAATCGACTACGTTCCATTCGTTTACCCAGCATCAGATTCGCTTAGGTGGTAGCTCCCCAGCTACGTTTCAATTGCGATTCAATCCACTTTTTTTAGCGCGATTGCCCGGCTGCTCACCGACTTGTCGCGACGGAGGGGGGCCTAGTCACGCGGCGACTTCGCGTTTATTTGTGTGCGTAAGCATAATAGATACAGAGCTGTGTTGAACGATCCACAGTACCCCGTGATTCACTGTTGCCCACATTCCTCTACATAGTACTGATGATTGATGAATGCTGTACGTGACGAGAAATTTTGTTTTCTTTGCGATTTATTGAGGTATTCTAGGCATAGCCAATCATTTTTCCAACGTGGCCCAGTTGTGCTGATGGACTCGTATGTTAAGGTTAATAATCATAAGTGATTGCGAATTGACTTTCAAGTGCTTATCTCAATAGAAGGATATATCAAGACATTTTATGTACCGTTTTAATGCGTGTCTCACAAATCATCTAACTAATAGATAAATATACAACATTTTCAAAATTAACTGGTGTTTAAATGTTTTCTTCCTTTAACAGCTCTGAAAATCCTCGCAACGGTTATACCTAATTAGTTTCATAGGGATGGGAAATCGTCATCAGTCCACACGGGATTCCCTTCGAAACAGTAATAAATAAATAATAAATAAACGCTACACACTCAAAGGCCCACACTAAGGTTTTCCCTTGTGTCGTGGGTCCCTCGGAACACACATAAAGACAAACACAAACACCCATGACCCGAGAACAAACATCTGCTTTTCTCACAAATGTTTGCCCCGACTGGGGATCGAACCCAGGACCCCCCGATCAAGAGGCAGCGTCACTACCACTCGACCAAACCGGCCGTCAAGGGTAGGTACTGTGGTATGCAGTCTTTGCTGTAATGGGACTGCATACCACATACGTTATTGGCTGATCGGAGTTGCTGTCAACAAGTATCAATTTGAATTCGAAATTGAATTATGATGTTCTGGAAAAATAAAAGAAACTGAGAGATATCACCCCAGGGCCAGACGTCATTCATGGGTGAACTTTCAATAGCATCGAATGTGTTCCTTTACCGCGTAGTTTCCTGTGTGTGAATTGTGTAGGTGTACCTACTAATGTAACGCGTTTAAATATCAATACAGATTGTGTTAATTAGCAAGTGGTATATTTAAAATAAAACGGAGTTTTAGTTGACACGTTCCCAATAGAAGCCCACTACAGTACCGTCTGTTCCTTCAATGAAGTGTCCACCAAAGTTTTTTTTTGGTGGTGACTCTCTTATTGGTCCGTATTACAGAACGCGATTTACTTAAGTAGTAGTCGTCTTTGTCCTTTTCATAGTGAGAGAAAGAGACAGTCAATACTTAAATATAGATCATGACTTCGCCTTCTGTAATACGCCTTCTCTTTTCGCTCGGGGCTTAATATTTATTGAAAGAAAAATGATCACTTTAACTCATTTATTAACGTTTTGACTAAGAAAATAATTTACATAATTTTAGAAAAATTGCGAGGAACAACTTTCGACAACAATGGAATATTTTGTTAGTTTGTAAGGTCAAAAAGAAAAAAACAATTGTAAATTGACTCGCGAAAAGAAAACATGTTTCATCATTGCTGGACAAATTGTGACACCTACTTACTAATCGAAGAAGTTTTTTTTAAAGTTGAGTTCTTACTGCTTTTTGATAGAACCTGTACTGTACATACTCGAAAAAACAGTAACTTTTTTAAATAAATTAGAGAAACTACCCATGAAACTGATTAACTTTCCCCAAGAAACCCATGTGAAGTTCTAAAAAAATCCTCTTTTCATACTAAGGCAATCAGCTGATCGCTCAAGTTTTACAGAGAGGTAAACTGAACAACCTACTCCACTTTTCATATGTAGTTGTTCAGTTCCCTTCTTTTCATACTAAGGCAATCAGCTGATCGCTCAAGTTTTACAGAGGTAAACTGAACAACGTACTCCACTTTTCATACGGGAAGTTGTTCAGTTCCCTTCGTTTCTCGGGGAAAGTTGTTCAGTTTCGTAGAAAGTGACCTAATATACTGACTTTCTGAGAAAACGTACAAATCACATTTACCCATATTTATTCAATGTAATATTCCTCACAAACTAGTAAATTATAGCGATAAGTAGCACAGAAATTGGCATTCTTTGCAGTCAACCCCATACAGGGTGTAAGACAGATCTTAGTAAATACTTAAAGGATTTAAAGGGTGATCTATCAGTTGACAAGATGAATTTTAAAAAAATCTCACGAATTTTTCGCTTTTTCCGCTCTTCAGTGTCGCCCGTACGGCCATCCTAATGTCTTACACTACATTGCTGGTTTAAAAAAAATAATACTCTTATCTATACTCTGGCAGGTGATAGCCCAGTTGGTAATGAGCCAGACTTGTAATCCGAAGGTCGCGGGTTCAAAACCTGGTGCGGGCCGGTACCACTAAATTCGTCTTTTCGGATTTATGTACCGATTTCTAATTATCACTTGCTCAACGGTGAAGGAAAACATCGTGATGAAACCCGCTCGTCCAAGAAAATTCATTTTCGAAAGACGAGCGGTCCACCAACCCGCATTGGGCCAGTGTGGTGGACTATGGCCTAAGTCCCCTTCGTGTTTCGAAGGGAGGCCCGTGCCCCTCGGTGGGGACGTATATGGGCTGGTAACACTATACTCTGAAAAAAATCTATACCTTTGAAGAAAAGACGTGTACAAGAGCGGCATTGTATCAGTATTTACTAACCCTTTACACCCTGTATGATAGACGTACAGGCGCTTCTATAAACTTGAGAGTAGGTATAGCTAAAGTAAATACACAGAATTGTTTTAATCTTCGTCTTCACTAGCGGAAACAGATTTCCTGGATATGGGCGTGGCAGGCCTGGATCCCGAACCGGAACGCGATCCCGATCCGCTCCTAGAACCGCTTCTGGATCTTGATCGAGATCTTGATCTACTCTTGGACTTGCTTTTAGATCTGGAAACAAAGATAATAATATGACACGATATATTGCCATTTTATATAATGCTTACTAGCTTTCTGTCCGGGATTTCGTTCCCTTTGGATTTGGTAAAATTATGTAGCCTATGTGTTAGAGTCTGGCTAGCGAAAGCGTGACCTAGGATTTTTCTGAAAAGTTTTATATAGCAACATTATTAAGCTTTCAAAGATACGTCAAAGTCTGTCATTATATTGTCAGTGTTTTGCTACGACTCATAATTTGTTAAAATTAGTTGCTTTAATATGGATAAAACATTGAAAAGTAACGTGCGGAAACTGCTACATACCATGATTAGTAAGTTTAAATAAAAACAAGAAGAGAAAGACGTTGTTTTCCAAGAAAAACAACAATGTTTACATGCGATCTCAGATTTTTAGGTAAGCACGACTTTATTATCTTGATCATTTTTGGTTGGTTACTTTTTGCATTATTAGATGTAGTATTTACAATATTATGATGCAATTTTTTATGTTTGTAGATAATCTTGGAGATATTGCAGGACTCTGCGATATTAAAAATATCGTAGAAACTTTAAGAAATTTGGAGAAGAAATCCATAATAGAGACTCAGACTAAGTTCTATTTAGAAGAAATATCTTCATTAACCGGTATGTACCTGCATCAATTCAGTCATAATTTATTTGCCTTGTTTCAAAAAGTTGTATTATTTGATTAAAATTGTTCAATGTCTATTATATGTGAGTGATCAGGTAAAGAAAAGACTTCACTGTGTTTTTGATGTTATCAAACTGTTTGGGAGCCTTTATTTATATATATTTTATACTTTGTTTCGCAGAAGTCGGTGTCACGACATTAAACAAATTAAGAAGAAATGATCTGTGAATGAGGGGATGCGGAGCACTCTAGGTAAAAAACGTCCTCACAAAAACTCGGTTTCGGACTTAGATAGTCTTGATATCGATGCAATAGAAACAAAATCAATGAATTCTTTGTTGTGAGGAAGGAGGATCCGACATTATGGACATAAGGTTTCATGCAAACTTCATGGAAGATTGATCTATTTTATTAACCTGTGGTAAAACAGTTATGTTTAATTCTTAACTTCTTGTTTGGAATTTGTGACTTTTCTCAAAAATAAAGATAATTTTTATTGAGTAGTAAATAAATGGTTCAGTAAATTTTTACACACTCGTTTTTTTTACACCATGACAGTCAAGGTTTCGTAGGAGCCTTAAAAGCTAATGAAATTTAGATTAAACACACAGGTTATGTACACTCAAGAGCAGGTCACGCTTTACACTACCAGTTTAAGCTGAGCTCTGATTTATCAGAGCCGGTCCAAAGTCCCAAGTGTCAAGCTTGACGTGCTGTTGAGTGTACATCTAAAAATTTTAAATAGGTGCATTGAATTTTATACGTTTAGTTAGTAAACAACAATTTAAAAAAATTATTGTCGTAAATTAAAAAAATACTCAAGTATCAAAATACTTTTCTCTAGCTATAGTCAGTAATACCACACAAAGATTTTTTGAATTTGCCGCGTTTTCTCAGGTCGCGCTTTCACTGGCCAGACTCTAACACAGGGTGTCAGCTACCTCCATACGTGGGGCATACTAAAAGTTTCTGGAACTGGCCACTCACAATAAATAAATTAAAGAAGCAATAACTGGATTTGAAAATGGAATTATCTAGGAACTTAATATTCCTTTTCAATTTACGAGACTGTCATTAATTTTTTCAATTTGGCGGGGTTCAGGCGCACGATTTTTGAATCACTCGCCTCGTTTCGAGCGATACCTTTCGTTGATTTGCGTCGATTTGAATTTTTACTAAATTTCTGGATTACCAAGACCCTTTTGCTGAAGTGTAGTGATCAAAAAGCTCGGAAATCAATAGAATCCGCGCAAATCAATAAAAGATACCGTTCGAAACGAGGCGAGTGATTCAAAAATCGTGCGCCAGAGTATCATGTGTCGCTATTATAATGAAACTAACTCGTGAAAATTTTCGCTCAATGATGGATACTGCACGATTTAACGGAAGACGAGAAACGACTGCGTGTAGAGTGATGCCGAAAAATTATACATAAGTTTAATGGAAGAGAGTCATTGGCTGTCTATATTATTGTAACAGGGGACGAAACCTGGGTGTATTGTTTCGAACCGGAAAGAAAAAGCCGTTTGCAGAAATGCCAACCAGAGTCGGAGCACTTACAAAAAAATGGTTGCGTCTTTCTTCGGAAAAACTGGACATTATGTAACAGTGTGGCTTGAAAATCAAAGAACAGTCACTGCAGATTGGTATGTAAACAATTGCTAGCCTAGTATCTTAGAAAAAGTTCGTGAAAAGCGTCCTCGCAGTCATGTCATCCTTCACCACGATAACGCGTACGCACATTCCGCTAAGAGAACTAATGCGTAACAAACATCCATACATAAAAACTTTTGTGTATATAATATTAATAAGGATACAGTAGCAAAAACATATTAACAAAACCTTGTTGTAGATTTAGGTCAATTTCTTCTTTTCTTACGTGTATATGAGGACTAGGCAAGTGAATTGTATGTCAAAGACAATTAAAGTAACAAATAGGACTTTACAATAAATAAAAAAACTAACCTGGATCGAGAACGGCTCTTTGACCGAGATCCGCTCTTTGATCTAGATCTAGATTTGGATCTGGATTTGGATCTAGATTTGGATCTGGACTTGGATCTAGACTTGGATCTAGATTTCGACCTAGATCTGGACCGAGACTTCGATTTGGATCTTGATTTCGATCTGGACTTCGACCTAGATCCGGATTTCGATCTCGATCTGGATTTCGACCTGGACTTGGATCTGGATTTTGACCTGGACTTCGATCTGGATTTTGACCTGGACTTGGATCTGGATTTCGATCTAGCTGAACCAGACCGGGAGCGACTTCTAGACTTCGATCGGCTTTTGGACCTGTAAAAGGAAAATCAATTACTTTTATACTTATTTTTTATTATTATTAATAATGGGTTTGCTCTTGACCACAATCTAGCACAAGGGCGAAGATGCGGTCGAGGATGAAGCGAGCTCACCCAGAAAATGCCTATTCACTCGAACTATAAAGAGGTCCGGGTTATATGAGCTCGAAAATAAAGACGCAGACAGGGAGTTCCATTCCTTGGCAGTGCGCAATATAAAAGACTAGCATTCCGCCCGGGGCTTCTTTCCCGTGGGAATTCGGGAAAATTATGTAGCCTGTAGGTTGCTTGGTTCTAAGGTTGTTAGGGTTTGTCTATACATATTATAAAGAGGAAAGATTTGATTGTTTGTTTGCATCGAATAGGCTCAGAAACTACTGGACCGATTTGAAAAATTCTTTCACCATTAGAATCCTACATTATCCGGGATGGACATAGGGTACATGATTTTCCCGAATTCCTACGGGAACGAAGTCCCGAGCGGAATGCTAGTATTAAATAAACGACAACCACTTACTTCAATTAGCTATCCTACATTTAATCCAAGAAGGCGAAGGTTCTCTGCTTCGCCTTCTTGGATTAAAGCCGCGGCCGGCCTGCGCTTACGCACGACTGGTTCGCACACAATAGGTGACGACAACGGGAACGTTTTTTTTTTACCAGCCCATATACAGGGCTTTAGGTAAATCACTTTCAACCTCTCGGGTGGTAAATCAGTCCATGAAACTGAACACTTTCCAAGGAACAAAGGTCGAAAAATGAAAAAAAAATTTAGACTTCCCATACAAAATGCGCTATCAGCTGACGCAATTCAATTTGTATGGGAACTAAAAAAATTTTTTTCGTATTCCGACCTTTGTTCCTTGGGAAAGTTGTTCAGTTTCATGGACTGATTTAGCACCCGAGAGGTTGAAAGTGATTTACCTAAAGCCCTGTATACGTCCCCACCGAGGGGCACAGGTCTCCCTTCGAAACACGAAGGGGATTTGGAGCATAGTCCACCACGCTGGCACAATGCAGGTTGTCAGCAGAAGGTCAAGGCAATTGGGTGTATGTCTGTCAACATCCGGTACCCTCGTCGCCTCGTTCACCAGCTGGGTGAGATCAAGCATGCAATTTTTTGTCGTTTCGTTTTAATTTGCATATCTATTACTTATTAGATTTATCGTCTACAATAAATTTGAATCAGAATTACATACTTTATTGTCATTTTGTTATAATCTCGGAAACACGAAGTTTGTCGAGAGATAAAAGAGGACAACTGTACACAAATAAATCTTACACCTATCCGGAAAGTACGTTCATACATTTAGTGTAAACAATAGAAAGTACATGAGAAACTTTGTAAGTGCCTATTAAATTCGAGGGTTTCCCCCGATTTCCCTGGGATTCCACCATCAGATCCTGACTTGGTAGCAATGGGACCACCTCTGGAGTATACTCTTTCAAACAAATAAATAATTTTGAAAATCGGTGGTCCACCAATGGCGGAGGAATCTGGTGAACATACATTAAATAAAAAAAGATGCGTACAGTCGAACATAGAACCTCCTTTTTTGAAGTCGGTTAAAAACAAATGACAAATAAAAGCTCGTACCTGTCACTATCCGAGGCAGACATAATCCGTTTCCTTCCCTTCTTATTGGCGGGTGGACTCCGCGCCGCACTGCCACTACCACTTCGACTCCTACAATAAAAATAAAAATAAACATTTATTGCTAGAAGGAATGTTATACATATGTGAAATAATAATAACACCTTATAATCAGGGATGGCGAACCAATGGCACGCGACAAAATATTTTGGGCACGCCACCGATAGAATATGCATGTAATTCAAACATGGGTAGTTTTTTTTTAATAATCTTTAGCACTTCACAATTATGTTTATTTGAACATTTTTGATAATAATTTTTGAGTCAATAATTAATATTTCAAAAGTGCAGAAAAACTGCGGCAAATTCAAATATCCGAAACGCGTTGCTGCGGTCAGAGTGTATAATGACAACAAAATCACTCAAATGAATTAATACTTGTATAATGATTTTTTAGACCGTTCTATAGATGAAGAATGTTGTTCCATGATGAATAAGTTGAAACTTTAGTCTAAATACATTAAAAACAGTGAAATTAAAACAAAATCTGTGACGAAAATGTAATGTGACGTCACGCTTAGCGCGCCAAAATGGTGGCCGTTTAAAGTTCTCGTTTCGGTTAGCTACTTTTAACTTTTGATCATAGATATTTTCTTTACGATTATTTAGCGATTTAATTAGTTATTAAAAAAATACATGCATATTTCCTATTGACAAAACATATATAATAGAATACTTATTAATCTTATTATACTACGAGTAGTAGACACATTAACAAAGTTTACTATGCAGTTCAACTAACGAACTTAAGTGAGCCTACGTTACGGAAGGCTCACTTGTTTAAGTTTAATTTTAATATTTTACTCACAAAGTCAACATTATTTGATGGCACGTCTTTGGTCTCATTCAACATTTCTTTTAAAAATAGCACGTCAATCCATAAAGTATCGCCATACCTGCCCTATGTGGTATATAAACGTAAACGTAAAAAAAAACGTAAACGCTACACAGGCCCACACTAAGGTTTTCCCTTGTGTCGTGGGTCCCTCGGAACACACATAAAGACAAACACAAACACCCATGACCCGAGAACAAACATCTGCTTTTTACACAAATGTAGATAGATAGATAAGAAATTTATTTCCATCACAGTACACACTTACAAAGAGTCAGTACAGAAAGAGACAAACACAAAAGCAACGATAGAGTTTTACAATACAACAAACAAGGAAATAAGGAACAAATGAACAATAAATAGCGAAGAAAGTAGATAAGATAAGCACAGAGACATAGAGCGTAATAACATAAAGAAATAGAACACACATAATAATAACAATTAAAAAAAAAACAAAGCAAAGTAAGTGTGTGCTGCAGGAAACTAGGTTGCAGCTCAGTATAAATGTTTGCCACACAAATGTTTGCAATGTTTGTATGGTAATCACTTTGACATTTATTCTGAAAGTTAGATACAACATGATTATTGTGGTGATAGGTTGTCAGCTTTTCGCCTACAATACAGCAAAACCCTCGCTTCTACGATATGCCTGGAAAGAGTTTTTCTTTCCAGGATGGAAGTATGTTCGCTGAAAACATGTAGGTAACAAAAATTAATAAGTAGCCTTCCATGTTGGACCGGGAGTGAAAGAAAAATTTAAAATGTGTCAGTTACTTACTCTTCCCAGGTATACAGTAAAAGTTTGTAAGAGGGGTGCGAGGGCTTCGATGTACAGGGTCAATAGCACATCGTGCTATCCAAAACTGTCAAATTTCTTCAATTGATTTAATGGAAAATATAAGAAAACAAATATAGAAAAACGTATCCGAAACAGGCTTCGTCATAACGAAAAACTAGGACAAAATTAATCAGCAACATGCTTCGTTGATTTCCAATTTTATCTCCAAGTCTTAGAGTTTACTATCTATTGGAGAAATTTGACGGTTTGTGGTAACCTGATGTGCTGTTGACTGTACAATGGGCGAAAGGCTGACTACCTCTCACCATTATGCAACTTGTTACATTTGATAATCCTCACAATTTGTGTCAAACTAGTCATCTACTGGTTCTAGAACCAGTGATACTCTGCCTACCCCGTTAGGGATTATAGGCGTGAGCGTATGTATGTAAAAAATAAGTAAGTTACTAACCTACTGCTCCCGCTGCCGCTGCGGCTTCGGTTCCGACTGCGAGACTTCCGAGACGCGTCCGAATCGGATTCGGAAGTCGATATGGTTTCTTTGGAGACGATCTTCGCGCGTTGTTTCGCGCTGAGTTTCTCTTCGGCTGCTTTTGCTCTTGCCTTTTCGCGACGACCGATGCCCTTTTCACCCTAAGGAAGATATTTGTTTTAATAAAACGTGGCCTTGTGTCGTGGGTCCCTCGGAACACACATAAAGGCATTCACAAACATCTATGACCCGAGAACAAATATCTGCTTTTACACAAATATTATTTGCCCCGACTGGGATTCGAACCCAGGACCCGTCGATCAAGAAGCAGCGCCCGCCGTCATTTAATGTTAAATATTGAAATAAAATAAATCTTCTTATCGTGTAGGTATAGTAAAGTGTGTGGCGAACGTGACTAACCCTGATGTCAGAGTTTTCAAACCCAAATGGCCTGAGACTTGGCTTTAACGACTGTAGTCAACCGACAACAGCCAGGACCGACAGCTTAACGTGCCCTCCGAAGCACGGAAACGCTCGTGATAAATTGCCACTTTGGTCACCATAATTACGTTGTGACACATGATGAAAGTTTGTTACTTATGAAGTAAATGAATCTAATAAAATTAGATTCTAATTTAATCCATAGATACTTTCAATGACATACCCTCTTTCTGCCTCGCTTGGTGGGCGGCCCGTCGCTATCGCTGCCGGAGCGTCGGTCGCGGCGCTTCTTAGACCGACCCTTACGCTCCGCCTTACGCTTCTTAGGCTCGCGGCTGAACAGATGAACGAAATTTTATTTAGTTACAAATTAATCTTTTTTTAACTTTATACAGCTAGACGATAGATAGATAAACTTTTTATTTACTACACAGTGCAACACAAACACAGTTACAAATGAGCAGTCTTAAAGCATAAATAACTCTAAAATTTAAAAAAACGTTTTTTTAAAACAAGATTTTCTGCCATATAGGAGCAAAGTACTCGTCAAAACGAATCGAACGAGCCCAAACTCGATGGAGTTGTGTCGTTTTATTGCGGAGTTCCTATGGCCACCTTCCAGCTCCAGCGTCAGATCAGCTCATTGTCATCATAATATTGCATTGTCACGCGTTATACATATGCAAGCAAAATTTCAGCTCAATCGGAAACCGGGAAGTGGATCAAATTTAACTTGCAAGATTTGTCCCACACGTACTAACTAACAGGGGAAGTCTTTTTTTTATTATAAGATGGGTTAACTCTTGACCTCAATCTAGACCATAAGGTCTAAGATGAGGTCGACGATGGGGCGAATTAACCCAAAAAATGCCTATAAAGGCACTGGTACTCCAACGCACCGACGGAACACAGCAAGCTTTTTGACGTCGGACTTCGGTAGGAGGGTGATCACGAACCAGACGACCCTTTACAGAGCCTACCACACCGCATGAGACCATAGGACGACATCTCAGATTCAGAAAAAAAATGAAGTGTCGTTGCCTGGGATGGATTACTAGGAGGCAGGTCTCATTTGTGTTTCCTTAGTCGCCTCTTACGACACCCACGGAAAGAGAGGGGTGGTGTTATTCTCAACCGATCACCACACGGTCAAATAAAAGCTTGTAAAAACAAAACAGAGGAGATTTGTAATAGTTGTAAAGCACATAATTTTGACTGTGAAGCGACATTATCATGAGTCCCTCATATCTTTCCACAATTTGAATTTGAAAAATATCTAAACTGAATTGGTATTCGGTGGCAGCAACTCGTATAGAGACGAATAGCCAGTGACGATTGGGGATGCAGTCTTACCGCGGAAGAGAATAAATACCACAGTACTCTGATCTGTCATACTGTATGTGCGAAATTCCACAAAAATAGTTCGAAGTCATTCGAGCTGAGTTGAACATTGAGCATGAAATCATTTTGTCGTGTTTACCTATTATGGACTGTTATTATGTGACACTAGCTTTCCGCCCGCGTGGACTACAGGTTATATCGTGCCCAACTATGGGATTAAATGTAGCATATGTCCTTTCCCAGGCTCTAATCTATCTCTTTACCAAATTTCATCAAAATCGGTTCAGTAGTTTAGGCGTGAAAGACGGACAGACAGACAGAGTTACTTTCGCATTTATAATATTAGTATGGATTAGGTGAAGGTGGTACGGCATGCATTATACAGGGTTTAAAGGACAGCTTAGTAAAAACTTGAACCCTGAGATCATCATTCTGAATGATTTTCTAGTGGAATTAACATCAGGAAAATTTTCGTTTTTTTTTTCAAGTTTTTCAATATTTTCTGCTTCAAAACTAAATTAAAACTGTAATGATCAATTAAAACTGATAGATTTTCCGAAAGACTTTTCCAATTGTTGTGATGTGCACTGTAATAAGCCTGACCATAAAGAAATTTTGGATAACATGTATTTAAAGTTAGTAAATATTCTGTCTGAAGCCGCTGTGACCAGTCACAACGCCCTCACGCCTAGAAAAAGTTGCCGTGTAGTGGGCTGGAATAAGCATGTGAGTGAGGCTTACAGGCAGGCCCGGCATGCTCATCAGCTATGGTTGTGGTACAATAAACCATCTTCTGGGGAGGTTTATGATAGCATGTGCTTAGCGCGTAAAATATTTAAGAGTCGGCTTAGATGGTGTGTAAAGCATGAAACACAAATTAAGCTTGATATTATAGCATCTCATAGGGCTAACAAAGACTTTAAAAAGTTTTGGAAAGCCACAAAAAAGCTGGATGTAAGGCCGGGCCTGCCGGTAAGTGTTGAAGGTATAAGCCGTCCAGGGGAGATTGCAAACTTATTCGTTGACCACTTTAGCGTGCAGTCTCCCCTGGGCCCACCCAGGCTGCCGGTGGTCGACGCGGAGGCCGCTCGTGATACCGATCTTGTTCGCTTTAGTGCTAAGCAAGTAGCGAGTATAATTAAGAATATGACAAGAGGAAAATCCCCGGGTCACGATGGTCTCAGCGTCGAGCACCTGCAGACCGCCGGCGTACACCTCCCGCGCGTGCTGAGCATGTTGTACTCTTTGTGCATGAGTCACTCGCATCTTCCCCTCGAACTCATGCGTACCATTGTCGTGCCCATAGTAAAGAATAAAACAGGCGATGTAGCGGATAAAAGTAACTATCGTCCCATCTCACTGGCCACCATCTTGGCCAAGGTACTCGACAGCCTGCTGGACCGTGTGCTAGAAAAGCACTTAAATCTGCATGACGCGCAGTTCGGATTCCGATCCGGACTGTCCACGGAAAGCGCCATATTAAGCTTAAAGCACACTGTCCAATACTACACCGAGCGTCGAACGCCAGTGTATGCAGGGTTTCTTGATCTGTCAAAGGCATTCGACCTCGTATCGTACGACGTGCTTTGGACCAAGATGCAGGAAAGAGGCGTACCTTTGGAGTTACTGGGTATTCTACCTCAATCAGGTGAACCTTGTGAGATGGGCAGATGAGCTTTCGAAACCATACGGGTTGGAGTGCGGGGTGAGGCAGGGGGGAATAACCTCGCCCAAGCTCTTCAACCTGTATGTTAACGACCTGATTGTTGAGCTCAGTAGCAAAAGAGTGGGATGTCGCATTGATGATATAAGTATCAATAATATCAGCTATGCTGATGATATGGTGCTACTAAGCCCAACAATCAGGGCTCTTAGGGAGCTGCTTCACACGTGTGAGGTGTACGCGCGAACACACGGCTTAGCGTACAACGCTAGAAAGAGTGTTTTCATGGTGTTTGGGGTCGTCGGGGGTAGATGCCTCGATACGGTGCCCGCGGTAAAACTAAATGGCTACCAGCTGGAACGAGTGTGGGAGTTCAAATATCTGGAGCATCTTGTCACCGACGACCTCAAGGACCATGCGGACATTGAAAGGGAACGTAGGGCGCTGGCGGTCAGATGCAACATGTTGGCCCGCAGGTTTGCACGATGTAGTGAAAAGGTTAAAATAAGCCTGTTTAAAGCTTACTGCCAGGTTTTCTACACGTGCAGCCTGTGGACCAACTTTACGCAAAAGACCATTAGCGCCCTGCGAGTTCAATATAATAATGGATTCAGGATATTGATGGGGCTGCCCCGCTTCTGCAGCGCATCAGGTATGTTCGCGGACGCACGCACAGATGATTTCTATGCGATTGTGCGGAAGCGAGCTGCCTCGTTGCTCTGCAGGGTGCGGGCCAGCTCCAACTCTATCCTGAGTACCGTGGTGGCGAGGTGTGACTCGGATATCATGCGCCACCTTACTAGAGTGTTGGTTGCATGAGGTGTTTAGAATGTATTATTATTTATTGCAATGTATTTAATTTCTATTATTATTCTATTTATTTTTTGACATTTGTAAAATACTAACATAGGTTAAGTTTTTACTAACACATATGAGCCCCTGTAGCTTAAATAAATAAAAATAAATAAATTAATTAATTAAATTATTTATTCGAATGAGCTCTATTTTACAATAAAAAACAATCACGAAAATCAGTAATCTACATCTCATTCTGACACGTGTGCGGCGCGGGGGGACCGCGAAAACTCCTAACTTGACGTTTATGGAAAAAAAAAACATACAGACGATCACAGTTATGGGTAGTTTCTACCATTTAAGTATTTGCTAATCTGTCCCTTACACACTGTTGTACATAAAACATTCAAAAGTTTACGTTATTTACGTTATTGTTCAACTTACCCTTCCTCCCTCGGCCTATCGCTGCCACTGCCGCTATCCGAGACGTACTCGTCGCGTCTCCGGCCTCGGCCTCCCTTGGCCTTGGCCTCGAGCGGCATGTCGGCGAATAGCAGGGCGTTCTTCGTCTTCTCTTTAAACTCCTGTCTCTTCTGCAACATCTCCACTGTACTCTTCTGTTGCTCTTCTTCGCGCTTACGACGCTCTTCTTCCTGTTAGGGGTTATTTTGATTTATTGATTTTATAGTAAACTAGCTTCCCGCGTGGGACTTCGGGAAAATCATGTACCCTATGTCCATATTGTCCATCCCGGATAATGTAGGATTCTAATGGTGAAATAATTTTTCAAATCGGTCCAGTAATTTCGGAGCCTATTCGATGCAAACAAACAAACAATAAAATCTTTCCTCTTTATAATATGTATAGATATAGACTAGCATTCCGCTCGGGACTTCGTTCCCGTGGCAATTCGGGAAAATTATGTGGTCTATGTTACTCAGGGATAATGTAGCATCATAATGGTGAAATAACTTTTGAAATCGATCCAGTAGTGATGTATAATAAAGTATGTGTTGTACTTGATTAGTGATTACCCTTGATGTAATAAAGTATGTGGTGTTTACCCTTGATGTCAAAGTTGTCAAACCGCAAAATGGCCTTTGACTTGATTTAAATCGGTCCCGCAGTGTGACCTCGTCGTGTTGTCTCCTTGACCCTGTGCTGTGGAGTGTGTCTGACCTGCTGCCTGCGGAATGCCTCCCGTTGCTCCCGCTGCCGGTCCCGCAGTGTGACCTCGTCGTGCTGTCTCCTTGACCCTGTGCTGTGGAGTGTATCTGACCTGCTGCCTGCGGAATGCCTCCCGTTGCTCCCGCTGCCGGTCCCGCAGTGTGACCTCGTCGTGCTGTCTCCTTGACCCTGTGCTGTGGAGTGTATCTGACCTGCTGCCTGCGGAATGCCTCCCGTTGCTCCCGCTGCCGGTCCCGCAGTGTGACCTCGTCGTGCTGTCTCCTTGACCCTGTGCTGTGGAGTGAATCTGACCTGCTGCCTGCGGAATGCCTCCCGTTGCTCCCGCTGCCGGTCCCGCAGTGTGACCTCGTCGTGCTGTCTCCTTGACCCTGTGCTGTGGAGTGTATCTGACCTGCTGCCTGCGGAATGCCTCCCGTTGCTCCCGCTGCCGGTCCCGCAGTGTGACCTCGTCGTGCTGTCTCCTTGACCCTGTGCTGTGGAGTGTATCTGACCTGCTGCCTGCGGAATGCCTCCCGTTGCTCCCGCTGCCGGTCCCGCAGTGTGACCTCGTCGTGCTGTCTCCTTGACCCTGTGCTGTGGAGTGTATCTGACCTGCTGCCTGCGGAATGCCTCCCGTTGCTCCCGCTGCCGGTCCCGCAGTGTGACCTCGTCGTGCTGTCTCCTTGACCCTGTGCTGTGGAGTGTATCTGACCTGCTGCCTGCGGAATGCCTCCCGTTGCTCCCGCTGCCGGTCCCGCAGTGTGACCTCGTCGTGCTGTCTCCTTGACCCTGTGCTGTGGAGTGAATCTGACCTGCTGACTGCAGAATGCCTCCCGTTGCTCCCGCTGCCGGTCCCGCAGTGTGACCTCGTCGTGCTGTCTCCTTGACCCTGTGCTGTGGAGTGTATCTGACCTGCTGCCTGCGGAATGCCTCCCGTTGCTCCCGCTGCCGGTCCCGCAGTGTGACCTCGTCGTGCTGTCTCCTTGACCCTGTGCTGTGGAGTGTATCTGACCTGCTGCCTGCAGAATGCCTCCCGTTGCTCCCGCTGCCGGTCCCGCAGTGTGACCTCGTCGTGCTGTCTCCTTGACCCTGTGCTGTGGAGTGTATCTGACCTGCTGCCTGCGGAATGCCTCCCGTTGCTCCCGCTGCCGGTCCCGCAGTGTGACCTCGTCGTGCTGTCTCCTTGACCCTGTGCTGTGGAGTGTATCTGACCTGCTGCCTGCGGAATGCCTCCCGTTGCTCCCGCTGCCGGTCCCGCAGTGTGACCTCGTCGTGCTGTCTCCTTGACCCTGTGCTGTGGAGTGTATCTGACCTGCTGCCTGCGGAATGCCTCCCGTTGCTCCCGCTGCCGGTCCCGCAGTGTGACCTCGTCGTGCTGTCTCCTTGACCCTGTGCTGTGGAGTGTATCTGACCTGCTGCCTGCGGAATGCCTCCCGTTGCTCCCGCTGCCGGTCCCGCAGTGTGACCTCGTCGTGCTGTCTCCTTGATCCTGTGCTGTGGAGTGTATCTGACCTGCTGCCTGCGGAATGCCTCCCGTTGCTCCCGCTGCCGGTCCCGCAGTGTGACCTCGTCGTGCTGTCTCCTTGACCCTGTGCTGTGGAGTGTATCTGACCTGCTGCCTGCGGAATGCCTCCCGTTGCTCCCGCTGCCGGTCCCGCAGTGTGACCTCGTCGTGCTGTCTCCTTGACCCTGTGCTGTGGAGTGTATCTGACCTGCTGCCTGCGGAATGCCTCCCGTTGCTCCCGCTGCCGGTCCCGCAGTGTGACCTCGTCGTGCTGTCTCCTTGACCCTGTGCTGTGGAGTGTATCTGACCTGCTGCCTGCGGAATGCCTCCCGTTGCTCCCGCTGCCGGTCCCGCAGTGTGACCTCGTCGTGCTGTCTCCTTGATCCTGTGCTGTGGAGTGTATCTGACCTGCTGCCTGCGGAATGCCTCCCGTTGCTCCCGCTGCCGGTCCCGCAGTGTGACCTCGTCGTGCTGTCTCCTTGACCCTGTGCTGTGGAGTGTATCTGACCTGCTGCCTGCGGAATGCCTCCCGTTGCTCCCGCTGCCGGTCCCGCAGTGTGACCTCGTCGTGCTGTCTCCTTGACCCTGTGCTGTGGAGTGTATCTGACCTGCTGCCTGCGGAATGCCTCCCGTTGCTCCCGCTGCCGGTCCCGCAGTGTGACCTCGTCGTGCTGTCTCCTTGATCCTGTGCTGTGGAGTGTATCTGACCTGCTGCCTGCGGAATGCCTCCCGTTGCTCCCGCTGCCGGTCCCGCAGTGTGACCTCGTCGTGCTGTCTCCTTGACCCTGTGCTGTGGAGTGTATCTGACCTGCTGCCTGCGGAATGCCTCCCGTTGCTCCCGCTGCCGGTCCCGCAGTGTGACCTCCTCGTCGTGCTGTCTCCGGGCGCGGGCCACGTGCCACTGCGCCTGCGACAGCAGGTCGGCGCAGGTTCGAGCCTCGGCGGCGGCGGCGGCCGGCTCGTAGCGCGCTCGCTCGGCGCCTTCGCCCACTTGGGAGGTCGATAGGCGTTGGAAGTATCTGGATAAAGGTAGATAGGAACGATACCAGTTTTTAACGATACAAGAGCTTCATATAATGTGTAACGAGGGACTCGATTTAAATATTACACAGGGCAAGAATATCAGCCGACGAAATAATTAACCTTTATTGCAACATACGTTTTCGTCAACATATCTTTTTTACTGACTTATTATTTAATGCTTCATTTTAAAGTAACCTAGCTTTTCGCCCGGGACTTCGTTCCCGTGGAAATTTTCCCGTCAATTTTCTTATGTTTTTGATAGTTATTTATTCTGCTATTCGGGACGGAGAGAAATACAACAAATCAAAAACCGTGGAAATCGGTCCAGCCGATCTTGAGTTATAAGTGGTGTAACTAACACGACTTTGTTTTATATATTTAGATTTTATATGATATTTTAGGTCAAAAAACACAAAAAATTACAAAAATTTAAAGAATCTTATCTTTTGAAAGACCGGCTATTTGCTAATTATTTAATTTGTTATTGATTAAAATGCCATAATAATGGTGTTAAACATACGACTTCACAGCCATAACAATGGGTAAAATTTTAAGACAAGAGTCTTAAATCCCGACAACTACAACATTTTGATTTTTTTGAGCGAGAATCGCAAAAAATGAACAAATACACACATCAACACGGGCTAGGGATATTGCACGATTTTTCATACAAAAGTGGTCTGTTTGAGAAGCTATAATAGCATACTCAAGATACATGGAGGGCTGTAATTTTCAGATGATCAAGTGCTAAACTTGAATTTTCAATTGTAGTAAATAAATTTTGTTTTACTTGAACTTTGTGAAAACGTGACGAAAATGAAAAAAAAAATTGCGTAAATTCGACCATTTTCATACAAAAAGCAGGCAAAAAGTGCATTTTCGTTTTCACAAACAAGTAAAACAAAATTTATTGACTAGAATTGAAAATTCAAGTTTGACACTTACTCGTCTGAAAATTATAGCCCTCAATGTATCTCGAGTATGCTTTATAGCTTCTCAAACAGATTTCTTTTGTATGAAAAATGGTGCAATATCCCTAGACCGTGTTGAAGTGTACATCTAAATACGTCCCATATTTTAGGAAACAAACTATGATACGAAAATATTCAGAAGATGTTTCTCGCATTTTGAACTCTGCGCCTAAACGACAACGGATGCCTACAACATAAACAGTGATTGCATGGGTGATTGAAAGAATAAACTTACTTATGCGAAACTTGCAGCTCATGAACGGCTCTCAAGACGACATCGAGCGACGACCGTTCGTCCTTCAAGACGTGGGCAGCCAGCCGCCTCAAGGTCAGGGCCGTATTGTATAAGAGTGCAGTGTCGTGCGGGGCCACCCTCCTGGCGCGGAGCAGGGCCGACCGCGCGGCCTGCGGCCGGCCCGCCAGCCCGTGGGCGCGGGCCAACCACGTCAGCCATTCTACGTCGTGGTGCATGCGGAATTTTCTGATGCAGTTTTCGTACTGTTGGTAAAATAAATGGATAGGTAACTCATTTAGCTACCAAAAACAGGACATCAAATTAACCATGTATTCATACAGCCGTACATAAATCAGTTACGTTACGTCTGAGTACTATTACAAATTATATCCTTACTAATATTATAAATGTGAAAGTAGGGATTTTTGTTACACTTTCACGCAAAAACTACTCAATTGATTATCATGAAACTTTGTACAGATATTCTCGCAGGTACTAGAAGTAACATAAAAAAAAAATATTATGCTAATCAGCTCATGTGGATGGTACGGCTAGATTTTGCTAGACCAAGAATAGCCTACTTTTTGTGTCCTTACCATCTGTATAGCGTTGATGTATTGCTTCTGTTCCACGTAGATATGAGCGATATTCATCCAAACATCAGGGAAGTCGGCTGTGGCCTCGCGCACTTGAGCGAAAATGTCTCGGGCTTCGTTTATGCAACCCTAGAAATGATTAGCATATTTAGAATACAATGAATTTTTACTAACGTAATTGAAGTGCAGGCAACTACAAGGTTGATTGACTACAGTCGTTAAAACCAAATCAGAGGCCATTTGGCAGTTTTAAAATTCTGACATCAGGGTTAGTCACGTTCGCCAAACAAATTAGGAGTGAAGTGGTCGCCATGGCCGAAATCGGTCGGACCGCGTTATGAAAAATGTATACAGCCAATTAAGAAGTTTACATATACTTATAATAAACTGTACAGTGGCCAGCGCATCAGGTTACTCCATTTTCATTGCAAAACCGCTCTTATCACAACAGCCCCTGAGTTGCGGCCGTCCGTACATTTAATTAAATTAGATTTTGATATTTTTAGATTAAAAAAACTAATGTATTTGACGTTTTTCGGTGACTTTAAGTCCTATAAAAGACATTATTTTCGACTATGACTGCTCAAATAGATTATTTTTTTACTGTTTCGTCCGGGTCATTCGTGGTGACTTGACCATGACCGAGGATCAAATCATTACAATGGAGCGAGTGCCAACCCAATAACTTATTTCACGTTTCATACCTTATGCGCCAAAACGCATCCGATGCCATTAGCTGCCCATATGTTCTTGGGTTCCACTTTAAGTACTTGTTTGTACATGGTCAGTGCGCGCTCTTGGTGTCGCTTCTCTCTGTCCTTTTCGCGGCACGGCTGGTGAAGGGTTTGAAGCCAGACGTTACCTGAATATCACACTCATAAGTTTTTTTTGACGATTCACATAACGCTACTTAACCCTAAACTAAGCAAGGCTAGTACTATAAATAAATCTATACATATTATAAAGAGGAAAGATTTGATTGTTTGTTTGTTTGCATTGAATAGGCTCCGAAAGTACTGGACCGATTTGAAAAATTCTTTCACCATTAGAATCCTCTACTATCCGGGATGGACATAGGGTACATAATTTTCCAAAATTCCCACGGGAACGAAGTCCCGAGCGGAATGCTAGTAATAAATAAACGCTACACACTCAAAGGCCCACACTAAGATTTCCCCCTTTTGTCGGGGTCCCTTGCAACATACATTAACAGACACAAACACCAATGACTCGAGAACAAATACAAATATTTGCCCAAACTGGGAATCGAACCCAGGACCCGTCGCTCAAGAGGCAGGGTCACTACCACTCGACCAAACCGGCCGTCACACTCAAATGGGTGCTAGATAACTGATATCAGTTATTTCATAAATCGTTATTTATGCACAGCTGAAAATCAGTTTGTTGTCTACCTTAGGCACTTTTTATAAGCGACGTGGCGCGGCGATCAAAGCAACGTAATATGAATCTTAATAGCTACTTAGCAAAGGGGTTGTTTTGCAGAAACTAAAAGCACGAAGAGACATCCGTCACCTGAAGACGGAGCGACAGACGAAAAAAAACCTTGGCTCCATAGCCATTAAGATTCATTTTACTTTGCTTTGATCGCCGTGCCACGTCGCTTGTGTTATAAACAGCGCCTTAGGCAGCAAGTATGCCGAGTTCTGTGTCCTATTTGCTTCTACATCACATTTGTTAATTTTCCAATACAAGATCATTGTATTTCTTTTATTTTTTTTTATTTGCGATAACAACAGCTTACACATTTATCTTAAATTCAAAACTTACACACTAACAGCCAATTATAGTTATCCACAAAATCTAAGTTTAAAAAGAGAAACGTTATACAGGGTTATTTTTTAATCAGTACACATATTTTTTGTACTTAAACTTTATGAAAATTTAACAGACCCGTATTTTTTTGTTTTATATCGTTTCATATAAAAATTTCAAGCTAGATCGTCTGAAGCATGAAAATAAATCATTTTTTTTGTATGGAAAAAAAATAACTTCGTCCAATTGACTTGAAACTTGGTAGGTAATAGTACTTTTCAACACATTTGTGTCACCCGTTTTACTGCGTTTTACAAAATTCATCATCTAAGACGTTAAAAAGGGGTATCAAAATCTGAAAATTTTGGAAAAAAATATTTTTTTTCTTTCTTATTTACGTTCTATCAACGTTACTGGCATCGTTAGAAAAATTTGTGTACTGATTAAAAAGTAACCCTGTATAATAAAGTTTATCGTATCTCACTTAGGGGTAATCCACATATTACGTCACAGCGTATGGGGGGGGGACATAGGGGGGGAGAGTTTCAAAAAGTCGAATATATGGATGGCCCCTTACCTTTTTATAAAATTTAAACTTACCAAGAGCAATCAAAGAGTAAGCATCGTCAGTCGTAGTTGAGTTTTGCAATATCCTCTCAAATTTCTTCTGTCCCGGCCCCCATTCCTGTTGCGCTAAATGAAGGTTACCGAGCAATGACCATGTGTCAGGGTGTTCTGTGTTCACTTTTAGAGCCTCTTTAAACCAATCTGATGCTTCGTAGATTTGACCTTTGTCTCTTGCCATGCAACCTAGTCTGAAAGGGCAGATTTTTTCTTTATATAAGACTTTCATTCCGCCCGAAACTTCGTTCCCGTGGGAATTTAATCATTGAAAAATTTACGGTAAAATTTCTCACGGGAAAGAAGTCACGGGCGGAATGCCAGTATACATTGTGCTTTGGAGCTTAATTGCTTACCTCAAGTAGCAGTCAATGTAATTGGGATGTTCTTTCAGTATATCTTTGTACAATTTCTCCGCCTTATTGTAAATGCACAGAGCCTCATTCAGTCGTGCCAAGTTGTACATAGTTGTGACTGCTATGGAGTTGTAGTATTGAGCGTCTAGCGTTTCTGCATCGGCTTTTTCTCTGCAATTTTGATTTATTTGTTAGGTAAACTGAAAATACATGTTTGGAGAAGGTGTGCTACCACGGAGGGTATACGGAGAAGCCTCAATGGAAAAGGGAACAAATCAAATCATTTGTTTGCAGGGTGGTGTCAGCAGCAGGTGATATCTATTACAATTGACTGTAATCGACATCAATTTCGCAATACATTACATTCTTCTACAGGGCTTCTATTTTCTCGCTCTTGTCTTTTGAAAATCTACTTACTTATTAGAAATTTGCTGAACCACAATAAAAAAATCTACTTACTTATTCGAAATTTGCCGAACCACAATAAAAAATTCTACTTACTTATTCGAAATTTGCTGAACCACAATAAAAAAATCTACTTACTTATTCGAAATTTGCCGAACCACAATAAAAAAATCTACTTACTTATTCGAAATTTGCCGAACCACAATAAAAAAATAGAAACACTGTATGCACTTGAGAAAGCGAACTACAGCCAATTTCTATTCTTTTATTTTTTTTCTAATTAATCTTTTTGTTTGTTTTTTTATCCAGATATTGTCGTGTAATGAAACGCAACTTTAAAAATACGTAATCTGTGCTCTCTGGCTGTCACCTCTCTCTTGTCGGTGATCGCCCTAACCAAGATGTGCGGTGGTCTGTAAGTGTAGTATATAAAATACTCTGCTATCTTTAAAACCGTATTTTATTTATCCGACCTGCGTAGACAAACAGGGCACATACATAGACATAACATGCACTACACATACACACACTCTTCCACAACACAGAACTTGAACTTTCTCTCTCATACACACACTCACAAAATTTGATCTCACTAATTTTAAGCGACTAGAATAAGTTGACCCCTTTTTATTGCAGTGTCCTAGACCAGGGTCCATATTAGATACTTTATTAAATTGTAACACCTATATGTAAAACCTATGGATGGATGCAATAAAATATTGAGTATTGAGTTTAATCCGCAATTGGCAATGAGTTTACAATATTCATGTTATGAAGGGAGGCCCCCCCCATGCCCGGGATAACAAAAATGGGTTGATAACAAAAATAAAATAAAAACTACAGACGACACACATCGAAACTGTCCGAAAAAATATTTCCATAGTTTTCAAAACTAACCTTTCTAACGCCTCTTCCAAGTAAGTCTTAGCTTCGTTCAGATTCCCAAGTCTGTAATGAAGTGCTGCGACGTTGTTTAGTATCTCGGCTGGTATGTCCGCGTTTACTTTCTCTTTCAGAATCTTCATAGCTGTGCTGTACGCGTTTAGCGATCCCTGTTGCAATAAGTTTATTGATAAATAAACGCTTCCATACTGGACTGCACAGTTTTTTTAAAAAGGGCTATTATAGAATTTCTGATTATCTGTTAGACAGGCAACCATGGGAATAAATTGCTCAGCTCCAGAGTTATTCAGATATTAAGTAAATTAAAATTTGAAGTAAGAAAATTTATATAATTAACTTAAAAAGAGCGACCCTCGGAGTTTCTTGGCTATTCTTGCGAATAGGCACAAAGTCATACATGCTAATGTAATTCACTATTTTGCTCAATGATTTATATTGATTTTGCTATGTAATTTTATGACGTTTTCAAGAAGCACTTATATGTTGTATGAAAATAAAGTATTTTTGACTTTTAGAAATGCTTGGATGTGGAAATTTTTAGCTATTACCGTACATCGATGTGGTAAGTCATAATAAATCATATTGCCGACGAAACCCTATGTCAATTATTTGTAGTTTTCGAGAAAGAAATATTAAAGTAGCTAATTCGGTCGCTGATTTTAGATAGAACAGAAGGTCAAGCATCCCGTTTAAAAAAAAATGCGCGTAAATCCCGCCAAAAAAAAATTATAATTGAAATTTGCGTTTTTGCTAATATCTTTTAATTCTTACCCTTTGAGCTTGATTGACGTTTAATTTTACGTGTTATAATGCGGTTGCGGTTGCGTGTGTGTTGCTTTTAATTTTAAACTATATCAAAAAAAGGAAAAAAAACTTATTTAGGGCACCCACCGAATTAGCTACTTCAAATATATTTTTTCTCGAAAACTACAAATAATTGAAATAGGGTTTCTTCTGCAATTTGATTAAGCTTGACTTACCACATCGATGTACGGTATCAGCTAAAAAAGTCCGCATCCAAGCATTTCTAAAAGACTGGACTGGAAGGAAACTTAACTTAAAATGTTCCAGCTGCCAACTCCAGTAAGGTGGGACGCGAGGGTTGACAACCTATCACCACTGTACTATGTTCTAATAACCCTCAGAATGAAGTCAAATGTAGCGTCAAGTGGTCCTTGCTGCTGTCGATTGACTACAGTCGATAAAACCAAGACCGAGTCCATTTGTGTCGTCAACCCTATCATAAAGCTTCAGGAACAGTTCAAAATAAGGTATAACATGAAATATACACTTAGGTTCTGGAAATTAATCCATAGCCTAAATTAGACAAAATATAATCATCTAAACATCTGCTTCGCAGTTCCTGTGATCATTGATAAGGTGACGAAAAATATTGGGCTACACGCCCGAACGGCCTCCCTACTCCCCTCACAGCCGTCCCATGCCTCGCATCACAAGAAACAACAATTAAAAGAATTTACGTATCTTTCGTCATCTTAACAAGTTTCACATCAAGTTGGAAAACAATATTATAGAATAAGATTTACATGAGAAGATGTGCTTACTTCTTCTTCTTTTCATGACATCCTCACTCTCCATGTTGCCATCCTACTGATCTTACATGGTCCAGCTACTTAAATCTATTATTATTTTACATATTTACAACTCGCCTTTGGCGACGATTTGGCAGTTTGAAAACTCTGACACCAGGGTGAGTCAGGTTTGCAAACTTGACTATACCTACACGATAAAAAGAAGAAGATAGTTATGAGTACTCTCTTGCACCCTGGATAGATATAAATATTACCTGCAAGTCGTTTTGCTCCAAAATCTGCGCCAGTTCAATCCAAGCCTCCACATCATCGGGAAACTGTTCAGTAACCTTCTTGAGGTGTTGCCGAGCTATGTCCCGCTTTGACTGAGACGATGAGTTGGCATAAAGCGACCCTAATATCTTCATAGTCTCATAGTTTCCTGGCTGTACTTTAAGAACTTTCTCGAAGCATTGTGCTGCCTAAAAGGTTAATGGATTTAGTACACAATTCTGTGAGTAAAGTTAACTGAACAATGGAACAAATAAATACATTAACACTACACACTCAAAGGCCCACACTAAGGTTTCACCTTGTGACGTGGGCTCCTCGGTACGTACACAAAGACAGACATCAACACCAATAGAGCAAAGATCTGTTTTTTTACACAAATATTTGTACTGATAGTTTCCCTTCGAACTAGTAGCTCTATGAGCTGTACACCCCGCAAGTCAACATTTTTCAAAATGACTGAAATACTATATTTTTTACGTGTTTAACCCTTTTAAAAGTTTTTTTTTATTTAAAAGCTCTGCCATTTTAATTTTTTTTAAGAAAAAGTAAAACGACAAAATAATTCCATATAATTAATGGAATCTGCTCTCAAAATTTTACGAGGATCAGATGAGAAATTCGACCTGTACAAGAGAACAGTTGAACAGACATCAAATCATTTTTGTTCAAGCTGAAACAGAGACGCTTCGCGCTCGCTCGGTCAATTCTATTTTATGAAACAAAACAAAAAAAAATACTTACATTTTCAGCGTCGCCTCTATAAATATACATTTGTCCAAGCCCATAATGCGGCAGTACAAAGTTAGGCGGGGCGAATTGAGTCGCTTGATAATAATACTGGAAGGCTTGATCACAATCTCCTTGGGCGTGGAAGGCCCTAGCTAAGTGGTGACAACTTTCTGCACGCATCGCTTCGTTCTCTGTATTGTGGAACGCGTGGAGGGCTAAATGCTGGACTTTGCTGTAATCCTATGAAGAAAAAATACACTCAATGACCCAAGTTAAAGGTCCAAGTTCATTCTAATTTGAACCTTATCACCAGCAGACAAGAAACATAAGATACTTAATTAAGGGAGTTTAAAGTGTACATTTGTAAGTCCCATCGGCAATGTTCGTCAACGCAGTAAACCCCAGACTGGTATACGACTCCATGCCAAAAACTGCAGTTTATCAAAAAAATTGTCACTCGATCTGCGTGAGAGTATTGTATAATGCTCTACCATCAGAACTTAAGAATGTTAATATTAGACAATTCCGTCCTCGTTCAATATCTTGGCTTAGAGAATAAAACTATTACTCTTTAAAATAATTACTGATGCATAATTGTTGCGATATCTTCTTGTGATTTTATGTATATTAATGGACAAATATGTATTTAATAAGCAAACAGAAATTTTGCATACCGAAAATGGTGAAATATGTGAAACTATTTATTAATTTTAAGACCAATAACCAATAATGTACTCTACCATATTTCTTGCAGAATAAATATCATTTCATTTCAGGAAGGCGCAACCCAAGCCGACAGAAACCGAACGTGAATTCCAATAAAATACTATGTACCTATTCATTAATTATAATTTTTACTAGCTTACTACTTTATGTTAAGGTTTTAAATACAAGAAAAACAGAGACTCGTGTCAAATACATGGGAGCTACCCATACTACTTTTGCTAGTTGATGCCAACGACTTCCAAGGCAATTTCGAACCATTCAAAAATAAAGACTTAAGCACAGGTAACTCGGCGTAACTTATAAACGTGGTCAAGCTTCACTCTTTGGACTTTGGACCGGCCGTGCATTGTATGGCGCGCAGTATAAATCAGAGCTCAGCTTAAACTGGTAGTGTGAAGCGTGACCTGCTTCTATTTTCTCTGTCTCTCGGCAAACATTATCTGTCTCGTTCTTGTCTTTTGAAAATCAACTTACTTATTCAACATACGAAATTTTCCGAATGACAATAAGAAAATAGAAGCACTGTACTTTTTATCGACTAACTTACCTTTTTAAAGAAGAAATGGTTAGCCAAATGGTTCAAGACCATTGGGTTTTTCGGGTCAATAGCATACGCTTTAGACAGCATGATGACGGCCACTTTATTAGACTCACTCTCTTGGAGGTTTAGCTTCAATATCGAGAGGCCGACTAGGGCTCCTACACACTGTGGGTCCAACTGTAGGGCTCTCTCAAAGGCCATCCTAAAAGGTAACAAGATATGAGCTTGAGCATATTTCTAAAAAATAAAAAATCTTCTAATCTTACAAACTAGCTTAATAGTTGGGCGGAAATTTGAAAAATTGTTCTCCGAGTGATAAAATCATGAAATTTTTATAATGCTTAGGGGCCATCCATAAGTAACGTCACACGAATTTTATGATTTTTTGACACCGTCCCCCTTCTTGTCACAGCCACACTTGTCACAGTTCTTGTCACATTTGTAAGACTCGCTCCTCCCTAGCGTGACGTCACATATTTTCCATTTTTTGTAATTTTCTAATAAATGCTGTACTTTTAATAGTTTTCATTTTTTTTGGGAACTCAAAACTCATTGTCTCAACCAAAGTAAAAACGTAAAAGAGTGCCCAAGCACTCACTGAGGAGGTTAAGTTTGTCGTTAATAGTTAACACGTTTTGATACTCATAACATATCACATTTTGAAATGTGACGTCACGAAACTTATGACCCCTCCCACCCCCTTGTCACACAATGTCACACTTTGTCGACCCCCTCCCATCCGCTTAACGTGTGACGTTTTTTTACCCAAAAAATAGGGATGTTGACAGTGTTTGATTTTATGAATTATTGTATGTGAAACAAAAAATAATGCTGGAAATATATTTTATCCGAAAACAGCATTACAATTGGTTTATAAATGAACAAGTTATTAGCATTTATATTAACGTAAGGACTAGCTACCTCGTTTCGTGGGGAGAGCTAGCTATCTCGTTTTTACCTACACAAACAAATGGCGGTGACGTCACGTGTCAGTAAGTGCATCTCTTTTTCGTTGTTTGACAGGTTCCCCCTCTACTAAAATTTAATAGCTTGTAACTTTTTTATTACTCAATAGTTTTCAAAAATAATTTCGGTTTGGGGTTTGGGATTCAGTTCCTTTTTAAGATAAACAATAAAAAAATTTAGTCAACATCCGTATTCTTTACAAACAACACTGCTGCTAAGAAAGCGTATTATTTAAACTGATATTTTTTTTAGCATATTAAAAAAAAATAAGTTTGAAAACGAACCTTCTTTATCAGCATCACTAACTTAAGACTAATTTAACATAATTTTTGTCTATCGACTGCCTGTACCATACTGACAGAAGAAGAGGGCAGAAAGAGATACATATAACAAAATTTATCTCACGCTATTGGGGGCTACTATGGCTTGTTTAGCTCCCCTTGGCCCTTACTTTCAATATGTATATAAACATTTTTTTTAACAACAAATATCTACAACAGAATAGTTGGATTTAATTAAGGTTTGGCTTTGTCTTCCATATATTGTGAATGGAATGGAATATTACAATGAATACAGGGTTTAAAGTTTTCATGATATACACTTTTTTCTGCTAATAATAAAAAATTAACAAGTAAAGAGCATGAATCATGGGACCATTGGTCACTAAGGGCATCTGAAGCCTCTTTAAAAATAAAAACTTATTTACTTACCTAGCTTTTTCCTGATTGTTCAACTTCATGAAACAATGCCCCATACCAAGTCTCAAAGCTGCAGGGCTGTCAGGGTTAGTTCTAAGAGCCTTCTTATAGAAAGCTAGGGCTCCCCTATAGTCTTTGCGGTTGAAGGCGATGCAGGCTTTGCCAAGCAGTGAGGGTACATTATTAGGAGATTGGTTCAGTACAAAGTTAAACTGTGCATCTGCCTGTTCCATTTTATCACCTTCGAGGAGACAGAAGTATGCTCGGCCGAGGAGATGGTTCTAGAAAATAAATGAGGTAGGCTATAACTTGCCTGGTGACTAGTGTGATCAAATGGTCTATTGTGGTATGCAAGAAGTAAACATACACGTTCATGAAATTATTTTTTTATTGGGAAAGTTTTAAGTGTACTTGGGGTGTTATAAATTTATATGTTAATTTTATTTGAATTTTCAAGTTCTTGCTTAATATGGTTTTTTGAAAGAATGAATAAAAATAACAAAAATACATATTATGCTGCAAAGGGCTGTCCATATATTACCTCACACAGAATTTCAACTTCTCCTATATCAGGCTTTTTCCTACCTTTAATATTATTTGTCATATTATACATAACCCTCCATCCCCCTATAATTATGATGTAACGTATGGATGGAAAACATTTTTTTTAAACAATCCTTTTCTTCCATTTGTTCTTCTTTCCAAATGTCAAATTCCTATCTTTTAAACTATTGTCATTTGCTAGTCTTCAAAGTCCAAAAATGCTTTCTTTCTTAGACTAGAACTACCTACAGGATATAAATCAATTATTGCATACCTACAGGATATAAAATGAGAAAATAAAAGCCTTACCTGATCATACATAATGATTTTATCAGCCATAGTATACAGGAGTGTAGCTTTAGTGAATAACTCTTTTTTCTTATCTTTGGACTTTTCTTTATTAGCCTCCTGAACATAGTAGGCAGCCAACATATCGAGGGCCCGCATTTGGTCTCTCTCGAAGTCTCTATAGTCAATGTTTGCCTCCACACGAGACGCCTCCAGGATCTTGAGGAAGTCATCAATCTTCTTTTGTTTGTAATAGGCGAGCTAATGGTGACAAAGTGATAATAATGTCATCAAATTCAGTAGTAATGTTTGTACAATCTAGACAAGCACTATTTTTGTAGTGTATGTAATGAAACTGTTTTTTGATTTGAATTCAAAAGATTATAAAATCACAAATGATGTGTGCTTCTAACTAAAATTGATTTTATTTGTATAAAATATGACATTTTTTACACAAATCTGGCAAGTGATAAATATTATGTAGGTAGGTACCTAGTTCTTATTTCGATCTCAAGCAGAGGAAGTTTTTTTTTTAATATAATTGCAATGGTAACAAAGGATCAGTTTTTCAGTTCCAATTTATTCTTAAGAATAGTTATCAGTATATTGACTTAAAATTATGGCTTAGGGTCAGTTCACACCGCGACGCGACGCTGCGCGCAGATTTTAATAAAGCCACTCAAAATTGAATTTAATTTTACTGACATGTTTTAGATTTTTATTGAAAAACTGGTCAGAGGGTCATCTTAGGGACTTACCCTTAGGAATATAGATAGAATGTATAATAAAGTTCTCATCATGTGGAAGAGAAGTAGTACCTATATACGACAGTAGATCTGAAGCTTTTCTGAGCAATATTTATACACATTAATTTTAGGTTATGGTGTTAACTTACAGCGACATTGATCCAAACATTGAGCTGGGAGCGCTCCTGCCGAAGAATACCAAGCACTTCATCTCCAGGAGGTAATTGCTCTGGATCTAGCTCGATAACCTACACAAAATCAAAGAAAATTACACTACAAATGTACAACTTCACAAGAGATTTTTTTTACGGAAATAGACAAAAAAAGTACCTCGTCAGAGGTCAACAAAGGAATTTCGAGCGACATTTTTATTTTCTTATTTATCTAAATCACACATAACACGAGATTTCAAGGAAATTTATCAGAAAACAAATTCATTTCACTACACTCAACAACGCAAAGCAAAACTTGACCATAGACGGTCATTTTTTTTTTTTTGTTAAATTTATCCCTTTCGGGAAAGGCAAAGGAAACTATGTCCATACAGCCATGTCTTGAGTGAAAAATCTTCTTTCTTCAACTTAACCTAAGCCCTAAGCTCCTCATGTTCTGCGTAAAACCGGATAGCGTCTGTTTTCCGAAAACTGGCGGCGAGTAGCACAACCGCGAGGATCTTTGTCGGTACCAAACGGAGCAGAAACACTGTTATCACTTGAATTTTTCATCACTACACGAATTTTAGTCAATTTACTGCATAATACACTATCACTATTACACATTAAACAACTTTTTCACGCCGAAAACGAAAATTCAATTGACAAAGCAACCGCTCACGCCGAGTTCCCGCCAAAGACCTCCCCATAGACGGTCATAGATAGACCAACAAAAATAAGTTTTTAAATAAATTATCAGATGTGGAGAGGCAAGGATATAAAAACACATGCAGCCAAACTGCTGAAATCTAGGAGTAATATTGTTCTGTGGCTGAAATTCACAGACTACTAAAAAAATGGCGTTTCCAATACTTTTCATGTGTAGTGTTTTGTAATGTTTTTACTATCAAGATGGCGATTACGTTATATTTTCTCTCTAGAAACTAGGTACCTACTTGGAATTAAATTAATATTCTTTCGGAACGGTAAAATTGGCAGTAGGGAATAGTTTTTTCTGCGATTATTTGTTTTGGTAGGATGGTTGACGGACTTGACGGTTGAGTTGACGTTTTCGATTCGTGGTGTCAAATAAAAAGTTCAAAACAAATGATTTTTACCTACATTCTTTCTAAGCCGGACCAGCCGATGTGTTGGTGACCGTAAAATAATAGTATAACAAGTGCAATGTGTTACATTTATTTTATTGTAACTGTGTAATTCCTCAAAAATGGATTTAAACGTTGAAGGAGAAAAAATAACCCTAAAAAGACGCCGGCCCAATCCGCTTTTTGAAGACTGGCTGGAAGAACTTTACGCAGAAGCTAAATCTAAGAAAAGTAAACTAGAATGTAAGTTAAAAGAAGCATTAGAGTCTCTCTCAAAGTATCCACTGCCTCTGGAAACCGGCGCCGATTGCGCTGTACTTAAAGGTTTCGATAAGAACTTGTGTTCGTTTTTGGATAAACGGTTAGAAGTTTTTAACTATATCAGTGAAAATGAGATTTCAATGTCAAGTTTAGACACAGCAGGCAGTGGAACATCTTCTCAGCATGAGTCTGGAGTTAGTACTACATCAGCCTCAGTGACCAAACATACAGAAAGTTTGCGATCAGGTCAGAATCCCAGTGTACAAAAAAAATCGACTGTCGATAGCAACTGTGAACGGCCTGAATCTAATGAAAAGGTTTCAAAGAGTCGTAAAGAATACAAACCAGTGTTCCGCTCAGGCAGCTATGCTATTTTAGTAGCGTTATTTAAACATCTTCGAGATAATCCAAGCAATCCTGGTCTTAATAAATTAGAACTTATTGAGAAAGCTCAACCCCATAGTGAGGAATCCTTCACAAGACCTAAACCAGAATCATATTATACAGCTTGGTCTAATATGAGTAGACTTGTGTCGAAAGGTTTAGTTACTCCAGTAAGGAGTAAAACAACAATATATTCCTTAACAGATGTTGGTGCTGCATTAGCAATTGAACTTTTAGAGGATGCAAAAAACATTCCAACTGTTAATGACATAATTTTTAATGGAGCGTCATCCAGCCCTGCTAATACTGAAACTGCAATTACAAAGTTATCACAAAGTAGCAGCTTCTTAACACAAAGTAGCAGCTCCTTAACACAAAGTAGCAGCTCCTTAACACAAAGTAGCAGCTCCTTAACACCAAGTAGTGGATCAATGGATACTGGTGGATCTCAAACACAAGGTATGAGTTCTGAAGCTATCTATCTTCCACCAGACTCATTTGAAGTGACTCTATTGATTGATATACGAGAAACTAGTGGGTTTGTATTTTTAAACATTCACTTTTTATTTATCATTTTGCATTAATATTTTCTTTTCAAACTTGTGAAAATTATTGCTGTGAAGAGAGGTGACAGATTGGTACCTGAGGGATAGAAGGAAAAACTGGGGAAGGCACCACCAGGGATGGGAGGACGACCTAAAGCTAACCCCTGAAACAAATTGGAGGTGGGTCGCTTAGGATAGAGAGCAGTGGAAATTATTGGAGGAGGCCTGCTATTGTACCAATACAATGTCTCTAGAAACTATGTAATCTCTTACCAAAATAAAGGGCTTCATTATTATTACATCATTTCCATGCATATTTATTATCCAGTTTAATGTATTGCCCTATATGATGTATTTATTTTACAGAGAGCAATTCACTTTTTTGCAGGGCTTCAAAGAAAAAAAAAGACCCGATAGTGGCTCAGTTCAACAAGTATCCAGATTTAAAACATGAATACGAAAGTCTAAAAGTAGGAGACTTTATTTGGATAGCTCGACACAAAGAAAGAACTAGTCAAGATTTAGTTCTACCATATATTGTTGAAAGAAAAAGAATGGATGATCTTGGGCACAGTATCAAAGATGGAAGATACCATGAACAGAAGTTCAGACTAAGAAAATGTGGCCTTCGAAATGTTATTTACTTGGTAGAGCACTTTGGATCTGACAAACATGTAGGTTTGCCTTTGCAATCTCTGATGCAAGCCTTAGCTAACACGAGGGTGCAAGATGGATTCAAAGTTCATGTTACAGATTCTTTGACAACTACAGTAAGGTTTCTTGCAATGATGACTAGAAGACTGACTATTGAGTATAGGGTAAGTGATTCAGTTTTCGTAATTTTTCCCGTCGATAAAATGAAGCACAGTTTCCCTCATTTTAATATGTGCACATTATAAAGACTCACACTGTATTACCTACTACAGACAAATAATAAATAAATAAGCCTTTATTCAAAATAATTTAACATTATTAAGAATTTACTTTTGTTTTTACCTATCTTTATTCTGATTGCCCTTTGGCATAGGCCTCAATAACTTTTGTATAAATATTTGATTGATTGGTTGAATATTCATGTTATTTTTTCAGGGCAAAACTTTGACTGGTAGGAACTCTGAATCACAAGGAGAAGAACTTATGACTTTAAATTATTTTAACAAAGCATCTATTAAAAGCAAGCCTCTGACTGTTAATGAAATGTTTATAAAACTTTTGCTTCAGTTAAAGGGAGTATCTGTTGAGAAGGCACTGGCTATTACAAAAATATACAGGACACCGCAGTCTCTAATAAAGCAGTATGAAAATTGTACTCAAAAGGAGGGGGAACTCCTACTAGCGGGTTTAAAGTTTGGCACCTTGACTCGTAATGTAGGGCCAGTTGTTAGCAAGGCCATTTACAAGTTCTTTACATGGAAAGAGTAGTCATAGGTTTAATAATGTAATCAATGTCAGTATTAAACTTTAAATCATGTTTGAATTTAATCATCTACTTTAGTTTTTTTTTAAGTAAATGTAAGTACCTGTACAACTTTTTATGGAACGTATTTAGTTAAGCGATAAATAAATAATGTAAAAGGGTCCTCAAAAATATTAAATTAGCTTCCACAATTGATTGGTCAAGAGCCAATTTTGGTACTCATAAAAAATGTTTTAGGTAAGTAATCTTTTATTTTAAGTTGGCAGCAAGATTTTGGTTTTGGCGACAAATTTACAAGCGACAAAACGATATCAACAAAAAATGTAACAAACTTTTGGCTTTTATTTATTGTAAAAATGGGATATAGTTTTAATAGGTTGAGCATACAAAATGTTGTAAAATCATTTTTACTTTTACTAGTCAAAGGCATACTGGGATAAAGAAGTCACCCATTATTATTTTTGAATCCAAGATGGCGGTTTCTTGCCATTATACCTCTATTTTTAGCAGCCCATTAATACTTTATTTTTGTGATACCATTGTAGCAGCAACTTCTTGATTCATAAAAATCAAAATTTGACATCATATTGGTCGCTTAATTTTATATGTATAAGCTACTAAGAAAACATTTTTTTTAAATTTAATTCTTGAATAAGAAATGTTTGAGTCTTTGCCAGTGCAAGGAGAAATGTTTCAAGAATGATGCTGTGTAATTAATTATGAACCTCTAATGTATTGAAATCTTCGTAAGGACCTAAAATCATCATGTAGAATTAAGTGAAGTATTATCAGTCATTTATGTTGGGTGTGCAGCATGACATATAATAAAAAAAGTGTACAATAAAAACAATGTTACTTATTTTGGTATACACCTTTATTCAACTTAACCATTGACTGTGACAGAGTAAGTAGCATTGTAGTAACAGATATATGTAGATGATAGACCTTTACTGTATTGTAAACTCTCCCAACATCTATCTATAAATATTCAGATTTAAGAGCACTTTAGGATGGAATCAGCTTTTCCAAGTTTATCTTAAGAGAGCGCTATTAAAATCACAAAATAAAAATATAATATAGAATTGGTTTGGCACAAAATTGTTACTTGTACAGTTCAGTGAGATTCTAATATAACGAGATTGAAGATAAAAATAAGCGACGAAAGCTGATGAGTGAGATAATGGGAGCTACCATCATCTTATATTGCCTATATTGAGATTAAATGCAACATGATTGTGCCAAACCAACACAGGTACTATTTAGACCCTTTACATCATCACATTGTGTTTCCTTATCAGTAACACTTAAAAATATTAATATTCTTATATACTATAAACATTTTACAACTTAATGTGGTATGTAGCTGGTGAGTAATTCACGAAAAATTAAACTTTAGCCCATGGCACTGACTAAAATGAGAATTGAAATTATTATTCTAAATTGCACACTTTATTATGTTTAATATTGATATAAATCTCTTGATAAACTTTGTAATATTTTCAATGTTTCCAAATCACAATTTTTTATAGAAACCAGCAATGAAAGAGATAAGTGTGCATAAGTGATACACACTTCTAGTTAACCTTAAATATAACATGCATATCAGTGAAATGACAAACTAAAGTGTACTAATAGCATTACAGTATTGGGTAGCAACAATTATAAAAATAAAATTGTATATTTATAAATTCGAAGTGTATTACTTAGAAATGTGACCAGCCACCATTAAAATCTCATTTACAAACTTAAACCCTGTAACTTAAAACATATTTATAGACATAGGAATGTTAAGTGCACAAAATAAAAGTAAACAGAACATAAGCATGAGAATTTCTTTATACACAAAACAAAATAGCTAATCCAAATGGTGCACTTACATTATAGACTGAGACTCTCTTTATTTAGAGAGTGTGGTAATTCCTTTCGGTTTGGTTTTTGTAGTACTTGAAGCCCATGAAGCCAATGGCAAGCAGGCCAAGTGTGAGAATGATGCCACCAATAAAGCTTGGGCCGTCAAATCTGAAACACAATTTAAAAGATAGATATAATATTTATTCTACACAGTACACAAATAATAAATAAACAAACAAAACAAAATCCAAATGCGAAAGATGGATTTATGGATAGATTTTTTTATTACTCTTTCTCGCAAAAACTACTGGCAGCAACGAAGTCCCGGGCGGAAAGCGGAAAGGAAAGTATAATATGAAGTAACACAAATAAGTAGGAAGTAACTTGTACATCGTGGCTTTTTCGGCACTGCACAGGTCTCAGATCTTGTTTTTAACTAGACAGAAAATCAGTCTTCAAATGAGAAAATTGGCCGCTCTCCCGTTAAAGAGCTATATAAGGAATTTTTTGGGGCAGTACCGAAACAAGCTTATTTCGGCACTGCCGACTCAAACTACATAAACATAACATAGCGAAGATGTGATTTTCCCCAGTATTAATCTTCAATTGATCCAATTCAGACACAATCAAGATTTGAGACCTGGACAGTGTCAAAATAAGCCACGTACTTGTACTACGAGTATGTCTACAGCAGTCCTGCAACATTGATAATTCTGTCAATATCAGTTTTTGTATCCAAAAGGAGCCTGGACAATCAAACGCACTAGGATATTGTATAGTAATTATTATTATAAGATCACTTTCGTTGCATTCATTTATTCACTAGTGACTTACTCTGCTCTGCATTCGTAAAGTTTTTCTATTTCCATTTCTTGACTGCCATGGATTACCAAGTTACTAATTTTTGTCAATTAAGATAATATAATGATCTACTTCTTGAGATAATTAATTATGTATTTATACCATATATGTCTGGGAAAACTCTAAACTTTGGAAACAAATAAAAAAGGTCTTAAATTCTAACTTCACTAATCGCACGTCTTATTTACAAGTTAAATAACCCGCCCTGTGCCGTACAGACGCAAAGGTGCCCATCACACTCGCCGCGTTTCGCGTTGAATAGCAATTGACAACCTTTGCGCCAGGTAGGACCCAGAGCGCGCCTCATGCCCACCCTCCCTAAGGCCAGTGTTCACCAAAAATTTAACCAACGATTAGCAGCTAACCAGAGATTTGACAATGTCATTTTCATACATTTTTTTTGTCATTTTGTCTGATTAACTTCTTTTTTCTGTTATATTTTTGGTGAACACGGGCCTAAGACGACGCCCAATCTCTTTAACGAAGGCCAAAGCCTCCGACCCCCAGCAACCCGTAGTTTCAAATTCCAGCGGGACAAAGTAATTGTTGTCAATGGGTATTTTTATTTTTATTCTGTTGTCTTCTTACCATTAATCATTAGTGCTATGTTGCGAATCTACTGTATGAATGACAATTGTGACGTTACAGTAAATTGACTTTATTAGCAGTGCATTTCTCAGCATTATGCAAGTTTTTTTTGCTAGAAAGGCCCACACTAAGGTTTTCCCTTGTGCCGTGGGTCCTTTGGAACATACACCAACAAAAACATCTGCTTTTTACACAAATAATTCCCCGACTGGAAATCGACGCGTAGGGATAGATCTACGAGTATCCGTGGATCAAGAAGCAGCGCCACTACCACTCGACCAAACAATGCGTTTGACAACTCTCAAAATCTGGAAATTAAAAGTAACTTACCCTCTAGCTAGCACGACCTGTGGTTTATCTCCTTCTTTGGCAGGAGCTTCAGTTTTATCAGTGGGCGGCTTCACAGTAGTCGTAGTTTTTTCTTCTGGCTTCTTCGTAGTAACAGTGTCATTCTGTGCATGTGGTGCCAGAGTGGTTGGGACTACTTTCTCATCTTTATCTTTGTTCGGCTCTTTCTTTCCGTCTTTAGCTTCTTCTTTCTTATCAGCTGTAGTGTTTGCGGTTTTATCGTCTTTCTTCTCGTTAGGTTTATCGGCAGGTGCCGGGGCTGCAGTAGGTGTTGCGTTGGTTGCGCCTGGTGGAGCGCCCGGTGCTGAGTTAGCCGGTGCCACGGCTGAGTTTCCAGGTGCTGCGGCAGAATTCGCGGGTACAGGAGCTGGGTTCACAGGGGCCGCCGGCACCGGTGTTCCTGCAGTTGCTGCAGTCACTTCTAAAGCCTTTGACTTAGTATCTGTTGGTGGATTTTGTACCTGGCCTTGAGCTGGTACACCTGTAAATAACAATTACATTCTTCAGTTTGATTGGTTAGGTGGTGTCTATTATCCTTCTCCGATTTTCGCGATGTTGCAGAAAAGAACTCTAATGATTACAGAAAATCTTAGAATCAAACGTTATATCTGTCTACCCCGACAAGAACATAAGGCGTGATAACTGATATGTATGTAGGTATGTAACTAACTGCGCTATACTCAATTTTTATTGTATCGAACCGAAATGTATTTCTCAACTATTAAGTTGCTTATCTAAATAAAACTCCTTCCTCCTACTAAATATGCGAGTTTTTTTAACACCTCCAAATTCCCCAAATTCGAAATCACGTCATTTGGAAGTCATTTTTCAAAGAATTGAATTGACGCAATTCAATTCCACATGTCGTGACTTTTTTGCCAATGTCTGAGAATTTTAATCAAAATTAAAATGGCGAAGTTGCCAATCTATACTTAATATAGTTTTGTACTTTTGTATGTAACGAATAAACTTAAAAACTACTGGACCGGTTTCAAAAATTCTTTCACCATTAAGATGCTACATTATCCCTGAGTAACATAGGCTACATAATTTTCCCGAATTCCCACGGGAACAAAGTCCTGAGCGGGATGCTAGTATTAAGAAAATAACTTCAGAGCCTCGTCCGTTGATTAGTAGGGTGCACCGCTAGTAGGTGAGAATGACGATTTTGGAGATAATAATTATTTTAAGTTTGGAGCATTTAGATGTTATGTTATGACCCCACTCACCCCCGGCATATTGTCAAACGTTGTAAACAATAATAAAAGTATTATTATACAGAATGGCCCACCGTGTGGTGATCAGTTGAGAATAACACCACCCCATCTCTTTCCATGGGTGTCGTAAGAGGCGACAGGAAACACAAATAAGACCTGCCTCCTAGTAATCCATCCCAGGCAACGACACTTCATTTTTTAACTGAATCTGATGTGTCGTCCTATGGTCTCATGCGGTGTGGTAGGCTCTGTAAAGGGACGTCTGGTTCGCGACCACCCTCCTACCGAAGTCCGACGCCAAACAGCTTGCTGTGTTCTGTCGGTGCGTGGGAGTACCAGTGCCTATTTAGGCATTTTCTGGGTTAACTCGCTCCATCGTCAACCTCATCTTTGACCTTATGGTCAAGATTGAGTACAAGAGTTAACCCATCTTATAAAAAAAAAACCGGCCAAGAGCGTGTCGGGCCACGCGCATTGTAGGGTTCCGTAGCAGCATGGTTCAAATATGCAGCTGGCTTCTTAATTCTACAAGCATATTGTCATAGTTGATGTTAAAATCCCCAAATACTATACTTAGTATCATAAACAAATGTATTAAAAAGTTTGGCCTAAATATAACAGAATGGAAGTGTTTAATGCGCGAGCGAAGCGAGCGCGAATTTTTTTTTTTGTTTTTTTTTGCGACAATTTTATTGTAAGGAATAATATAATAATATCAAGCTAAGCAGGTGTATATTTTTAATGTCGTTTTCGTAATTAGCCCCCACAAAAACCTATTAAACGACACCTGAAATGTCAATATGTTACAGCTTGGCTTTCGGCTCGCCTCACTTTTAGCGTGGAACCTTGTATGTCAACCATTTTGGATTAGGGTACACTTCGTCGTAAATGCTACCCTCGTGAATTATTCCACATTTTTTTTCGTTATAAAAATTAATGTTTCCTAAACGGATTGCTGAATCGAAAAACGTTTGTAGTAAACCCCTTCTATCTTTTAAAAAGCTTTCCTATGATAAAGCACGTTAATGGGAAACACACGAAAAAAAATTTTTCCACCATTTTATTTTTTAAATTTGTCACCACAATCAATAGGTATGTATGAACATGCTAAATTTTAGCTCTGTACTATAAGGATCTAATATTAGTAAATATATTCTTATTAATACCAACTAAGTTTGGCACTTGGTCGACTATTACTCGCAAACTTGAAGGGCCATCTTATGTGTGATAGTTTTTCTTTTAATTTCGTTGTATATACTACTACCGTGAATTGTTTTAAATTTTTAGAAACAACCGTTTAGCTAGTAGAGAGGTAGACACTTGTGTTTGACAAAAATTTTTACTTTAAAAATTTATGTTTCGCAAACGGAGTGCTGAATCGAAAAACGTTGTTATAAAACTCCTTCAGTCTTTTAAAAAGCTGTCCTATGACACCCCATTTTATTATATTGGCGAGAAAAAAAAAATCATCACCCTTTCACATCTATGGGAGACACCCGAAAAAAAAAAATCTACAGTTCTGTCGGCGTAATTAATATGTATGACCTTGCCAAATTTCAGCTCTGTGCTACCAAGGGTTTCTTAGGAAACCTGCGGACAGACGGACATGGCGAAACTATAAGGGTTCGTAGATTACTACGGAACCCTAAAAACAAATGTATTATTAAAGAGTTTGTAATTACGGAAATAATTTTTGTTTTGCTCTAAACACAACCGAATGTTGTGTTTAGAGCAAAACAAAAAGCGAATTTTTTTTTGTTTTTTTTACGGCAATATTACTGTAAGAAGTTAGAAATAATATCAACCTGCTGTTAAAATAATTTTGATGTCATTTTCGTAATTAACACCCCAAAAAACTATTTAACGACACCTAAAATGTCAATATGTTACAGTTTGGCTTTCGACCTCCCCTCACTTTTAGCGAGTAACCTCGTAAACATATTCTTATTAATCTCAAAAACGTTTGGTCGACTATTACTCGCAAACTTGAAGGGCCAACTTATGTGTGATAGTTTTTCTTTTAATTTCGTTGTATATTCTATAACCGTGAATTTTTTCACATTTTTAGAAACAACTGTTTAGCTGGTAGTGTCCCCCCCGGAAACTTGTTTTTAACAAAAAATTTCACTTTAAAAATATTTTTTTCTCAAACGGAGTGCTGAATCGAAAAACGTTCATAGTAAATCCATTCTATATTTTAAAAATCTATCCTATGACATTCAATTCGTCGGTATCGGCGAGAAAAAAAAATCCATCGCCCTTTCACGTGTATGGGAAACACCCGAAAAATTTTTTTTTCCAAAATTTTATATTTTAGATCTGTCGGTGCAATCAATATCTATGACCATGCCAAATTTCAGCTCTGTAGTACCAAGGATCTTATATTAGTAAATATATTCTTATTAATCCCAACAGTGTTTGGCACTTGGTCGACTATTACTCGCAAACTTGAAGGACCAAGTTATGTGTGATAGTTTTCCTTTTAATTTCGTTATATATTCTACCAACGTGAATTTTTCCACATTTTTAGAAACAACCGTTTAGCAGGTAGAGGGGGGGGGACACTTGTGTTTGACAAAAATTTTCACTTTAAAAATTTATATTTCGCAAACGGAGTGCTGAATCGATAAACGTTTTTAGTAAACCCCTTCTATCTTTTAATATGCTATTCTATGACACCCCACTCAAAAATATTGGTGAGAAAAAAAAAATTCATCGCCCTTTCACGTCTATGGGAGACACCTGAAAAAATTTTTTTTTCTATGATTTTACTCTACAGTTCTGTCGGCGTGATTCATATCTATAATCATGCCAAGTTTCAGCTCTGTAGTACGAAGGGTTTCTTAGGAAACCCGCGGACAGACGGACAGACGGACATGGCGAAACTATAAGGGTTCGTAGATTACTACGGAACCCTAAAAACGGAGTGAAACTTTTCCAGTTCGACCTACGTTTCTTGGGAAAAGTTCGACAGTTTAGTGAACTGATTCTCAAACGTTGTTTTAGAATCAGCTATTAAATCAAAATACTTGCTAGAAACAAAAAGCTACTAAATGTTACACTCATTAAAAAAACTTGAATAACCAGTTACAAATGGGTAGGTAAGTACATTGACTTCAATGATAAATTGACGAAACTGGTCTAATACTAATAATGCAGATTTTTTTATTTTGTCTTAACTTCTCTTATTGAATCAGCTGTTCTATTGAGCAGATTATGTAAAGAAAAAAAATTACAATGGCTATTTAGCGGATGTTTTAGCTATGCGATAAAATGCGAGACATTATCGGCTTTACAAATCCAGAAATACTTAAGTTCGATTCTGAGTGCTTAAGACTAGCGTCTCAGTTTGCATCGCGCGCGATTTGGGTTTTCGAGGATTTTCATGCCGTCTCGATGCCATCATCGTTGCCGACCCCACACAAGCACGCGACAACACGCACAGACTCACTGCGCGCGCTCGGTGCGAGAGTAGATCACTTTCTTTGCCGGCCGGTTTGGTGGAGTGGTAGTGAAGTTGCCCCTCAATCGAAGGGACGGGTCCTGGGTTCGATTGGGTTGGGGCAAATTTGTTTGTTTGGCTTATAACCATTGAACAACTAAAACAATTTTGATAAAATATAGCTAAAAAATTTAAAATCATCTCGATTACTGACGTAATCAAACAAAAAAATAGAAACTAAGTACGATGCCACAACTTGCATGTCAATGATGAATAAAAGTATTCATGTACCACACCAGGGATTTCTTTATATGGACCATTCGGGGCACTCACGAAATTAATATCCCGCTTTGTGCTCACCCACGATGTTTTTTTATTTTATCTTTTATTTTAGTCTGTAAACTTTATGACTAAAAAGCACATTGATACACAGATACACACGTAAAACGTATAACACCCGTCTTTTTTTTGTCGGGGGCTAAAAATGTAACTCTTAAAACTGTAAGAGTAAGGCTCAAACTGTCAACGAATAGAATTATTTATACTATACAAGTACTAGCTTTTCGTCCTGGACTTTGTTCCAGTGGAATTTTTTGAAAATTATGGAGCGTATGTGTTATTCTGATGTATTAAGCTTTATTAGTGTTGAAAAAAAATTGATTTTTTTCTAACTTGAAAAAAAAAACAGGAAAAAAAACCGTGAACACGTTTCTGGAACATGTTTTTTTTCATAAGTACAAAATGTGAATTTGCAAGGCAGTTAACGTTTTAATATGTTTGATTTAGAGTTTATATTTTAATTTTAAACTTATCTATTTTTCTGGATTAATAGAACTAAAGTTTATGAAAATATTAACAGCACTGACTGAAGTTTACGTTTACGCACGGGGATTTCCCAAACAAGCTAAGTTACGCAAGAGGGAATTGTGAGGGCATAGAGTTAGCGTACACAAGTCAGAATTTTTGGTTTAGTGTATAAATTTTGCCTAATTACTGTAAAAGAGAAATAAATTCTTCTTTTTTAGTTTAGGAGATAAAGACTGTTGTCGGTGTGTGTGTGCCAGCTTGACGTTAAGTTTGACGGCTTATACTACAGCAAGAGTTTGTTTTAGTAAAAGTTTATTGATTTCTTTGAATAAAACCATAATTATTAAATATTTATAGTTTCCCTGAAAAAAAAACATATTTAGAAAAAAAAAACAAGGGGTCATGTTTTTTTTCATAAATTTGGAAAAAAAAACATTTTTTTTTCTATTTACAACCCTAAGCTTTATTACTGTAAAATTTCATTAAAATCCATTCAGTAGTTTTTGCGTGAAATAGTAACAAACATCCATAAGGTCACACGGGGCGAAAGTAACTAATTGATTTTTTTCTCAATCTATTTTTTTTGTAAAACGTGCCATCTGTAGAAGAGTAGAGGAATCATTATTTTTTTTTATTAAAACAGTTACATTAACTTCAAGGATAATCACCCTATCGTATTTGTATGAATAATGCAAATCACTACAGACATTCCGTGCCGATATTTCGATAAGTAAATTTCATTTATCTACATATTTGCATAAAACGTTTACCTTGGTATCTGTGACAGATTTTTTTGATCTATTCATAAATTGCATTTGTTTATATTTTAATTTTATTTATTGATTATTTTTTTTATAGCTTTATCTTCTTTACTTAAATCTCAGACTCATATTTTTAGTTATTGTAACCGAAAATTTGTTTTACGAAGATTAATTGATAAGTAGTATTTACCTAATTACAACACTAGCTAGTATGGGAGAATGTCGCTTTCGCCCCAAAAAAAAAATTAAATTTTCTGGAAACTGAGCCCCATTCCCAGCAACTAGAGACCATTTTCAAATAGCTGTTTTGTGAAACTATACACAGGGTGTAAAAGACAGCTTAGCAAAAACTAAAACCATAGACTCATAGGTACAATCATTCTGAATGATGTTCCAGTGGACTTTTTCTGCGGAAATTTTTAAATCTTTTTCAAGTTTTTTTATATTTGCTGCTTACATTTTTTATTATTTAATCGAATACTTTGTGTATTTTATGTGTGTATTTTTCTTGGATTTTTAAGCTTTAATTTAAAACAGGAAAAAATTGTTTTGAAAATATTTGACTATTTATTAGAGAAGCTTCTTTGTGGTCCATTCTGTTCTCTAGTTATACAGGGCTTTAGGTATCCTCTTTCAATCCCTTTTTGAGTTTCCATACAAACATCTTCAGCATATAGCGCATTTTGTAAGGGAGATATTTTTTTATTTAATTTTGACCTATGTTCCTTGGGGAAGTTGTTCAGTTTCATGGACTGATTAACCACCCGAGAGGTTAAAAGAGAGATACCTAAAGCCCTGTATAATGTGATTTTCTCATGAATTAGGCTTTATTTATTTATTTTATTTATAACCATCTTACATTTACAGACTAAATCTAAACATGAAAGTTATTTTGAAGAGACCAATCATGAAAATATTATTTGAAAAGTTCAACTACTAATCATTTATTTTTGGATAGTGAACATATGCCTTTCCAGAACCTTTTTTATTATAGTAAGATGGGTTAACTCTTGACCTCAATCTTGACCATGTAGATGAGGTCGACGATGGAGCGAGTTAACCCAGAAAATGCCTATAAAGGCACTGGTACTCCTACGCACCGACGGAACACAGCAGGCTGTTTGGCGTCGGACTTCGGTAGGAGGGTGGTCGCGAACCCAGACGGCCATTTACAGAGCCTACCACACCGCATGAGACCATAGGACGACACCTCAGATTCAGAAAAAAAATGAAGTGTTCTTGCCTGGGATGGATTACTAGGAGGCAGGTCTCATTTGTGTTTCCTTAGTCGCCTCTTACGACACCCACGGAACGAGATGGGGTGGTGTTATTCTCAACCGATCACCACACGGAAAAAAACCTACTATCAACACAATGTCCTATGATTGTAATTGGATGTTTAACAGTTCAATGCCAGTTGCTGATAATTGCTGTTCTGTTTAAATAATAAGGACAAAGAAAGAATTATCTCGGAGGTACATAATTATATGTTTAAGCGAATCCAATCTGATGATAAAAGACGCTATTTTATTTTTAAACTAATTTTCCGCCTAGAACTTCGTTCCAGTGGGAATTCGGGAAAACTGTGTAGCCTTTTTTTTAAGATATCTAAGCTATTATACTGCAAACGTTCATAAAGATCACTTTAGTAGCTTATGTGTGATTGATTGAGTAACAAACATCTTCACAAGCTCACATTTATAATATTATTAGGATTTATCATTAAAAGAAGCTTTCTATCTGAAAATGGTTTTTTACAAAAGCGTTGCACATTTTTCTTGTTTAAATTACTTATGACATAAACTCAGTTACAGAAATAGGCATTAAAGTTAAAGCTTCTATAAATGACCTTGTTTACGTTAACTCGATGGAAAGTGCCAGAGTTATAATATAACGTTATAAAGTTAACTTTAATGGACGCTTCTGCAACTGGGGATAGTCATTGAAACATAATGTGAATGTGTGTTTATAATGTGAATGGAAAATAAGGGACCATCCATAAATAACGTCACACGTTAATGGGAGGGGAGGGGTTCGACAAAGTGTGACATTGTGTCACAAGGGGGTGGGAGGGGTCATAAGTTTCGTGACGTCACATTTCGAAATGTATTACGAGCATCACAACGTGTTAACTATTAACGTCAAACTTAATCTCCTCAGTCCTAAGCACTCTGTTTACATTTTTATTTTGAACTAGCTTTACGCCCGGGACTTCGTCCCCTTGGGAATTTCGGAAAATTATGTAGCCTATGTGTTAATCCAGGGTATCAGCTACCTCCATACCAAATTTGATCAAAATCAGTCCAGCCGATCTTGAGTTATAAGTGTTGTAACAAACACGACTTTCTTTTATTATATAGATGAGACAATGAGTTTTGAGCTCCCGAAAAAACCAACAACTCTATTAACTACTGCTTTTATTAGAAAATTACAAAAAATGGAAAATATGCAAAATATGTGATGTCACGCTAGGGAGGGGGGAGTCTTACAAATGTGACCAGCTGTGACAAGGAGGGGGAGGGGGTCAAAAAATCATGAAATTCGTGTAACGTTTATGGATGGCCCCTAAGTCTTAATAAAGTAGGTCATTTATTTATTTAGGTATTAAGCCTAAATACAGAGTTGAGATTTTACAAAAATTGTTTTACTTAAGTTCCTGCATGAATTATTTTCTAAACTTAATTTTTTTACTGATTACTTTCTTAGCTGAGTAGGTAATCTGTGTGTACTGGACACATAGGTAGGTAAAGTAGGTATCTAGTCACAATCCAGCTTTCCAGTCTCTATACTAAGTGAAAAAAGTAAGAAGGCCTTTTCTAAAATGATTAGATTTGAACTTTAGGGAAGGAAACAAATGTAAAAATAATATCCCAGTTTTAAGGAAGTCATGGAAAGTCAAATTAAAACTAACTTGGTTACCTAAATTCTTGTACATGGTAGAAAAAAACCTTCCACTCTGGACTAGGAGTGAAAGAAAAACTTAGAATGTGCCAGCTGCCTAATCTTCCCAGGCATACTGTAAAAGTCAGTAAGTGGGACGTGAGGGTCTCGCTGTATCATGGGCGAAAGGCTGACCACCTCTCACAATTACACAACATGTTCCATCTAATAACCCTAACCATTTGTGTCAAATGTGGCATTAAGTGGTTTTCTAGAACCACTGATGCTCTGGCTACCCCGTTAGGGATTACAGGCGTGAGCGTATGTATGTATGTATGGTAGAAAAAAAATGTATAAGTACGTCAAATGTTATGATTCCTGATTCAGATCATAAAGGTTAAGTACTTCATTGTTCTACGACTGATGTTTCATAATTTTTTTTCTTGACAAAGGCGCCACACTTTCAGACTACTGTTTGTGGTGGGTGGCTTTTTGTCCAACCGTTACTGAGCTCTCTCCAATAGGGAAATAAAGTGTATGTGCATTTTATGGCATACACAAAGGTTATATGTATGTATTTTAGTTAAGTAATACACTAATAATAATAATAATACACTAACACAGTATTAATAGGCCAACTTGAAAAAAGTTGCAAATTCAGTCAAAACTAATTAAATTGATCCTTCAAAATTTTTAAAAATGCTGAAAATTATTTGGTATTTTCTTACGTTATGCGCAATTCTCTCTTCCCGTCTAGTACACTATTTCTCACCAATTATGTTGGCTGGAAGAGATCTCTTCTAGAGATAAGCTCGCCTTTGTATTTTTGTGAAATTTTTCTACTGTGTTTGTGCAATAAAGAATATATATAAAATACTTTTATTGCAAGTTTAAAGCAGGTCAAGAAATAAATGAGAACTTGCTATGTAAGGACTGCTAATAACATGAGATTGTGCAATAATCTAACTAAATAAAAAATAATAATAAAAAAAGGTTGGTTCTTGTTTTAAAGCTGAATAATAGGTAGTCTGAGTTCATTAGCCAATCAGCTTTGTTGTGAACAAAGAGGCCTGTAGCGGCGTCTGACCTTCATAGCCTGGGTCTAGATAAATTAGGATCATAGGTCATATGGACTGCCAAAACGATAATAGGTCTTTAATACAAACAACCTAAACCATTTGTAGGTCGAAAACTACACACTACTAGTTAAAGATGACTTAACACGTAAAATCCCTGGAACAACGCAATTTTTAAATTAACACAAATCTCAGAAACCAATGTATCGTACCTATGCATGCCTACGTCAAAAAATAATGCTAATGGCGATAAAACTGATAGGGTACAGATTTTGTCAAAAACCTGTAACAAATTGCGCTGAGGCAGCAAAAGTGAAAGGTATTTTTTCCTGGTGTGTTTGTAAAACTTTTCCTGCTTCATTATGCTAAATACGTAAAAGATGTCATGAGAATTTTTCCAATCAAACGTTGAATTCATTATTATTAGTTTACAACTTTACTTACCATGAGGGTCTGAAGGCGCGCTCAGACACATTGAAAGGGACAATAAACATATAAATATCACTTTCTTCATCTTTGTATACGGATAATATCAGTCTATTTCAATAATTTAGCAAAATATTCTAAAAACTACGCCACCATCGACAGACGTTCTAAGAAAATAGTGATGGCGCTCGTTGACGTCAGTCGATCGGATCGTAACTTTCACACATTTCCATAATCGATCGACTGTGGTTTCATCCAATACAACGTCATTTTCAATAAATTATTTTATGTTAATAATGTATGTACCTAAATGGTTAGGATATGGTAATGCTGTTGTTATTATTTAACTGACCTTTATAAATTAATGTATGAGATTATAGCTCTATTTAAACACGAGTCAAAGTGCCAGTCCAAGGAGTATGTAATTGCCAGTCGAGATTGTTATCGACATTTACACTCACAGCTCTAGAGGTCGGGTTTATTTTTTATTATGTTGGTAGCATTAGTTTTTCATCCATAGAGCGGCAGCTTTGAAATAATTTTGTTTGTTCCAGTTTCAAAGTGTGAAAAATGGAAAAGGGTTTTTTTTAAAATCTTAATATTTAACGAGGCTTCAGCCACTCTAGGTGGTTATGCCAGCCTCATGGTATCACTCTGTACATACATTTCCTACTAGAAGATACAATTTTAAACCTTATTCTACAAATTCAGACACGTTTCTTAAAAAAAAGGTAGAACATGAATAGAAATTGTATTTTTTTTACCGACAACAAATAGACCAACTCAACCAAAAAGGAGTAGGTTCTCGATTCCAATTTTTATTTATTAGGATTAGTTAGATGAAGCCATCAGTTTTACTAATAGACATAGGTAGAAAAAATAAGGTTTTACTGCAAATACTCCTTTTCTCTTTTATTAAAAAAATATAAAATAGGCGTTCACAAATTAATAATAGTAATGTGTCTACAAATATTGTATTACTATAATATAAGCAGTATGCTATTTTTGTATTCATTTTATTACATTTATAAATAATTGTAAAGATCCTAATAAAATAGTAGATTGTTAACCGAGGGTAGAAATAATCAATTCCCGAGGTCCGAGTAGGAATTGATTCTTTCACCCGTGATAAACACTCTACTTTTCATTTCGAATATGAGGAAAATAAAACTACTTACTTTTTTGTCTAAACTATTTACTGATCATATTTAATAATATTAGTAGTACCTATTTAAAATTAATTGTCAAATTAGGACAAATCGTGAAATTAAAAGTTACATTTTAAATATGGAACTCACCGCGTAATTGCTGCGGCTTATTCCGCTCAAAGAAGTTTGCGCTAAGTTCACACTGGCTGTTAAGAAACTCACATGGCCGCAGCATTTTTTAATTAGTTTTGTTTTTACATAAAACTCTTCACAGCTGACAGCAGTTCTATTTTTAAAGTTCATTCCGGCCCTTAGGTGGGAAGTAATTTGTATGAGTTTTTCCCTCCCTATGGAGGGACGTAGCATTTTCCACCCAATAATCAGATCATAATAACACTACTTTCCGAGTATGAGAAATGAAAAATACATTTACATATAAAAGTTAAAGTAGGTAGCGACGTTGATTTCCGTTTTGCAGTGCTGCCCCAGCCTGGGGCGTGTGGTGGTAGGGATAGAACATTGAGGAATAGCCGTTAGTACTATTATTTATTATGTGGTATAGCTAGTTTCTCCTAGGTAGATAGAATAGTTTTGTTGAATGGAATTGTTAGTCGAGAGAGCAGAGGCCAGCCAGTCTGTTTGTAACCGTTGTGCAGTAAAGTTAATACATCCAAACCTCTGAAAGTGTTCCTGAGTTTTATTGGTCGTGTACAGGGGCAACAGTACATCATGCTATCCAAAACTGTCAAATTTCTTCAATCGATTTTCAATTTTATCTCCAAGCATTAGAGTTTAATATCCATTGGGGAAATTTGACAGTTTGTGGTAACCTGATGTGCTGTTGACTATAGGTATACCTAGTTAGCTCAAAATAAAGCTAACATATAGTTGATCGAAGGCTAACATACAATATTTTATACTTACTTACGTTTTTTACCTACGGATGATTTTGCTTAACATTGTTTTATTTTTATGCAGGCCATTTATTAGTTTATACGTTAAGCCAAAAGATTTACTTATTTGATAATATTTGATTTGGGGTACACAACTAAGTAAATAGATAAAACAGGCATAAGTACAAACGCCCCTACGTTTGTATATATGTACCTGACACAAACAAGAGATAGGTTGGTAAGTACTTTGTACATGTATCTTTACACTCACGCTTATAATCCCTTTCGGGGTAAGCAGAACGATTAATTCTGAGGGTTATTAATAGGAATATGAGTAGGTAGGTATAGTGGTGATAGCCCAGTTGGTAATGAGCCAGACTTGTAATCCGAAGGTCGCGGGTTCAAATCCTGGTGCGGGCCTGTACCACTAAATTCGTCTTTTTGGATTTAAGTATGTACGCATTTCTAATTATCGCTTGCTCAACGGTGAAGGAAAACATCGTGATGAAACCCGCCCGTCCAAGAAAATTCATTTTCGAAAGACGAGCGGTCCACAAACCCGCATTGTGCCAGCGTGGTGGACTATGGCCTAAATCCCCTTATTTCGTAGGGAGGCCCGTGCCCCTCGGTGGGGACGTTTATGGGCTGGTAAGAAGAGTACAGTGGCGATAGGTTTTCTTTCGCCCACAATACAGCCTGGGAAGAGTGGGCAGCTGGTACATTTTAAGTTTTTCTTTCATTTACAGTCCACTATGGAAGTATGTACTTTCACCTGGTGATGAACATTTGAACGGTTTCCTCACTGGGTGATAATAACAATCATAATAATCAGAATGCCCCAAATAAACATAATCCTGACCGGCATCGTGCCCACATCAAACCCTTTCACCTCATAATACCTTCAATCCAAAATACAATACAATAGGGGCTTATGTAAATCTCTACCTGACGAGCGATGAAAATTATAACATCTATATTTATAAGTAGGTAATAGGTATATTTGCTTTGACGAACTGAAGCATTTTTAGTGCGTCTAAAGACATACTTTAATCAGCAGGAGGGAAATGGGGTTCAGATTACTGAAGAAAAAACAAAAGTTTTTTTTTTCTTCAGTAATCTTCAGTAAGACTTTAAAAATAGCACATTAAATGTTACGTCTTTATTTTACGCTTTTTAAAGTCGTTTTTTTTTTGTTATAAGTTTATTTGTTTTTCTATTTTTAGTGTAAACAATTCGAGGGTTTCCTTCCCTGGGATTCCATCCTGACTTGGTGACAATGGGACCACATCCTGGATATTCGAATTAAAAAAAAAAATTGACAACCGGTCCATAAATATGAGTGATCATACATATAAAACCGGCCAAGAGCGTGTCGGGTCACGTGCGTTGTAGGGTTCCGTAGCAGAATGGTTCAAATATGCAGCTGGCTTCTTAATTCTACGAGCATATATTGTCATAGTCGATGTTAAAATCCCCAAATACTATAGTTTTTCAGTTTTGTAACTTTATTATTATAAAGTCATTCGCTTATAACTAAATAAGCTTCATAAAGCTCAGTGGAATAAAGCTAATGAAAAGCTTTTTAGTCGAAGAGACCGAAGCCCATGTCATCGTCGGACTCTTCAGGTTCCTTCTCCTTCTTCTTTTCTTCCTTAGCCTCGGCGGCGGGCGCGGCGGCAGCAGCACCGGCAGGCGCAGCCGCGGCGGCCGGAGCGGCTCCCACGCCAGATCCGATGTTCGTGATCAACTCACGGACGATTACGCACTCCAGCGCCTTGGCGAATAAACCCGGCCAGTATGGCTCCACGTCAACGCCGGCGGCCTTTCGGATGGTTGAAATCTTTTTGCCGATAGTATCAAAAACAAATGTAATAATAAGTTTGTAGTTTCAGAAATAACTGTAGTTTTGGCCTAAATATAATAGAATGGAAGTATTGAATGCGCGAGCAAAGAGAGCGCGAATTATTTATTTATTTTTTTAGTATATTTTTTTTGTTTTTGATTTTTTTTTGTATTTTTTTTGCGACAATATTATTGTTAGGAATAATATAATACTATTGAGCTGCTGCTAAAGTAGGTCGCATGGTGATCGTGTATAATTTTGATGTCATTTTCTTAATTAGCACCCCCAAAAACCTATTAAACGACACCTGAAATTCAATATGTTAAAGCTTGGCTTTCGGCTCGCCTCACTTTTAGCGTGGAACCTTGTATGGCAGCCATTTTGGATAAGGGTACACTTCGTCGTAAATGCTACCCTCGTGAATTATTCCACATTTTTTTTTCATTTTAAAAATTAATGTTTCCCAAACGGATTGCTGAATCGCAAAACATTCGTAGTATCTTTTCTATCTTTTAAAAAGCTATCCTATGATAACCCACTCGATGATATCGGCGAGAAAAAAATCCATCGTCCTTTCACGTGTACGGGAAACACCCGAACAAAGATCTGTCAGCGCAATCAATATGCATAACCATGCCAAATTTTAGCCCTGTAGTACCAAGGATCTAATTTTAGTAAATATAATTATTCTTATTAATCCCAACTATGTTTGGCACTTGATCGACTATTACTCGTAAACTTGAAGGGCCGTCTTATGTATGATAGTTTTTCCTTTTAATTTCGTTGTATATACTACCACTGTGAATTTTTTCACATTTTTAGAAATAACCATTTAGCTGGTAGGGGGGGGATACTTGTGTTTGATAAAAAATTTCATTTTTAAAAATTTATGTTTCGCAAACGAATTGGAAAATTGAATTGGAAAACGCTAAGAAATTCCTTCTATCTTTAAAAAAGCTGTTCTATGACATCCCATTTGATGATAATGGCGAGAAAAAAAAAATTTTCGCCAATATCATTAAAAAAAAATCTCGACATAGAACGTCCTCCTTTTTTGAAATTGGTTAAAAAGTAGGCATTTTGAATTTTTGATAGCTTGCATATAAATGGGCTAATATAATAGATATGACTGTTTTTTTTTAAGTAACCTCGTATTCCGAAAACAAAATGTTTGATTTATAGATTTTTTTCGACCATTCGAATTTCGTGTGTTCAACAAAATTCAAAGCATTTTTTGGCTGCTTGTGGGTTAACAAATGTGAGAACAGGCTATTGTATAGCCTCATAATTCGGAAATAATGGACTGGTCTCCTCTGTGTGAGTGGTATTATGTGCTATTTTTTACGGTCGCAACGCCCCTACGGTACTCTAGAGTTGGGTCGTCCTTGTTCAAAAAAATATCGAATGGACACAAAATTATGAGGGTATTAAATATAACACACTAAAGGTAGCGAAACCGTTGTCATCCTTTCTCCCCATAACATTTTGGGTGACTTTTAATTAATTGGCGAACTTTAGAAAGTGAATCAGCCCACGAAACTGAACAACTCAGGAGACCTCAGAAACATATAAAATACTCAGTGACCACTACAATGTCAGGAACATGAAGGATTTGTACATGATGAACCAGAACACACATCTAAGAGGCCATTCCCTAAAGTTAACCAAACCTCCATGTGCTAGCAACCCTAGAACACACTTCTTGCCATTTCGAGTGATGAACTTGTGGAACTCTCTCCCGGAAACCGTAATAAGTGCCCCAACTGTGAACTGTTTTACCTAAAAATAGACTTGATAAACATTTAAAAAAATGAAAGAACACGAGTGCAGTGATATACACGCATCAGCTCTTGGAGCTGCTAGTGTATCATTGTATCAACTAATAATAATAATAATAACTTTCCTCAATAAACATAGGTCGAAATCCTATCCTACTAATATTATAAATACGAAAGTTTGTGAGGATTTATGGATGCACTCGTAGGGTTGTATGGATGTTTGTTACTGTTTAACGCTCAAACGGCTAGACCAATTTTAATAAAATTTGGTGCGGAGGTAGTTGATATCCTGGGTTAACACATAGGCTACATAAATTTTCCCAATTTCCACGGGAACGAAGTCCTGGGCGCAACGCTAGTATGAATAAAAAAATGCCACCTCTCTATACAACAGACTGGGAATGTTTTCAGTTCATGGGGAGAACCACCCCTTTCAGTTTCACTAACTAATTTAAAGTCACACCCTTAGAATAATATGTATAATAGCTTTTTCCCGCGGCTTCGCTCGCGCAAAGGACTCTTTTAGACACCCATTTGATTCTTGACCTCTTAGGGATAATTTTCAAAAAATCGCGAAACATGTGTCCGTTTATTTTCATTTTTCTTCAAGGTATATCTTCACGAAGTTTCGAGTCAACATTTTTAGCTCCTTACAAAATTTGAACCCCTATTTCACCCCCTCAGGGGATGAATTTCGAAAATTCCTTTCGTAGTGCTTGCCTCCGTCATAAAAGACACCTTTTTGCAAAATTTCAGCTTTCTAGGTCTAAGGGTTTGGGCTGGGCGTTGATGAGTCAGTGAATCAGGACCTTCAATTTTATATATAAGAAGAAGAAGATTCTAAGGGTATCACATCCATATAGAACGCCTCTCTAGCTACTCGATAATAAACCTTCCAACCCTGTTACGCAATATACACGTCGTCGTTCTCACAATGTGTCCTAATATTTACAGGCACCATGGGGTTGCCACCACACTTTATATATTACTACTAACGAAATAATTTAATACTTTAATCAGAGTGTAATTTATTTGCGCCTATACAAAGGTAAGTATAATATTTATACACACACCGGCATTTAAAGCGGAACAACTTCTGTTTTTCATACAATCGACTTAGCTTGGGAATTCTAAAATATACGTTTTACGTGCGTAACTGCACTGTTTTGTAAGCAAATAATTTTTTAAAATGGCCTTCTCTTTTTTTTTACAAACCTGACAAAAAGCCTAAAATCTCTCATGTAGTCAATAGAAAAAAAAACTCTTTAAACTTTTCATACGAAGTTGTATGAAGAGGTTTTTGCAATGTTATCTTTTGGCCTTGCGGCACATTCTTGAAAACTTCTTATATCTTTTATATTTGATTTTAACAGACAAACATTTTGGCCTAAACTATGCGTAAAATTTTAATAACAGCATCAATTAAAAATCTCAATTTATTATAAACTCTAAAGTTGACTTAATTGTATGAAAAACATAAGTTGTTCCGCTTAATTTGCCGGTGTGTGTAGTTAACTCGCTCCATCGTCGACCTCATCTATGACCTTGGTCAAGATTGAGGTCAAGAGTTAACCCATCTTATAAAAAAATAAAAAATTTAAGGAATGGTTGTCTTACGGAGCCGAGTGGTAATGATGCTGCCTCTTGATCGGCGGTTCCTGGGTTTGATTCCCGGTCGAGGCAAATTTTGTATTTGAGTAAAAAGCAGATGTTTTTTCTCAGTCTTGAGTGTTCGTGTCTATCTTTTTGCATGCTCCAAGGGACTCACGCCATAAGGGAAAAACTTAGCGTGGGCCGTTGAATATGTAGCATTTATTTTTAGCGTTTATTGATTTTATCAGTTTCATGCATTATAATAAGTTACAGTTTCATGTGGGAATTATACCTAAGTGTCAAAAATAGAGAAAGTTATCAAAGAAATAGAAATTAACTCTATTATAATAAGTAAATATAATTATACATACACCCAGTTGCAAAAACGTCCATTAAAGTTAACGCCACTTTAAATACCATACTGCCTCTTTCCGTCTAGTTGACGTAAACAAGGATGGCATTATATTTAAATAAGCTTTAACTTTTATTTACATTTCTGTAACTGAAGATAGTGTGATGTTGTTCTATGAGCTCTTTAATAAGATGAGCGTATGATTGTCTGATGTCTGATGTGTTATCAAAAAGGGAAATGTCTAAACATGATTAACACCATTTATAGAAAACTAGCCTTCCGCTCGGGACTTCATTCCCGTGGGGAATTCGGGAAAATTATGTAGCCTATGTTACTCAGGAATAATGTAGCATTCTAATGGTGAAAGAATTTTTCAAATCGGTCCAGTAGTTTCGGAGCCTATTCAATGCAAACAAACAAACAATCTAATCTTTCCTCTTTATAATATTACTAGCTATCCGCCTGGGACTTCGGTCCCATGGGAATTCGGGTAAATCATGTACCCTTTGTTTATCACGGATAATGTAGAATTCTAATGGTGAAAGAATTTTTCAAATCGGTCTAGTAGTTTCGGAGCCTATTCAATGCAAACAAACAATCAAATCTTTCCTCTTTATAATATTAGTACTTACTATCTATACTAATACTTATAGATTATTCACAGATTGAAGCTAATAAGATCCATAATCTAGATGTTCAATTTCTTAAGCCGAAATCCAATCAAGGCGTGTTGGTGCTCCGCAAATAGGCAGGGATTAAACTTATTGAATCGCTATAATGTGAGCTTCTGGATTCTAATCAAATTTGCCTTACAAAGGTACGCACTTGATTAATTAACGGTAAATTTCAAGACAAAAGGGCACTGAACTGTTACATTTGGCGGTTCAATTCTTTGATCTTACCTTGCCTGGAAGACAGTTGATAATTTAGTCTAGGGAGACGATTGAAGTCTATTATTACAGTGTTCTTGATTTACTAACAGATTTCAGTTAAAGGTTGATGGAAGGATAAATTATTTCTATTTTTTCAACTGATATCATTAAATAAGTATTAATATACTAGTGAAAATAATATATGGTAAACCAAATCTATTATGGATAAATTATCACTCAAATCTGATTTAAATTCCGGTGTTTTATGGGAACTATAGTTTCACGACACTGACCTGCCTACCAAGGAACAAAGGTTGGATAATATACAAAAAATAATTCATCTTGTGCGATCATAGTATAAAACGTCGAAAATATATTTTTTAGTATTTTATGTGGGTTCCTTGGGAAAAGTTGTTTATTTTCATGAGGAGAATCGCTAACTAATTTAAGGTCACCCCAATACGAATAAAACTCAACTGAAATTTTTATTATCATAGAATAGAATAGAATAAATCTTTATTTTATAGAACATTCACATACAAACACAAAGGATTTAAATACATAATATATGCATTCGTTCTTTTCACATTCGTTCAAAAGATTTACTAAAAAGAACTACCTACCAAATGAGAACAAAGGAGGTACGGAACACTGAGGTACCGTACCATACCCTAGTAATATTACCTCAACGGTACGGAAACATGCTAATATTAGAAAAGATATACCAGGAAGCTTTGAATGAGATACAAAAGGACTCATCTACGCCGCCGCCGCTCCAATTTAATAAAACAAACAATTTAAGTACCTACCTACCAATTTTGTTTAGAATTGAGATATTTCCCGACTGCGTTCTAATAAGCCAATTTTCCTTTTGTATAGCCACGTAGATAATTTGATCAATTCAAAAATAATAAATTTGTTTAGGTGGTTTAACAATTCTACACTACACGACGTTGTGGAAAAACATAACCTTACCTTGTTGCTGCGTCGCATTTTAGGGAAAGAAAAACGTTCGGCGCGAATGGGACTTGTGTTCGTTGCTTAACCTCACTGATTGGTTTAGGTTACCACTTTTTTAGTACGGGATACTACAAAGCAGAAGTGGTTCTAATTAAAAGACGGATACATCTATTAATTCTATGATTTGAGACCTGCCTCCTAGTAATCCATCTTAGGCAACGACACCTCAGTTTGTTTTCAATCTGAGGTGGCGTCTTATGGTCTCATACGGTGTGGTAGGCTCTATAAAGGGCCGTCTGCTTCGCGACCACCCTCCTACCGAAGTCCGACTCCAAACAGCTTGCTGTGTTCCGTCGGTGTGTGGGAGTACCAGTGCCTTTATAGGCATTTTCTGGGTTAACTTGCTCCATCGTCGACCTCATCTTTGACCTTTATGGTCAAGATTGAGGTCAAGAGTTAACCCATCTTATAATAAAAAAACGCATTTTTTCAAAATTCTACACTACACGACGACGTAGAGAAACATAACCTTGCCTTGAAGCTGCTTCGCATGGTATAGCAGATTGAGAGTTACGTCATTAACAATTTTAGGAAAAGAAAAATGTTCTGTGCGAATGGGACTTGAATGGGATTTGTGTTTGTTGCTTAACCTCACTTATTGGTTTAGGTAAGCGAGCACCACTTTTTGGTACCGGATACTGCAAAACAGAAGTGATTCTAAATTCATTCTATGCTTTACCTCACTGCGAAGACACAGTAATTTTCTGTTCCCTTTTCCCTGTTACCTTGGTTATTATTCCGGTCGTGTTTGGATTCGGCAGGCAAGCTTCGGTGTTAATTAAAACTTTTCTATTTATTACTTACTATAACTACCAATATGTCCTGACTTTACTTACAAATTGCCAAGACGAATAAGCTATTTTAAGGTCAAAGATGAGGTCGACGATGGAGCGAGTTAACCCAGAAAATGCCTATAAAGGCACTGGTACTCCCACGCACCGACGGAACACAGCAAGCTGTTTGGCGTCGGACTTCGGTAGGAGGGTGGTCGCGAACCAGACGGCCCTTTACAGAGCCTACCACACCGCATGAGACCATAGGACGACACCTCAGATTCAGAAAAAAATGAAGTGTCGTTGCCTGGGATAGATTACTAGGATGCAGGTCTCATTTGTGTTTATTTTTAAACCAATTTTGATCAAATATAGCTTAGAACTATCTTGAGCTTGCAAACAAAAAGAATCTCATCGAGATCGATCCATTCGTTTAGAAGCTACGTTGTCACAGACGGACACATAGATATACAGGTCTAACCTGTAATACGCCTCTTTTTGGGGGTTTGAAACCGACCAAGAGTGTGCCAAGAGGATCAGTCAAGTATTTCGCCACTTACTTAAAACGTCAACATGGCTTCTTCTTCGGAGGCTCACTATTACAGTGATGGACAAGACGTAGAAAGTTGTTTCAAAATAGTAAATAGGATCTTACTATTTTGACGGCCGGTTTGGTCTAGTGGTAGTTACGCTGCCTCTTGATCGGCGGGTCCTGGGTTCGATCCCCAGTCGGGGCAAACGTTTGTGTAAAAAGCAGATGTATGTTATCGGGTCATGGGTGTTTGTGTTTGTCTTTATGTGTTTTCCAAGGGCCCACGACACAAGGGAAAACTTTAGTGTGGGCCTTTGAGTGTGTAGCGTTTATTATTTATTATTATTATCTTTTTGACTAGGGTTTAACTTTGTATCGTTTTAGGATTTGTTCGGGACTGATGAAGCATGTTACAGATTAATTTTGTCTTAGTTTTTGGTTACGACGAAGCCTGTTGCGGATGCGTTTTTGTAATTTTTTTAAAATACCTCAGTTAAAATAGAGCAATGCTCTATTTGAAGTTATTTTATGAGATGTCAAACCGTGCAACTGTTTTTATCTAATAGAGTTGCGAACATTACACTTTTGAATTTAGTTTTCTTTTGGTGTTTTTGAAACACCTTGTAAAATAGTTCGCGGATTTCTTTCTCAATTGCCTTGCTGCCCTAGCATACGCTATGAGAAATCTCTCTCATGAGAGTATAGACTTACTAATTAACACAATAGAGCCTATACGTGCTTTTAGCAATTCAAGATCATGTGTCAACGTCAATCGAATGCGAAAGAAATTAGTATATTATAATATCTTTGATGCCAAGTTCTACTTTTATATTTAAGGTTATGTTTTCCTTGTCAATCAACTGTCATAGGAGTGAAGTCTTATTGCGTATGCTAGAGCAGTTGGTCGATTGTTTCCTTTGTTCCCACTAGCCTCGCTGGTTTTAAACCGACTTCAAAAAAGAGGAGGTTCTATATTCGACTGTATGTATTTCTTTTATGTATGTTCACCGATTTCCCTGCTAATTTAATAGTGGTTACAGTTAAAACAGTAAATAGGTGAATTCATAGCGGAATTATTAGAATAAAGATACGGGGTAGTACAATTCTCAAACCGATCGCCAGATGGCATGAAAGATATGGGGTGATGTTATCAACCGATCACCAGACGGCAGGAAAGATGTGTGGTGGTAATATACTCTTACCGGTCACTAAAAGGTAGAGCCCCAGGACACAAAGGAGCCCCAAAAATCAACTTAAAAGTCTCAGGGAACAACTTCGTTTTTGCTTCGTTTACATTGATGACCGCAATTTTCAGTTTTTTTTTATTTTTGACCTAAACTACAGAAGCGATTTCAATAAAAAATTTATGGAACCAATCTGAAAGTAGATGCTTTCGAAAAAAAAAAATTGAAATCGGTCTACAAATGACGGAGTTTTGAGGTAACAAACATAAAAAAAAATCACCCGAATTGAGAACGTCCCCCTTTTTTTTGAAGTCGGTTAAAAAGTACATTTTATTTAACAGCTATGTTAAAGCGAACCCTATTGATCAGTTTCACTTAAGAAAAGGCCCATCAAAATGTCATTCTCTCAGCAGCAACGGTTTAAGCCAAGTCGAAGGCTATTAGGTGACCCGTAATGACCCGTAACCTTTGATAAGAGGGTAAGTCAAGTTAACCACTAACTTAACGATTTGTTTTGTACGAATTGGGTTAACTGTTGAATCCTTATCTTGACCCCAAATGCTTACCTATTTTAATTAAAGAGAAAAACTGTTTACAAACAACGGTTTACGTGAGTAAAATTATAAAAAAATATTCCAAACAATTTTATTTTTCAATCATGTAATAATTCTGTGGATTTTCGTGCATGCATATTATACTAAAACAGTTTTTTTGTCTTGGGTACTAATGCTTTTTTAGGTTTCTAAAACTAAAAACTTTTAAATACATTTGTTTTTGATACTATAGTATTTGGGGATTTTAATATCGACTATGACAATATGCTCGTAGAATGAAGAAGCCATCTGCAAATTTGGACCATGCTGCTACGGAACCCTACAATGCGCGTGGCCGTACACACTCTTGGCCGGTTTTTTTAAAGTTATGTTAGGTTAGGTTGCATTAATATTAGAAAAATTCCTAATGATTGCACTATGTGTGTGTGTCTTATGTATCGAATAATTACATCTTCTCTTTAGTATTATAAAACTGTATTTATATAATATACATGTATATATATATATATAAATGTTTATATTTTGTTTAATATATATTGTTTAGGTTTTTATATTGCGCCCGCTCTTAATTTCACTATGCGACTTTTCATACCCAAAGGTTAAGGTCGCCTATATTGTACCTATTGTAAAATTTCTTGTAATTGTCTCATTATTGTATTTCTTTTTAAAATTTGCAATAAAGTATATTGTATATTGTATTGCAATCTTAGTAAGTAAAATTACAATATTACGAGTTTGAGAGTGCTAAATGGTTCATGAATCATTTATTAGTTAGATAGTTTGAAAACAGTTTTTCCTTGTTTTGTGTAGTTGTAATACCTTGTTAGACGTAGTGTATAAGTTTTATTAGTAAGACCGTAGAAGTGTAGTAAAGATATAACATTATTCAATTCATTAATGGCTTAGCCGAAGTTGCTCGGACTGATTGTTTGGTACCTATTAATGAAGAGCTTTCTCTTTTCTTCACGGTTAAGTCTAATAAGCTTTCAGTGCTAGGTAGGGACTGTTTTGTAACTAAAAGAGAAGTCTCTTGTTAGGCAGTTGTCCCACCGCCGGCGAGAAAACGACTAACTATCGGCTATTTTCTCGCTCAAGAAACGTCAATAGATATACATTCCGTGTAAACAAAAGAGATGCATATACAAATAGGTGATCGCTGACTGTTTACACTGCCGGCGAGGACTCGCTTCACTAGTTGGTCGCTGGTCGACAAGAGCTAGTAAAGATAACACTCGCTCAGCTATCAGAACTCACGCTGAGAGAGCAACCAGCGGTCTTTTCTCTACAGTGCGGATCTGAAAGTACACTCGCTTATAGCCGAGCTACATAACTATCGTTACTACGCACTCGCTCCCCGCGGCACGCCGACTCATTTCTACGTTCTAGCTCTGCTCGCTACTCGTTCATCGTTGCCGGTGGGACATTCTATTCTATTCTATTCATTTATTCACAAAGAATCACGTCGTCCAAAAAAAATGATCATGCCTCAAAACATTCACTTATTCACCGTCTCCCCATCACAAAGGTACAACTTCTTAGTAGTGCATACAAACTTCTTAAATGTAGCCCAAAGTCATATCTCTAGATGTTTTTTTTAGATTTCTCATTTCTTTCTCGAGATATGATTTTTTTCTGACTGAAACCGGCCAAAAAATGACCACATTTTTCATTTTTTTTTAACTTTCTAAAGTAGTTTTGAGTTTTGGTAGTTTATGAATAGTTCTAAAACTCACGACATCGGGCGATGTCGTATTTTCGCTAGAAATCGGGTAACAAAATAAACATTTTCATGTTAAAATAATCCATATGTGTCGGATTAAATAAAGAGACTTCCGGGTGAGATCGACACTGGCAAATGAGCTGTGAAAACGCCGATTTGGGAGGGTGGGGGGTGGCATATGGCTTTCAAACGACTGGAGTGTAATCTAAACGTTCGTAGCCCTGTGGTGCTCGCTGATTTGAACCTATTATTGAGGTTAAGCAACGTACACAGAGGCAGGGAACCAAAATGGCAATTTACCACAAGCGTTTCCGCGCTTTGGAGGACACGTTAACCCGTGGGTCGCAGCTGTTGTCGATTGATTACAGTCTTTAAACCAAGTCAGATCATTTGGCGGTTAGACGGTTTAAAAACTAAAAAAAACAGAGTCAGCTATAGTTCGCCAAGCAGGTGCGGTCGCAGTCATTTATAAAATAATATGTAATGTTTTTGTATTGCACAAATAATAAAATTGTCAACAGTTGTTTTTGGGTTGGGGGGGACTCAAAGCTTCGTCCATTGATCAGTAAGGTGCACCGCTAGCAGGTAAAGAAGCACTACGACACACACCCCGAGGAATTTCATCAGAGAGTGAGGCAGTTCATGCTGATATTCAGTAAATTGCATATCAAATTCTATGTGATTGTGGTATATGTTGACCTTGGCATTGCCCTCATCTCACTCATAATTCAAATTCAATTTCGAAATATCTTTACGATATAGAATATTTAAGATTTTATGTAAAATAAGCCAAAATTACATTAAATACATTCAAACATTCGATCTTTTGACTCTACGCCTATTTGCAAAGGTGCAGTCTTCCCCAGAGAAGAGCGTTAGCTTTCGAAGTGCAAAAGGGTAACCTGATAAATACCCATATTTCAGTCTGCGTTTCATTAACCAGTCTGCCAGTGGTCTACGAAAAGTTTCCCAAGTAGCTACCTCGTAGCTCGTAGCTTTATCTCTCCGTAGGCGTTTCGTAGCGTCGTAGCAGAGTTTTGATGTTTATGCTGGTCGTGTTGTTTGCTATCTCGCGTTATCTTCTCGTGTTTGTGTTTTCTTTATCTTTGTTAGATTAAGGGAAACAATATTTTGATATGTGTTGTATGTATAAAGTTTGTGCCAGAGATAGCGTATTATGTCATTTTTCAGTTCTTCATAACTCTATGCAAAACTGTATGTAATACTTATTACATAATGTGCAATTTTAGTTGGTGGAGCTAGACGAACAAGTTTATCGTGAAGCTATTGTTACTTTACATGTATAACATTAAAAACAAAAAAAACAAATATAGTTAAATAAAAAATCTGATAATGAAACCTTACCTATTCATACAACACAGTTTCTGCTAATAGATATTAGTATATTGCACCACTTCTTGGGCCTAACCTTATTGTTTACTAGCTTTCCGCCCGAGGCTCCGCCCGCGTGGACTACAGGCTATATCGTGCCCAACTGTGGGATAAAATGTAGCCTATGTCCTTTCCCAGGCTCTAATATATCTCTGTACGAAATTTCATTAAAATCGGTTCAGTAGTTGAGGCGTAAAAGATAGACAGACAGAGTTACTTTCACAATATTTATAATATTATTAGTATATATTAGTATATTAGTAATTAGTAAGGATTAGCCTTTTTCATCCCACAGCTGGACAAAATCATCACCTATAGCGTTCATTTAAAATTGAAAATGCTTAAAAATCCATTAAACTTAAATATAGTAGATGCAATTAAACTCATCTGAAAATTTTCAGGCAAATGAAAAATTAGTTTTGCGGTAAAGTTGTAAAATGAATCCATTGAGGTATTATTACAATGCAGCCCTTCCAATAGGAACTTAATTACAAAATCTATTAAATACTTTTACATTGGATTTTTTTTTACTAGCCTATATACGTCTCCACCGAGGGGCACGGGCCTCCCTTCGAAACACGAAGGGGATTTAGGCCATAGTTCACCACGCTGATCCAATGCGGGTTGGTGGACCGCTCGTCTTTCGAAAATATTTTTTTCGAAATACGAGCTGTCCACCAACATATTTGATAACTTTAAGTCCTTCCTTGACGTCGTAATGAGACAATGGATCAATTGAATACAGAGATAGATGGATCCCACGAATCAAAGTAAAAGTCAAAATAGTTTTATTTCATAGAACATTCAGAATCTTACTTAACCCTGGACCTGTCGCGTGGGTCTTTGAAAGCCCGAGGTTTAGATATACAAGATTTTCGGTATATTAAAACAATTCAATAAATCCGATTTTTTTTCTAGCTTCCTAAATATTATTTACGAAGGCACGAATGACATAATGCGTCAGCTTGCGCCCAGCGCTAGTTCACAGCAGACGTGTTTTCATATTTTATGTGATTGTTTTTGTTTGATTTATTTTTTTAATGTTTTGTTGATGACTTAACTGTCATGGTTAAAATTTATTTTCTGTCATGTTTCTTATTCATATATATATATATTGTATATATATTTATACTTGTACACAAAAGAAGACTTTGGTTTCTTTTGCTCTTAAGTCTTAATATTAATAATTAAACAAAACTGAGTTGACTTAAATTATTTATTTTATTGCACACTCCTGTCTTAATAAAATACAATAAAACAATATATTATATGCATGGGAAATATTTAATTTAGAGGATTTTAAATTTTGGGGCTTCCGGGACCCCACGCGACGTGTTATGTAAATTAAATCGTGCGACTGGTCCAGGGTTAAAATAAGTCAATGTTACATTAAAGGATTTAAATACGGTACATACAACAGCACGTCAGGTTACCTATTTACACTAGGAAAGTCGGTTCTATTACGAGTGACATAAAGGTGACATCATGGCCAACATGTATAGCCTGATATGTTGCCGTGTGTACATACAAATTTGTTCATTCAGGATGTTACATTAAATGATTTAAATACATACACACACACGTATGCGTTCTTTTGACTCTACTGACTCTACGCCTATTCGCAAAGGTGCAGTCTTCCCCAGAGAAGAATAGGCAAGAAACTACCAGGGGTGCTCTTTTCAAAAATAGAAAATGTAATAATAAATTTCTTTATTTTATAAGTGTAACTAAATCTGAAGTAACTCTAGAGCTGAGCAGTTTATTTCTATGACTGCTTGTCTGATAGATAATCAGAAATAGGCTTCTTTTCGACTAGAACGACGTCGTGAGCAAAATGCTAGTAGGTATTTACTGTAGTAAAGCTAGTAGTAACGGTCAGTTTGGTCGAGCGGTGGTAGTGTCGCTGCCTCTTGATTGGCGGGTCCTGGGTTCGATTCCCAGTTGGGGCAAATATTTGTGTAAAAAGCAGATGTTTTTTGTCGGGTCATGGGTGTTCATGTGTCTTAATGTGTGTTCCAAGGGACCCACGTTACAAGGGAAAACCTCAGTAGTAAAGATCTACTACATTTCTACGATTGTGTCCTACGATTGTGATTGTGTCTCAGGTAAATGTTAGGAAATAAAATGAAATCGTCTCGGATATTTGAAAATTTGTACATTCACTGGAGCTCTCTTGCACACGTGTTACCGGTCTATATATTTGCAATAACTTTAGCCTAGAAATAAGGATGCCTATATTATTTATTTTTCTTTAAAAATATCTGTGACCTTTAGATTCGTAGGTTTTGATATCTTATTTGATATCTCTTTGTAAGATTCGCAGTTCCGAATAAAAAAAAATGCAAAGTACGATGTCTTAGGGACTCTTAAAAGATTTTAATCCATCGAAAACTTTTCCCAATTTTAGTCAAGATCGCTTTTGTCCAATATTTTGTCCAATACATTCCATAAATTCTATAATAGCTTTATTACACTGATTGTTGACCACCGTAGTCCAATCAATCACGGTCTGTAACGGACGTGACTGTACTTTGACCAACTGCGTGTTAGACCAACAACAGCTACTTACTCGACCTTAGTAGATTGAACTTCCTTCCTGCACCATAGAGTTCTTGCACGTCTCGTAGATTTTGTCTAATTAACAAACCTAGTTCTGCTTGTGATCGGTAACAATGGTATTATTTTAAATATTATTCAAATTAAACAAACTAAACGCAGCCGTCAGAAAACATTTTCTAATGGCGTAAAATATCAACATCGAATTAAAGCGTCGAATCCCTAATTCTGTCTCGCCAATTATCCAAGTCTAGTTTAGTTGAAATTCCCAAAATATCGAGTCATCATCGCTTAGTTATAAAATTTATCGTCGGGTGAGCAATAACTTTGCATATTTCCCTTTTGAGTGAGCCCCGTCAGTAATTGAAATGATTAGGGCAGTCGTTAGTCTCCCCTACCTGAACGTCGGTGTTTATGAAGGCAACGAAGTGAGTTTATTACTTAACTGGCTATTACGTGCTGAAGGTTATGACCCCTACTATTGATATCAAAACTCACTTTTTACCTCCAGGGTCAGTTAAGCAGGTCTTAGACGAACATATTCTTAGACGAACAGGGCAGTGCTTCTTTATCTTGCCAGTGGTTCCGTAGTCCGTACATCTTACATGGATTTATCAGAATCTTTAAATATTACTCTTAATGGAAAAAAAACTGATGTTTATAAATAACTAGTATTCCGCTCGGGACTTAGTTTCCGTGAAAATTCAGGAAAAATTATGTAGCTTATGTTACTCAGGGATAATGTAGCATCCTAATGGTGAAAGAATTGTTGAAATCGGTCTAGTAGTTTTTAGTTTATTCGTTACATACAAAAATACAAATCTTTCCTCTTTATAATATTAGTGTGGATGAAAATAACCTGTGATATGTATTCTTAAAGACTAGTAACACGGAAATAGTTAAACATATACGTAGAGTTCTTAAGTCGGTAGTCCAAGGAAGCCTTTACAGGATCTATCCCAGCGCCTGACACGTAGACTGCTAAATTAATACAGAGATAATAACCTGAAAATAATGGTGGACACCCTTAAGCGTTACTATGCTTTGAAAAAGCACCTTTCAGGACGTACTGAATGCCACCAACAGCCCTCTCTGCAGGTCATCTTGGAGGCTGATGAAACAATCGCCCATGTAATCCTATGGACTGCATGAGAGTGGCAGAACACCAGGAAAAAAATCTCGCAGATATAATTTACCTCTCCCTAGGAGGATTCTGAGTTTCTGGTCGGAGCTAAGGTGGCTGGACTAGGCACCGTCCCACACGCATAATGGCCTACGTTAGAGCTTAATGCAGAAATGGGAGCCCATATCACTAATCTGATTAAAATATATTTATGTAAGCCGACCCGACATACATCCAACCGCGTTTTGTCCCTAACGAGAGTTTGGCATCTGGCATGAACACGACGACAACGCGGCGACAACTGTATGCCACCGCAACCGCAGACCGCGGTCGACAGCCGACCGAACGCTTACATTGCTTGCTTTATTGGTTTCATAACTTGGAAAAACTGTATTGAAACTTGAGTTATTTGGTTATTCCACGGTCAGGTTGCCAGCTCGTAACTTCTAAGAAAATTGGTTTATAAAAAATAATAATTATTTACTTATTTTCGTTTTCGTTTTCGGAATTTAATTTAATTTAATTTCGTTTTAGAAAGGCGCGCGGTTGACCAACCCGCATTGGGCCAGCGTGGTGGACTATGGCCTAAATCCCTTTCGTGTGTCGAAGGGTGGCTTGTGTCCCTCGGTGGGGACGTATATGGGCTGTGAAAAAATATTGTTCCACTTAAACCGTAGCAATTAGTAATTTTGAGTTTAAATGAAATAACTAAAGAACATGAGGTTGTAGATACATTTTTCATTACTCATCATTAAAGCGATCATGTTTAACGTAAAAGTAAAAAAATAAATAACAGTCCTTCACCCGGACTTCCATAAAAGGTACTTATTCCCACAATTTTATTTCTTCATGTTTATCTCCTGAGGGAGATGTTTGAATTTAAAAAGAAAATATGAGAACGTTTGGGCGCTAACTTGGATAAGTGGCTCTAAATTGTAAGAGTTTAACGCTAAGTGCATTTTTGCATAAATAACAATTTTCCGACTTTATGCAAGGTAATAGTGTTTATCTTTTTTGAAATATTATTATGGAATAATTCTTGGAATCATGATGGTATACCTAGTCGAGAAAAAAGTGGGAAACTTTTTTGCTTGCGTCTTCGTTAGAATAGACTCGAGGATGCCCAGAATAAACATAGCTATTGTGACGGTACAACCTAGACATCAAATTGAATGTTATAAATTAGAAAGCCGCACCAGCCAAATTCAAAGGAACACATTTTTTACTATCCTTTACAACCAATTTTAAAAGTGTAAGCTGAGAAGCAATGCGTAAATCTTTGAAATACTTAACACCCCAGGAAACGAACATTAGTGACCCATAAATTTTATAAATTTATGAGAGTTTTTATTCTCTATACTTAGAAACAATACTCTTCCTTATCTTTATTATTTTAAGAGGTATTGATGCTCGCCAAATGTTTTCTAGTTCCAGGAACATAATAGCCAGCGGACACACAAGTGTTCAACCCCTGGAGCGAGTGAGAGCGTGGACTAAAGACGCTTGCGAAAAAGAGAGAGATGATGTCGCAGGCTACCCCTAAAGGCTCCACCAATGACGACATGAAACGTGGACCTACTTTGAAGCGGGAAGAATCGTTTTACCAATGAGGACGATGTGGGCGGCTCCAGGCTGCGCAGGAGCTGAAGATGAAGAGAAGGAAGAGGTGGACACTCAAGTTTTAACCGTGAAACTGACATCACGCGTGTGGGCTTTCAGCCATTTTCTCGATTTTAGATAACTAAAGTGTAACCTAATATAGAAGTATATTTAATAAGTTTAACTAAACTATAATCTTGTTATTATAGTGATTGTAGTGTTTGTGTCCGGCCGGCGCAATAAAAGTTAAGTAAAACTGTATTAGCCTTAAGACGCTCTATACTTCCTGTATCCTGCAAGGGATTGTTATGCGACTGTTAAAGTCAGTTAAATCTATAATGCCTAATCAAGGCCCAGTAAAGTAGAATCTCTCGGTGTCTTCTAGCTCTGGTAGGGGGACTTGTCTCCGTATGAAACAAGGGCTTGCCCCGAGGCTAAGGGTTTACTAAAGAATGGAAACCGCTAATGTTGTGGCTTCTATGCTATAGTAAGTAGCGGTGGAAGAGCTATTTCCCAATTTATTGAATTATTTATATTGTTGATCGCTATTCTCTCTCACTTAAGAGGTTAGCTGGAAGAGAACTCACTTTGAGTTAAGCTCGCCATTGTGTATCCTGTTCTCTGTAAAAAAATTTGTAAAATGTTTGTGTACAATAAAGTATAAAATTATTAATTATTATTAATCGCATAACAATTTCTGAATATTTATAAAACACCTAAGCTTTGCTTATAAGTACTGATTTCCTCTGCATTACCCCAATAAATCTCCTAAAAGGTCTTGGTTGGTTTAATTTCATAACTCTCATAATTAAGAAAACTCAAGCCTCATTTATAATCTCTCAATATCATTCTTATAAAGCTAGTTCTCTATTGACTAAATCTTAGCATTTTCAATTATTAATCGTTGTAGTTATTTTATTGACGAAGTAAAGCTAGATTCATTGATCACATTCTTGAAATCCTTTTATTCTTCTAAAATATAACATTAATAATGGTCATTTAATTCCAACATTAAATATCTGATTTTTCATGCGAATTCTAAACAAAGTAATTGAGTTCAAGACACAACGACGTCTTATCTTTTGATTTATTGCATCAATAAACACTGCACTGTATAATCTGAGCTATAAACATGATATCAAGTATACCATATAAAGATTGGGACTTTGAGTCATAGACTACAGCAATACACAATTACAAATACATAATAAAAGCGCAAATATATAAATGGGGCCCCACAAATAAATAATATTGCTATATCTGTTACTACAAGTTGGGTATGTAAGGCTGGCAATGGTCGGTTCATCCTGGCATGAAATACGGCGTCTGCATCTTGTATCCCGCTTGGTTACGGGTAAAAACTTTTAATAAATTCGGGATTGAGCGTTTAGGCGCCTTCTTGTTTTTATTATTAGTAACTCATTATCTCTGTCTATCTGCAAGTAGGGTATGTAAGGCTGGCAATTGTCGGTTCATCCTGGCATGAAATACGGCGTCAGCATCTTGTATTCCGCTTGTTTATGGACAAAACCTTGTGATGAAAACATCCTGAATATGCAATTAACGTCTTGTCTTTATCACGAGGAAATAAACATCTAGAGATAAAATAAAAGTCTTGACCTAAGTACTCTCTCTAATGGTGACAAATATATGAAGTCAAATAAGCTTGTCAACAGAAATGACAAAGAAAAATAATTAAGCTAGTTTACTGATGCAATTTTATAGACGATCACAGCTGAGAAAGGTAATCGACTACTCTGAAAATGAAATAAAATCATTGGGGTGGGTTGGTACCGTTACACTATGGTATGTGTATTAAAATATATAATAAACTACTATCTATCTAAAAGAAATTATAGTTGACAAACAATTTTATACCGAACTTATTAGATGGTTGGCAAATAGATTTTAAATATAAGATAATTTATGAATAAGTCTTATTATTAGACATTAAATTAATTTTATTATTAATAGTACTGATTGTGTTTATCTTTGAATATTTGTATATGCTGATGATTATTGGCTGAATAGTGATACACACATTTACTAAGAAATTTTATACTAACCCATTCTGAGCAAATAAACTTTTTGATTTGATTTGATGTGAAAAAATATATTTTGGTTATATACATTTACAACAACCCGGTACTTAGCTTGAGATGGCAATTACCGCTTCTATATTGCCACGTCTGTACAGGATACAACAACAAAAAATAGCCATCTATCTTCCTAAAGGGCAACTGCGTCCGGAGGGTGGAATAACAGCCGAGAGTGCGAAATCTTGTCTCCACCTCTTTGTTCCGAAATGCTTAGATACTCTTTGGCTTAAATACCTAATCATACATGTTTTTTTTATTCACTATTTCATTGGTTTTTACATTTAAGTGACCACCTCGTTCTTCTTATTCTTATCGTGTAGATATAGTCAAGTGTGTGGCGAAATTGGCTAACTCTGGTGTCAGGGTTTTTAAACCGTACAATGCCTTTGACTTGGTTTTAACGACTGTATTCAATCGATAACAGCCAGGACCAACAGTTTTTGCCGTGTGGTGATCGGTTGAGAATAACACCACCCCATTTCTTTCCGTGGGTGTCGTAAGAGGCGACTAAGGAAACAAAAATGAGACCTGCCTCCTATTAATCCACCCCAGGCAACGACACATCAAATTTGTTCTAAATCTGAGGTGGCGACCCATGGTCTCATGCGGTGTGGTAGGCTTTGTGAAGGGCCGTCAAGTTCGCGACCATCCTCCTACCAAAGTCCGACGAAAAACTGCTTGCTGTATTCCGTCGGTGCGTAGGAGTACCAGTGCCTTATAGGAATTTTCTGGATTAACTCGCTCTATCGTCGACCTCATCTATGACCTTGGTCTTATAATAAAAAAAAATGCTAAACGTGAAACAAAAGCACCCAAACTCTTGTGATTAATTGCCACTTTGGTCACCCATCAGGTTACCTGCCTCTGTGTATGTTGCTTAACCTCACTGATCAGTTAACAGCGAGCGCCACTTTTTTATAGTAAAATGACCACCTTGTTAAAAACTCTACTCTTGAATGGAGCGATTCGTGGTGCATCAAAACTTTTGTGTCATCTATACTATTGCAGATAAAAGCCAGGAAACTTCATTAATTACAGAACTTCGTAGATTCCACGAGCACACAATTGGTATGGCACCCGAAACCACTTCTAGAGAATATTCACCGTTTCTATTGCTACAACAATAGTCCAACGAACAAAATAGGGGTCCTATTTAATTACTTAGACGTAAACAAAGAACGAATCAGAGAGCTGTGAAAGTTAAACTAAGTTCAGACAGACAGCAACCTAGTGCTCTAAATCCCACTAGTCTAGAACACTTTAACAATTTGTAAAGTATTATACTTGTATATGGGACACGTTAGAACTTAAATGGAATCACTAATCTAATCCTTATTTACAGGAAAAAATTCGATTTTCGTTACTTTTTCCTGTAAATTGAAATCCTTGTTTTGTTTGTCTACATCATTGATTCCCAAAGTGGTCCAGGTGGACCCCCAGGGGTCCACGGGAAACTCGAAGGGGGTCTACGTTTGTGTGACAAAAAAATGGGGGTTCACAATTCGTATAAGCGGGGGTCCACAAAAAATTATCTGTTTTCAATACTGAAAAACTAAAATGCTCCTTGTGCTGTGAGTGAGACGTCAAAACTGTAAAGTTGGATGGAATAACTTTTTTGATTGGCCACCTTTACTTTTTTGACATCCACTCACAGCACAATCAATTAATTAATAAACCAATCAATTCTCGCTTTTTTTTCGAAAACTCTTAATTCGTGGTTGAAACTCAGCCGCAACGCAAATTCTCTTAAAGATCTAATCTTCACATTTTTTGTCGAGTTTTGGGAATATGGTAGAAATGTAGCTGCAGGGGGGGTCTATGAGAAAAAAAAGTTTGGGAACCTCTGGTCTACATGAACATTGTGTATCCTTTTGTCTTTCTATTGATTATTTCCCTATTGTGAATTAGATTTTAATCTTACTAAAATTATTACTAATGTGAAACTTTAGAATGTTTGGATGTTTGTTACTCAATCATAGGACGGCTGAACGTATATTGATAAAAAAATATTTGGCACAGAGATAGATTAGGGTCTGGAATAGCACATACGCAATATACAGGATATATGTTTTATCACCATCCAAATTTCTCTTACAGTGTCAGTAACGTTGATAAAACGTAAATAAGGAGGAAAATTTTTTTGTTTCCAAAATTTTCAGATTTTGATACCCCTTTTTAACGTTTTAGATTAGAGGATGAATTTTGTAAAACGCAAAAACACGGGTGTCACAAATTGTATTGAAGAGTACTATTACAAAGTTTCAAGTCAATTGGAAGACGTTATTTTTTTTCCATACAAAAAGATTTATTTTCATGCTTCAGACGATATTTTAAACAAAAAAATACGGGTCTCTCAAATTTTCATAAGTGTACAAAAAATTTGGATAGTGATTAAAAAATTACCTACTCAGTATTTCTTTCAATTTCCTACGGGAACGAAGTTCTGGGAAAAAAGCTGGGAAATCAACGGCAATTGTTACTAAACATCGGGAACAATGTCAAGATCCTTGTGTCAATAGTTTCATAACGATAAAGATTTATGGAAATTTTGTTTCCCTAACCTCTTGTCTCAAGTACGACAATATCGCCACCAAATAGTCACGCTCAGAGGGTTAGGAATTGGTAAACATGGCCAGTGTACCGAAATAATATCTGAATAAGTAAACATCGTCCTTGTATAACTGATTTCGAATTATTCGTCGACAGTCTTCAAATGTTTCAAGGAAATACAAATGGAGTCATGGTTTCGTTTCAATGGGTTTTATTTGGTACATTTAATAAAGGTCTAACTTTGAATAAAGTACGTGTTTAGAATTTGGATCAAAAACAACATATTAAACACAATTTATTCTTGGAATCGTGTTTCAGTTAATAAAATTCATTTTTTTTGCATTGAATCGCTTATAATTTTTTCAAATATTCAATAAGCGAGAACCTCGATAAACGTTCGTCAGTCGAAGCTGATGCTTATCATTGGTAGAGGGAATCCTGTATCCCACTTAGATCAGGAAGTATCAATATAACATTTATTTATTAGTCCATATATATTCTCCACCGAGGGGCACATAGTCCACCACGCTAAAAGTCAACATCGTAATAAAACCCGCACGTCTAAGAAAACGAATTTTCATCCTGATGATTTCCTTCTCCGCAGAGCAAGTGATAATTAATGGAAATCCATATATATTCGAAAATTTTGTGTACAGGCCTGCACCAGCGAATTATGAATGAAAAAGGAAGCGTAAGAGGTGTGTTTAGATTTTACCAGCTGTGTGTTTGCTAGGGTAGCATACGCAATGAGACTTCTTTCTCATGAGAGTATAGACTTTCGAACGCGGTAGCTCCCATTAGTTCTATGGAACGTGACGTCATAGAACTATTCAAACCTTGCTATCCCATCATGTTAAATGGTGTTGATTAGAAAAGAATAGAAAAAATCTTTATTTAATAGGACATTCCGGATGCCACTTAAAAAAGTCAAGATTACATGAAATACATACAAACTTACATTAAAGGATTTAAATACATACACACGTATTCATTATATTGACCCTACTGACTCACGATTTACTTTTTCTTTATTTTAACAGCAATATAAGTATTACTTGTTCTATTAATTGTATCGTAGAATTAATGGGATAATAAAGTCTGAATATTTCTATGACTTCACAGTCCCATAGAACTGATGGGAGCTACCGTCCGAACACATAGAACACGGACCCTATTTGTATTTAGAGAAGTTTTTATATGATTTGCGTTTGAATTGGAACATGCGACCTTTTAGCTATTCAAGATCATTTGTCAACGCCAATTGAATACGAAAGAAATGCAAACTTATACTGTTACATTTCAGGTTATGTTGTCCTTGGCAATCAACTCTCATGAGAGTAAATTCTCATTGCTTATAATAGAGCAGCAGATAGCAATGTGGTCTCTGCCTCTGTGAGAATTTTATATATATATTTTTTAAGAAGAATTTACATTACCACTTTGTAATTTTTGTAAGTCTCTTTCATTCCTCACAATTGTAATGGGCCACGTCTGACACGTATATTGAACGTGTCATGTTGTTCCGCTCCGTAGATGATACATTATTTATCGCATATCTACTGAGAGGTTGTGTAATCGAAGCCTTTTCGGATAATGTCACGGTGAGGTGGCATTTATACCTCAGTGATGAAACGATGGATGAGATTCTGATAGGAGATGAATCAATGATCAAAGTTGAGATATTACTCGAGTTGTATCAATCACATCAAATGTACAGAGGCCCGCGTATCAGGTTACTCCATTTCCATTGCAAAACCGCTCTTGTCACAACAGCACAGAGTGCACGCTTGTGGTAACCTGAGTTGCGGCCCTCCGTAATTTATTGTAAACATAGTAGAAATAAAATTACTTACATAAAGTAACTTGTAATACCTAGAGTCAGCGTGAATATAGTAAAGGTTGAATGTGACTCTGAATTGCCACTTTGGGCAACTCATCAGTTTCCCTGCACTGATTTACGTTGCTTAACCTCCCTGATCGATTACGACTTGTAAACGCCACTGGGCTAAGACGTGGTAGTCTGTGTACAAATTACTGGATGACAATATTAGTTTGGGATTGTACGAATTTAAACTGTGTACGTACACACAGCAATATATCAAGCAAAACATAGTAGACCTAGTAAAACATAGTAGTTATTCTAGCATACGCACTTGACACAATTTTATGATACGTATTTTGATTCCACTTCTCGTTATAGCGCATATGACTTTAAATAGTCAGCAAAAAAGGCGGTGATTCTCCCCACGACACTGAACCGCTTTCCCCAAGGAACCTATGTGAAATTATTTATTATTATTTTTTATTTATTTATTAAGGAAAACTTACAGTATAATTTATTAGTCACTTTCCTTTTAACACGTTATTGTGTAGGTCAAAATATATCATTTGAGTCAAAAAACAAAAGCATAATATTAAATTTAAAAGGTCTTGAAAAATTTTGTTATGATATTTTTTCATTACTATGTTGAATAAACCCATCCATTCAAACGTAAATAATAATGGCAGTAGTAGAGCGGGCGAGCGGGGAGTGGACGGCTATAATCGAAAGAGAACCATTCCTTTATCTTTAAATGGAAAATTCATTTTTAATTTTTTTTACAAAATTTAATTTTTAGATAATTAATTTTTATGTTGTTTTTTGGAATACTATCAACCTATACAATAACGCCTTAGAAGGTAAGTGACTAATAAATTAGGACCTTATATAATACATGTAAATTATACACATTAAGTTACACGTCAGCCAAAAACAGTTTTCACTGACAATTTATCACATTCTCGTCTAATCATAAGATAAAACATTTTAAAAAATCTTTTACTCTCAGTACAAGACTTATAGCATCCTAAGGGTATATCTATATTAATATTATAAAGAGGAAAACTCTGTTTGTTTGTTTGCATTGAATAGGCTGCGAAAATATTGGACCGATTTGAGAAATTCTTTCACCATTAGAATGCTACATTATTCCTGAGTGACACAGGCTACACAATTTTTCCATTATCAATAACTGATCGCACAAGTTGAATGGACAGGCGAAATTTTATTTTCGTATTTCGACTAGTTTCGTAGGCTGATCCTTAATTTTCGCTAACTTATAAAACTCATTTTTTTTAACGTTTTTGGATTTTTTCAGAAATGCGAAATCCAAATTTAACAAAATTTTGTGGAAAGATTTGGAAAACATAAGTTAATTTAATCGAACTTAGTTTATCGAAAATTTAAATTGTAACAAAGGTACAGCAAAAATAATAATAATAAATTCATTTATTTGCAAGAATACAGTATGATTGATTTTAAACTAAATAGGTGATCTGTGCATACAACCGGCAAGGTGTGCAAATGTTAACTTAAAAATACATAATCAACAATTAGAAATACAATATAAACATGTCAAAAATATCCAGCTAACAATCCATAAGATGTCAAAATTATAATTGTAATTCATTGTAAGTATTGTAAGCACTGAAACGGTCAATACAGTAAACAAGCTATGTTTGAGATTTGTTCAGTAAATAAATCTAAAGTAAAAATGTATTAATTTCACTGAAACTAAAAATAAAAATAAAATAAATAAATAAACGCTACACACTCAAAGGCCCACACTAAGGTTTTCCCTTGTGTCGTGGGTCCCTTGGATCACACATAAAGACAAACACAAACACCCATGACCCGAGAACAAACATCTGCTTTTTACACAAATGTTCGTTTACACAAAGGATCGAACCCAGGGCCCGCCGATCAAGAGGCAGCGCAACTCTCCGTTATTATGATAAAAGTTTTTAAATAAAAAACAATTTTCAATCAAATAAATTGCTAAATAATAGCGGTTCAATAAAAAAAAATTATAAACAAAATAAAGCTTGAGAAAATATCGCCAAAAGGACCTAATAGTAAACCACTACGGTAGGTATAGTTGGGATGACCTCGAGTTGACAAAACTACTTCACACATGCCTAACCCTTATGACGTCTCTTTTCTCTACTAACCATTACACTACAAATTCTCTGTACACCTAATAAAACTTCATAAATAATTTTAATAAGAGAGCTCCCTCTCAGTCCTAAAAATTCATACTCGTATTTCAGCTCTCAGATGCTCGCAATTTGTCTACAAAGGAGTTTTTTGTGACACAACAACAGGGGCGGGAATAGAAAATGACTTCGCAGATTTCAGTCAAGTTATTTCTGGCTCACCGTCAATCAAGTGCCGCCTACTTTATGAAACGTTCTGCTTGAATTTATGATTTAACTTTGTGTTGTTTTATTTTATTTTGAGATGGCTACATGACTCTACATTTTTGAACTGAGAAAACCGGCTGCCCCTAATTCAATAACGTCCCTTGAGATTGGAAAGTTTCTTTTTCTCGTGGCAAATTTCTTATTTTTTTGAATGAATTTTGCTAAATAAAATTATAATTCCATGAAACTTTCAGAGCCGCCTGCAGAAAAAAATAGAAAATGTTAGGTTAGGTTAGAATTTTTTAGGTTCGATTATGTTGTTAGGTTACATTTATATTGTTAAAAATTTCTGTCAATTTGAAAAAATGAGGCAGTTTACAAAGTACCGAAAGATTATAATCTTATTAAGTCAAATTGTAATATTATGGGTTTGACAATGTAACGGTGACATGCGAATCATTTTTTAGTTAAATAGTGTCAGACAACGCACCTCTAGGTTACGTGCTCGATGAGGAAAATTCATCTACCAAAACTACCCCCTATTTATTTTCACAGTAAATACTTCCGTTCAAAGAATTGGTTTACACAACATATTTTGCCATTGTTGGTTCCCTTAGCAAAAAAATACTGGAGGACAAATAAACTGGCCCGCAGGAAATCTTATTTGGGGTTCGCAAGTCAAACAAATAGTGTTTTGTGATGAAAACGTGACGAGAAAACATCGACTCGATATACTATGAAAATTAGTGTAGTATAGATACCTTAAATTCTCTTTTACAATGGTAAACTTGTTGTTCGACAAAACCATATAAATTATGAATTTCGTCTCGTGGTATTGAAAGAATTAATGTATAGAGGGAAGCGCATCAGGTTACTCTGCATTTTATTCTACGTGTCACTCATGAGTTGGCGCAATGCCGCTTGATTGAAGGGCTTTGGGTTCGATTCCCCGTCGGGGCACACTGTCTTGTTTAGGCCCTAAAGGTCATTTGATAGTAGTCACTTGGAGTCCGAATGTGTGGCGTTAATTTGTTCAAAGCGCAGATCTGTTTTATATCCCTGAGCAAGGGTAACACAGACGCGTGACATTACATTGTCTCACGCCTCTATGTTAGCTTTGCAGGATTGGTTATTAATTTAAAGTCACTCTGTTAAATGGGCTCAGACATTGAATACCTTGAATGTTACAGTAGAATAAATGAAACAACCGATCGGATATCATTTGATTAATGGCCGTCGACGTTCTTTGGTAAGTAATTAAAGGAACTCAGATCGAATTATTAATCATCAGAGAGAAATTTTCCAATGAATTCATTAAAATGCCCGATATTCAAATATTAACTTTTAATTACCAACGCAAACTCAAATTAAAATAATGATAGCCACAAATGGTACAGTCGATTCTTTTACAATTAGATTTTTATTTATTCGATCGAATTTTTGATAGGGTAAATAAGAGCTTTTACCATACCTTTGGCATAAAATATGTTATTGCAGCTTTTTTATGAGTATCTTGTATACTGTAATAACCAATCGGTCACTAATGGGAACTCCGTAAATATTGAACATAAAATATTTGTATGTAATAATAAAAAAAAGTTTCAGATATATAAAAAACATTATTTTGTAAAAAAAAACATTACTCTTTCAGAGAGAAATCATAAGATATACTAGGAATGGTAGACAAAGGATCTGTTATTTTTTAAATTTTATTTTTAATAAAACGTATTTTTGTATCATCGTTTTATTTGAAGCACACCCATAATCAAGTTTCCAAAACATAACTGACAAGATCATATCTAACGGTGCATTGCAACGTAATGGTCCAGTTCTAGCGTAGCGTAGAGACAAAGGGATTTCACAGGTTGCCTGTGGCCCCATTGAGTGTTAAATGTAGCTCGCTGCTAGACTATGTCCTGTGAGGCCTTCGATCAACTATAAAGAACTGTGAGGCAGACTTCTCATTGATTGAGTATACCGAAACGGTAGGTAATATAAATAGTACACATTACTCCACAAAGCAGTTATACTCGTAGTACACACGGCAGCACATCAGGCTACACATGTTGACCTTGACGTCGCCCTTATCTCGCTCGTAATAGTGACGGCTTTCGTAGTGCAAATTGGTAACCTGGCGAGCTGCCGTCTGTACATAAAATAAACTCTCCTATTGCCAAATCTGTGCCAATCTGGAGCTGAAATAAAAGCATAGATATTACCTGCCCACTCTTTCCAGATAACTGTAAGAATGCTGTAAGAATTAGTAATAAGTCTCGAGCATTTGCTGTGGATATAATGATGACTAAATCTCACCATTGGCCAGTTTGGCAATGCCAACCCGCACTGGGCCAGTGTGGTGGACTATGGCCTAAATCCCCTTCGTGTTTCGAAGGGAGGCCCGTGCCCCTCGGTGGGGACGTATATGGGCTGGTAAAAAAAATCTCACCATTATACTGATAACCCTCAGAATATGCTATTAAGAATGTATCTGTACAGTTGTGGACTGTAGTATACTGCTCGCTGCAAAAAATTTTCTGTGTACGTTAGTAATTCGAGAGGACGACCACGGATTTCAAAACGTAAGAAACCTGATTAATGTCATGACTCAGGATATATGTTTAAAACTGCTATTAATAAGTTCAAAATCCTGTCCTTTACGTATATATTTTGTACACACGACAGTACATCGACATGATCTCTCGAGGATAAAAAGACATCTTTTCTATGCTCTTGACACCATTTTCGTAATGCAAATGTATAATTTGATGTGCTGTTGTTAGTACACTTTTAATAACAAGAAAAGTACTGACCGTTACATCAAAGATTATTACTTCAAGTATGACTTGTCATAATCGTAAAAGGAGGTACGGATACAAAAATACTTTGTAGCTAATGTCGCAATAAGAGCCGGTTTCATACTTATAGCTTGAACGTGACGAGACGGTTTTTGATGCACACTTGTTAAACATTTTAACAGTTTCAAATGTCACTTGAAAATTAACCTTAAGTCTAATTATAAGGTGGGTTACAAGGGGAGTAATTACAAGGTGGGCTGCAGCTCGAGTATGATGGTGACAGCGTGTCAAAATGTCAACATTGACAAGCAAGCCTTTGCGCGGGGCCTTCGCGCAATCAAGTGAAGTTTCAGCGTCAGACGAAAGGCGTGCCGCGCGAGTTTTTCGCCATCGTGCTCCAGCTGCTGATCATTATTTGAATTTGTTCTAATAATGTTGCGTTGTCATTTTATAAATACCTTGTCCCTTTCTCGTTCGTTTTATAACTTAAATATTAAATTACAGATTGATTTTATTACGTTTCAGCCAATATAAATTTTGTTATAAAATAGAAATTAATAAGTGTACTTGGTTCGAAAATAAAATTAAATAAATCTAAGTGGGTATTTAATCATTGAATTACGCACTAGTTTTATTATTCCAAATAAAAAAGTATTTTTTAATGTAATGACTAATCTAGAATCTATTTACCATCTGTCCATAGCATACAAAATCTTGATCTATATTGAAACTACGAGTACCTCTTTGCAGATTTATTTCCACCCCTTTTTGAGGTCCCAAGACGAATCTCGTTCAAAGTGCAGCTCTGTAAAGCAAGAGAATGCAGTAAAAGCTTGCTGCATTCGTTTGTGGAAAAGCGGGACATATGCGGAGCCCTCATTCTTCTGACAGGCTACAGGAATAAGCACTTAGGTCTCTCACACACGACTGCTAATAAAACGTCAAACAACGTTTTCCAAATCGTTTCGCTCTAAAACTTTATAAAAGTCTTGGCACTGCTTTGTGGGAAAACTAACATAAAATGCAGGTAAGGCTATTTTGAAAATTGGGAAAGACAACGGTAGACCCAGTTTAACTATTAAGGCCTTTTTAGTTTCTTGCCACTATATTACAAACAAAATAAAGACGACGCTAAAGTCAACATATCTAGATTGATTTGCAGTTCTCTATGCATATCTCTAGAGCGCTCATATTAAGTAGTTAGCTAAGGTGGCTAACAATCATTTGTGTAAGTCTTAGTTAGTTTGCAAATAGCCTTAGTGCAACGGTCTAGTGTTTTAGTAGACAGAAGCGTATGACAGTTTCAGATTATGGAGAATAAAGCACTGAATTTACATTTAATATTACTACTTTTGGCAAACAACACAATAGTGTATTTAATACAAAGACCATCACTATTACAAAAGAGATGCGGGCTTTACAATTAACATCACACTGTACCTTTTTCGGTGGAAAACTGTACTATCCTAACAAAACCTAATGTGAAAAAAACACATTACCCTCCTTTGCGTCGCGCAGTCGGGTAATAATAATCACTCCGTTCTGAGAAGTGTGTAAACAAACCATATCTTTCACATATTATTCATTCGTGTGTTTGTAGCATTATATCCTAGCTTATGTTTCCGTTTTATTATAGCTATGAAATACCTTATTGCTCGTGGCTATCTAAGACCGTCAGCTATCGGTTATAATAGTAAGTTATGAGCTTTTATAAATTAGCTCTGTTCATATCTTATCTTGCAAAAGATATTGTAAGTTATCATGCCTTAGTCATGATAATCAGTTGTTAAAAAGGATACTACATCTTTAGTATAAATGCTTAATTTAGGTAAGTAGGTTTTTGTGGGCAAAGATACGAAAGCATGTAGTTAATTACACCACTTAATAGTTATTCAATCGAAAAATTGTATTAAAAAACATTGGACGTATGTGAATTTGATGCTACGCTGGGAAAATAGGAATATAAGACTAAATATGATGAGAGTAATAGTTCATTTGATCGGAATGAATATAGTTAATTGAATTAATGTGGACTCTACTTTATTTTTCCCACTATTGTTATTGCTAGCAGGCTACTTGTCTGTTTGTTTTCGCAGTAGAATAGAAGAAATATACGAACATCCCGATACGAAATTGTTGTTTTTTGATGACATTTTTACTGTGTTTGTGAAACGTGTCCTTTCTGAGTAGTAAAATGTTATGGGGGTCACAATCGCATCCCATAGCCCCATCCCATAGGTAATAGTTTCACATGATTGTTTTACTACTCTACAAACACTATAGTATCTCATTTATATTATGAAACTATTTAAGCATGTGCAAAATAATGATCGTAATCAACTTGGGGGAGATTTTTCAAAATATTTTTATTTGTTTCACAATAAACCAAAAAAATGGCAGCAGGAAGTCACAATCACAGACCTGGAAAATGTTTTCGTCATCAAGTTGGCTGTTAAATAATATACCTTTAAGTATCTCGTTATACTGACACGAAATACCTAGTAAATAAAAAAGGTTCTGAAAAATGTTCTAAAATCAGTTACTACCACCATGTTTAAGTCCCTAAGTCTAATTTTCATTAAACATAGTTAAAAAAAAAGAAAAACTGAAAAAATATTTACACGCACCTCTGTTTCAAATAGGTATGTAACGTTTTAATTTTAGATTCCCTTTTTTTGTAATTAAAGACCCTGTATCTATTAAAGTTTCCTTGAGGCTCTTTGGTATTAGCATACCTATCTTAAGCATATCTGTTGTCACAATCGCGCTGCACCATTCAATCTGTAAGTCACCCTTTACGACTCCTCAAGGCCTTACAAATCGTCAGCTTTGAACTGCCGATAGAATTGATCGTTGAACGTTTCTCGTCTATTTGTTACTGAGGATTTATCTACCATAAGCAATTGCTCGCTTTTGAAAATGTCTGATAGAGCTGGTGAGGATAAAGGAAGAGTGGAAATGATGCCTTTGAGAAATTGCTAGTTAAAAGCTTCTGAGCGCTGTTTGCTTTGAGGTTTTTAAAATTTGAAACAGTTTATGGGAAAGTCTTAAGTATTTTATGTTTCCATTCTCGACGGTCTAAAATGTGGACTCTACATTACTAAACATTTAATTAATGTTTGGTTACTTCTCTTTCATCTATTACCACTAAGTATATCATTTTATATCTAATAATAATAACTCTTAGAATGAATCTTTAAAATGAGGTCAAGTGTTTCTAGAATCGTGTTTCTAGAATCTAACACAACATGACGTTCTGCCTCTCCCAAAAGGGATTATAGGCGTCAGTACATGTGTGTCTACTTTCCTCTTAACCTGGGTGTTTGCAAACTGAAGGCAGTATGTTTAGAAAACTTAATTTTTAACAGCTAACGATATTTAATTCATAGAAATATTAGGTTTTTTTCGCCCTCTTTCATTATTTATAATCTTAGTTTAGGATCACCTCTGTCAGCCTAAAGTCAACGTTTATTACCACGACTTAAACCATGTAATCTTCAGGGTGTAAAAGACAGCTTAGTAAAAACTGAAACTTTGGACTCAGAAAATAATTCTGAATGATTTTCCGGTGGAATTTTTCTCCGGAATTTTTTTTTTTCATGTTTTACAATATTGTCTGCTTACATTTTTTATTATTCCATCGAATACACTCCATTTTTCAATAAAAAACAATCACAACAACGTAAAACACGAAAACAAGCAATATACATCGCACTCCGATTGTAGCGTGGCGCGTGGGGCGCGGTTTCACGATACGTTGCGTAGCGCCAAAGTAGGTAAATAATGAAAACTCCTTAACATTATGTTTCTGGAAAAAAAAAATACTTATAGCCTCTAAAGAAGTCGGTTAATAACACTCACGCTTCATTTAATGTTCATATTACATCTCTCTCTAGTTATCTCTTCTAGAAATAAGCTCGCCTTTGTACACTATTTTTTATGTAAAATGTTTCTTACTGTGTATGTGCAATAAAGAATATATACATAAACATTTACATTTGATGCCTGAGGAAAACCTTACAATCTCTTCTGAGCTTTATCTACCTTTACTGTGCATGTTCTTGCGTGTTATTTATTTACATTGTGTTAAAATGTTTCTTACTGTAATTAGTGGATAACACGAATGTTGTTCTCGTTGGTTCGTAGGTAAATAATAATGCGTAAACCCGTTCCTTTACCTACATAATATAACATCACGATAAAATGGATGCCATACGGTCGGACAACTAGAATCAATTGAATTTTGAATGTGACACTGCTTGAAAGTCCAGATCTGCATGAATTGAGAGCTGTACTTTCGTAAGAAATATACAAAAGATCCAATATAACTTTTGTGCTAACAATAAACAACGAGCATATTGCCCCAGTAAGTTCTCAGAACCCGTAATTGGTGAGACGATATCGATATCACTTTCTCATGTTTTTGTTTAACTAGAACCGAATCAATACAGGGTGTAAAAGACAGCTTAGCAAAAATTGAAATCCTGGACTCAGACAATCATTCTGAATGATTTTCCAGTTGAATTTTTCTCCGGTTTTTTAGGGTTCCGTAGTAATCTTCGAACCCTTATAGTTTCGCCATGTCCGTCTGTCCGTCTGTCCGCGGGTTTCCTAAGAAACCCTTGGTACTACAGAGCTGAAACTTGGCATGATTATACATATGAATCACGCCGACAGAACTGTAGAGTAAAATCTTAGAAAAAAAATTTTTTTCGGGTATCTCCTATAGACGTGAAAGTGCGATGATTTTTTTTTTCTCGCCAATATTTTTGAATGGAGTGTCATAGGACAGCATATTAAAAGATAGAAGGGGTTTACTAAGAACGTTTTTCGATTCAGCACTCCGTTTGCGAAATATAATTTTTTAAAGTGAAAATTTTTGTCAAACACAAGTGTCCCCCCCCTCTACCTGCTAAACGGTTGTTTCTAAAAATGTGAAAAAATTCACGTTGGTAGAATATATAACTAAATTAAAAGGAAAACTATCACACATAACTTGGTCCTTCAAGTTTGCGAGTAATAGTCGATCAAGTGCCAAACACTGTTGGGATTAATAAGAATATATTTACTAATATAAGATCCTTGGTACTACAGAGCTGAAATTTGGCATGGTCATAGATATTGATTGCGCCGACAGATTTAAAATATAAAATTTTAGAAAAAACATTTTTTCGGGTGTTTCCCATACACGTGAAAGGGCAATGGATTTTTTTTTCTCGCCGATACCATCGAATTGAATGTCATAGGATAGATTTTTAAAATATAGAAGGGATTTACTACGAACGTTTTTCGATTCAGCACTCCGTTTGAGAAAAAAATATTTTTAAAGTGAAATTTTTTGTTAAAAACAAGTTTCCGGGGGGGACACTACCAGCTAAACGGTTGTTTCTAAAAATGTGAAAAAATTCACGGTTATAGAATATACAACGAAATTAAAAGAAAAACTATCACACATAAGTTGGCCCTTCAAGTTTGCGAGTAATAGTCGACCAAACGTTTTTGGGATTAATAAGAATATGTTTACAAGGTTCCACGCTAAAAGTGAGGGGAGGTCGAAAGCCAAACTGTAACATATTGACATTTTAGGTGTCGTTAAATAGTTTTTTGGGGGTGTTAATTACGAAAATTACATCAAAATTATTTTAACAGCAGGTTGATATTATTTCTAACAGTAATATTGCCGTAAAAAAAAAGCAAAAAAAATTCGCACTCGCTTCGCTCGCGAATTTTATACTTACATTAGATTGTTTTTAGGCCAAAACAAAAATGATTTCCAAAACTAAAAACTCTTTAATAATACATTTGTTTTTAGGGTTCCGTAGTAATCTACGAACCCTTATAGTTTCGCCATGTCCGTCTGTCCGCAGGTTTACTAAGAAACCCTTGGTAGCACAGAGCTGAAATTTGGCAAGGTCATACATATAAATTACGCCGACAGAACTGTAGTTTTTTTTCGGGTGTCTCCCATATATGTGAAAGGGTGATGAATTTTTTTTTCTCGCCAATATCATAAAATGGGGTGTCATAGGACAGCTTTTTAAAAGACAGAAGGAGTTTTCTAATAACGTTTTTCGATTCAGCACTCCGTTTGCGAAAAATAAATTTTTAAAGTAAAATTTTTTGTCAAACACAAGTGTCCCCCTCTCTACCAGCTAAACGGTTGTTTCTAAAAATGTAAAACAATTCACGGTGGTAGTATATACAACGAAATTAAAAGAAAAACTATCACACATAAGATGGCCCTTCAAGTTTGCGAGTAATAGTCGACCAAGTGCCAAACTTAGTTGGGATTAATAAGAATATATTTACTAATATTAGATCATTGGTAGTACAGAGCTAAAATTTGGCATGGTCATACATACCTATTGATTGCGGTGTCAAATCTAAAAAATAAAATGGTGGAAAAAAATTTTTTTGTGTGTTTCCCATTAACGTGAATGGGCGATGGTTTTTTTTCTAGCCGATATCATCGAGTGCGTTATCAAAGGATAGCTTTTTAAAAGATAGAAGGGGTTTACTACAAACGTTTTTCGATTCAGCAATCCGTTTAGGAAACATTAATTTTTATAACGAAAAAATGTGGAATAATTTACGAGGGTAGCATTTACGACGAAGTGTATCCTAATCCAAAATGGTTGACATACAAGGTTCCACGCTAAAAGTAAAGCGAGCCAAAAGCCAAGCTGTAACATATTAACATTTCAGGTGTCGTTTAATAGGTTTTTGTGGGTGCTAATTGCGAAAACGACTTTAAAAATATACACCTGCTTAGCTTGATATTACTATATTATTCCTTACTATAAAATTGTCGCAAAAAAAAAAAAATTCGCGCTCGCTTCGCTCGCGCATGAAACATTTCTATTCTGTTATATTTAGGCCAAACTTTTTAATACATTTGTTTTTGATACTAAGTATAGTATTTGGGGATTTTAACATCAACTATGACAATATGCTTGTAGAATTAAGAAGCCAGCTGCATATTTGAACCATGCTGCTACGGAACCCTACAATGCGCGTGGCCCGACAGGCTCTTGGCCGGTTTTTTTTATATATTTTTTAATATTTTCTGCTTACATTTTTTATTATTTAATCGAATACACTCCATTTTGTAATAAAAAACGATCATAACAACGTAAAACACGAAAAGTATCAATGTAAATCGCACTCCGATAGAAACGCGGTGCGGGGGGACCGCGCGCGGAGCGCGGTTTTGCGATACGTTGCGTAGCGCCAAAGTAGGTAATAATGGCGTTTCCGGGAAAAAATAATTATTTATAGCTGATGATAGTTATGGATAGTTTACACTATTTCAGTATTTGCTAAGCTGTCCTTTACACCCTGTATAAAACCAACAAGACACAAAGTGGATAGATACCTATTTATTTGTTTTTAGCCTTTGACTGTTGTGGAGTATTTTGTCTAAAAACCCTTTTTGCAAGGATAAGTATCAAAGTTCTAAGCGGAATTCAAAATAACTGTTTCATTTCTGTCGCTTATTTGCTTCGTCAATTTATCTATAGAACTGATAGCTAGGTATATGAAAGGTTGTTTTTAAAAATATAAAAATGATTCCTATAGAGTGCTGAAGATATACCTAGATATACCTTCTGTTACACCCTCGTATTAATTTAAATTAAAAATGGTGTTAATTTTTTTTTAAAAATATTCCTAGAGTGCTGAATATTGACTAGCTTTCCACTAAAACGAGATCGCGGGGTGGAAACCTTCCTTTTGATTACACCCTGTTTAGTACTAATAAGTAGCACTTGCTTTGAATTAGTTTAGTTTTGATATAACTGCGTCATAACAATTACTTACCACATAACTACATCATTCATAGGAATCCAATCAGACCAGTAATGAGGCTATTATACCAATCAATGCCTTCTCAATAGGGGTATTAATGTACACGTACAAACGTATATAATATAAACGACGTGACTAATTATAATTAACCAAATGTTTAAGCAATGACGTGGTAATGTGGAGAATGTTGTATATACATGTACTGAAGAGTATGGAAATTCTTTATAACTCAAAAACAGTGCTATATAATACATTTTAAAGGTAATTTAATAGCAAAGGCGGACTTATCCCTGAAGGGATCTTTTCCAGTATACCTAAGAGTAGTTGAGAGAGGAGACGCATGTGACGCAGGTTTCGATTCAAATAAATAAATAAATAAATTATAGTAATAGTTACTAATTCTAATTAAATAATACTTAGTGTAAAGCGGAACGAAACAAGTAAATAGTAATATAATATCTAAATATATAAAAGGAGAAACTGACTGACTGACTGACATATCAACGCACAGCCTAAACGGCTAAACGTAGGCACTTGAAATTTGGAAGGGACGTAGCTTAGGTACCGTAGAGGTGCACTAAGAAAGGAATTCCAGAAATTCCCACGGGAACGGGAATTAGCGGGAAAATCCTTTTGTATGAAAAATCTAAACCGCTTAAGTTAGACGCTTGAAATTTGGCATGCAGGTACCTTAGTAAACTTAAAGCTTAGTTGCAACAGGATATTGCAAAATTCCCACGGGAACGGGATTTTGCGGGAAAAAACTTTTGTATGTAAAAATCTAAATCTTAAACTAAATCAATATTTAATAAACTAAATGAAGGTCCATTAATGAACCGTCATTAAAGTGTAATCTGTTCAAAAGAAAAAATTAACACGCAAACGAAGTTGCGGGTATCAGCGAGTTTGTTATAAAACAAGATAAATACAATAAATTATGTGTACAATTATACATTTATTATGTTATATATAAATAAAATAGATCTATATAATATATATATATAATATATACAAAAGAGTTATTGTTCTTGTTATCGTGTAGGTATAGGGTGGCAAACTTGGCTAACTCTGGTGTCAGAGTTTCCAAACCGCATAATGGTCTGACTTGAGGAATTCAAGAGTTTGAAAGAAAATGTATGAAGGAATACAAAAAAATTGCCGATTTCGGTGCATTTGTCCCCGCTATTAGTTTCTAAAGCGAAGAGGGAATTACAGAAATCTTGAGTTAGCAACAGATTTGTTGTTTGTTGGATTCTTTGACCTATTTCACGATGTCTCATCACATACCTTGTAAATCTGATTTATGATAGCAGTGCTATCAAGGACCTCGCTATTTTTTTTAACATTGTAACACTAATAATTACAATGATTCAGTATAGGAATTCAAAAGCCTGAATTTATACAAATTGTGGACAAACCTTTCGGTACAAGAAACTATTTTATAATTAGGCTCTAGACAACAAAGAGAATTTAAACACTAGCGTTTTACTAAACAATGAGTTAAGCGCTATTTATTGAATGGCTGTTTAAGTAAGAAAAAACGAGCTTTTTCAATTTCTCTCGTAAAAAACAAGTTCACTTTTTTGCATATAAATAGACACTCGTTATAGAAAAAACGTTTTATAATAGTTTTAGTTTAAAGACATAATTAAATATCTTCTTATTTCTTTATTTTTTCACAAAGAGCAGAGGAGTAACTGGGAAAACGCGAAATTCGCGTGTGGAAAACTGTTTTAGAAATATTATAGTTGACTTCATATCACATCACACTTATAATATAAAGGCAAAAGTTGTATCTTACTTCGCGTGGTATCTTACTGTGTATCTTACTTCTTCACGCATAAACGGCTGGACCAATTTTGAAAAACTTTTGTATGGAGGTAGCTGACACCCTGGCTACATAATTTTCCTGAAATCCCTCGGAAACGAAGTCCCGGGTGGAAAGCTAGTAATACTATATTTTACAGACCTATCAATAAATTTTGTTCGAGGCTTATCAGCTTCGATCAGCCAAGCTGACATGGACTCGTGAGATGATATTTTCATGTCGATATCGTTGTCGGGCGGAAAGAGACATAACCCGTCCATGTTAGATATGATAGTTTTCTATAGTTGATCGAAGGCTAGTGTTATTTGAAATTTGAATTTACCTACTGGTGCTTTCTACCTTTGAAAATCTGTGTTAGATAAGATTTGAAATGGTCTACGCTGAAGCGTCAACAAAGAATCTACATTGTGTTTTTTTAGATAAAAGAATATTTTTCATATAGAACACAAAAATTCGCTAGATAGAGTAGGGGTTTCCTAGTTTCATTCCGGCTTTAATAGAGAAATTGGGCCATTCTAGTTCGCAAAGCAAAGGCAACACTGACTAGCACGAGGCCCGGAACGCGGTACAAAGATAAAAATGACTGTTTCGTGTCTGTTTTCAGAAATAGGAACTGCAGTGAGTTCATCTGATAGCCTTCTGTGTTGTAGAATGAGTTTTCTGTTATTATAGTTTGTACAATAGATCTATCAACTCAAAATTACACAGTGAGAAGCACTCTTAACCATGGCGATAAATAATGTAAAATTTCAGTCCACAAAGAATTAAATTAGTTTTCACAATTAATTAGCTGGTGACTAAATATCAAGACTCAAAAAATTCAAAAACCGGTACTTATAAAAAACAGTTTAGATAACGTTTAATTTCAAATTGGCAGCGAGATTTATTATTTGGCAACAAAATTCATTTTCAGACGACAATTTTGATAGGTGAAAAAATATACTTTTGCCTTTTAAAAATTGTGAAAATGGAATATATTTTAATAGGTTGAGCATATAAAAATCGTACTAAAATTAATTTAAAAATAATACTAGAATCTTATTTTAGGGCTTCTGGGTTAAGATAAAAATAATGACTTGCCACTCATTTTTTAATCCAAGATGGCAGACATTTGTGATATATATCGCAAACTGTATTCGAGGGACTTTTCGAATCCGGATTTTTTTTTGCTATCTGCTGTCGCCAAGTCATTATTTTTAGCAGTCCATTCATGATTTTTACCTCCTCGTTTAATATATTGACTACCTTTTGCTACCATTTTCTAGCAGGCACTTCTCGATTTTATGGAGCCGCAATTTTGTCGCCGAGTCAATGTATTAGTCGCAAGTTTATTTTTATCGAAGACAGATTATTTATTTCTTACAGCTTTTTGCAGTAACCCGTAGAATTGTTTTTGTGTCGTACAAAATTGTACGTCATTCTTAATTATTAAAAACCTCCTTTTTTTGTAAAATTGGATAAAAATTTTCACAAAATCGAAGTAAGAGGGCTAAGCGGAGTAATTCTTGTTTGCCTTTGACCAACTCCTCCGTTTGGGCGAGTAGGCCTTCCTCTTGAATAACTCTTAAAGGAAAGTCAACAGTGGGACCCGAGCTCAAAGGCAAAGTTAAATATCGTCAAAGATTCCGAGTTACGAGTAGCTTGTACACAAATCAAGTTTCTATAAACATTAAACAAGGTTTGAAACAAAAGTAAATTACCTGGAAAAAAATAGAGGTAAGTATAACACTACTTGACATAATATAAGCTGTATAAATAGCAACGATACAGCTAAAGTAATGTTTCTAACTAGCTTTCCGCCCGGAACTTCTTTACCTCGGAATTTGGGGAAATTATAGCCTATGTGTAAATCCAGGGTGTCAGCTACCTCAGTACCAAATTTTATCAAAATTGGTCCAGTCGTTTGAGCGTGAAAGAGTAACAAACATACATCCATACTCACAAACTTTCACATTTATAATATTAGTAGAATAGTATAGGACATTGGTTCCCAATCTTTTTTCAGTTCGCGTCGCACTTATAACTTCAGAATTTGGTTTCGGCTAGATACAGTTGAAATAAATAGGTAGGTACAATGATGCTGATGCTGGTACAATGATGTAGATAGGCACGAAAATGTAAACATCCACATTATGAAGTTGAGTTTTTTTATTTAATTAGAATACTCAACAAAACAGCTACCTAGTTAATGTAATAGGTTGAGTTTTGTGATCTCCACACGTTTTTCAAAGCGTGTTACAGTGTTTATTTTGTCCCCGCCAATCCTTTTAAGTTATGGTTTCGGATTGGAGTATGGTACAGCATCGCCTCACGGCGCCGGCGGCACCCCCCTCCGTACTGTCTACGGCGCAACAAGGCGCCGCGGCGCACAGTTTGGGAACCCCTGGTATAGGATACATCAATAAAAAAATAGATTTCGTTTCGTGGGAATTTTTAAAAATCGACCTTTAGAGCATAGCTACTGGTTTTAGGAGTGAGGGCATGCGATTTTTGAGTCTATTGCTTGCTGAGCGTCGTAGAGTAGGTATTTTTATGAACCGTGCTTTTAGAGCAATGGAAACAATAATTTTAACTTCTCTGCCGCTCTAAGCTGCAGTCAGGCCTTTATTCCTTAAAATGAATCACTTTTTTAAACCCTGGTATTCAGGGCTTATTTTTTATTTATTTTGCAATAGAAAAACTTATACAAGGTGGCTTTTAAATTAGTTGGCGAAACTTTATGTGGAAGTTTGTTTGTTTGGATGGTTCCGAGGTAAAATAATACTCAGCGAAATTGATTGATATGTGGATTTTATCATAAAATGAATCAAAACATGTGACTGTGTTTAGTAAAAGGAACAACTTTTGAGGTAGTCAATAAGAGCAATGTACAAACCTCATCACAATAATTCTAAACCTTAAAGATTTTATCCCCAAAGTTGTACCTTTCTATTTTTACAGTCGCGTAAAGTTTCATTTTGCGTAAATTTATTGAAATGTTATAAGTAACTATAATAATGACTATTAAAACATTGACAGTTTTACCACAGAATTAAAACAATTTTCTTACGATGGTACAATTAATATGGGCATTTTACTTTTTTTTTCTTGACGTAGATACAGTTGGTTACAGATTTTTTACGAATATTTCTGTTGGTGAGATTTTTATACAAATTCTACTCAATTCATATTAAGTAAACTTATGTGACCATGTAATGAGCGACAACTGAGAGACTCATGTAGCCAATAATCCCGATGCTTGCAAAAAGTGTAAAATCCAATACTTGTTCCGGTAGCTTTAATTTTGTATAATCTTGGAGTAGCCTCAATGCAGCTAAAAATCTCACGGTGACAAACATTCTCATAAGATTCAAAGCCAGGTCCTCAGGTGGATCAGTAGTTATAAATAGACCGCTTACAAGCCAGAAAGGTGATAAGTATTTCAGCTCACTTAAACTGGCGGTCTCAATCTTGCCGTTACTTTGGTTCCACAAGTACATCAGCACGAATAAGGCACATATTTCCAGAACCATCAAAGCCGCATAGAAGTAGTAGGCCTCTAGTAATGACGTCATGATGCCTGTGTACCGAGACATTCATGCATAATTTTGATTCATGCACCTAAAATAAAAATACGGTATGTTCTTTTTAAGAGAACATTCGTATATTATTTTTATGTTTATTTAGCTACAATTTTGTTTGGTTAAGTTTCCAGTACATTTTAGAGCTAATTTTCTGTCACTTCTGAGTGCTGTCAGTTGACAGTGATACTTTTTTAACTCTGTCAGGTTTATCAAATAAAGAGGTTAAAACTGAAACAGATAAATATTATTATTATTATTCTGGGTTTTGTTAGGGAAAAAAAAGGTCCCTTGAAATCAATGTAGTAAACTGAGATGATATTTTAGTTTCTTCTAAATATTAATTAATGTGATTTAGACTGAGCTGGAGTCGCATTGACATTGAGATAACTCAGCAATTTCTCAGCAACCCCTCTCTATTTACCTGTTAACAGAGTCATGGAGGTAAAATAATATTCAAGTACTCCAAATGTGATATGAAATCAGGTGTTGGGTAAAAGGATAGGTAAATAAAATATTTGACTTGAATGCATTATTTAACTAATAATATTTTGGTTTGAATTCATCTTGATACAATAAATTAATGTTGAAGATACAGAATCAGTTTTGTAAAAGGTATAAAGTTTATTATTTTATTAAGTACATTAATAAATTGATAAAATGTAAGTATCAGAAAAATAGTTTACCACTTATTTAAAATTACAATTTTATAACACTGGAGGATTTCAAAATATAGCCAGTAAATTAATTTGATAGATACGCCTTAGTAGATTAATTAAAGGCAGAACTTAGAGGATTAACAGTAACTACTGAAAATAGTTTATTTTCAGTTTAACAGTTTAAACAATAAGAAACGGAAAAAAATGCTATTATTAAGAATAATCGTACTATTTTATTACAAAATAAATAAACCTAAATTATGAAAAGAAAACTCAAAACATTGTTAGTGTAACTTGAAAAAAACATAAATCTATAGATTCTACTTATAATATTATGGGTTTACCATGACTTGGCGTAGTGAAACAAAACCGCCAAAATCATAAAAGCAGAAATAGCATGAGTTATATAAACTGCTGCGTCCACCACCTGAATTGGCATGTCGCAAAACAAGTTATTGTAGACTATTAGCAGGCGAGAGATAAAGAATAAACGCATCAACCATTTCACGAGTGTAGGATTAGGTTGCGTAGTTACAAACAAAGCAGCTGCTAGCCAGAACGGAGCAAGTTGTTTGAGATCTTGATAATGTAAACTAGCTTCACTTGATTTGCCCACTAACAGGAAGATAAGTGGGTACAATGCTAGGAATTTGAGGACCAATAAAGCTGAGTACAAACAAAAGGTTTCTTTTGCTTCGGTGTCTGTTGCTTTTTGGACAATTCCAGTAAATACGCACGTGGCTAAACTAGCTTTTTTACCAAAAAAACCAGTTCCACCAATTGCAGAAGTACTAGAAGTGGCACCAATTGGAAAAGTCTCATCATGACAATGACAATTTGTGGCAACAGGGCCAAAAGGGACACTAGAGGCGCGATTGCGCCGAGTTCCACCAAGGGCACGCAGGCCACTAATTCCACCAACATCAGCTCGAGGAAAACACGTGCCACATGGAGCTCCAGAGACACCGGCAGCAGCTCGAGCACAACACGTGCCTCCTGGAGTTCCCACACCAGCAGCAACTCGAGGACAACACGTGCGGCCTGGAGGTCCAGGGACACCAGACGCTAGCCATGGTAGTATAGCATTATCGTTTGTGATGCCTTTCTTGTGCCTACCGTAATTACCGGCACAATTAGCGTGTATCGCTCTCTCCATTTATTTGAAATTTTGTTTCCACTATATTCCGATTTGTTGTTTCATCTTAGAATGTTTCTTATCTATTGTTTCAATATAGTACGAAATATCTTGAAATTAGGAGAAATATTATTTATTGTAAGGAGAGTCATTTTGAATGGTTTTTGTAATTATGTCATAGATAAAAAGATAAAAGTTTACGGCTCTTCCATTATGATTTTGCTAAGATTTCCCAATAACAATGTTTACTAAATATCTGTCATTTTAACTGACAGTATCTATGGTTGTACACGGTTCTAATTTTATCCATCAGGATAGGCAAAGAACATACAGCCAAGCCATATCTTTTAAAATTTATTTCAAACAAAGTCTTAAAAGCAGATTTTTTGTTTACATGCCCAGTCCTGAGGTTTCCGGACAAAGTTTAAACTATCGATCTCCGACTTGTCTATGGCTAGTAATTCATTTTTTTATTGTAGTCTTTTCGTTACTCCATATAACTTACACGAATAAAAAGAATAATCGTGGTATATAACTTATTTTTTCTATGTCTATGGAATAATCGCATGTCCATGATTTTTTTGACAAAATTTTAGTTCCACACAGATGACAAGAGATAGCACCACGGAAACCCGAACTTTAGCTCGATCTTCCAGGTTCCGATCTTCCTGAGCCAGATTGTGGTCAAGAATGAAGCTTTTATTAATTTATATAAAGAAAAAAGGGTTTATCATAAAAAAAAGGTTTTTCGCAAAAACTAAATGGTTTAATCAAGCATATATTTACAATATATGAAAATTATTATTAAAATGTTTGGATTTTTTATGTTTCACCACATTGCTGGTACACATCCTGATGATATGAAAAAACATCAGATAACCTACTTCAAGTCAAGCTGCTAGCACTCTCGAAATTCTTCAAATTCATTCTGACTTTGCACTTGCAAAAAGAGCTTAAAATGCATTTATGTAAGCAAATACCACAGCCAAAGCCATAAACATAGTAATAATGTACGTCATAAAATCGGCTAAATGAGGAAGTATACACGGAAGTTCGAATTTTAGGTTGTCGAGTACAAGAATGATGCTGGATATCACGTATGTTCGCAATAATAGCTTCAACAGAGTTTGGTTTGGTTTCGTCGTGCTGTACATTGCAGCGGTCAACCAAAACGGTATAAGGGTCATTAAATCTCCCATGTATGTATCGATAGAAATACTTTTGTGCAAAACCTTTTCGTTCATTATGTACATGAAAACAAACTTGAGTAACAGCAACGAAGAGTAGAAAGTAACAGTGTAATCCGAGGCAGTGGTGGCGGCGGCATGGGCGGCGGCGGCGATGGCGGCGGCCGCAGCGTTAGACTCTATGAACGAAGTTGGCTTTTCAGGATCCATATATAGTTTTTTATTTATGAAATCTGCATTCGTTTTTGTAACAGTCTGTACCCATTTTCTGTAATACGCGCCTAAATTATACTTGCGAATAAAGTGGTATACGCAATCAGAAATACAACGTTGGTGATACATAGATGTAGGTAACCTTAGTTTTTCTATAATTTCATATTTTCTATCCATTATTGCCAATATCATTGATTATTCCGCTATATTTTTGGGCATGTTCCTTTTTAGTTTCTAATATCTGTTGCTGTTTCAGTCAGAGAATATTCTTGGCATTTGATCTGTGAATTTGTTGTTTTTATCCATGTTTTTAACTGAGATTTATGTAATTTATTTACAAGGTTCACACACACATAATTTCTCTTTGAATTTGAAGTTTTGTACGTCATATAAAGCTTTAAATTTTTAGTTTAAGGCTTAAACTGCGTGAACATTCTGCCTTATTTTAATATGTGGAATAACAATTTATTTTAGGATTCTGTAGTTGATAGTTAAGGTAGTTGAAGTTGACACAGATCTATATCGAAATAGACGAAAAGAGCGCTTCAAACTGTATAAGAACCCAGAGTGTCGAATTTTCCGTACTTAAGATGACGTCACGAGCGAGAGTGATGGGAAATCAAGACCGCGCGGAAACGATTTAAAGGCGCTTAGTAAAATAATATAATGTAAATCCGGTTAAAATCGATTATCATTTACAGCATAGGTCTCAAGCGGACTGACTTAAGTCGGGCAAAGCTGTGACCGTGGATCATACTAATAAAAATTTTATATGTAGATTAGGACAGCTGCGACATGTCGCCCGGAGAGATCTCACATATTCGGGTCGATAGCAAATCGTATGTGACGACAAACAAGCAAACTTTCATTAGTTTGTGACGGTATACTTTCGCCAAAAAATAAAAAAAAGCCCGTAACGCATTCATTTTTGAGATATTCCAGAAAACCCTTCTGGTATAATTATTTTACTCTTTGCAGAAAGCTAAATGGTTCAGCTGGGAAAAAGCTGAACCACCTGTTTCTACCACTCCTAAGTGCGCTACACTCCAGGAATCAAGACCAAAGAAATGTGACAGAGAAATAGTCAAACTGAACATTAGCCACGAGTCGAATTTTGCTTTGTTGTCTTATTTATTTACCAAAACGCATCGCGGCCTTTTTATAAGAGCCACAATACAAATATCGAAGAAAGAGTTATTTTCCATCGCCTACCTACCACTTGGTTCAAGTGCACATAGCTCATGTCACTCTTGCTCCCCCGTCAATACTTGTGCAACTGATCGAGCTGATCCATTACTTCGTTCGGTCGTAAAGAAAGAATCCTGATATTCTAGCTACGTTGGTAATTAATTACCTTGTCTATCGGTCTAACGTACACCTTCCAAAGGTCTGGGACATAATTTCCTGTAATCCCGAATGAATAGACAAGCGTAAAAAAATAATAAGAGTCCGCACAACTATGACTCTCCAAAGGATGCATCACCCGAAGTCTTCCGTGACGAGATTGTACATTCCGTGGAAAGTTTGACGACCGAGGCTTGCAAAAATAATAATCTAAAAAAGTCATAAAAAAGTTTTATTTCATTAACGGATTTTACATAAATTTACAATGTGTGCTGGTACCCACACTAGGATTCTCTGTGTTGTGGGTTACAAGTTACAAGCCTCTTTCAAAGCCAGACATAACTGTGAGATGCGCAGTCTTCGGGATTATTTCTTAGCGAAGACTAACAATGCGATGCATTTGTGGAGTCTGACAAAGAGCTAATTCCGATGTCTCTGGCCGAACAGAGTAGCAAGCGCCGGCTGTGCTTTGTACTTCTGAACGAGAAACCATATGAGAGAGTAAGGAGCTGCAAGAACGCTTAATTTAATCAAGCTCCTTACGAGTTCCATACTGACTTGATACTAAAGAGAAAGTTCTATTCTGCTTGGTTATGTCTATGCAAATACTCACTATTAGCAAGCATGGAACAACCAGCAGCTCGAGCATGATGCGCGACAATTGAAAGAAATCGGCCGTCTCGTCCCTCAGGATATATCTCGTATAGTTGTTCGTCTCAATAACCTGATCTTGCATTGCAATAGATCACCGAATCACAGCCAGTGCAAGGAGTAGTTTTCTCGATATCGATAAAATATTTTGGGTTTTATAACAGTAATTCAAGATTAATCATATTAATTTATTTAAAACCTTGCGTCCTACTAAGGAGCTGCAAGGACACTTTAATAGAGGTCTTTACAAGTTCCATGTTGACTTGATATTGAGAGCAAGTTCCCATCTGCTTGGTGTTGTCTATGCAAATACTCGGTATTAGCAAGCATAGAACCACTAGAGATGATATGCCTGAGGGTCTCACCAAGCCTTTGGCAAGTAATTCAAGATTACGGTTAATTATATTTAATTTATTTAAAACCCTTGCGTCCTACTAACTGATTTCTAGAGTATTTGTGGAAAAATTTGATAGCTCGCACATTCTTTTACTTTAATATTAGTAAAGTATGTCTTACTTATAGGTAAGTTCACTTTGATTTCTACTTGGATAAAGTTTATACAGGGCTTTAGGTAAATCTCTTTCTACCTCTCGGGTGGTTAATGGATCATGGACTGGGAACTCAAAAAAAAACAAAATTTGAGTTCCCATACAAACTTCATCAGCATATAACGCATTTTGTATGGATACTCAAAAAAATTTTTTTTTTCGTATTTTGACCTATTATTGGGGGAAATTGTTCAGTTTCATCGACTGAGTAACCACCCGAGAGGTTGAAAGAGATTTACCTAAAGCCCTGTATATGTTCTATCAAGCTACCCTCTTGTTGCTGTTCACCAAATTCACATCCCTATTACGCAGAATCACAGACATATTTACTGAGTAAATCAAACTCATGAATACCTAACGAACATGTAAACTAAATTTCGATACACTCATCGATTTTAGGCAAATACCTGTGTGGATTGTGGCTGCAATAGATAATTTTCGTAATAATTGTGAATTGCTTGAAATGTTTCATAAATTAACTGTCTAAATGCTAATTAAAAATAGTTAATTTCTAATATCTACCGTTGATTTGACGTGTGCATCTGTGTGTTTGTCTGTGGTATCATATTTTTTTTATTTATTTATTATAAGATGGGTTAACTCTTGACCTCAATCTTGACCATAAGGTCAAAGATGAGGTCGACGATGGAGCGAGTTAACCCAGAAAATGCCTATAAAAGCACTGGTACTCCCACGTACCGACGGAACACAGCGAGCTGTTTGGCGTCGGACTTCGGTAGGAGGGTGGTCGCGAACCAGACGGCCCTTTACAGAGCCTACCACACCGCATGAGACCATAGGACGACACCTCAGATTCAGAAAAAAATGAAGTGTCGTTGCCTGGGATGGATTACTAGGAGGCAGGTCTCATTTGTGTTTCCTTAGTCGCCTCTTACGACACCCACGGAAAGAGATGGAGTAGTGTTATTCTCAACCGATCACCACACGGTTAAAATATATCACGGTTCATATCTCCTAAACGAATGGACTGATTTCGATGCGGGTTTTATTTTTAAAGCTGACGTAATTGAGTTCTTAGCTATATTTGATCAAAATTGGTTTAGCCGTTTAAGAGTTATATGGTGCTATAGCCGGTGATACTTCGTCTTCTTCTTCTTCATCAGCCCATATACGTCCCCACTGCTGGGGCACGGGCATCCCTCAATAACATAAGGGGTAAATGCCATACTCACCACGCTTGGCAGACGGGTTGGCGAGGGTTTTAATAAACTTTTGATCATCTGCACACAGAGAAGTTTTCCTTCTCTGTGTGCAGATGAACTTGCTGGTAAATACCTACCTTAGTCGCCTTTTACGACACCGCGGGAAGAAAGAGGTTGGTCCTGTGGTATGCGGACCTTCACGGAGGATCGGGCATAACGCAACTTCTTTCTCATTCGGTCATTTCGAAGAAGATAATTCGAATATCACTTTAAAAGGTTTGAAATGGTATTCGATGTCAAGATTCGAAAATTCGAAATGATTAAAGATCTGGTCTTGCGCCATTCATTGATTATTGTGAATTCGTTGTAGTGAGCTCGCGAAATAAGTTGTTAAATACGTTCGTAGGCGTGCAAATAGACTTAAATAAGCATTGCTAAACTCTGTAAACCGAGGAAGTGGAGGATAGTGAAATAAAAATTGTAACGGATGTGCAGATTTTGATTATAACCATATACAGAAGAGGAATCAAGTCTTTTAATTGAACGCCCCCAAGAAACACCGTTACAGTCCTATTCTACTCTGCCGGGGACTCACACGGCTTTTATTAAAGCACACGGCTTTTACAATTTAATTAAATTTAAGAGTTTTATACTCTACGCAAAACGCTCTTGTTGACCTCCTCTCTCCTATCCATCGTGAAATCAATCCTTATCCTACTAATATTATAAATTTAAAAGTAAAAGTATTTTTTTTTGTCTGCCATTCCTTCATGTCATAACGAATCGATAGATTTTTGCACAGGGATAGTTGAATTAAAATTAATTAGACTTTAAATTAGTAAGCGAAACTTTACGGGTTTTTTAAATTTTTTGGGTTAACTCTTGACCCCAATCTTGACCAAGGTCATAGATGAGGTCGACGATGGAGCGAGTTAACCCAGAAAATACCAATTAAGGCACTGGTACTCCCACGCACCGACGACGGAACACAGCGGCTATTTGGCGTCAGACTTCGGTAGGAGGGTGATCACGAACCAGAAGGCCTTTTACAGAGCCTGCCACACCGCATGAGACCATAAGACGCCACCTCAGATTGAAAACCAACTGAGGTGTCGTTGCCTAAGACGGATTACTAGGAAGCAGTAATCAGTCTTAGGCAACGACACCTCAGTTGTCGCCTCTTACGACACCCACGGAAAGAGATAGGGTGGTGTTATTCTCAACCAGTCACCACACGGCCAACTAGAAAAAACATAATCAACCTACTATATCAGCCTCCTGCCCGCAAGTACATATATAAAAATAATATATTTCACTTAAGCACTGTACTATTTAATAAACTACCTGACAATTTCAAAATGATGACCGTAGACCCCCTTAAACTTAATTTGACAACATGGTTACTTCAACATTGCTTCTATAGTACTAAGGAATATCTTGAATTTAGACATTAATGATGTGCTAACTGACCATGATGCTTGACATTGTTTTTACTTTTACTATCTACATTTTATTTCATTTATCTTCTATTGGACATTGTATTGACTAGCATAATTTTAATTGAATTGTATATTTTGATTTTTTTTCTATTGGACATTGTATTGTATTGATTGACATAATTTTAATTTAATTTTCCTTATATTTTGCACGCTTCGCTATAAGCTGAAAACACTGCGCTTGTATTATGTGAACATCCTGTATTTATACTGTTTTCTAGCAATAAATATATTCTATTCTATTCACGGTGGAATTCTCCCTGTCAAACGGAACAATTTTCTACAAGGAATCCCATACGTGATAAGATATTGCTTCTTAGCAATGGGGCCGCCTTTTGTACCCTGACATAACTTTTTTGTATAAAATGTAACTGTACCTTATCTGTGTTGGAGTGCAATAAAGTATATTGTATTGTATTGTATAATTCTATACAGTAAAAAAAATTTTTTTACCCCCGTCATTCATCCTTATCCTTACTATCCTTACTTATTAATATTATAAATGCGAAAGTAACTCTGTATGTCTGTCTTTCTGTCCGTCTTTCACGCCTAAACTACTGAACCGATTTTGATGAAATTTGGTACACAGATAGATTAGAGCTTGGGAAAGGACAAAGGCTACATTTTATCCCACAGTTGGGCACGATATAACCTGTAGTCCACGCGGCCGGAGCCGCGGGCGGAAATCTAGTCTTGTATAACTTTTATACCATCTCAATTACGCCAGCTTTCAAACAAAAAAAATCGAATTGAAATTGGTCCATTCGTTAACCTTTTCACCGCCAAAGTCTGATATATCAGACGTTTAAGTTTCGTGCCCTCGCCGCCATAGTCTGATATATCATAATTTTTTTTTTACTTTAATATCGTTCACCAAGCGTTCGCCATACGCCACAACATTAAAAACATTTTTTTTTTGATGTCGTGGCGTGTGGTGGGCGTTTTTGACGAAAACTCTTGGCGCTAAAAGGGTTAAGGAGCCACGATGTCGCAGACTCAGATACATAGTATACACACGTCAAACTTATAACACCCCTCTTCTTTTGTCGGGACTGTTTTTAGTTGTTGTATGAAACTTTTCCTTCAAAAAACTGATGGGAGATATCAATTAAAGTCCAGAATGAATTCACGTAATATACAGGGCTTTAGGTATCTCTTTTTCAACCTCTCGGGATTTTAATCAGTCCACAAAACTGAACAACTTTCCCAAGGAACATAGGTTAAAATACGAAAAAAAAAATTGAGTTCGCATACAAACTTCATCAGCATATACCTAGCGCATTTTGTATGGGAGATCAAATTTTTTTTTCGTATTTTGACCTATGTTCCTTGGAGAAGTTGTTCAGTTTCATGGACTGATTAACCACCCGAGAGGTTGAAAGAGAGATACCTAAAGCCCTGTATATTGAACAACAGTACGCGTGTTTTCTGTTGCCCCGTGACATAGAGACTGACGTAAGAATCGTGGTGAGTGGCTGCCCCCGCTATCCTTAGATTTAGCGTTGTGTCAGCTCAGCACCTACATGTCTCCTATAAATTAAATGCCATACAAAGACAAATCATCTGATCGCTTAGGTTGTATGGAGACGAGATTATTTTTTATCATGTTTGTGTCACGTATGAGCTTAATGGACTGATCTTGAATTTGGATGTTTTCTCTCAGCCTCATATATGCGACATTTAAGAAAATAGTAGTGGAGTACTTTTGTGATAATTTTCCACGTCAAAAACGTAGGAGTCACCGACTTCAATCCCAAAAAGACAATTTTTTTTGAGAGTTTCCCCGAATTTCTTCAGGATTCTACCATCAGATCCTGGTTTCCTTACCACGGGACCACCCTTGGGATATTCCCTTTCCAACAAAAAAAGAATAATCAAAATCGGTTCATAAACGACGAAGTTATCCGCGGACATACATAAAAAAAATATACGGTCGAATTGAGAAACCACCTCCTTTTTTGAAGTCGGTTAAAAATCATAAATTAAGTAAAACATTAATTATTAAGTAACATTTTAATTTGTTTACATTATTGCATGACATTACACTAAATTACATGTATTTCAAACTAGCATTACGCTCGGGAAATCGTTCCTGTGGGAATTTGGGAAAATTATATAGCCTATGTCCATCGGAGATAATGTTGCTTCCTAATGGTGAATTTTTTTTTTAAATCGGTCCTTTAGTTTCGGACCCTATTCAATGCAAACAAAATAAAACATTTTTAACAAAAAATTGGCCCGCCTTCAAAAAGGGTGAAATATTTTTTTAACACTAGAGCGCACGCGCTCTAAAATACTCCTAGAACGCTCGCGCGGGCTACGGGTGTAGCCCACTTCCATGTCATTTTCTGTCTTCAAATAATGATAAAATAAATAAAACACAAAATATTATTATTAATAAACCTTTTATTTATATAGACATATTATTTCTTTAACAAAATTTTATCTTTGGAATTAAAATTTGGTGTAATTACGAAACTTCTAAAAATCAACATTATTTGGACAGTGCGAGATCAATCAGCCTTAATTCTAGATTTACAATAAATAGCATATTGCTAAATACTATTTTTACTATCAACATAGTATAGGAAATCAAAATTATAAAAAAAAAAATATTCGCTATCTACGCATTGAGGACACAGAGTCACCTGATGGTCACTACAAATGCGCCTCATACATTTGCTGCACTGTTTGCGAGTGCTGCGGTCTCGAACTCTGCTACAAAAAGAACAGCGACCAACATCACCCCGAATCGGCACAAGAGTATCTCTATCTCTTTGAAATTTAGTTTTTTGGTATCTATGTTAATGTTTGTTGATTCCACAAGAATATACAATATGTCCGCACCAAAGAAAAGGGTAAAGGACTGAAGAGCTGTTTTAGCGTCCTTTGCCACGCCTAATGCACCCGGGGGACGAGAAACAATATTGTGGGATCGTGTTCTTGTAGTAGGCGATGGTACTTTACTCCATTTTGTTCCATTACGAGACTGATAACTGGCCAAAGCTGACAAAGGAATATCGTCGTCAGACATCTCTTGTTCCGCATCCACCTCTGAGCCATCTTGCTCACTTTCGGACTCGTGTGGAAAATGATAGGGTACATTTTGTTCCACAGGATCTTCTACTTCTTCATTTTCACTTGAACTAGAACTATCGCTGTCTTAATCGTCCTCCATCAACCATTTTTGTATCTGTTTTTCATTAGTTGCATTTGTTGCCATAATTGTCTAAAAAGATAGAAATACTATGTAGTTATACATTAATATGACGTAAACATAACCTATTATTAATATTATATGAACTTTGTATAAGTATATTACAGGAACAATCATATATTTACCTTTAAACTTGACGAGATCTTTATTGAAGAAGTTCCTCGAACGCTCGCGCGGGCTACATACGTAGCCCAGCAACATTAAAGGCAATTTACGAAGACGTCCTTGCGCCGCGAGTCTCGGCACGCCACTGACGGGTGCAGAGATTCCTACTAAAAGAATACCTAAGATGGCGACACTGTAGCGCGAATCGTTTTGACAAAAATGCCAAAAATATCACTGTGGGCTACACTTGTAGCCCGCGCGTGCACTCTAGTGAGCTGTGTTCACGAGTAAGTAGTGGTTACGGGTAAAACAGCAAATAGGTGAATTCATAGCGGAATATGGTAAATAGAGAGGAATTTTTTTTTGACGTCGGCGCCGAACAATCACGCGCATGGCATAACTATCTTAGTTTTTATACTGCCAAAAAGCTTGTGCGAATACTTATTTTATTTAACTAGGAGACGTATTTTTGAAACAATAGAATTCCAATTCGCATACGAATTGACAAGATTTGTATGCGATTCTCATGTGAATCTTGTCAATTAGCATGCGAATTGGAATTCTATCGTTTCAAAAATATTCTCATGTGAATCTTGTCAATTCGCATGCGAATTGGAATTCTATCGTTTCAAAAATACGTCTCCTGGTCCTGTTCAAACCGGCGCCGACGTCAAAAAAAAAATTCCTCTCTATTTACCAAATTCCGCTTTGAATTCACCTATTTGCTGTTTTACCCGTAACCACTACTTACTCGTGAACACAGCTTTAAAAAAATATTTCACCCTTTTTGAAGGCGGGTAATTTGTTTGTTAAAAATGTTTTATTTTATTCTTTTTAAAAGGTTATCATTTATCATTCATATAACTCCCTCGTAGATCCATACTAATATTATAAATGCGAAAGTAACTCTGTCTGTCTGTCTGTCCGTCTTTCACGCCTAAACTACTGAACCGATTTTAATGAAATTTGGTACAGAGATAGATTAGGGTCTGGGAAAGGACATAGGCTACATTTTATCCCACAGTTGGGCACGATATAACCTATAAAGCTAGTTTATTATAAAGCACTAAATCACTCGAGATTAAAGAGCGATATAGTGATCAATTACTTTCACCCCACGGAAAGATATGAGGTGGTGATATTCATAACCAGTCGCAAGATGGCAAGAAAGATACGGGGTAGTACAATTCTCAAACCGATCGCCAGATGGCATGAAATGTATAGGGTGGTGGGTGATATTATCAACCGATTACCAGACAGCAGGGAAGATGTGTGGTGGTAATATACGTTACCGGTCACTAAACGGTAGATCCCCACAAAGGAGCCCCAAAAAACAACTTAAAAGTCTCAGGGAACTACTTCGTTTTTACTTCGTTTACATTGATGACCTATTATCATCCACATATATGACCGTTAATTTCAGTTTTTTTTATTTATGACCTAAACTACTGAAGCGATTTCGATAAAATTTTTATGGGACTAATCTGGAAGTAGATGCTTCCGAACTAAAAAAAATTTTTGAAATCGGTTTACAAATGACGAAGTTTTGAGGTAACAAACATTTTTAAAAAAATCACCCGAATTGATAACCTCCTCCTTTTTTTTGAAGTCGGTTAAAAACAAACAATCAAATCCTTCCTTATAATTTGTATAGATATAGATTATTTACAATATTTGAAAATGTTTACAATTTTTACAATATCAATATCGCATTTTGCTGAATTTTATAGTTAGGGTCAGTTCACACCGCGACGCGACGCTGCGCGCACATTATGATAGAGCCACTCAACATTGAATTTTATTGATTACATGAAAAGATAAACATTTCATTGTAAGAACGGCGCGGCGCGCCGCGAGGCATCTTTAGGCGCAACGCTGCGTGATGCAACGTATTCTAAATTCTCACATGTAATAAATAAAATTCAATTTTGAGTGGCTCTTGCGTCGCGTCGCGGTGTGAACTGACCCTTATCATTATCTTTATTTGTTATTATTGTATTATTTTACTTGAAATGTTTTACGTCGTTTAACTTATTTACTTATTGCAGTTATATAATTTTTCCTTTGACTCGTATTCTCGATTTGACTCGTATTCTTTCCTTTTTATTTTACAATTATTATTTTTTATTTTAAAAAATAACAATTATTTAAGTGTAAGGATAGGAGAAAATGCATTAAAAAAATCAATAGAATAGTTTGCAAATGTTGTATATTAAATGTATTACGTAGATTGTGAATATTGCTTGTGATTTAATATATGTAAGTACATAAAATAATTATAAATAAATAAATGTTTCTTGAGGAATAATTTTTCAGTTTAGTGGTCTGATTCTAACTAATTTAAAGGCAACTGAAATTGTAAGTAAAAGTGAAGTAAAAAGTTATTTATTGTCACAAAATAATTACAAATGAAGACTTAATAACTAAATTAAAAAATAATAATAAAAAAGTGTGACAAAAGGAGAATGGCTCAGCTTGTGCAGTGAGAGGCCGAAACCAGATGACTGCGCTGTAGGTATACCTGAAGAAGATTAAAATTCAAAAACAGTTTTTAACATTAATTATTACATATTTTAGTCTCTATCTCGCGTGTTGAAGGTTCTAGGGTGTTTCGTTACTTTTCATCGGCGATTCTTTGTTTTCTTCATCAGAAGCAGTTTGTTCAGTAGACTCTGTTACTTCAGGTTTTCTATTCCTTCTTTCTTTCTCCTCTTTCTTGTTTTCATTTTTATAACTTTTTTCACGGGTCTCTTTAACTTTATCACTAGACCATTTCGAGTTTAAGAAATTTGACATTTCATGAAACTTTCCAGTCATTGCCTCTGTCATAATGCTCCATGCTGATCTGAGTAAACTTTCAAACTCTGCTAAAGGAAAATACAAATGATGTGTTTGATTGAAGGCAATGATATGTGTACCATTGTCTAAAGCATTTTGTGGTTCTATATTATAAATCCCTCTAAACTTTGCTAAAGTAGACTCATCACTTGATCCTTGACGTCCGATGGCTTTTGGTTCAAAATTGAAGACCGGAAACTCATTTTCATCCTTTCTATTACTATGTTTGTCACTATTAAATAAGTTCACGCTTTTTTCAAAATTTTTATTGAAACTACCAGATTTTCTACAATGTCCCTTGTGCCGAATTGTCAAGTCACGATGCATGGTTAGTGCTAGTCCAAAATGGCAAATGTTTGAGTATGTAACTGAATCTGAACCGCAAATGGCTATTTTTCCCAAGCAGAAGTTACGGCACACTGAGGTGCTACCTTCTCCTCTCTGTGGTATCAACCTTATTGTTGGTAATAACATATTTTCTCTGAAGTCCGTAGCACAAACTACCACATCACTATATGCCGATTTGGTTTCACAGTTCTTTAATGAAAAAATGATCCCCAAAACTGAAAACAAAAGGATCATCTTGAACTGAATTGAATAAGATTTCAAACAATTGACGAGATCATTCGAAGAGAAGTTAATTGCGTGGACAATGTCATTAAGTGTAACTATTGCTGTTTCAATCAAAAGCCTTATCTGTAAATGGCAATATAAAATTGTAATTAAATTTTCCAACGTCACCTGAGCGGAGTAAAGCCGAGATATTGTAAAGATGAAATTAATCGCCAGAACGTGAAAAAAAATATTTTTTTGTAGGTAGACAAGAGTATGACTATACTGTGACTATAACAGATACATGCCTTGTGTTGTCTTAGAATTTAGAATGCTCTGTGGCGTGGACATTAATGAAAATAAAACTTAAATGTGTTGGTGCCTTCTAGAAAGACTTAATTTAGGTATGAAATTACCATTTTTTTCTCACCAAGCATTGAAAAAAAAAATCAAGGCCCCATACAAATGCAATTCAGCCGATTGCTCAAGTTGTATGGAGAGGCTAAACTATTTTGCAAGCTTTTTTATTTTTATTATTTGTTGACTTCCCCTGTTAGCTAGTTAGTACGTGTGGGACAAACCTTGCTAGTTAAATTTGATCCACTTTCCGGTTTCCGATTGAGCTGAAATTTTGCATGCATATGTATAACGCGTGACAATGCATCTGATGCGGAGCTGGAAGGTGGCCATAAGAACTCCGCAATAAAACGACACAACTCCATCGAGTTTGGGCTCGTTCGATTCGTTTTGACAAGTACTTTGCTCCTATATGGCAGAAAAGCTTGTTTTACAAAAAAGTTTTTTAATTTTAGAGTTATTTCACATTTCGACCAATTTTTCTTAGGGAAAGTTGTTCTGTTTAGTGGGCTGATTCACTTCCTTAATTTGTCAACCAATTTAAAATCATCCAATATTAAGGCCCGTATTACAGAAGTAGACTTAAGTCTTGAGCTATACTTAAGTATTGATTCTCTCTTTCTCTCACTATTAAAATGATAAAGACGACTGCTACTTAAGTATAGATCAGAGTCTGAGTCGCGTTCTGTAATACAGACCTAAGAATGTCACCGTAAGATTAAGAATGTCGTTAGTTTATAATCTGTCTCGAGAATTTATAAACTCACTTATACTAAGATTATACTAACGGAAAATACTTAATACGTTAAATTGTAAGCGGTTGATAAAGTTCATAATTTAATAACGACGTTTACGATACTAAATAATGCCTGAGTAATTAATGATAAGGGGGTACGCTCACCATCTCAGTGCCCCAAGTCAACCTCTCCTGCTCGTGGTGCATCCTGCTGATCAACGAACGAGGCTCTGACGACCGAAACAATGGCGGTATATCCATTCAAATAGCGTGGCTAAATGCAACAGACCAGTGATGGGCAGCAGTATCACTGGTGCGAGAAGCTACGCTCTGCGATCGCCAACCCGCATTGCCCAGCGTGGCGATTATGGGCATAACCTCTTATGGCAAGCACACATTTACCAAGGCCCCCGTTCCCGGCCGCCCCGCTATTCCTAACCAAGGCGGCGGTCATGGTTACGGCGGGGTAGGGGGTGCTAAGAATCCCCGGGTTACGGTAGGCCGCCACCTCCACGAACAATTGACCCTGGCTACGTACAACGGACGCACGCTGCGACTCGACGAGCACCTTCTACAGTTGGAAGAGGAACTGAAATGCATAAGATGGGGCGTTCTGGGACTAAGTGAAGTCCGAAGAGAGGGAGAGGACACCGTAACCTTAGAATCGGGCCATCTTATGTATTTCAGAGAAGGGGATCAACTTTCCCAGGGCGGGGTCGGGTTTCTGGTCCATAGAACTCTCGTTGACAACGTTGTCGAAGTATCCAGTGTGTCGACAAGGGTTGCGTACATAATTATTAAGCTGACCGAAAGGTACACCCTCAAAGTCGTGCAGGCCTACGCACCGACTTCGACATACTCGGATGAGGATGTGGAGATTCTCTACGAAGACATATCAAAGGCCCTGCATAACACCTCCAGGGCCCACTACAACGTTGTCATGGGAGATTTTAACGCCAAAGTGGGAACAAAGTCCGGCAGCGAACGCTCAGTTGGACCGCATGGTTATGGGAGCAGAAATGACCGGGGGCAAATGCTTGTTAACTTCCTCGAAAAAGAGGGGCTCTTTATGATGAACTCGTTCTTCAAGAAACAGCCCCAAAGGAAGTGGACGTGGCAGAGCCCCGATGGTCAAACTAAAAATGAGATTGACTTCATCATGACGGATAAAAGGCGCATATTCAGAGATGTCTCAGTGATTGCTAGGTTTAAAACCGGAAGCGATCACCGACTTGTCCGGGGCACTCTGAATATCGATTTCAAACGCGAAAGAACCCGCTTGATGAAGTCTAGGCTCCGACCAAATACGCTCCAAACCGTGATGGGCTCCGAACTGTTCCGGATAAAACTGGAAAACCGATTCGCTGCCTTTGAAACCACAGGTGATGTTGACCAGAAGCTCGATCAAGTACTGAGCACTCTTCGAGAGGAAGGCACAAAGCTCTGCCAAACGAGGCGTACAGGCAAGAAGTCAAAACTTTCGGGAGGGACTTTAGAGCTAATGAGTAAAAGACGAGAAAATCCCCCGTCAACTTTGTCAGAACACCGGGCGCTCAACAAACAAATCACGAAACTGGTACGACGTGACCTCCGAGCTTTCAATACGCTCTTGGTTGAAAAAGCAATTGAGCAAAACCGGGGGTCGAAAGTGTTCGTCCAGTCACTCGGGAGAAGCCACCTGACGAAGTTGACCACAGCCACGGGGATGAAGGTCACCTCAAAGCCGGAGATCCTCTCGGAAGTTAAAAACTTCTACAGCCAGCTCTACGCCTCCTACGCACCTCGACCTGAATCTCGAAATAGCGACCATCGAGCTACCCTCACACGCCACTTCACAGAAGACCTGCCCGAAATCAGCCTGAACGAGATCGAGCTGGCCCTTAAACAGCTTAAAAATGGAAAAGCCCCAGGTGAGGACGGTATAACAACTGAGCTTCTTAAGGCAGGGGGAATTCCCGTACTGAGGGAGCTCCAGGAGCTATTTAACACCGTTCTCTTTACCGGGAGAACTCCGCGTGCGTGGAACAAGAGCGTAGTCATCTTGTTTTTCAAGAAAGGTGACAAAACCTTATTGAAAAACTACAGGCCGATATCGCTCTTGAGCCACGTATATAAGCTGTTTTCAAGGGTCATCACGAATCGTCTTGCGAGAAGACTCGACGAGTTTCAACCTCCCGAACAGGCCGGATTTCGTAGTGGATACGGAACCATAGACCACATCCACACAGTGCGCCAGGTTGTACAGAAAACTGAAGAGTACAATCGGCCCCTGTGTCTAGCTTTTGTGGACTATGAGAAGGCTTTTGACACAATCGAAACCTGGTCTGTTCTGGAATCCCTGCAGCGATGCCAAGTAGACTGGCGATACATCGAGGTGCTGAGATGTCTTTATGAAGCCACAACGATGACCGTCCAAATACAGAATCAGCAGACCGAACATATCCACCTGCGTCGAGGAGTGCGACAGGGTGATGTCATATCACCGAAACTGTTCACTAACGCTCTGGAGGATATGTTCAAGATGCTGGACTGGAAAGAGTACGGCATCAATATAAACGGTGAACACATCTCGCACCTACGATTTGCAGACGACATCGTCATTATGGCTGAAACGCTGCAGGATCTTCAACGGATGCTGGACAGTCTAGCTAATGCGTCTCAGCGTATAGGGCTCCGGATGAACTTGGATAAAACCAAAGTCATGTTCAACGAACATGTTGACCCGGGGCCGGTCGCGGTAAACGGAGTCCCCCTCGAGGTTGTTTCTGAATATGTGTACCTGGGACAGATGCTCCGAGTAGGTAAAAACAACTTCGATGGGGAAGCTAAGAGACGGATACAGCTGGGCTGGGCAGCGTTTGGGAAACTCCGCCGAGTCTTCACGTCACCCATACCTCAAAGCCTGAAAACGAAAGTTTTCAATCAGTGCGTCCTACCCGTGATGACATACGGAGCCGAGACGTGGCCACTCACAGTGAGACTAGTCCACCAATTTAAGGTCGCTCAGCGAGCTATGGAAAGGGCTATGCTCGGTATTTCTTTGAGGGATCGGATTCGAAACGAAATAATCCGTCAGAAAACCAAAGTTACCGACATAGCCCGGCGAATTAGCAAGCTTAAGTGGCAGTGGGCTGGTCATATCTGTCGTAGAACCGATGGCCGTTGGGGCAGAAAAGTTCTAGAATGGAGACCACGAATCGGCAAACGTAGCGTAGGGCGCCCTGTTACTAGGTGGGGTGACGATATTCGTAAAGTAGCGGGCAGTGATTGGAGGAGGAGAGCTGAAGACCGAGCTCAGTGGCGTGCCATAGGAGAGGCCTATGTCCAGCAGTGGACTGATACAGGCTGATGATGAGTAATTAATTACTCGATGTCTGCTGTAAAACTAGATTCGCTGACTCACCTACAGATTTTTTTTTCTTCTTTTTCATGGCTGACTCAGTAAGGTCAACGTTCATTAAAATTAATGCTACTTTAAATATCATACTGTTACTTTCTGTCCAGCAGCTCTAGCACGATAACGACAAACTCGCGCTCAGCTCACGCTGAAACTTCACTTTGATTGCGCCAGGGTTCCGCGCAAAGGCTTGCTCGCCCTATGGCGTTGTATCTGTTGATATTTTGATATAGGACCGCGGTGTTGTCGCGGCGCTGTCACTATTGTACTCGGCCTGCTGATGACGTAAACGGGGACGGCTTACATTTAAAACAACTGTAACTTTAATGAATATATCTGTTAATTAGTGTAAGCTTGATAGTTACTTGTAGATAGTGTAAGAGCTGCTAGTTAATGTATTAAGATGATTGCTATTCATTAATAAGTTGAACTAATAGAAGTAAGTAGAACGCGAAGGTAAAAGAGGGGATGTATTTTACGAAAAAAGTTAGGTAAGAAATTTAAAAATACGTAAGTCTAAGAAAGGAAAAACCCTCGTCAAAAAAAGAGATGTGTTATAACTTATATTATAATTTTGACATGTGTATTTGTGTGCCTGTGTATCTGCATCGATGCGGTTTTTGAAGTGAAAACTTCTTCAGCGGCGTTGTGCACTGTTTGGATGGGTAAAAAATGTTAAACTCGCGTCAGGATCGCGTGACCCTGGTCGAAAATTCGTAAGACGGAGGGTGAAGTGAAAACTTCTTAGACCGCAAGGAAGTAATATATGTTCAAGTTTTCACTTCTGGCAGTTTTTTTTAAGCTGACACAATTGAGATAGTTATTAGCTTTAGTTGATAAGAATAGGTTCAGTTGTTTAAAAGTTGTAAACAATTAATGTCGGGGTTCATACAACTTTTTTAATTTAAGAGTGATATTACCTATTAAAATACTTAAAAATAGGCAAAATCAAGAAAATTGTTGACCCTAATCTTATAAAAAATTTATAATAGATCGAAAAACTTAGGCCCGTATTACAGAAGGAGACTCAAGTCTTCATCTATACTTAAGTGGCCAGCCGTGTGGTGATCGGTTAAGAATAACACCACCCCATCTCTTTCCGTGGGTGTCGTAAGAGGCGACTAAGGAAACACAAATGAGACCTGCCTCCTATTAATCCATCCCAGGCAACGAGACTTCATTTTTTTCTGAATCTGAGGTGTCGTCCTATGGTCTCATGCGGTGTGGTAGGCTCTGTAAAAGGCCGTCTGGTTCGCGACCACCTTCCTACCGAAGTCCGACGCCAAACAGCTTGCTGTGTTCCGTCGGTGCGTGGGAGTACCAGTGCCTTTATAGGCATTTTCTGGGTTAACTCGCTCCATCGTCGACCTCATCTTTGACCTTATGGTCAAGATTGTGGTCAAGAGTTAACCCATCTTATAATAAAAAATATAATAAAAAAAAGTATTGATTGTCTCTTTTCTCACTATCAAAATGACAAAGATGACTGCTACTCAAGCATAGATCAGAGTCTGAGTCGCGTTCTGTAATACGGACCTTATACCTCTGCATACCAAGCTGAAAGGTTTTCGCCACAGCGTGCGTCGCTTCGACGTTATTCCAATCTAAACTGCGTACGGGACCCTCTGTAGATTACCTAGTAGAATAGGAGTTTAAAGTACCATAACAGTAACGAGTACGTACATTGAAGTAACGTTTCTCTTACCACAATGACAAGATGGTTCTCATTACCCCCGTTCTTATGTAAAGTTAAATGAACAAGTTTTGAATGTAAGTGTTAGGTACCACATCACATGAAGTTGTCCTAATATGCCGCGTTTACATACTATTAGGACCTTGTTACGTTTATTGTCTTTTTAAGGTTGTATATAGGTTAGAAAGTCTTAATGTTTAATCTAACATGTAATGTGTCACCTAATCAGCTTGAAATAAAAAATTTAAACACTGTTTCGTAACCAGTGGAAAAATTGATGAAGGAACATATTATTTGGGTTTTATAAAAAAACTAATTTATTTTACTTCTGAAAAAATATTGGCAAAATTTAGTATCAGATTTTACTGTATCGTAGGTGAAAGGCTGAAAACCCATCACGACAATTAATTAAATTCTTGTAAAAATGGCTTTCCAATATCGCGATTTTGCCAATGTTTTAGTACGTTTTCTTACCTAACAGATTTTCGTGTATCTTAATATACACACATCAACACGGTCTAGGGATATTGCACGATTTTTCATACATAAGAGGTCTTTTTGAGAAGCTATAAAGGCATACTAGAGATACATGGAGGGCTATAATTTTCAGACGAGCAAGTGCTAAACCTAAATTTTAAATTCTAGTCAATAAATTTTGTTTTACTTGAAATTTGTGAAAACGTGACGGAAACGAAAATGAAAATGCACTTTTTGGCTGCTTTTTGTATGAAAATGGTTGAATTTGCGCAATTTTTTTTTTCATTTTCATCACGTTTTTACAAATTTCAAGTAAAACAAAATTTATTGACTAGAATTGAAAATTCAGGTTTAGCACTTGCTCGTCTAAAAATTATAGCGCTACATGTATCTCGAGTATGCTTTTGTAGCTTCTCAAATAGAGCTCTTTTGTAGCCTCTCAAACAGACCTCTTTTGTATGAAAAATCGTGCAATATCCATAGACCGTGTTGATGTGTATATATATGTCGCAGGGATATGACAAAATTAGGGACTTGGCCAAATCTCTAAGTGATTTGACCAAATCCCGGCAAATGATCAAATAATGACAACATTTTAACATATCCCTAAACAAATCTGGAGATTTGACCAAATCTCGAATCTGGTTTAGTGAAATGACAAAAACTAAGTTTGAGTGTTTAATTAAAATGTTTAATTGGTAAAGACAAGTATTTTAATTTGAACATAAATCTCAAAAATCACTTCCTACTAATCGTATCATTTAAGTACCTACGTCAGAGCTGGCTACGTCAGAGGGCGTACGATTTGAAGAGCAACGAAACTTTGTAGGTAGTAAGCCATTCTAATATTCTTATCAGATCGAGATGCCTGCTAGCTTTTCATTGGTGGGTTTAGGTATGGCAAGGTGTTAAAGGTGTTAAAAAATTAAAAGGAATTAAAAATCCAAACAAATGGAGGAGTATTTGTGAGAATAATTTACTTGATACGAGAAAAATATAAAATAAAATATTAGTTGGTGGGAAAGCAGCGGTAGGCGACGTTGAAAATTCAAACTTTGACGGTGCCTGCCACTGCTTTCCCACTTATTAATATTTTATTTTATATTTTTCTAGTATCAAGTAAATTATTTGCAAAAATACCTCACAATTTTTTTAAGTTTTTAATACCTTTAACACCCTCCAATATTTAAACCCACCAATGAAAAGCTGGCAAGGACCTCGATCTGTTAATAATATTAGAATGGCTTACTACCGACTAAGTAGGTGCGGTGAAGAAGGGGGCGCGGTAAAAAGCAAGAACTGACATGAATTTTCGACATTTCACTGAAATCGTATAGGGATTTGATCAATTCACTAGATTTAGTTCAGGGATTTGGCCAAATCTCTAGATTTGTTTAGGGATATGTTAAAATGTTATCATTATTTGATCATTTGCCGAGATTTGTTCAAATCGTTTAGGGATTTGGCCAAGTCCCTAATTTTGTCATATCTCTGCGACATATATATTTCTTCTGTGCGTGTGTATGTCACTGAACTCCTCCTAAACGGCTGGACCGATTTTAATGAAATTTTTTGTGTGTGTTCAAGTGGATTCGAGGATGGTTTAGATTCACAAAAAAAAGAAAATAAACAGGGTACGAAGTCGCGGGCGGACAGCTAGTATATATACAGGGTTATTTTTTAATCAGTACACAATTTTTTTGTATACGTAAACTTTATGAAAATTTAACAGACCCGTATTTTTGTGTTTTATATCGTTTCATATAAACATTTCAAGCTAGATCGTCTGAAGTATGAAAATAAATATTTTTTTTTGTATAAAAAAAAAAAAACTTAGTCCAATTCACTTGAAACTAGGTAATAGTACTCTTCAATACAATTTGTGACACCCGTGTTTCTGCGTTTTACAAAATTCATCCTCTAAGACGTTAAAAAGGGGTATCAAAATCTGAAAATTTAAAAAAAAATGTTTTCCTTCTTATTTACGTTCTATCAACGTTACTGACACCGTAAGAAAAATTTGTGTACTGATTAAAAAGTAACCCTGTACTTATTATATACATTTCCGTCGAAACAGGAATCCGACCAACCAAAAGAGTCCGGCGAATCAGGCATTAATTTGATATTGGCAATGACACATACAAACATAGATCAATTTTAAAAAGGTAACAAAAGTCCCTGGACCGTACCAGCTTTATTTATGTTAATGTTATTGGTGTATTCCTAACAAAACTCTCTGAATCTTGAATCACGAATCCTCTTTTAGTATAAATAAAAATTAGAGTAAAAAATCTTATTCAGTGTATACCTTCCGTAAAGTGCTGGGACTTTCATAGAATTTGACTTGCAAAGAAGATCGCCGTCGGCTCTTATGAAAGGTAGACTTCGAATGAGGTCCTCGAGAACGCTATTATCAATTCACTCGCTAGATAACGAGCACTCTTTTTTATCAAGATCACACAGGGTACTTCGGAATGTTAGTATAGTACTGACGTCAATCGGGTTCTTGCCATTTGCTAATAAGTGCAGTGAATTTGTAATACACGTTGAATTTCAATATGTGAGTAGAGTGTTAACTGAATAACTAAGTAATTGACTCTTGATTAATCCATGGATTGTATGCATAAACTCACGACTGTCGGGGCAGACAGAACATTTAAAACTACAAGACGCTACATTCACTATGAGGGTTATTAGATGGAACATGTGTTCCATCACTGATATGTTAATCCTTAGTATATATTTACATATTTAATTATTATACAGGGCTTTAGGTATCTCTCTTTCAACCTCTCGAGTGGTTAATCAATCCATGAAACTGAACAACTTCCCCAAGGAACATAAGTCAAACTACGAAAAAAAAGTGTTGAGTTCCCATACAAACTTCATCAGTATAGTATACTATATATATATAGCGCTTTTTGTATGGGAGATCAAAATTTTTTTTCGTATTTTGACCTATGTTCCTTGGGAAAGTTGATCAGTTTCATAGACTAATTTACCACCCGAGAGGTTGAAAATGCGAAAGTAACTTTGTCTGTCTGTCCGTCTTTAACGTCTAAGCTACTGAACCGATTTTGATTAAATTTGGTATAGAGATAAATTAGAGCCTGGGAAAGGACATAGACTACATTTTATCACACAGTTAAGCACGATGTAACCTGTAGTCCACGCGGGCGTAGCCGCGGAACGTTATTATGTGATATGTTGCCTTTAACCCACGATATTTGTCAAAATTCTCGCTTGCTACTTACTGGCTGCAACAGAATGCTTAGGAAAAATTGGCAGCCGCTACATTCTAAGAATTTCTTACAGTGCAGCGACAAAATTAATTATGACGCAATATTTTAATGATTTAAAAAAGCTCCTCAAGGAATATGACAGGAAGTGATATTCTTTGATCGTTTTTCATCTGTACTACCGTTGTTAAAATTGTACTTTATGAGTGAGGGCTTAGAAGATTTTTTTATGAAGGCTGTCCTAATCATCGTTCGCCATTCTGATTTTTCTTTAAAATGGCTACCACCAATAAAACTCCACATCATTATACGAACGGCACAACTTTTACTTAGATGTATTGTTTTTATCAGCCAAATACTCGTACGTCCCCACCAAGGAGCACGGGTCTCCCTTAGATAAACGAAAATGATTTATGCTATAGTCCACCACGCTGGCCGAATGCGGGTTAAATAATTTTCTTAGACGTATGGGTTTAATGACGATGTTTTCTTTCATCTTTGAGTAAGTGTTAATTAATTAAAAATCTATACATAAATCTGAAAAGGTGAATTGGTAAAGGCCCGTACCAACCAACCACCACCTTCCGGTTATAAATCTGATTTATTTCTAACGGGGCTATTAACACCTATCGAGCTTCTAAGACATAATTAATACTATTATATTCTATCGTTCGAAAAGTTCAAGAATCCATTGTCTGATATCTTCATTATGAAAGAAATTGTTCTAAAAAATAACGGAGTACCTACGCGGCAAGGTAATGGGATTTTTATTCTCTTCAGATTTCTAAGGGCTCCATTGTAAATGTCAGTAACTTTGTAAGTGACGCCTTATCAGATTTATGTAATACTCCGTGTACATCAAAAATTTTCGGGGAAGATGAAAAATATTTGAAGATCCTAAAGAAATTTACGCTCGAGGAAATGTGAAGGGGACAATTTGTTAATTTTGTCCCTTACAACATTACTATGTAAATTCATTTTGCGGTTTCTTTAGGAACTGCATGAAGATTTACTTCTCGTATTACAGTTCTTATAAACTTAGTGCCTATATTTTTCTAAAAGAAATTAGCGTGAAATGAAGCGGAATGTACATATTAATGAAATTGCCTAACCTGCCTACACGATAATAGAGGAAGGAAGGAATTGATAGCTCAGTTGGTTAAGGCACCAGGAGGTTTAATCTTGGGGTCTTGGCCGTGGGTTCAGGTCCCATTCGCACCGAACGTTTTTATTTCCCTAAAATTATTTAACTACAGTCGCAGAGACGTATAATATACTTTATATTACAAATTTAACTGACTCTGTCTTAGGGACACCTCCATTTCTAACAAATTAAATATGTGCTTGTTTGCACAGATTGTGCAGGCAAGAACAGACTTTGGAAAACACCTTCAAAGACGTAAACGAAGTTTTAAGAATAAATTACGATCCACGAACAAATTTGTAATCACAAAGACAAGATTCAAACTGTAACAAACAATTTTCAGCGTTTACAGCGTCAACTCGCTATTACTTTTGAACTTCAGCACAACCTGATTGCTCTCACATTTCATTAAACCCCGACAAAAAAGAGAGGTGTTATAAGTTTAAAGTGTATATCTGTGTATCAGTATGTTTGTGTATCTTTGTGTCTGTCTGTGGCATCGTAGGTCTTTTGATTTTATAGTTCAAGTAAGAGGCGTTTCTTTATATATGATTAATGCTGCTCGCGGGGTACAACAAGTGAGAGTGAAAAGAAAATTTTGCTTAAAGGCACCTCTGGGACCGTGCGAGGAGTACAAAGAATTAAAATTACAATTCCCGTAGAATATTACCACATTAATGAATTTATTACACTTCGGGTAGAGTTGAATTATTTCCATTAGCCCAGCAATAAACACTTTGTAAAGTCTGGAGTTGTTGGAATGTTTGGGTATCTGAAGTTGAGACTTGAGAATCGTTTTGAAATTTCAATGGAAATGTGGCTACAGAACTTTGAAGGAAAGAGGGTGTTGATCTGCGGGTAGTTAATTATTTGATTATAATAAGATCGATGTAAATCTACACTTCAAGTATAGTATTTCTTTTCGTTATTTACACACGAAAATAGAATGATAAATTAACGATTTTAAAATACAACCGTTCCGAGGTTTTATTTTAAAATCGATAATTCTACGCTGGACTGTGTGTGAAAGAAAAACTTTGAATATGCCAGCTGCCAACTCTTCCCAGGTATTCTGTAGATGCTAGTAAGTGGGACTGAGGGTTTTGCTGCATCGTGGGCGACAGGCTGACAACCATCACCGCTGTACTCATGTTTCATCTAACATCTAACCTGGTTTTAGAACTACATGACGTTCTGTCTACCCCAAATGGAATTATAGGCGTAAGTTTATTTGTATATGTACATATATATATATATATATATATATATATAACGGAGGGTCGTTATCCAGGAGGTTAGCCATGGTGGAAATGAAATAGAAACTCGCAAAGATTTGATAGTAGGGAACGCGGCAAGTTTGAGGGTTTATATTCTCTTTGTGAGCGGTCACCTCCACTCGTTCCATAATCAAGGCTACCAACCGATTCCCGCTCAAAAATTCAACCAATCAGAATCGGTGTTACAGGTCTACCAACATAATCGACTCTTGCCACATTAAAGTCAGGGTTGCTATTTGAAATAAAATTAATGTTGCCATTACAAAATTAGTCGGGCCAGTCGTGTCAACCTTACCCAAGCAAGCTTGACGTTTCCTACAAGTTTAACAAAAAGTTAATAGATGGCGCCACAGTAGTTCTTAGCTCGTTCTTCGACACGGCTATCATGACAACTCACACGTCCCTGTGTGAGGTACCTGGAAGAAAGAAAATTCTGAACAGTATACATTCTCATCGTTCGGCCATTCCTGGCCTTAGTAGGAAATAAAAGGCGGTCTTATCAAAACCATTACAGATTTTAATAGACATCATTACAAACTGTTTTCAAAATTAAAGAAACTTCCATTTTTTTAATAGGATCTTTCAATTACAAAAAAAAAACAACAAAAGCTATCATATTGAACAAAACCTCACTCAATAAAACAAAATAACAGAATTCTCAACAAAATTTTGCAATGCTCAATCTCTGACCTCCATCCGGTCATCATCACCACACTTATAACCTCCATCCAGTTATAAGCTTCAACACAAACGACTTCTATCCGGTCTTAACACAACACGTAACCTCCATCCGGTTACGATCACAACAATGGCGACCTCCATCCGGTCCCATATCACACAATAGCAACCTCCATCCGGTCACTACATCTCGCAACCTCTATCCGGTTACATCAACAAGCAACCTCTATCCGGTTACTTCGAGCCATGCAAAACACCAACAAAATAATCTCATATCTTTTCAAAATGTACAAAAACCAGGTTTATTCAACATGTTAACAGTATACAAATTTATTCAGTGTTATCATTGTCACTGTCTCGTCAATACGCTTCCCCTTAAATTTACAGGCTACAGATTCCTTAACTAGTGAGCACTCTGCACCAGAGTCATAATAAAACGAAAACTGCTCACCAGAGTGAAGAAGTTGCGGTTCTGTTGCTCCAACAGTAAACGCCTTTTTTTGGCGTCAGCATTCTTCGTCTTTTCTTGTGGGCAGGCCTGGTTATATCCCGCTTCTGATAACGGAGGGTCGTTATCCAGGAGGTTAGCCATGGTGGAAATGAAATAGAAACTCGCAAAGATTTGATAGTAGGGAACGCGGCAAGTTTGACACGAACTGGCCGCAGCTCTTTGGAGCTGTTTACTCGACGACGACTTTTCGAATAATGCCACCCGAGCGGTAAAACGCTAGGGTTTATATTCTCTTTGTGAGCGGTCACCTCCACTCGTTCCATAATCAAGGCTCATTCAACCAATCAGAATCGGTGTTACAGGTCTACCAACATAATCGACTCTTGCCACATTAAAGTCAGGGTTGCTATTTGAAATAAAATTAATGTTGCCATTACAAAATTAGTCGGGCCAGTCGTGTCAACCTTACCCAAGCAAGCTTGACGTTTCCTACAAGTTTAACAAAAAGCTAATAGATGGCGCCACAGTAGTTCTTAGCTCGTTCTTCGACATATATATTAGGGTGTCCCACGGCTATGCCACATTGAGGGAAACTACCTTAATTATTATAGATGGGACATTTTACTGAAAGAAGACTTCATAATGTTAAAATTCATGGTCTTCCTTTTATATCTGATACTATGTTACTTAGCCAAAAAATAGTTTTTATGATGAAACCTTCCGATCGGTATGATAAAACTACAAGATGATTTGTTTTTTCGTGTACCGGGTTCGATTGATGGTTTAACTAGGCAATTATTTAAAAATGTATGAATGCAGTTTAAATTGTTTTTAAAATTAAAATGAAGTCTTCTTTCAGTAAAATGTCCCATCTATAATAATTAAGGTAGTTTCCCTCCATGTGGCATAGCATAGCGTGGGACACCCTGATATATACATATAACTATCGAATCAGCGCTGCGCCACTAACCACTGTCCGGTCGTCATTGCATCACAACACAACACCGATCAGTTCTATTATGAGTACATAATTTCAGATTATCTATCGGACAAGCAGCCATAGGAATGAACTACTCAGCTCTAGAGTTATTTTTATTATTATTTTTTATTGTAAGATGGGTTAACTCTTGACTTCAATCTTGACCATAAGGTCAAAGATGAGATCGACGATGGAGCGGGTTTACCCAGAAAATACCTATAAAGGCACTGGTACTGCCACGCACCGACGGAACGCAGCAAGCTGTTTGGCGTCGGACTTTGGTAGGAGGGTGGTCGCGAACCAGACGGCCCTTTACAGAGCCTTTATTTAGGATTTAGTTAAAATTAGAAAATAAGAAAATATTTCATGCGATTAAAAAAAGCACCCTCAGAGTTTCTTGCCTATTCTTCTTTGAGGAAGACTGCACCTTTGCGAATAGGCGTAGAGTCAACAGGGTCAAAAGACCGAATGCGTAAGTATGTATTTAAATCCTTTAATGTATGTTTGTATGTATTTCATGTAATCTTGACTTGTTTTAAGTGGCATCCTGAATGTCCTATAAAATAAAGATTTTTTCTCTTCTATTCTACATCACACTCACACTCGGCACACTTCGCAGGTGGTAACTAAAACCAGTGCTTTGTCGCATTCAGCAGCAAAAACTATTACAGAGCTACGGCTTGTTTCTGCAGCACATTTCTTTTTTCCTTTTTCTTTTATTATAATTTAATTGGGTGGGCATTAGAAATTCGAATCCTGAATTTGGGGTTAAAAAGTGGTTGGGGGGCAGGGGGGAGGGGGGGGGGGTGCCCCCCCCCCTCCCCCCTGCCCCCCAACCATTTTTTAACCCCAAATTTAGGATCCGAATTTCTAATTCAACCCCATTTGATTTGTTAATTTTTTTAATAGTTTAATTTATAAATCAAATATTTATTGTTTTTTTTTTTTTTTTTAGTGGGCGAACACTGCACAGCACCGTGACGCCTGGAGAAAACGAGGGGAGGCCTTTGCCCTGCAGTGGGACAGCACAGGCTAATAAATCAAATATTAAAATTAATTAATTTAATGTAATTAGTTTATTAGTGTAAGCTTTGTGTCTGCAGAAATAAACGATTTTCAAATTCATTTATCAAATTGAAAACATTTACAAAGGCTAAAACAAAAAGGTAATTACAAAATTAAGAAGTCGGTAACAAAGAACATTTTTTTAAAGTATAAAATCAGCAAATTTTCAAGTCGACACGATAAGAAGAAGAAGCAAATTTTCAAAGAAAAATTTTCCTTGAACTTGGTGAAACGTTGAAAGACGTCGAAAGGATCTCAATCAGCCTGCGTCTGCTTTCTTTTAGGGTGGATGGCGTTATGCATAGCGAAACAATATTTTTAAAGTCATATTTATATGCGCAGTGTTTTTACTCGACGTTACTCTTATTTGAAATACAAAAACTTAAAAAAACAGGTAAATGATCTCCTATTAAAGCCACTTGTAAAGTTTTTTTCAACACATTTACTCATAAAGTGGGTCTTATTTCATTGTTTTAAGGTTCATAAACAATGAATAAGACTAAAACTCATTAAAACACCGAAAACATTTAAAATTAGTCCAACCCTTCTCAAAAATTACATAAACGAGAAATAATAATCTGAGAAGAATAAACATGACGTTGTTAACTAAATATTTAACCACCCTAACAAATTACATGGTCAAAGAAATTTTCAGGGAAATTTCAGAAACAATCATGAAAAACATGACGTTGTTAACTAAATATTTAACCACCCTAACAAATTACATGCTCAAAGAAATTTTCAGGAAAATTTCAGAAACAATCGTGAAAATGGACGCTTTGATCTTAAGCCTTTTCTGTGAAAATGGTAAATGAAAATTTGAAATGATTGCTTGATTTGTTTCAGACAATGCTTGGACAGGGTCTTAATAAACATAAATCATTTTTGGCACATCACAGTGCTAACTTGGATACTTACATCTTCTTACGGTGCAGGTATGGCAAAATAATAGAAAGAAAACGTATCTCCTTTTTACATCCTTTAAGCATGAGTAAAAAAAATACAGTCAAGGCGGAAAGTCCGCAAAATATGTCGGATTTTGTACGAGTGTGCACGGTTTCGAATGTAAAACCTCTGTCAGACATTCGTAGTATTAATGGTTTGCTATTGTGCACTCCAAAAGTGGCACAGTTAAGCTGACATATTGCCTGGATGTGTATTGCGCTTAGATCTCTAACTCACTTTTAGTACCCGAGCTAAAACAGATTTTCATGGGCCATTTTATCCGTTCTGGTGGCGAAACTGAGGACTATCCAAATTTCATACATCTAATTACGACTGTTTTGACTGGTGGCGCCACTGCCAACTGAATTTCCAGTTGCTAGGTAGCTTGCAACTTCACGTTCGGTTGGTGGTGGCACTGCTGGTCAAGGTGGTTGTCAGCAAGTATATGAAAATCAAATAGTTCTCAATATTACCACCTGAACAGATAAACTGTATTTTTTCAACGTGATTGGGAGGATATTGTTGCTCAACCCACCCACCGAGCCGCGGCAGACGTTCACAGAGCTTCATGACAAATCTATCTGAAGCATTTTACAAGTTATCGCCCGAGAGGAAATGATTGACTAAAATAATAGACTAGCCCGGGTTCTATTTTGTGGATGACAAATATGATCTCCTTCTCTGAAAATGTATTTCATGCTATTAAATTTTATTTAATGTGATCTTAGTTCGAAGCTAATGTAGCATGGGGTAACCGAGTGCTTCAAAGCGGAGGTATGTAAGTTGTCGTAGGTGTATTAATTGCATGTATCTCTAGATAACGAAATTTACCTTTTTCTTCCTTTTAACGGTTAAAAATAAACTCTGAGTCATAAAATATTGATAACAGCAGAATGTTGTTTTCTGAAAGATCGTCTATTTGCTGACTTGTTTTAATATTTTTTTATTTTTAATAATTATTATGATTTTGGGCTAAATAACATAAAACACTTTGCAGCCATAATTATGGATCTATTTTCTAGCACTGCATTGTAAAGGAAATAACATCCATCTTATCAGAAATATTTAATCTATATATATAAAAGAAAGTCGTGTTTGTTACAACACTTATAACTCAAGATCGGCTGGACTGATTTTGATCAAATTTAGTATGGAGGTAGCTGATGAGTACACTTATAACTCAAGATCGGCTGGACTGATTTTGATCAAATTTGGTATGGAGGTAGCTGATACCCTGGATTAACACATAGGCTACATAATTATCCGAAATTCCCACGGGAACGAAGTCCCGGGCGTAAAGCTAGTAATAACATAAATAATTGTTAAGTCAACATTCCGGGATGCTTAATTAATGTGACAATGAATTATAGCCCGATATGTTAATATCTTGGCCCGTATTACAGAAGAAGATTCAAGTCTTGATCTATTCTTTAGTATTGATTGTCTTTTTTTCTCAATATCTTTCTCTACATTTAAGTATTGACTGTATTGACTTAGTGCCGTGTGGTGATCGGTTAAGAATAACACCACCCCATCTCTTTCCGTGGGTTTCGTAAGAGGCGACTAAGGAAACACAAATGAGACCTGCCTCCTGGTAATCCATCCCAGGCAACGATACTTCATTTTTTTCTGAATCTGAGGTGTCGTCCTATGGTCTCATGCGGTGTGGTAGGCTCTGTAAAGGGCCGTCTGGTTCGCGACCACCCTCCTACCGAAGTCCGACGCCAAACAGCTTGCTGTGTTCCGTCGGTGCGTAGGAGTACCAGTGCCTTTATAGGCATTTTCTGGGTTAACTCGCTCCATCGTCTACCTCATCTTTGACCTTTATGGTCAAGGTTGAGGTCAAGAGTTAACCCATCTAATAATAAAAATATATATATATATATATTTCTCTCACTATCAAAATAACAAAGACGACTGCTACTCAAGAATAGATCAGAGTTTGAGTCGCATTCTGTAATACGGAACTAAAGTGTCATACTCCTGATACTATATAAAGGCTCTGTATCTCATTTTTATCTCGAATTGCTTTATTATTACTATTTGAAGAATTTATGACTCAAAGATATACCTACACAATCAAATTAATGTGACAAAAGGAACTTGTGAATGTAATGAAAAGACAAATTGCTAGAGGTACAAAAATATACGAATTTATACTATGTCAATATAATACATCTATACATTTTTGTTACTATTACAGCTTAATAAATTTTACGAATAAAACTTTATGTACTGATTTATGAATAAAAGCTTTTGTTCGACTTTTATAAATTTAATCCATATTCTTAAAAATAAATTAAATAAAATGCCTGCTCGAGACGAAATAAATCAAATCATAACCTACTTGCAACTGTAGCAAATCAGGTAGAAACTTTTTCGTAAGAATGTGAATGTAAATTATATTTTACTAGCTTTCCGCCCGCGGCTCCACCCGCGTGGACTACATATCGTGCCCAGCTGTGGGATAAAATGTAGCCTATGTCCTTTCCCAGGCTCTAATCTATCTCTGTACCAAATTTCATCAAAATCTGTTCAGTAGTTTAGGCGTGAAAGACGGACAGACAGACAGAGTTACTTTCGCATTTATAATATTAGTATGGATTTTTCACCCTTTTTAGGGTTTCGTGTAAAAAGCTTGCGAACTGACCACTGACCAAGTCTTTTTTCTTTCCTTATTCATTTCCACATAGTAGTTATGGTAACTGCTTTAACGAAATTAACGTAGGCACCGAATGTGGATTTTTTTTTTTGAATAATTTGAGACCGATTACCAGTTAATCGGTTCTATCTTGTACTCGTAGAATAGCACCCCGGTTGTGTGTATCTCATTAACTAGTCCCCTAGTGTCAAAACAAAATGAATATGCATTTTAGTAAAGTATTTAACCCTTTTGGCATTTAATCGCATATGGCGCTAACACTTTGTGACATGGGTAGCGCGAAGGTTCTGATTGTTTGGTTTACCATTAACTTAACATAAACGGAGATCGGCTGAACTTCCTGCGTATTAACGCTAGTATCTATTTCTGTTTTTCTATGTTTAAATAATGATTTTCTTTTCAGAATAAACTGCTTATCTCAGAAATATTGGTGCATCTAATAGAGTATAAAATCAATGTTTTGCATCTCAAAAACCGTCCTCACGCCTACCACGTTAAAATTATAATATCTCCTTTTTTAAAGATGATGTAATTAAAACGGTTTTTAGTTACATGTGATCAAAATTATTGAAGCTTTTTTAAAGTTATAACTGTTATAAGCAATGAATATCGGGAGTATACAACATTCTTCATTTTATCTATTAGTCTGTCTTTTATTTTAGTCAGTTTATTTTAACCTCGGTTTTATTCTGCTAAATTGAAATGAATTGAATCTTCCAAAAACAATTCGTCTGTTCTGAAACAAACCAGCATTTTCACGGGATCTCTTTGTTTCGTTTGATGCAATTCGCGAGACGTGCAAACAAATGGTCGCCTTATACAATTCGCTCGGTAGGTGCTGTGCGTTATTTCAGCTATGTTAGTTCTTTTTTCTTTTATCAGCCGCCCCACTGAGGGGCATGGTCCTCCTTTCGAAACACGAAGGGGATTTTAAGCGATAAGATCGCCTATATTGTACCTTTTTTAAATGTTATTTGTAAGTTTTTTTTGTACTGGGCCATATACGTCCCCACCGAGGGGCACGGGCCGCCCTTCGAAACACGAAGAGGATTTAGACCATTGTCCACCACGCTGGCCCAATGCGGGTTGATGGACCGCTCGTGTTTCGAAATAGTTATTTGTTATACAAGAGTGCAAAGTTGCTTTTTAACAGCGTGCTCACTTTTGATGACCGAGCAAGCAAAGGATACTACAATTAGAAATTAAATAGAAATTAGAACGCTCAGGGCGTTAGCGAGGGAATCATAAGAGCACGAGGTGGAAAATCTTTTCCACCTCGTGCTCTTTGCACCACGTAACTTTTCATCCCACCTCAGCGAGTAAATGACTAAATGCAAAAAAAAAAAATTTACAAAGGTTTTAACAGTATGACGTGATAAGAAAATGGCGCGCGCAAAGAAAATTAAATAAAAGTACACAAAGAGGGTTCCAAGTCTGAGTTATATCAAATTAAAAAAGTTGTATGATAAATTCAGCACCATGGAGGTTTAATGAGGTAAATAGATTTAATGATGTTTTGAATTCATAAATTTGGTGCACACTATGTTCTAAGTTCAATTTACTTATCCTCTAGTGGAAAAAAACGGCTTTTGCACTCACATATCGAAGAGCAAGAATACTATTTCCGAGATGGGGGATGAAATAGTACATTGTTTCTTTAGGGGTGAAAGCAACTTATTTAAGTAGCGAGACGGGGTTTGGCGACCGAGCGTAGCGAGGGAGCTAATAGTTCGAGGGACTAAATAAGTCTTTCACCCGAGGTAAACACTGTGCTTTTCATTACGAATACAAAGAAAGTAAAAATAAAAACATGAATAAGCTGAACTCATTGCTGCTATGCGAAAGTTACAAAACTCTACAAATCGAAAAAACAAATGAAGATCGGAATGGCACTTTCCCGCCTGCTATGTTTTTTGTTCTGTGGCTGGCCAGCTATTCAGCCATAATTTTTAATTTTCATCATTGAAAAAAATGGTAAAGATTTTTCCAAAATCTATGTTATTTTAAAGAAATAACTAAAGTAAATTATTGTAAAGTCATTAAAAAAATGGATTCTTTAATGAATACCTAACTTTTGTTATTTCAATTTTACATCGCGCTGTAATAGAGAGCTGTATAGAAAGTTGGAACATGTTTTTTTAATACTTAATTTGACAGGTGTCAGTTGAAAGCGATTCTCCCTAGGCTTGAAAAGTATTGCTTTCAAGCCGCTCCGTAGGCAACTTCAGACCTACTTTCTGAGTATGAGTAAGGTATGAGTAATGAAAATGAATTTTTCATCACGATGTTTTTCGTAACAGTTGAACTAGTCCTAATTAATGAAAACTGAAGTGAAGTGAAGTGAGTGTTGAAGTGATCCATATGTAAATCCGAAAAGATGAATTGAGTGGTACAGGCCCGCATCAGGATTTGAGCCCGCAACCTTCCGGCTCATTCCCAACTGGACTTACCAAGGTTCCGCTATCCGTCCGTCCGTCCGTCGGTCCGTCCGTCCGTCTGTCATCCGGCTGTATCTCATGAACCGTGATAGTTAGACACTTGAAATTTTCGCAGATGATGTATTTCTATTGAACCTATAACAACAAATATACTAAAAACCAGAATAAAATAAATATTTAAGGGGGCTCCCATACAAAAACGTGATTTTTTTGCTCGTCCGAAGCTGTATCTCATGAACTGTGATAGTTAAACAGTTGAAATTTTCATAGATGATGTATTTCGGTTGCTGCTATAACAAAAAATACTAAAAAGTAGAATAAATTGAATATTTAAGGGGGCTCTCATACAACAAACGTGATTTTTTTGCCGCTCTTGTAGAGATAATGGTTTTTATAGAGTCCGACTCGCACTTGGCCGGTTTTTTTATTTAAATGTTGCTAGGTCAGTTAATGTTGGCAAAACAGGCAACCAGAAAGAAGATCGAATAACAAAGATATCTACAGTAATTAATGTGTCTATACGCAAACTAGTTCTTTGTTCTCTTTAGTGTTCTCACTAGCTTGACTGGAGGAAATCCTCTCGTGGGATAAGTCCGCCTTTGTAAGCTTCCTATCACTGTAAAGTTGCTATGCTCTCTCTCTATTATCATTGTACAGTAAAGAATAAATACGTACATATTTGTGTAAAAAGCAGATATTTGTTCTCGGGTCATTGGTGTTTGTGTCTGTCTTTATGAGTGTTCCGAGGGACCTATCACACAAGGGAAAATCTTAATGTGGGCCTTTGACTGTAAATTGTTGGATGTCTCGGCTAACATCCTATAAGTATTCGCTTAACCATTTTTGACCAGGCAAAAGTAGTATAGACTAGGCCAAACCAGTTAATCCTGAAGTATACTTATTCATATTAGGTTCAACCAGTTCCGTCTAGGTTAAACTAGTTTTTACTAACAACCAGTTTAGCCTAGTCTGTACCGGTTTATCCTATCGCATAAAGGATGAACTAGTTTGGCCTAGGAAAAACTAGTTTGTCCTAAAATCGGGTTTCGCCGGTAACATATATATTGAATTATAAGAGGGGAAACTCTTGACCTCAATCTTGACTAAGGTCATTGATGAGGTCGACGATGGAGCAAACTATAAATAACCCAGAAAATACCTTTGGTACTACCACGCATCAATGGAACACATCAAGCTGTTTTGCATTTGGTGTTTGAAAGTGTGAATTAAAACATATTTACTAAAAAAACCCTGTTCTAAGTCTATAATTCCAGCAAATTGTTTAAAAACTGATCTTAGTCAAGAGTTAAGCCATCTTGTAAAAAAAACTACAAATATACATTGAATTATAAGAGGGGAAACTCTTGACCTCAATCTTGACTAAAGTCATAGATGAGGTCGACGATGGAGCAAACTATAAATAACCCAGAAAATACCTTTGGTACTCCCACGCATCGATGGAACACATCAAGCTGTTTTGCATTCGGTGTTTGAAAGTTTGAGTAAAAAAATATTTACTAAAATAACCCCTGTTCTAAGTCTATAATTGCAGCAAATTGTTTAAAAACTGATCTTTGTCAAGAGTTAAGCCATCTTGTAAAAAAAAAATACTACAAATTAAGCCTATTAACAGTAGACCTTCTTCAACAACACACATTACCTTGCAACAACGGTAACTGTTTCTATCCACAATCCATTTTATAATTTAATCTTTCTCTTCCTCAGTCACGTACAGAGGAAAACAGTAAATCCTCCTTTGGATATGACCACAATCTGCTGCAATTGTATTTCTTTCAAGTAATGCTTCAAAGAAACGATTTCTACCTCTTGAAAAATAAGGGTACGCGTCTTTTTTAAGAAACTGTATAGCTTAACTTTACTTTTGCTGCACTGAACACAAAACTGCATGTAATTGAATTATTCTTCTTATCGTGTAGGTATAGTCAAGTATGTGGCGAACTTGGCTAACCCTGGTGTCAGAATATACCTAAGTGAATAATCTATGCCCTGGTGTCAGAGTTTTCAAACCACACAATGGCCTGTGACTTGGTTTTAACGACTGTAGTCAATCGACAACAGCCGGGACCGACAGCTTAACGTGACCTCCGAAGCACGGAAACGCTCATGATAAATTGCCACTTTGGTCACCCATCATATTCCCTGCCTCTGTGTACGTTGCTTTACCTCACAGATTGGTTGAGATCAGCGAGAGTCACTGGGCTACGAGAATTAAATAAAACTAAAACGTAATTCAGAATATTGTGAATAAATAGTGTACGCCAGCAAACTTATATTAAGGGTCAGTATTTCAATAGAGAGGCTCTCAAATTGACCCAGGATTGAAGATAGGTACAACTTATGTGTATTATAATTATAAGTCTATCTTTTCTACATTCTTAATGATTATAAAGTTATTGAAATAAACATGTTTAATATTTTTTTAAAATTTTTAATAATAAAAGACAACAAAGAACATTAATTACTTTTAAACAGCTGAATCAATTTCAATAAAATATAGCTACGAACCATCTCGATTGCGTCAGCTTTTAAACAAAAAAACGTCATCAAAATCGGTCTATTCCTTTTGGAGTTACGATGCCATTTGAGGATGCCACAGACAGACACACGAATACATACGTCAAACTTATAACATCCATTATTTTTCGGGGGTTAAAAACCACTTCACACAAAGAAAAAGTCTTTCTAGATCTCAACTGATTCTCCTATTCAGTTTCATATAAGCGAATCATATAAAAGCGAGATTAAAGAGGAGTTAGCTGAGAGGGATTCAATAGGCAAGTTTTTGCAGTTTGGGATAGGTTGAATGAAATACGGACATAAAGTTTTCTAATTCAGGATAGGCGACGCAGCAGGTGGGCCGTGGTAATACATCCTTGAATCTCATACACGCGCCAGGATTTGGTTAAATCGACAAAATCTGATAGACTTGCGTAAAAAGATCAAATAATGGACTTGTTTTTTTATCCTCGACAAAAAAGAGCGATATTATAAGTTTGACCAGTGTATCTGTGTGTATATCTGCGTCTGTCTGTGGCCTTGCATCTCTTATACGGGTGGAACGATTTGGATGCGGATTTTTTTGTTTGAAAGCTGATCTAATCTATATATATATATATATATATAGCTGATCTAATCTATATATATATATATATAGATTAGATCAGCTTTCAAACAAAAAAATCCGCATCCAAATCGTTCCACCCGTATAAGAGATGCAAGGCCACAGACAGACGCAGATATACACACAGATACACTGGTCAAACTTATAATATCGCTCTTTTTTGTCGAGGATAAAAAAACAAGTCCATTATTTGATCTTTTTACGCAAGTCTATCAGATTTTGTCGATTTAACCAAATCCTGGCGCGTGTATGAGATATATATATATATATATATATATATATATAAATGTATATATTTCTTATGTTGTATTTTTGTAATTCAGTAGTAACTGTTAATATTTATTTTTATAACTACTATAATTAATGCACACAGTCTTGTGTCCGTAATTTATAGCTTTTCTGACACCGGATGGGTTGGCTGAAAGAGATCTCTTATAGAGATAAGCTCGCCTTTGTAACATTGATTATTAATTAAGTATCCAACTATGTGTGTACAATAAAGAATAAATGTTATCTAATCGAGATGATTTTAGTTGTATTTAATCAAAATTGGTTCAACCGTTCTAACCATACCATTCCAAAAATAAATACATACAGTCGAAGAAAGAACCTCCTCTTTTTGTAGTTATTTTTTATTATTATCTGAAGGATTAAATCTTGACCTCAATCATGACCAAGGTCCTAGATGAGGTCGACGATGAATCGAATTAATCCAGAAAATGCCATTAAGGCACTCCTATATACTGACGGAAGCTGTTTGGCGTTTGGCAAGCTGTTTGGCGTCGGACTTCGTTCCTTATGTAGTCTGTTAAAAAAAAAGCCCCGTTTATTATCAATAATAAACGTTTGGTAAAACGTTTTTTTTATCAATATAAAAAAACACCGTATATAAACAGCACTTGATCAAAATTGGTTTAAGTGTTTAAGAGTTATAAGCAATAAATATTGGTTATACTTACAACATTTTTGATGTGCTCGCGCGTGGAATGCGCCGCGGTCCTATGTCAAAATGTCAACATTGACCACGCCAGAGGGTGAGCAAGCACGAGCATGATGCGCGACAAACTCACGAGCTGCTGATGCACTCAACAGGAAAAAAACATGGGCATGTTTAAAATATTCAATGGCCTCTAACAATTGACGATTGCATGAGGAGTTCATTAATAATATTACTAAACACGAAATCGGACCGTCTGTACCGTGCTTGACACGGTTCGGTGGGGTCGAGGATAAGTTTTCTTGTTTATAGCGATTTCCTCCGGGTTATAACGTAACTAAACTAACGAGCGATGCTTGCTTTTTTCGCCGAGAACCTTTATGTTCAGCTGAATTTATTTTATACACCATAAGTGAAAAAATATTAAAGTTTTAGTTGGTAAACTTTTTGTGAACCATGGGTTTTAAAGTTGTTTTATTTTTTATAGTCGAATATATCCCGCTTTTATTCTTCCTGCAGGTCAAGGAAGCCAAACATTTTACTATGGGACATGAATTTTGCTTGTTGGGTTTTTTTTGGCGGAATAAGATAGAAGTTGAGAATAACACCACTCTTTCCGTGGGTACGACACCCACTTTTTTACTTTTATTCCGACTGTACGAGATTTGAAGCAATTATACGCAAAGTAAACGCGTCGCATCGAGACTTAATGTGCAACCCCTCGTCTTCGCCTGACTCGATTAGAGACAATTCATCATATTCAGTAAGTGTAACTATCAGTAGTGTCAGCCCTAGGCTGAGAATAAAACCACCCCATCTCTTTCCGTGGGTGTCGTAAGAGGCGACTAAGGAAACACAAATGAGACCTGCCTCCTAGTAATCCATCCCAGGCATCGACACTTCATTTTTTTCTGATTCTGAGGTGTCCTCCTATGGTCTCAAGCGATGTGGTAGGCTCTGTAAAGGGCCGTCTGGTTCGCGACCACCCTCCTACATAAGTCCGACGCCAAACAGCTTGCTGTGTTCCGTCGGTGCGTGGGTTTATAGGCATTTTCTGGGTTAACTCGCTCCATCGTCGATCTCATCTTTGACCTTTACGGTCAAGATTGAGGTCAAGAGTTAACCCATCTTATAATAAAAAAAAACAAAAAACTAACGTCTTTTATTCTTACTGAACAGTTGAACACACAAGGTGACTGCGGTGCAAATATACATGCAAAGTTATCATCATCGTTGTTTAACTTCGAAATAATAATATGTAATGTACAGGACCTTCACCTATTTCATAACCAAATTAAAAACCTTTGCTTCATAGCTATAAGATTCATTTTACAATTATTATTACTTTCACTGACGTGTCGCTGCGCCACATCGATTCTGTATAAACAGCGCCTTTAACTCTACGAAACTCAAGATGCAAATAAATGTTTGTCATTAAAAAGTCAACCTGTATGTCTAATTTTGTGTATAGGTATAATTTATGTATGTTATATAATTTTCTACTTTAAAAAACCGTAGAGTCACCGACTTCAATCCCAACAACAGTTTGCACAAAATAGATAACTAGTATTTTTTGCAGACGACAATGCCTATTACCAGATAACCACAAACGAAAATATCACTCATTTATTTAGACGATGTTCTGGTTTGTAGTATTTTTTGTTTTTGCTGTTTTTTTTTTAAAAGCGCCAAATCATTTTCGATAAAATTTATATGGGACCACTTCTGGAGTATCTTTCGAACAAAAAAAGAATTTTGAAAATCAGTCCATAATTGGCGAAGAAATCGGTGAATACATTAAAAAAAATACATAAAGTCGAACATAGCACCTCCTCCTTTTTTGAAATCGGTAAAAAGTATTGCAACTGTAGTAAAAACTGTAAAAACCTAGCTAAGAAAACTGGAAGGAATATAGGAGCATGTACTTTAATTCCCGCCTTAACTAAAGGAGGCCAAAGAGGACTCTAACGCACACGAAGGCGGCGAACACGTAGCGAACACGAACACAATATGATCACGTAGCTTGTAATCTAAGTCAAAATATAAAGTTACAAATAAAATAAATAAAACAAAAAAACATTACTTGTATATATTGTAACCGACTTCAAAAAATAAAGAGGGAGGTTATCAATTTGACTGTTTTTTTTGTGTTTGTTACGCAGTTGTAAGCCGATTTCTAAAATAATTTCGAAAGACTATGCTCCTGAGGTGGTTCAATTCAAATTTAATCAAAAACATTACTTGTATATATTGTAACCAACTTCAAAAAATAAAGAGGGAGGTTATCAATTTGACTGTTTTTTTGTGTTTGTTATGCAGTTGTGAGCCGATTTCTAAAATAATTTCGAAAGACTATGCTCCTGAGGTGGTTCAATTCAAATTTAATCAAAAATGATTTCGTACCTTTTAAAAAAATTAAACAAACTCAAAAAACACTAACACATATTATTAAGTCATGGTTTGGTTTTGGTTATCAGCTGATGGGTACTATTGGGATTTGAAGTCGGTTAATTCTATTACGTTAACATTCACTTAACTGTGACGTACATAATGTATACCTCTGTATTAAGATGTATCCAAATTTTCTTTATACCCACGTATAACTCCTAAACGGCTGAAGAGATTTTGATAAATGATATATCATTAGATTTTTCATAAAAGTACAAGTCTCATAGAATAGGTGACGTCACAGACAAAACAATATGGCGTCTGTAAATGACCATTAAGTGGAAGTTGATAACACATTTTGTTATCAACTTCCACTCAATGGTCACGCACTCCGGGAGTGCCGGCAGAAGTGAAAACTTGAACATTAATGTTGTGCGTTAATATTTAATTCATTTTTTTCTATGCTGACACCGGATGAAATCTTGACTTGTGCAGTTTTAATTTCCTATATTTATCAAACACCCCTCCGTGATATGTTGCTTTTGCAGTTTTAATTTCCTATATTTATTAAACACCCCCCAGCCAGATAGTCAGATGACCTAAAGAAGATAGCGGGTAGTGGCTGGATGAAAACAGCGGAGGATCGTGCAAAGTGGCGCACCTTGGGGGAGGCCTATGTTCAGCAGAGGACTGCAATAGGCTGATATGACCCCTCCGCCTTACGGATTTTCGATCAGGGTCACGTGACAGACACGTGACCCTGACGCGAGTTTAACATTTTCTACCCATACTTCAAAGTGCACAACGCCGCTAAAGAAGTTTTCACTTCAAAAAAAAACTTGAGGCAAAGAGGCTGTCTTGAATAGTTGGGTAATCTGTTCCCCACTAGCGTAGCTTACACGGTAAAGGAGTTAAATAAGAATTTAGAGTTGGTTCCAGGAAAATCCAGCACCCAAGTGTTACAAGAACGCATGGGGCGAGGATTATGTAGGAGACGGTGGAAATGGGAGCGGAGATATTTTAAGCAGCGGGATTTTCAAGGACGTTGTACAGGTAAGAATAAAGAAAGAAATAAATTAATTTATTCAGTGCCATACAATTGATTAATTTATTTAGTGCTTCTATTCTATTATTGTGATTTGGCGAATTCGTATTTTGAATAAGTAAGTAAGTTGATTTCCTGGATTTGAACCCGCGACCTTCGGACCTGTACCACTAAATTCGTCTTTTCGGATTTATGTACGGATTTCTAATTATCACTTGCTCAACGGTGAAGGAAAACATCGTGATGAAAAATTTCGAAAGACGAGCGGTCCACCAACCCGCATTGGGCCATCGTGGTGGACTATGGCCTAAATCCCCTTCGTGTTTCGAAGAGAGGCCCGTGCCCCTCGGTGGGGACGTATATGGGCTGGTAAAAAAAAAGTGATTCGAGCTACAAGTTACATAGGCACCGTACCAATATGATCCTTTGCCTTTTAAGCGAGCATTAGCTCGCTTAGTTCACATTTAAGGTAAAGTAAGGAGGTTAGGAAAATAAAGTAAGGATTACCTTACTTTCTTTTCCTTATCTCCTTACTTTTACTTTACCTTAAACAAACTCGCTGGTTTTATTGTTGTTTTATTTGCCCTTTCTTCACGTTGTACAAAGAAACTTATTTCTACTAGTGTTTAAGTCGACTACAGCACCTAAATTACGATTTTATGATGCGTAGATAAGCATGACGCACTGCATAAAATCAAAAAAAAAATACTACGGTAATATTCAGGACATAAACCAGATAAGTAGTTTGCTGAAAACATGATTCAGCACTTTTGGTTCGATAGAAAAAGCTCACAATGTCACTCTAAATACCAATATTGTGTAACTTTTAAGCTGTAAAAACGATAGTAAAATGCACCCAGGAACTTGAATTTGCTATCAAAATGTTCGCGATTGAACACTCTCGATAAGTAGTTAACGCATTTTTCGATTTAAGCTGTTACCTTTCCATAAATCTTATTTTTCTAACTTTCGAACATGTTTTTACGCACGCACGCTTTCATAGTCCGTAAACTTCCTGTATCGACACTGTTCGCACTGCCGGGCCAGGCCTGTTGAGAGACGGAGATGGCACTATTCCTATGTGTGCTGCCTTTATTGGGTGCTGTAGTCGCCTTAAGCTTGATTTTTAGAATTCCCTAACCAATAGTTGAAGCCACTTTTATAACACGAAATCTTTGTTGTCTTTTTATTTACTTTTTTTTAAAACAAGGTTTGTTATTATACAGTTTTAAGTTATTTTTTAACCCCCGACAAAAAAGAGAGGTATTATAAGTTTAACGTCGGTATCTGTATGTCTGTGTTTCTATTTATGTCATCGTAGCTCCTAAATTAATAGACCGATTATGGTCCGGTTTTTATCGTTTGACAAATGTTTAGTTGATACTAATTCTTTGCGCAATATATTGCTTATATTACTGTGGGAATTCGAGAATTCGAGACAATTATGTAGCCTATGTTCATCGGAGATAATGTAGGATTCTGATGGTGAAAGAATTTTTCAAATCGGTCCAGTAGTTTCGGAGCCTATTCAATGCAAACAAACAAAAAAAAAAGTAAACTTAAAGTTATTTGAATAATCTATTAGATCAAAATAAGACCTAACACAACATTTCTAATCTTTTTTCTTTCAAAACAGTATCAGGGCCACCCCGAATTTAATATCACCAAAATTGCGTTTCGTAAGATTGTGCGAATATATATACACCGTAAAAAAAATTAAACCGACTTCAAAAAACGAAAACTAAATACGTAGCATTTAATGTGCTACGTACCTACTGATCTGTTTGAAGTAGGTATGAAGGCGGATGTACGTATAACCTATCAAACTTGTTTGGCTTGGCACCGACTTCAAACAAATCAGTAGATACTACGTAGCACATGAAATTATGTTGTCTTTATTTTTCGCTTTTTTGAAGTCGGTTTTTTTTTAAATACTAAGTAAACTTATTTTTCTGTTTTTAGTGTAAATTGAGAAACATTGTAAGAATCATAAGTATCATCTGATTTTGACTGTGTGACAATGGGACCACCTCTGGAGTATACACCTTCGAACAAAAAAAAAGTTGAAAATCGTTTCATAAATGCCGAAGAAATCGGTGAAAGCACATACATAAGAAAAAATATACATACAGTCGACCATAGAACCTCCACCTTTTTTGAAGTCGGTTAAAAAGAACCCAGTGTGAGATAAAAAGGCTGTCAGATATTCACATTATGGTAACTTAAGGGTGCAATAACTGTTTCCAGTTTAATACGAATTTTTTTGTCGTAAATTTGACGCGTGACATGGGTAAAAAGAAATCCTAACAGCTTTTGGTGTATAAAGATGTGCGTTTACATTTATTAAAATAATGTTTTAGCAGTAAATGATGTTATTTTTTCAGCAGCTCGAGTACGATGGCGACAAACTCGCGCGGCGCGCCGAGGGCCCCGCGCAAAAGCTTGCTCGCCCTCTGGCGTTGTCAATGATGACATTTTGACATAGGACCGCAGCGCATTACGCGCGCTATCACCATCGTACTCGAGCTGTTGTATACAATAGTTTGACCGTCTTTCGTTGTCGGATTGTAACTTCGTTCATGTGAAAAGAAGAAAAAAACTCCACTCCACCCAACTATCCTTGAGCAATAAATTACTTCGATCCGTTTTTATTTTAAGAAGAATGAGAGCAATAAAATAGCAATAAAATATTGAATTAAATTGAGTGTAAGAGACAGCTTAGCAAGTACTTCACCCATTGAGTGCTACAGGTTAGCGTCAAATCGAAGTCGGTGGCCACCATACGAATGGCGTTCTACGCAAATTTAAAATACGAGAATTTAAAAATAATAAAGTTACTATTAAGAGGCCAAAGAACATACAAATGTTCAATACAGGGTGCCAAATAACAGAGCTTACAATTTACGCTCAATAGAAGTTCTACGTAATATTACGTAGTTAGCTTTTGCCATTATTTCTAACCTACGCAAAGATTGGCACTCAATGGATTACTTAAATGGTAAGTCTACCCACAACTAGAATCAGCTATAATAGTACATTATGATACAAGTGTGCTAAGTTGGATATTACATTAGAGGTGATCGGTGAGGGCTCAACGGAGCTGAGAATGTAATATCCAATGCGCACGCGTGTCATACGACGTTTTTCAACACATTTGCGAGGAAAGAAATAAATATAACTTTCCTTTGATACTGGCGGCATCAAACTATCACTTGCATGTTGCGCCTCGGAAAGTATTTCCGGCGGTGTGCCCACGTAGGTTTCCTGTTCTGCACTTGAAGAAGACATTTTTTGTATTGTATTTCTGACAATAATCACAATCTGATGAATAAAAACCGGCCAAGAGCGTGTCGGGCCACGCGCATTGTAGGGTTCCGTAGCAGCATGGTTCAAATATGCAGCTGGTTTCTTAATTCTACGAGCATATTGTCATAGTCGATGTTAAAATCCCCAAATACTATAGTATCAAAAAGAAATGTATTAAAATGTTTGTAGTTTCAGAAACAATTGTAGTTTTGATCTAAATATGACAGAATGGAAGTATTTAATGCGCGAGCGAAGCGAGCGCGAATTTTTTTTTATTTTTTTAAATTTTTTTTAAAGTTTTTTTTTTGTTTTTGATTTTTTTGCGATAATATTATTGTTAGGCATAATATAATAATATCGAGCTGCTACTAAAGCAGATCGCGTGGTGATCGTGTATAATTTTGATGTCATTTTCGTAATTAGCACCCCCAAAAACCTATTCAACGACACCTGAAATGTCAATATGTTACAGCTTGGCTTTCGGCTCGCCTCACTTTTAGCGTGGAACCTTGTATGACAGCCATTTTGGATTGGGGTACACTTCGTCGTAAATGCTACCTTCGTGAATTATTCCACATTTTTTTCATTATAAAAATTAATGTTTCTCAAACGGATAGCTGAATCGAAAAATGTTCATAGTAAACCCCTTCTATCTTTTAAAAAGCTATCCTATGATAACCTACTCGATGATATCGGCGAGAAAAAAAAATCCATCGCCCTTTCACGTGTATGGGAAACATCCGAAAAATTGTTTTTTCCAAAATTTTATTTTCTCAATCTGTTGGCGCAATCAATATGTATGACTATGCCAAATTTCAGCTCTGTAGTACCAAGGATCTAATATTAGTAAATATATTCTTATTAATCCCAACTAAGTTTGGCACTTGGTCGACTATTACTCGCAAACTTGAAGAGCCATCTTATGTGTGATAGTTTTCCTTATAATTTCATTGTATACACTACCACCATGAATTTTTTCACATTTTTAGAATCAACCGTTTAGCTGGTAGAGGGGGGGGACACTTGTGTTTGACAAAAATTTTCACTTTAAAAATGTATATTAGGCAAACAAAGTGCTGAATCGAAAAACATTCTTAGTAAACCCCTTCTGTCTTTTAAAAAGCTGTCCTTTGACACCCCATTTAATGATATTGGCTAGAAAAAAATAATTCATCGCCCTTTCACGTCTATGGGAGACACCCGAAAAAAATTTTTTTTCTAAGATTTAACTCTACAGTTCTAACGGCGTAGTTAATATTTATGACCATGCCAAATTTCAGCTCTGTAGTACCAAGGGTTTCTTAGGAAACCCGCGGACAGACGGACAGACGGACAGACGGACAGACGGACAGACGGACATGGCGAAACTATAAGGGTTCGTAGATTACTACGGAACCCTAAAAATGTAGTTTGTGAAAACCAAGTGAAAACATCTGAAAAGAGGCGCGATTATTTATTTCTGTTTTCGCTCGCAAAATGAGATTCACATAGACAAGTATGCCATAATACAGCCAAATAATAAAAAATACTGAACTATATGTTTTTACCGTTTTAGCATAAATAAATGACAGTTTTCTGTTAAGTTTAAATAATTTTGTGGAATTATATTTTTATTTACAAATAGTTTAATATTTAAGTAAATTTAATTTTAATAAAAAATAAGATCTGGTTACCTACCACGATCGTTTAAAAGCATTTCTGTTTAGGATCCAACTTTGAACTGCTTCGTAATTAGAATGTTTTTTAAAATGGTACCATGATGGCGATGCTTTTGAACTGCTCGGTTGTCTATGGTCCATTTTAAATGTCTACATAAATTGTCGCTGGTCTGCCTTTGAATCGCAACAGCGCCAAAATTGAATCGCTTATAAGCCATCATGGTACGAATAAGCGTTACAGACTTGTTTAGGTCCTAAATTGGATCGCGCTAAGCGATCATGGTAAACCTCCTGATCTCTTTGCTGAAATTTAGAATAAAACCCATTACGTAGGTACTAGTGTTTTATTTCTATTACGCACGGGCTGAGTTAAACATATCATTATGAACCTTAAAACAATGACATAAGACCCACTTTATGAGTAAATGTGTTAAAAATATTAATTTTTTCCTCACGATGTTATTGCTGCTTTTTGTGTTTTACGCTGTTATTATTGTTATTGTAGCAAAACGGAATCTTTTTGTAATAATTATTTAATTGGTTACATTAAATCAGATACAACAGTCAACTTATAATAATTGACAAAATTAGATTAAATCTAATTATTTAATTGTATAGCAGAAAACATTTAAAAAAACACAAAAAAACGAAGAAAATTCCACTTGAAAATGATTGATGGTCTGAATTCAGGCTACACAGGGTGTAAAAAAATAGCAAACTAACATTGGTTGCTTGTTTGTTTGCCCGGTAAAGTTGTAATAAAAAGCCATCAACCGACAAAGAAACAGTAAAATAAAATTTTGTTCATGATAAACATACCCAATATCTACCCAATGAATTTTTGTTCTAATGAAAACTCAATCAAACCATATTTGATTTGATTGTTAAAAGCCCCGGGCATTTTGGCCTTCTGAGGTTGTTTTATTTAGATTCCATTTCATTTAGAACAATCCGTTAGTCAGTTTCATTGAATTTGGAACTTTTCAGCAGTTATACTACTTTGACTATATAGTCAAACTTTTAATTTTAGAGTTATCAACAGTATAACTAAACCAATAAAATCAGTTAAGTTGAACAATATTTTGTAGTTTAATTTAAAACTTTTGACGCTGCAGTTAAAGGATGTTTTGAGGTTTGTAATTATTTAGACAAATAAACAGGGTGTAAAAGACAGCTTAGCAAAAACTGAAACCCTAGACTCAGACAATCATTCTGAATGATTTTCCAATTGAATTTTTCTCCAGTGGAAAATTTTCATTTTTTTCATGTTTTTTAATATTTTCTGCTTATTTTTTTATTATTTAAACGAATATACTTCATTTTGCAATGAAAAACAGTCATAACGACGTAAAACACGGAAACCAGTAATGTACATCGCACTCCGATAGCAGCGCGGCGCGGGGGGATCGCGCGCGGGGTGTGGTTTGGCGATACGTTGCGTAGCACCAAAGTAAGTAAATAATGAAAACTCCTTAACATGACGTTTCCGGGAAAAAGTAATTACTTACAGCTGATGATAGTTATGGGTAGATTCCACCATTTCAGTATTTGCTAAGCTGTCCTTTACACCCAGTATGTTTAGTGGTTAGGGTGTCACTTCATTATCCAACTAGCTTTCCGTCTGGACCTTCGTTCCCGTAAGAATTTGGGAAAATTATCTAGCCTGTGTGTTAATCCAGGGTGTCAGCTACCTCCATACCAAATTTTATCGAAATTGGTCCAGCTGTTTCAGCGTAAAAGAGTAACAAACATCCAAATAAACTTTCGCGTTTATAATATTATTAAGGATGTAAGGCAAATTATCGAGTTACTGTCATGCCTCCTATTTTGTTAACTCCCGACAAAAAGAGGGGTTCCTTAGTCGCCTCTTGCGACACCCACGGAAAGAGTTGGGGTGGTGTTATTTAAAAAGGTTAAAAACACGGTTAAAAAGGTATCTTTCTATATTTATGATTGATTCACTGTTTTGTGTATTTTTTTTTGTTTTATTAATATTTTCATAGACACATATTGTGTACGGAAATATTCATTCGGTCGATTTAGTACTACATTTACAAAGGGGGTAAATGGGGGTTGTACTAACAACAAAGTGTAGGCCTTTGAGTTTTTTCTGTAACGTAAAGTTCCATATTTGCGTAAAAAAATACTGTATCTGTCCACATTATTCATTTGTAATTTGTTTGAAGTCTGTTTTATATAGTGAAGAAATTTATTTTTCTTTTCTTTCTTTTGTGACTTCTTCGTCCTGCTTACATTTGATGCTTATAGGTACATCAAACTTTTCTCAAAGCCAAAGTTGGCTTGTCTGATGTTTTATTACACATAATAACAAACATTTTGCAGTAAAAGGTTTTAGCGTTACGACACCATTAAAATATACTATGAACATAAAGACTTTTCTTTTCCTTTGAAATTGTTTACTGCTTTTTCGTAGAAATTTTGCTCTTCAAGTATAGAAGACATTTTGATATAATTTTTTTTTATTATCTTTTCTTTGTACAATTTATGTGATGTGCGAGTGTTTCAAAAATACTTAGTAATAAAAATAGATTTTGTAGCTTGTCCTACTAATAGTATAGGGCCTTTTTAACCGACTTCATAAAAGGAGCAGGTTTCTCAATTCGACCGTATATATATATTTTATGTATGTCCGAGGCTAACTTCGTCGTTTATGAACCGATTTTGATTATTCTTTTTTGTTGGAAGGAAACCAGGATCTGATGGTGGAATCCTGAAGAAATTGAGGGAAACTCTCGAAAAATTGTCTTTTTGGGATTGAAGTCAGTGACTCTTACGTTTTTGACGTGGATTATTATAATTCAAAAACGGCACGGCTAAATTGTATTACCATTGCCTCTTATGTAATAGCAATATTAGAAGCCGAGATATAGTGGGCAATGGTAATTCAAATTTTGAAGTGTTGTGCCGTGCCATTCGAATTATAAAAAGGCCCATTTACTGGCACCATATTTTAGTCCGTTTTTCATTAAATTTTGTTTTAATAAATCTATTTTTAAAAAAATTGGGCAGGTCTATGTAAAATACATTATTTTTCAAGTGTCAAATGAAGCGCTCGTAGCTCAGTGATCTTAACCGATCAGTGAGGTTAATCAAAGAACACACAGGCAGGGAACTTGATGGGTGACCAAAGCGGCAATTCATCACGAGCGATTCCGTGCTTCGGAGGGCACGTTAAGCCATCGGTTCCGGCTGTTGTTGATGACAAGATCTCTAAGCGGTAATTTTCCCCATGAAACTGAACAACTTTCCCCAAGGAACTTCTTATGTCTAAGTGAATTTATAAAAGACTAGCTTTCCGCCCGGGACTTCGTTCCCGTGGGAATTCGGGATAATTTTGTAGCCTATGTTTATCGGGGATAATGTAGGATTCTAATGCTGAAAGAATTTTTTAAATCGGTCCAGTAGTTTTGGAGCCTATTCAATGCAAACAAACAATCATATTCCCTCTTTATAATATTAGTATAGAAAATAAATATTTGTTTTCATGCGTAATCGTCGGCATGCTGTAAAAGTCAGTAAGTGGGTCGCGAGGGTTTTGCTGTATTGTGGGCGGAAGGTTGACAACCTCTGACCACTTAAATCATATTTAATCTTATAACCCTCTGAATTTTATGTCAAACGTGGCATCAAGTGGTTGTAAAACCACTGATGCTCTGCCTACCCTGGTAGGGCTTATAGGCGTGAGCGTGTTTATGTTTTTATTTTTATTATAAGATGGGTTAACTCTTGACCTCAATCTTGACCATAAGGTCAAAGATGAGGTCGACGATGGAGCGAGTTAACCCAGAAAATGCCTATAAAGGCACTGGTACTCCCACGCACCGACGGAACACAGCAAGCTGTTTGGCGTCGGATTTCGGTAGGAGGGTGATCGCGAGCCAGACGGCCCTTTACAGAGCCTACCACACCGCATGAGACCATTGGACGACACCTCAGATTCAGAAAAAAATGAAGTGTCATTGCCTGGGATGGATTACTAGGAGGCAGGTCTCATTTGTGTTTCCTTAGTCGCCTCTTACGACACCCACGGAAAGAGATGGGGTGGTGTTATTCTCAACCGATCACCACACGGTTAGAATCGTCGTCGTCGTCGTATGTGTGTCATCGTCGGATTTATCTACTCTTAACGCGAATTTATCTACTCCTCTTAATTAAACTGTACTTATCGTTAACTAAAGGCACTGAGGCATCAAATCTGAAATGATTCAGATCAAGTTTGTTACCTACAAACCACAGCAGTTCAAAACTTGTCAACGCACAGATGTTGTATGACTAAAACCAACCAACAATTCACTTCGTAAACCTTCATGTGCTTCTCCTTCTCTTTTCATCTAATGGCGTCCTTAACATATGTAAAAGAGACAGAAATAGTGAATAAGTTTTGCGAATTGTATTTAACGTATGTTGCTGTAAGTGAAGTTTATTCGCACATTTGCGCTATGTAACTTCCGATGTGAGACGTTGGGATAAGTTCCGTCATATGTTGAGTTTTGTAGTTGTTGCGATAAGGAACATTCTATGAATTTATCGTTTGTATAAATCTCTTTTTCATGGTTACTAAAGTCTATGACCTTCAGTTAAAAAAAGTCACATTATATATCGTGCCCAACTGTGGGATGAAATGTAGCTTATGTTCTTTCTCAGGCTCTAATCTATCTTTGTACCAAATTTCGTCAAAATCGGTTCAGTAGTTTTGGCGTGAAAGACGGACAGACAGACAGACTTTCGCATTTATAATATTAGTAAGGAAGTATGGATGTAGGAAATTGATATCGATGTCCAATTTTCGAAATCGTCTTCATGATCTTTGGCTGCCTAGTGGCAAATTTAATTAATTAGAGGCAAAACTAATTAATAATTAATTAAAAATAAATAAACCTACGATCCATTATAAATCACCCAACAATGCTGTTAAAAAAACTTGCTTTTCAACTTCTTTCCATAGAAAATAATTCATACTAACTGCATTAATTAGTTTATTAGACCAATTTTTTGGGGCCTGTTCAATGTATTTTAAAGTAAAAATGGATGCAGAATTAGTTTCGTGCCCATAAAATAGCCTTGTTTTCATTAGACAGTTTGTTTGAAATAAATATTTGTTGCAAAAACCACTGATGCTCTGCCTACCCCGATAGGGTTTTCAACGTGAATGTGTGTGTGAATTAAATACGTCTCCACCGAGGGACACGGGCCTCCCTTTGAAATACGAAGGGGATTTAGGCCATAGTCCACCACGCTGGCCTAATGCGGGTTGGTAGACCGCTCGTCTTTCAAAAATGATTTTTTTTTGGACGGACGGGTTCCATCTAGGTGTTTTTCTTTACCGTTGAGCAAGTGATAATTACACTATATAAATCCGAAAAAACGAATTTAGTGGTACACCAGGCCCAGGATTTGAACCCGCAACCTTCGGATTACAAGTCTGGCTCATTACCAACTGGGCTATCACCGCTTTACTTACCTAGTATTATATGTTTTAAGTTTTGCTTACCTAGTAAAATATCTATACTCACCTAGTTAGCTCAAAAAGTTAAAATATCTGACTTTGTAGCGAAAAGTATTTCAAAAGTGCGCGTCATCTCGACATGGTCCACTGTCGACCCAACAAAGGTAAGATTATAGCCCCAAGGCATAATCTGCGTATAATTTCTAATGAAGTCTTCGCTGAGGGAGAAAATACCCTCTGTTTAATCCAATTGGTTGGCCGGTGGATAAAACTGTGGTCTGTCTTGATACTTTCTAATAAAGACATATAAAAAGATTTCGAATTAAATTCCACTATTCTTGTAAGATTGGCTTGGCAAGTCTGATCAGGTAGACGGTAGCGTCTGAGTTTCTACACCACTTTTAACAGAACTTAGGTTTATCAAACGACTCTTTGTGAAAAAATTTAACAATGTTACATATTGTGTCTGTTGTCTTTCATTAGTTTATCAACATTTTGTATGTATATATCTACATTTCCACTTAATATTATAAGGAGGAAAGATTCGTTTTTTTATGTAACGAATAAACTTAAAAGCTACTGGACCAATTAAAAAATTCTTTCACCATTAGGATGCTACATTATTCCTGAGTAACATAGGTTACATAATTTTCCTGAATTCCCACGGGAACGAAGTCCCGAGCGGAATGCTAGTATTATTATAAAATTGAAAGTCCTGACTCAACGACTCATCAACGCCCAGCCCAAACCTTGGCCCTAGAAAGCTGATACTTGGCACTGAGTTTCCTTTTATAACGAAGATAATGAAAAAGGGAGGCGTTTACAAAATTCTTACGGGAATAAAGTCTCGGGCATCCTCTAGTATTGAATCAAATATTGTTTAGTCTTTTTTATTTTTAATACTAACATTCAGCCCGGGACTTCGTTCCCGTGGGAATTCGGGAAAATTATGTAGCCTTTATCCATTGGGAATAATGTAGCTTTCTAATGGTGAAAGAATTTTTCAAATCGGTCTAGTAGTTTCGGAGCCTATTCAATGTAAACAAAGAAACAATCAAATATTTCCTCTTTATAATATTGTATAGATATAGATAGAAGATAAGTATTAGTATTAGTATAGATAAGATGGGTTGACTCTCGACCTCAATCTTGACCAAGGTCATAGATGAGGTCGACGATGGAGCGAGTTAACCCAGAAAATGCATATTAAGACTCTGGTACTCCTACGCACCGACGGCCCTTTGCAGAGCCTACCACACCGCATGAAACCATAGGACGATACCTCAAATTTAGAAAAAATTGAGGTATCGTTGTCTGGGGTAGTTTAATAGGAGGCAGGTCTCATTTGTGTCTCCTTGGTCGCCTTTTACGACACTCACAGAAAGAAATGGGGTAGTGTTATTCTCAACCGATCACCACATGGTGTAGTCGTTTGTCACAGAGCCTACTTACACTCTAACGTTCAGTCTCGCCGTAGACTAAGCAGTTTTATTTACGTTGAAAACCGTGACTATAGCACAATATGCCTAAACGTCTGTTACTGACAGTTTTCAGCTTTTTTACCTGAAATGGAAGCCCTAAAAACTTTTAAAACCCTTCATGTTTTTCAGACAACAAAGGATAACAATGAAATGTTGTGTTATTCTAGGTTTGTTGAAAAAGATGCCTACCAGTATATTTTATATTGTACAATGTAGAAGTCAAAACCCACAGAGATGATCTAAAGCGAGATGGCAAGATGATAGTGGCAAGATTGGGTGAATGGTAATGACGAAATTATTACAAAATTGATGTCGAATCCGCGTCATTTTTCCTGCCATACTTAATCTATTTCTACAAAATGCTACAAATATGTGTATTTCCTACCACTATATATTGTCAATAACTGCAATTTTTCATCTCCATCTTGTAAGTTAATGCGAAAGAACAATGGTATGAAAACTATAGTAAGTATCCTAATGCAACATATGCTTGAGCTTGTGTATGTAAGTGTAGTATTTTTATAAAATTACATTTTTAGCCAAATTAGAATTTAAACAGGGGTCAAACTCGATGAGAGTAACGATTACCTGATTTTCAGTTGATATACAAGTTTTTGATCGCAAGTAATCATTGTTTTTGATCGTAGATATTCAGATCAACGATCTCACCATTTAGAATATATCTCAGTGTTACAACCAAAAGAATTGGAATAAGAAAAGTTTCAACCCCCGAAATCCAGATATCTAATAAATTTATGTCAACTTGTTTCGTCTATTGTTTTAGTAGTAAAGTGTGTTTGTCTGTCTTTTTATGTGTATCATAAAATACTGTCTAACGTTATGAATAGAAGTATTGTTTAAAGAATAACAGCAGTCAGAAATACTCAGCACATATATTTTAGATTTTTTTCTGTATTCTATGGACTGCTTTTTTAGGGTTCTGTACCCAAAGGTTAAAACGGGACCCTATTACTAAGACCCCACTGTCCGTCCGTCTGTCTGTCACCAGGCTGTATCTCATGAACCGTGATAGTTAGACAGTTTAAATTTTCAGAGATGATGTATTTCTGTTGCCGCTATAACAACAAATACTAAAAAACCGAATAAAATAAATATTTAATTGGGCTACGATTCAAAAACTGTGATTTTTTTGTTTCTTATTTAGAAATAATGGTACGGAACCCTTCGGACTCGCCCGACTCGCACTAGGCCGGATTTTTATACCAATTAAAATAACTGTGCTGGGTTTTAAATGGGGTGACTTTAAATTAGTTAGCGAAGCTTTACGGGGTGATTCTACCCATGAAACTGAACAACTTCCTCGAAGGAACCCATAGGAAATTCTCAAAAAAAATTTTGACTTCCCACACAAAGGCAGTTGGCATTCAGCGATCAAACCAAATCATGGGTTGATGGACCTCATAAAGTTGTATGGAAAGAAGCTATTTTTATTTCATACTAGCTTTGCGCCCGCGGCTCCGCCCGCGTGGACTACATGTTATATCGTGCCCAATTGTGGGATAAAATATAGCTTATGTCCTTTCTCAGGCTCTAATCTATCTCTGTACTAAATTTCATCAAAATCGGTTCAGTAGTTTAGGCATCAAAGACGGACAGACAGACAGACGGAGTTACTTTCGCATTTATAATATAAGTAAGGATTTCGACCTATATTCCTTGAGGAAAGTTGTTCATTATTGTAGACTGATTCACTTCCTGAATTTTTGCTAAATAATATGAAGTCAGTGAATATAAGAGAACATCGACCGCATCTTTGCCCTGAGCTAGATTGTTGTCAAGAGCGAACCCATTTTTAATATAAAAAAAACATACATTAACTTCTAAAACACAGCCAACTCTTTGTCATCTATTATATGGTGTAACTGAACAATATTCCGCAATTTCTTATTAGAGCACGGAAGCATACATTTATTTCTTCGTCCCCTTGAAGACAACCGAGATATCTTGAATATTCCGAGGGTAGTTTTATTAGCTCTTGAATTTCTGCTAAAACTAGTATTCGGGTTCTCTTTTGTTAGATGACTATTTTTTAAACTCCAAACGCAAAAAAGGGGTCTTATAAGTTTGACAAGTGTATCTGTTTGTGGCATCGTAGCTCCTAAATGAATAAACCGATTTTCATACGGGTTTTTTTGTTTGAAAACTGACGTGGTTTATTAAAGTTAAAAGCTTTCTGTCAAGCCCCAGCGTATCGCATGTCATACGTTAACTACTCTTAACATTTTCACTAACTGAGGAATTTAAATGTCAGGGTTGAATGTAACGCCATCCAAAAGTAAGACAGTATGACAATACAGGGCTTTAGGTAAATAATAATAATACGTTTATTTCTTCAAAACAGCACACACATACATTAAAAAAAAAGTTCAAATTTTTATTCTTATCCTATTATACAGGTTTAAGCTTGCATATGTCTGAAGCAGTGAGGAAAAAAGGCCTGGGCTCAGCGACTAATGCCAGACTGATTATCAGGCTGGCAACACTGATTTTCAGCCCTCGCCCAAGTGAGATGCGAGGGACAGAGTTAATACTATATAATGTTAAGACTACAAATCTAGGGCCTAATTCAAGTGTTAAGTGTCTGTGTGAGTGTAATGAGGTGTGAAGGTACAGTAGATGAAGGTATGTAAATATGCAGAAACAGAAAATTTAAATTTAAATAGAGCTGAAACACAAAAAATTAATGAAATGATTACGTGGTTGCTAGTGACTGAGATAACTATTTGATTATCTCGGGTGGCTATCACTTTCAACCTCTCGGGTGGTAAATCAGTCCATGAAACTGAACAACTTTCTCAAGGAACACAGGTCGGAATACGAAAAAAATTTTTTAGTTCCCATACAAACTGCGTCAGCTGATAGCGCATTTTGTATGGGAAGTCAAATTTTTTTTTCATACTTCGACCTTTGTTCCTTGGGAAAGTTGTTCAGTTTCATGGACTGATATACCACCCGAGAGGTTGAAAATGATTTACCTACAGCCCTGTATAAAATGGTTATAAAAATGGGAATAAGACATTAACTTTTTGAATGACTGGTAATTTGTAAAAAAAACAAGCCATTTATCCGGCTAAGGGATACCATATACTACGTTTATAAACGCTACACACTCAAGGGCCCACACTAAGGTTTTACTTTGTATCATAGGTTCCTTGGAACATACTCAAAGACAATAACGAACACCCATGATCCGAGAACAACGTGGAAACAACGCGGTCGAATGTCAAAAAGTGTAAAAATGACAACGGCAGAGGGCGAGCAAGGCTTTGCGCGGTGCCCTCGTGCAATGAAAGTGAAGTGTTACCGTCTTTGGAGTAGGGTGACGCACGAGTTTGTCGCGGGACGTGCTAGCTATGATTTTTACACAATCGAACCCAGCACCCCTCGATCACGAGGCAGCGCCACTACCACTCGACCGAATTGGTCGTCCATATATTTTAATGACTTCTTTTAATTGCTCTTATATTTATAAACTCTATGTCTATACATACCTATTATCCCTTTCGGGGTCAGCAAAACATACAGCAAAGGATACAGAAAAACCCTTGCATCTCACTTACTGGCTTCTACAGTATGCCTGGGAAGGGTAGGCAGCTGGCACATTCTGAGTTTTTCTTTCGCTCCTAGTCCAGCATGGAATAATTGCTGTTGTATGCTATTTATATACCACTGCATTACCTTCAACAAAAATACTAAACTGTTAGTAAATAAATCTAAGAATTTAACTACAAAAGAAGGCTAAAACTCTTTTGAAAGTCACTCAAGAAATGAACTACATTTAGGTTGGTGCCTGTTCAAAGCTCGCGAGAGAGTGCAAAGTGCTACGTTTTACAGACCACTCCTTTTATTTCGAGAAATGTTCCTTGTAAAATCAGTCTCGAGCTTCCCATCTCTCTACCTTAAAATATTACCTACTGCTGTGGTTTTCTACGTTTGCAAGAATATTTTTTCTCCGTATTTTTCATTTATTGAGCAGATATTTTGTATTAACCTGTCTGTTTATAAAATGTCGTCGAATTTTTTTAATACATTTTTTTAATTTTACAGAATATCTTGTAAAACTACATATATTATTTCTCTATAATTTTACGTAGTGCGACCCAGACCGAATTTTATTTTAAACTCGTTCTATTCTTATTTCTATGTATTTTTATGTTTAATATTTTTAATCTAACAAAAGTTGGAAAAATTGCAAAGGTTGTTTTAGTGTGCAGCATAAATCATTGAAAAATAACTCTAAAAAATATTAGAAAGCACTAAAACTATACGAGCAGGAAATGCACGGACTTCATTTCAAATATGGATATTGCAATAACTGCTCTCCGTCCGTTATAAGCTGGATTAACATCCTTCTCTCATACTTTATGATGTTTGCACTGGTCGCGGTACGTGCGCTCGTAGCCTGATCTCAACCGATCAGTGAGGTTAAACAACGTACACAGAGGCAGGGAACCTGATGGGCAATTTATTACGAGCACTTCCGTGTTCCGGAGGGCCAGTCAAGTTATCGGTTCCGGCTGTTGTCGATTGACTACAATCGTTAAACCAAGTCAGAAGATATTTGGCAGTTTCAAAACTCTTTCACTTGGGGTAGTCATTTTCGCTATATACTTAGCGTAAGTTATTTAGATAAAGGCTTTTTAAAAATTTGATAATGGATTTGCTCTTGACCGCAATCTAGCTCAAGGTCAAAGATGCGGTCGAGGATGTAGAAAACTCACCCAGAAGAAGCTTATTCACTTGAACTTTATAGAGATGCGGAAAAGCAATAGGGGATTTATATCAGCTTGGAAAAGCAGGAAAAGTATGCAGGGATTCTTTCCCATTCCATTCCCTAGCAGTGCGCAATACGAAAGATTTTAATTAAGAGGCGAACATGACAGATCGGCAAGGAGAAAATTGCTCTAACTTGACGCTCCCTTAGCACCATTTGCTATTTTCCATATTGATTTTTCTGACATCATTGGTAAAATCTTCTTCTTATTGTGTCAATGGCTAAATAATTAAATGGTTTTGGCCCAAAAAGCAGCCACAGCAACTGCGTTCATTTTGTATCTTGGTACAGTTTTGAGTTCTGCGTTGTCGCTAAAACACCCATGTGTGCAAGACTGGCTAAGCTTCGTAAATACACCGCTTTCTTATCTTTCAAATCGTCTTGAGATCGTTTTCTCCACGAGAACGGGTTTATTTTTAACCAATCGTGTGGAATCTTTTGTTCAATGGGCGATTTTAAAATGAGAAACTTGAGGTACGAATGGTGGAGGAAAAACTCGTTTAAAGTTAGGGCTGTTAAGGGAAGCGAGGCATAGGAGGTTATCACAATATCCGATATATTGTTTGAGAAAAATTGAAGATTGTAAGCGTGCTTTTTAAGGAAGAAGTACTCATATACGATAGCTATACCATGCTTGAGCTTCTTAGCTTGCTAACCCCTGAAAAAAAGGGGTGTAATAAGTTTGCCGTGTGTATCTGTATGTGTGTGTATCTGTGTGTTTGTCGTGGCACCGTAGCTCCTAAACGAATGGGCCGATTTTGATGCGTGTTTTTTTGTTTGAAAGATTACGTAATTGTGATGGTTCCTATGATTTCATCAAATCTCTAATTTCTTAATTTCCATACGACGTATCAATTTACAGTTATAGATTGGTTAACAAGTAAAGTGTTTATTGTTCCGGCGGTGGTATCCAGGTCTATTATATTCGATTCTCAGTCAGATAGGCACATATTAATTTTATGTATAAAACAAAAGTTGGATTTCGGGTCTTAGCAGCTCGAGTACGATGGTGATAGCGCGCGTAATGCGCCGCGCGCCGCAGTCTTATGTCAAAATGTCAACATTGACTAGAGGGTGAGTTGGCATTTTCGCGGGGCCCTCGCGCAATCAAAGTGAAGTTTAAGCGTCAGCCGAGTGGCGCGACGCGCGAGTTTGTCGCCATCGTGCTCTAGCTGCAGGTAATTAATGTACCTATGATGTCAAACCACTTACCACCGAGCCGCCAGAGGCTAGGCGTCGCCTTTGCCGTGAACGAGTTTCCCTCCCAAGTCCCTTTGTTCCACCTACCGACAGTCTCCCGCCTGGACACAAGTTGTCTTGGCCGGTCTGGAAATCTTTAAATAGACTCCAGACACAGAGTGGCCGTAGCAAAGACAACATGGCCCGGTGGGGATTTTCCAAAAACACAGACTTGGGTTGTGTGTGCGGAGAGGTGCAAACCATGGCCCACCTAGCAACAAGCAGTGCGTGCCCTACCACCTGCACGCAACAAGACCTAATGGACGCTACTCAACCCGCCGTCCAATCGGCTACATTCTGGGCTACAACTTTATAGTTGCCATCGACTCGCTAAGAAGAAGAATGTACTTATGATATTATTTCACTAGATTAAACATAAAATTTGATCTGAGGTACTTAATGTTTGTTTTTTAAGGGACCTACGACATTATTTCACTCGATTAACTACAAAATTGCAAAGGCGTTTCCTGGGTGAGGAGCATTAACAGGCTATTCCTGTTTATCTCATATCAGCTGTCAACGAGGCAATGAGGATGTTGGATAAGGTGCCTTTTGCTCGCTTGTTCATTTTCCAACCCAGTTATTCCCACAAAATTACATTTTGATGCAGACCTTTTCTCTTTTCACTCGATTCTTTTCTTTTATAAGACACTATATTATTATATTCTTTATTGCACTTAAATTACATAGGATACAGAAAAAGATAAAAAAAGTGTACAAAGGCAGACTTATCACTAATTAATAGTGATCTCTTGCAGCAAAGCTGGTGCAGTAAGAGACATTGTTTTAAAAACGCGGGATAAAAGTGCATATTTTAATGAATAATAAAAACCGATCTACAAAATTGAGTTCAACACAGCTAACATAGACGCGTGACAAGATTTTTTCATCACCTTCTGCCTGTTCCGTACTTATGATAACGCTACGACTAATGTTTAAAAGTTATCTTTTGACTTTAAGACAGTAATTTAATAAAAACTTTTGAAAAGCGCTATTATAGAATTTCTGATTATCTATCAGACAACCAGCCATGGGAACAAACTGCACAGCTCTAGAGTTATTTAAGACTAGCATTCCACCCGGGACTTCGTTCTCGTGGGAATTCAGGAAAGTTATGTAGCCTATATTACTCAGAGATATTCTAATGATGAAAGAATTTTTCAAATCGGTCAAGTAGTTTCGGAGCCTATTCAATGCAAACAAACAAACAATCAAATCTTTCTTCTTTATAATATTAGTATAGATTTGGTTAAAAGAATATAAGGAAAGTTAGATTTTTTAAAATCCGTGTATGGCGTGTTCTGCAGTGGAAACGTAGAGACATGTTGACAAACAAATGAATCCACGCAGCTAAAATGCGCCGCGTGGCCGTGCACAATAGTGCACATCCTGCGCCGCGGTGGGTCTGCGCCCTAATTCTCAACGAGAAGAAGAATTCGATGCTCTGTCGAAACAAATGAGCCTCACAAAGTGCTTTCAACTTTCCACTAAGGCCGGCTGTACTCATTCTGCCTTTAATAAATCGGCGATCTTGTTTCAAAAAAATAGCCCGAATATTTCATAACTGGGATAAGTTTTATTTTGAGCTGGCAATTTTTCGAACGTAATGAGATATGAGTTTGCGAATTTCAAACTACGAAACGGCCTTGGGTGAAAATAGAACAGTCATTTTTGAGGTTTCGCAATAATTGGCTGAATCAGACATGTTTCTTTAGAGTAATTAAGTCGAGCTGATCAAAGCGAGTTAATAAAGTTCACGTTCACGTTAATATCTGACGCAGGGATATTGTCAAACCAGTTATATTATAATTTCATCAGTTAAATTAAAATTTCACGAAACTGTCTCGACCGCTTCCATAAAATTTGGTTAAGTTAGGTTAGATATGTTACGTTAGGCTATTTTATGTTCGGTTTTTCATAAAGAGTTATTTTAGAGTACTCTTGCCAGCCCATATACGTCCCCACCGAGGGGCACGGGCCTCCCTTCGAAACACGAAGGGGTTTTAGGCCATAGTCCACCACGCTGGCCCAATGCGGGTTGGTGGACCACTCGTCTTTCGAAAATGAATTTTCTTGGACGAGCGGGTTTCATCACGATGTTTTCCTTCACCGTTGAGCAAGTGATAATTAGAAATCCGTACATAAATCCGAAAAGACGAATTTAGTGGTACAGGCCCGCACCAGGATTTGAACCCGCGACCTTCGGATTACTAGTCTAGCTCATTACCAACTGGGCTATCACCGCTTCAATTTTAGAGTGATTCATTATAATTGTACAAGTTTTTTATTTTATTCTCATTACGTACTGAAACAATAATAAACAGCGTGATTAAATAAACTTTCACGTTACATCCTCATCCTTACTAATATTATAAATGTGAAAGTAACTCTGTCTGTCTGTCTGTCCGTCTTTCACGCCTAAACTACTAAACCGATTTTGATGAAAGGTACAGAGATAGGTTAGAGCCTGGGAAAGGACACAGGCTACATTTTATCTCACAGTTGGGCACGATATGACAAGGATATGACCTGTAGTCCACGCGGGCGGAAAGCTAGTAACAAACTATAATTCTCCTATAATCATACAAAAGGTGAACACAAATTCTGCAAATCGATAGCATATAGAATTTCTTTTCTTTTTTCTATGGAGCACAAATCGAGTAATTTGTTAAAGTCAATGATTTATTACGGACGTTCATTCACGTTCGTTGAGAAAAGTTCAATATTTTCTTGAATAATTTAAGTTAAACATTCTCTCTTTTTAATCCCTGACAAAAAAAGAGGTGTGTTATAAGCTTCAAATGTGTATCAGTAAATCTGTGAATCTGGGTTTTTAGAATAGAATAGAATAGAAAAAAATCTTTATTTTATAGGACATTCAGGATGCCACTTAAAACAAGTCAAGATTACATAAAATACATACAAACAATAATTAAAGGATTTAAATACATACATACGCATTCGTTCTATTGATCCTACTGACTCTACGCCTATTCGCAAAGGTGCAGTCTTCCCCAGAGAAGAACAGGCAAGAAACTCTGAGGGTGCTCTTTTTAATCGCATTACAAATTATTTTCAAATATTTACTAATTCTGAAATAACTCTAGAGCTGAGCAGTTCATTCCCATGGCTGCTTGTCAGTTAGGTAATCAGAAATTTTGTAATAGCCCTTTTTGAAAAGTTTTTGTTTGATTACTGTCTTAAATTTATCCAAAGGTAAATTTTGAATACACATGGGAATCTTATTATAGAAACGTATACATTGACCCATAAAGAGTTCGTGACCTTGTAGAGACGACTGTCTAGTACATCCAGTTAATGCTTGGTCCTAGTATTTATATTGTGCCTATCGCTATTTTTCCTAATCAAATGTTCATTTTTCTTTACATATAAAAGATTGTCACATATATATTGGGATGCAAAAGTCAGAATATGACTTTTCCATGATATTTGTCTATGAGACATTCTAGGTCTCATTTGATAAATCGCGCGAACAGCCCTTTTCTGCATAACAAAGATCTAATTGATATCCGCAGCATTACCCCACAGTAAAATGCCATATGACATTAGGCTGTGGAAGTAACTGAAATATACGGTTCTCGCAGGTTCTCGCGGTTTTTTAAACTGCGTAGGCTGCTGACGGGTGACTGTCTTTGTTTCGTAGCTCCAAAACGAATGGATCGATTTTAATCCGTTTTTATTTTTGAAAGCTTTCGTAATCGAGATAGTTATTAGCTTTATGTATTTGATTTCATAAATGCCTTAATTTCCATACGACGTATTGGTTTACAGTTAGTGTTAGAATGTGAAACTAACGTGGAGTGAAACTGACGTGATCCATATTTAATCAAAATTGGTTCAGCTGTTTTAAAGTTACTTATAAGCTTCTAGCTTTCCGCGGTTTGAGCGTAAAAGAGTGACAAACATCCATACATATATCATACAAATTTTCGCGTTTATAATACGAGTAAGGATGTCGGGGATAATAAAAAAAAATTACACGTAGTTGATCATAAACTCCCAAAACGCAAAAGCAACCAAAAAGCAATTCTTTCTCCATCAGTCGATCATTTCCATGCCACAGCCATTTATTTGAAGTTCAACTGATGCAACAGTGAACCGTGGCACGTTGTGGGAATCGAAATCGGATGCATGTGAAACGCTTGCATATTTTCTGGTCGCAATTTTCCGCCGGCTAGGCAAAGCTCTTAAGTTTTTGATTGAGTGAGGTGGTGTATAAAAAGAAAATGCTATGGGAACGATGGCACGTGTCCCTGTTATTTTAAAATGTTTGGTCTGTGTTTTTGGTAGTTTTTACTCACCAGAGCTCGGATCCTAAAAACTGTCTTTTGATAGATTCTTACAATTGTGTATAAATAAAGCTGTTATCCATCTATCTATTTATCTAAGCATGGTACATATTTAAGAAAATGCTAGAAAATAGATATTCTAGAAAAAGAGTTTATTATTATAACCGAACCAAAGAAACAGAGTGATCGACTGGTACGCAAAAAGGCACGAGGCAAGTTGAAAATATGGAAACACATAATTATCAATAATTATATGATGTTACTAGCTTTTTCCCGCGGCTTTGCTCGCGCAAAGAACTCTTTTAGTCACCCATTTCATTCTTGACCCCGTAGGGGATGACTTTCGAAAAATCGTGAAACATTTGTCCGTTTATTTTCTTCAAAGCATATCTTGACGAAGTTTCGAGTCAAAATGTCAAAAAAAATTGTATTCTCCATACAAACTTCTCCATGAACCCCCGTTTCAACTCCTTAGGGGTTAAACTTCGAAAAATATTTTCTTATTGCTTGCCTACGTCATAAAATACACCTTTTTGCCAAATTTCAGCTTTCTAAGTCTAAGAATTTGGGTTGGGCGTTGATGAGTCAGTGAATCAGGCAGGACCTCCAATTTTATATAACAAACAAATAAAAAATAGATTTGCCAGCAAACGCAAATAGCATCACGCTTATTAGTTATACGGCAGCGAAATAGTAAACACATATTTTACTTACAATTTGCTCTTGAATGTGAAACACAGAGAAGTAGAGCTCAAACATACACCTGTTTGCCATTTCCAAGCTAAATTAATTAAAGTAAAATAAATAAATTCCGCCCTTGCAGCAAAAGGGTTAAATTTAGAGTACACTAAACTGGAAATAGCTTTTTCCGGATAAATTTATGGGGGAAACATGGAGTAAGTAGCATGAATTAGGGATCCTTTGTGATTATATTCGCAGTTAAAGTTAATTGTTTAATTAGAAAGCTTTTTAAGCTGGGTTTACACATCCGCCTGCATAAACGCGCGCACAACATTTTATTTTAGGTAGGTTTCAACCCCCGACAAATAGAGGTGGGTGTTATAAGTTTGATGTGTGTATCTGTGTTTCAGTGTCTGTCTCTGGCACCGTAGATCCTAAGCGAATGGACAGATTTCGATGCGGTTTTTTTGTTTAAAAGGTTCTGTAATCAAGATGGTTCTCATTTATATTTAATCAAAATAGATTTAGTCATTTAAAAGTTATAAGCAATTGAATGTCGGAGGTGATACAAAGTAATTTTAATTAAATGTTACTGTATGTTTGTAACGAAAAAACTCAATTAAGTTATAAATGACGTAATTTTTTTAACAATATTCACATTTGGAATCCTACCAACAAAGAAATTATGATTATCTAAATTTTAAAAAATAAATCTGAGACTACCCTAAAAGCCTAAACTCGCACGCGGTAATTAACTTTATCTGAAACGTTATCATTTTCTTTTATCTTTCCCGCTTATTTTTTTAATCCAACTTAATGAGTTTTTCTAAATTGCTATTTAAAAAATGTAAGAGATTTGCGCTAAATAAACTAAAAATATTTATTTTTATTACTTTATAGGTCCTATAGTCTTGGTTTAGAACCTTCCTTGCTACTAAAAATCACATTTCAATTTTTTTAGGCTGTGCCTCCGCTACCGGAGCCAGCAGCGGGGACGGGTGCCGGAGCCGGCAGGTGGGACGAGTGCCGGAGTCGTATTACAGTCGTTTCTGGCAGTTCTAACCTAACCTAACCCAACCAACCCTTGTATCTCAATGTTAAGGGGTCGCAAATCCAATCCAAGATAATCACCAACGCATCAAAGCAAAGACCCGGAAAAGAACATGAAATCAACACATGTTAGCTGTCAAAAACGTCAAAAATTGCAACTGACAGCAACTTCCGGCAACCTTTCCAATTTTTCGTCGTTGCCGGCTCCGGCAGCTGTAACGATCCCCCTAATAGAGATAAATAAACCCTTACAAATCCTACCTATCTTTAAACTAAGTGAACCTAAACTCTAATCTTAAGAAGTGACTAAAAATTTCATTTGATCTAGATTTGGCCAAGTGATCATTCTAGTTTTAGAGGACCTATGTTGTGATTTATGAGTAACCTGGGATCTTTAAGAGTTAGTGAGAATGGTTTTCATATTAAACTTAAGTACTAAGATGAGGAACATTCAACCAGATATCGAGAGATTAAAAAGTAAGTATTTTTAAACATGAAAAATAGGTAAATTAAATCTCAATAATTATGTATTGCGGCTTAGGTCAGCGCTCCACCTCCGCGCCAGGGCTTTGCCCTCTAACTTCTGTTAGAACTGTGTGCCTCGACCAAAGACTGGACAGCACCCCACCGCTGTACTCCTTTTATGGGGGGGAAGAGTATTTAACTATTTTCAATAACAATCAGATAGTTTAGTATTCTACAGCAAAAGATGAGAGGAAGTCAAGTTGCATTGACTCAGTAAATTTACACTGTCTTTGTCAGTAAGTCGAGCCGAGTCAGACTGGTGACTACAGGAAACCTAAGCATATATACATATATACATACCCATAAAAAGAGATGCTAATCTTATAATTTACTTTATTTTGAGTCAATGACTTTCTTATCAAAGCAAGCAATTATACAAAACCAAATGAAATAAATATTACAATCTTAGAAGAATGTTCCTAAGGTTAATAAGAATAATAAAATTAGTATAAATTAGATCTTTCTTCACAGTGATCTGTATTATGTATGTTTATTATAACTTGGTGAATAGTTCTCATTATTAATAGTAGTAGGCAAGATAGAATTTTCTTCAAAAGTATTCTATCTTTAATTATACACATGGTTCGAAGAGATGGAATTTTGTCCAAAAGTTTCCCATCTTTAATTTATATTCATAAATAGTAAGCCAGATCTTTCTTCAGAAGTAATCTTAGCTGTTTCTCAAAATACTTTAGTAAATCTTCAGTTATACTTTTCACCAAGAAGTTTAGTCACATACATTATTCAGATTCAAGGATTTATATACCTTCCTATGCAAATAGAATGCAATTTAGTCTTCCTTACATGGTCATATCATAAAATTAATATTGCTAGTATTACATAGTCTCAATTAGGCAATGATGGTTCACACATTATATACCAACTCGACGAAATGGAGTCTCCTCATTTCCACAGAGAACATCCATTATCTAAAGAGTGGAGCCTCCATGATCCCTCGAAGGACATCCACCCAAGAAGTTCTTGACTTATTCAAGTCAAGGCCCTACGTGAGCACGTAGCTCAAGTATACAATAAATGAAACAAGCACATGCCGTAGACTCAGATCTAAGTTAAGTAAATAATAGATAAGGAAGTTAATATTGCAATCTATCTCATAACGCTGATGTCTCTTATTAAGACATTTTCATAGAAAATTAATCCAGATTAATTATATTTTATTTTAGAAAAGTTTCTAGACTGATTTCTCTTAAATTTAGTAAATACCTAAGAATATCCTATTTACCTTTATGTATTTGATTTTACCTGCCTAGTTTCTGCCTAAATAAGATTCCTAGTCTATCTTCTTGTGAAATAAACAAGCTAGAAGTATTTTACTTCACATTTAACTTTAAACATGTGCGTGTGGTGAGTTATGTAGTTTTCCACGGTGCAATGGGAAACTCCTGACTAAACTGTAGAAGTTTGAGGCAGCTTTCCTCGTGTACCTAATCCCTAAAGCTGAGTGTATGTGCATTCACACGGCCGTAAAGAACTTTGGTTTGTGTGAAATGCGGGCATGTATAAAATGCGGATAAATAAGTAAGATATATAGGAGACCAGAAACAGTAGTGATTTACACGCAATACTCAGTGCCTAAGGCCTGGATCTTCTTCGACAGTTCCCCGAGATCACTGTGCAAACCAAGACTGCACTGGGAGACTATAGATCGAATTACAATATAGAATTATAAATCAATCCCTTGCTCGTCTCATAACAAGGTCCCGCCATAAGGCGTTGTATTGAATTTATAGACATTTGACACCGTTAGGCGCCTATAAATCCAACCACGACAAACGTCGCGTTAACTAATCTTTCCTCCTCATCAGAAACATTGAGTTCTACTAACAAAACCAAACTCAATATATTTGGGATAAGGACAGTATTACTTCCTTTGTTATCCCATACAATAAATAGTTAGATTTTACTTTGGTTAATATAAGCAACCTCTATAATCAAAGAAAACAAGATATTTCACAAAATTAAACAATAAAATTAATAAATTAAGAAAATTCAACCCATTCCACAAAACCCGAGGAGAAAAGATGGCGTAGATTTTTTTTTTATTTTCCCTCCCTAAGCCGTCCATACAGCCAAAAAGCGCGCCATTCGTCTATTTGCTATACAACCTACATGGTATTTCACCTTTCAATATCATTCCATTACTCTACTGTAAATCGTGACTTCAATAGAATCTTTTTAGTTTTGCATCTCTTTTCTCAGCTGTTCTCCGTACATTCCACCTTCCTCTCCAACACAGCAATATGAACTATAAACCAACGTAATACGGTCCTATTTAGCATCCTTACTCTGTTACATGGCAGCACCAATGAGATTTTATTCAGTATTTTATTTTTTATAATGAAGGTTATTATTGTTTTAGATTTACTTACGAATAATTTAATCTTAACTGATTGTAATGAAATACTTATTTAATTATTTCCCTTTCATTAAGGTTTAAGTTTCATATGTTTGAGAACTAACGAACAGATGATGTTCTGTTCCGTTACAATCAACCCCCAAAATTTTACGCAGGTGATCAATTATTGATCCAACCGAAGTAAATTTTTCTTACTTTATTCACAAACATATGAATTAAGCTAATTCCAACCACTTGTCACTAATTTACTTTCGTTTTTTTTTTTTTTTCAGAAATGTATTTTATGTGGTGTGTCTTTTAAACCATAAATCAGTTAACTCAAGTGAAGACCCAAACATTGAGCTCTATTACTCTAAAAATTAGCAGTTATTATTTCCCCTGCAATGCTGAGGCTCTGGAAAGAAGGAACTGGTTGTGAGGCAGCCCTCAGCCCTAATGGCAATGCACTATTCAATCTCACCCCATCTCTCGGATGAAGTTATTCTACGATTAACTAGGGCACCCTTACAGAACTGTGAACACTGTATCAGTAAAGAAACCTTAACTCCCAAGAGTCAAGTACAAAACCCAATATCTACATCTAACAAAAGAGTTAAATGATTGTATGGAGCATGTGAAGTGGACGCTCGACGAGTAAGCATAGCTAGTGTTAGCTTCGTGTGCAGTATGACTTCTTTATATGATCCAGTATTTGCACTGATGTCCGCTGACCTAACCTAACACCTAAACATATAAAAAAGTCATTGTTAAGTGTAATGTTTCTGAAACCAAACGATAATAAATTTGTTCCATATTTAATTGGTATGTGAAAACTTGGAAGTACATTAATATTTCGTTTTATTTAATTAAAAATTGTTCACCCACGCAAAATTGTCTTGAATCAAAATTATTATCTGCCCATTTATATAAAACTGTAAAATATAACAGTTTTTCCCTCTTTATTTTCGACAACAATAGTAACTTCTGGGTATACATAATTCAAACAACAACATTTAAGGTTATATGTGTTGATCTTGATGCCGCCCTTATCTCGTCCACTTGTCGCTTTTGAAGTGCATCATGTAACCTAATATGCTGCTGCCTCTATTTTAAATAGTAATACTTTATTAAATCTAATTTTTAAACCTTTAATAACTCAGCCATGCTGGTTTACTCATTAAACAAGAACACGGAGAATTTAAGGAATAGAGCCTCCATGTTCCCTCGAAGGACATCCAATTCCTATCTAATATATACATAAACGCCCTACGTGTAAAATGAATAAAACACGCTGCCAAGCAAGGTTAATTCAAACTATAAGAAGTTTGAACTCTCAAAATAAGAAGGACCATTGAAGTCTCAAACAAAGAATTAATAAAACACTTATAATTTCGTAGTTACTATAACGATGGTCTTATTATCAAAATAATTATTTGAAATAAAATTATTTTATTTCCAATTAAAAGTTAAACATGACCACCTAAATTATAAAACCCAAGGCCACTGCAGAATAAGAATGCTTGCTAATCTTAACAATAACCGATTTAATCTACTCCATCTGCTGGGCAAAGACTCATATTGGATTTGTAAACTTTTTCATCGTCTATTTATTCTACGATATCTTCGAAGCCCACTTCGAAGCCCAAAAAATATCTTCGAAGCCCAAACAAAAAATATAATTCGTTCTATTTACTGACTTATCATCGCTTTATCCACCACTGTTCGAAATATTTAAAAATATCTTATCATAATACCGAACTTTTCTACTGACTTATCATCGCATTTCCACTACTGAACGAAGAGAATTATACCTAGATATATTTCCACTATTCCACTGACTAATTTATTAACGCATACCCTTTACTGTACTGAGAACGCTGCAAATATTAACATTAATTATCAGCCAATTTAATGACGTACTTATCTACGGAATACCCGCTACTAAGCGCACTGACATTTTCCTTTATAATAACAGTTACTGTAATGCATACATAGACAATTAACAATCACCCACTGCTGAGCTAAGAGATAATTTATTTGTACGACTAAATAAAAGTTAACACCTCACCCACTGCTGAACAAGACCTAAAGAACATCTAATCCCTCTTCCTTCTTCCTCAATTTGAAAGTTTAACAAATTAAGTATTCAGCAAACTTGACTAATCCTACTGCCAGGATCACCCTGTTCATGATTTATCACACTTTTTTTTAACAGCCATACTACCAACTTAACTATCTGAGATCTATGACTATTGATTTACCACTTTCAATCATCTTATTCCCAATTCATAAACGTATTATAATAAGAATGTTTCTGTCTATCTGGACGGCTTGGGGTTACAATTCAACGTACAGAGGTCAGCGCATCGGGCCACTCCATTTTCATTACAAAACCGCTCCTTTGACAACAGCAAAGTGCACGCGTGTGACTACCCGAGTTGCAGTCGTCCGTACGAGGTTGGACGCTTTATTTTATCACACAATCCCGAAAATTTACAAATTAACTAGGTACACCCAAACGAAGTCGCAGTCGGAAACCTACAATATTTTCTTATAATTGATTTGTCTAATGTAGAAGCATAGAGCTACAGATTCATATTAATCTACTAGCTTTCCGCCCGGGACTTCGTTCCCGTGGCACTTTTTTAGTTTTTTCTTTCAAAAGAACCTTCACCTGACAATAAGGAACACAACAAAAAAAAGAATCATCCAAATCGGTCCAGCCGTTCTCCAGTTTTGCGCTTACCAACAGATTTAGTGATTCATTTTTATATATAAGATATGACGGTACAAATCTTCTTAATTGACCGAAAGTATAAGTATCCTGTTTTCTTTTACAACTCTTTGGCTCTTTTTTATATTCTATGTTTTTAGCTATCCATATTTTCACACCTACATTCAAACTAAAACGCAACAGATAAACATTTATGAATTGTTCCTTTTTTTTTCGAAAATTAAATACATACTTTTAATCATTACATAAATTCACACCTGAGATCCCTCCTATTAGCGATTTAAACAAGGAACAAAATTAATCATTTTGATTTAATCTGCTCTGAAAATATTAATCTCTATTAAGTCCTAAACTTATCTGTCAATACTATATTACAATATACAAACATACATAATTTTCACTGCAAACAACATCGTTAATCCCTATGTGATAAGCAGAATTTTGTATCTTATAATACCGTTTCATTTTTTCTAAATCCAACATAGTCAACTGAATTTTTATTTTGAAAAATATAATACCATGATACAAAATCTCAACAGCATAAGAACATGCAGTTACATTTAAAGTCCTTATACTAATATTAATAAAGTACTTTTTCACTTAGAAGACTTCTCCGAATAAATACCTATTTTTTTTAGTATTTTTTATTTTATTTAGCCTAATAAATTGAAATACTAAATAATACACTACAACCCCCAGTTTGTACACATTTAAAACCAAACACTTAACCTATGCCTGCATTTTACTACCGCCATATTATTAATTCTAAATATTTTCTAATTTACAATATAAATTTTCCTCCAATGTTTTTGCTCTCGTATGCCATAAAATTCAAAATGTAAATTTTTGCCTTTTATAAACACTTTTTTTTTTCGCTCAAACCGTAACACTTCTTTTTACCTTAGCAATTAAATTCAATACGTTTTTGTAGCCTATGTATTATTCTACCGCTTCGTCTATCTACCTATCAAATGTCATCCAAAACTACCAAACAAAGCACGAGATTGGATTTGCATTTGTTCATTTTGAGGCCTATGTTAATACAGTGCTTCATCTATCTATTTATTAAATTTCATTCATTTTTTTTAAATGATGAGATATAAGTAACTTATAAAATAATTTGTGTTGTCCGACTCACACTTGACTGTTTTTTATAACTCCTGCTCAATTATATTAATTGTTGAAATGTGAGTTTTTTTTTTTTATAATTTGCGCTGTCCGATTTACACTTGACTGTTTTTATAACTTATCTTAATTATTACTATGCTTCATCTATATACTAATGATAAAAGAAAACTCCCAATCGATTCAGCAGCTCCGGTGCACATTAAATGCAAACAAACATACAAACAATTCAAATATTTCCTATTTATAACTTTAGTTTCGACATAAAACTACTCTTTATTTCCCGTTTGGATAAATTTCAAAACCTAAAATTTTCCATAATCGGATCAGCGTTTTTTTTTTTAAATACCCTCAATCATTAATTCTATGTAACTCTAACAATCAATTTTAATTTCTCACGGGTATTCACTATAATGTGTTTTTAAAGCTTTTACATACATACATACACACACACATACATACGCTCACGCATGTAATTCCTAAAGTTTTTATTACAAATAAGTTTTCCCCAATAAAATCCCTGATTGTGTATCGACAACTCGAGCTATCAATTACACACTCGATGGCCCTCACCAAGGCCCTTCCCTGTGTCGTGGGTCCCCTGGACGGTAAACACACAAAGACAGACACAAACACCCACGACCCGTGCACGAACACATACTAACATACATAAGCTCACGCCTTTGTCCCATTTTAATAGACGAGACTACAGTTTGAAACTAACACGTGTTTTTATTTTTGTTTACACAAATATTCACCCCATCCGGGATTGAACCCAGAACCTGCCGCACAAGAGGCAGCGTCACAACCACGCCAATCCGTCCGCCGTCCGTCTAAAATTGTTTAAGAGTTTTGACTAAGTGTTACTACAATACATTTACCTACCTACCTTAATTAATCTACTTACACAGAAATGTTCATTTCTCCTTTTTTTTTTAAATAGATTAGGTACCTATCTCTAAGCCTTCCCACAAGTTAGTTCTCCAGAAAACAAACTCAGACAAAACAAATACTCAGACCCTAGAACAATAATTGTTATTCGCCGCAACAAAACCCCACCCTAAGAACTGAACCTAAGACAACTGCTCTTTAAACAACTAAAACAAATTGATTTTAAATAGTAATATTACCTAACTTGCTCTACACATTTTGACTGCTTGTTAGATTTTTTTTTTACATCTGATAAAAGGTATTATTATTTATCCTGTGATAAAAGTTGGTAATTTCTTCTAATAAATAAATATCTCGTTATCAGTTATTTTGGTTCACCGTTTTGTTATTCTAAATCCCGTACAATAATTTCTTAACTAAAAGTAAAATAATCCTGCTGAATTTTTATTCAAATATTAAATTAAATTGTAAACTACAAAATTTTACACAGGTGATCGAAGATCCAACTGAAGTAAACTTTCTATTCTCACTCTTGCGCAAACATATGTCACGAATTAAAATTTAATGAATAACTAATTTTTAAAAATTTATAATCATTTTCTTCAGACATGTTTTAAATGTAGTGTGTTTTTAAACCATGAAACAACAACTCAAGCGACGGTCCAAACTTTAAGCTTACTTCTATCTTCCATCGATATGTACCGAATAGAAGAAGAATACTTCAACAAATGAAATAAAATTCATTTACACAAGGACATCAAGCTCCAAGAAGAAAGAGTTGTTGTGAGGCACTCTCAGTCCTAATGACAATGTGCACTAATCCATCTGAACCCAATCACGACCAACGCGTGTTGATGATCAGATTCATTAGTATATCATTTCTACAACTTGATGCCCCTAATAGCGTAAATGTCTAATATTCCATGAATTTAGCAACAACTTAAATTTTACACCGAGCACAAAAGCTGATTGTCACACGGAGCATGTGAAGGACATTTATCTTTCATTATTAAAACTTCAAAATTACTGACAAAAATTCCCTTACATACTGTGCAATATAAAGCTGAACCAAACAAGTACGGAAAGTACATGTAAAACATTTACTTTAACTTATATTTTGAAGTTCTGTCAAAGTTCACCAGCATAAAACTTTTTTTTTAACCTTTTTTTAGTTTTTCCAGTAATAAATAACTAATTTGATGTAAATTATAAAATTTCGATTTTACTTATTTAGTTCTATTTCCTAACACTAGACATCTCTAGCTTCTGATACTCAGAAATAGGTTTAACTGAAATCCGCTAGATAACCACTATAATGATATTTTGTTTACTTTTGAAACAACTAGCGTCACCTATGGCGATTTGGTATACTAACTCAGTATAAACCCGTTATTCATAGCTGAGCGCTAATCAATACTTCCGCATTCCATTTTCTGGCATTTGAAAAAGTTCAATCAAAATCCGCTAATGAATAAATAATTTACCCATAAAACAAAATTTTAACTTTATCGATCTATCTACATTTGCTAATCGAGAAAATCAGCGGTTTACCTACCTACTTGATTATGTGAATATAAACGGAATAAAGGACAAACAAACCTTAGAATTTAATGTAATGCAATAACTACATTTACCTTTTATGTAATGATTCTAATAATAAACCAATCACTATCAATTCAATCTCTTCTTTCCCAACAAAATCTTTATTTAAATGGACATACCTATTTCCTAAGCCTACCTCATAGTACCAGAAGATTTTAACCTAAGGTCATGGGTTCAAAACCCAATCATTCCTGACACTTTTCTTTCCCTAAAAATTCTTTATTAATCTAAAATATAAACTGCAATCGAACCCAAATTGCTTTCCTAAACCGTACAACCCCCCGACTAGAAAACTCTAACTCAGGTCCAAGAATTTTACTATAACCCATGAATTCACCTATAACTTTAAATTAAAAGTATTCTAATAAATGGACTTACTTAATATCTACTTCACCGCGTTATCCTATACAATACAAAACAATATTCTTTATGGCACACATAGGAAAATACATATTAAGTTTATACTTAAGTTTATACAGCGAATTTGAAATTATGCATACAAATAGGCGGCCTTATTGCTTAACAGTAATTTCCTCCAGGCAACCTTATGGTATAGGAGTTATATGAATTGAAATGCGGGAAAGGCACAAATATTATTTAAATAATAATTATAAATGAGTTTACTATTTATTCACTAAAAATTTATCACAAATAATATTCATATTTGCTTTAAATATAAAAGGTCACACTGAACAACCTGGTACTAACCTCTTACTATAATATACATAAATACTTAAATTTCATTGCAATATTTTTCAAGAAAAAGGGATAAATCAAATCATGAGAATTAAGTTTAACTGATATCCCACTTTTGTAGTTTTAAAATGAACTATTTTCCCGCCCTCGGCTACAGCAAAGAATGAATAGAACCCTTTTCACTAATTATTATTGTGTACAATTTATCAAGGAATCGACTGTTTTATTTATTTATAAATTATTTCCTTTTTATGTGTACCAGATAATTATAATAACCAATTTATAAACTTACGATAGGTTTTTTTTTTATTTTGACAGTGACAATTATTTCATGGCTGTATGGTTGCTTTGCTAAACCTTTGCCTATCTGATGAGTGAATAAATTAAAACAAAAAACTCCCTACCACACTCTGTTGATTTTGTAAACAAACTAATTTCCTTTCTTCTCACTCATTTGTTATTATTTTTGAAATTTATTTATTGTTTAAAGTATAAGAATTCGCCCCGAAAAAGACCCACTGACCCAAAACAAGGAACATTAAGATGACCCTCTGACCAGAAATTTATAAAAACAAGCAATGGCCCAGTAACCTCAGGATCTAAATGACCTGGAACTATATCAAGCCGACCCTAAGATGACCCTCTGACCCAAGATGTAACAAATCCTAGGACATTTACTACAAGGACCCAATAAAATAAGTGACAGTGAAAAACAGTGCCTCATTAGACAACTTAATGTATCGAAGCTGATTAAAATACAGTGAAATGTTTCCCAATAATGTTTCCTTTTTTTATCCCTAATCCTACAACCTTTATCTATAAATACCATTCTCATAACCCTTCCTTTTTCACGGCAACAAATTGTGGCGTATCGCCACTTTTTAGAAGTCTAGATCAAATGAAACCTACATAACCTATAAAAACCAAACTCGCTAACAATCCTGGTCACTGCGCATCAAATTGTAACGATCCCCCTAATAGAGATAAATAAACCCTTACAAATCCTACCTATCTTTAAACTAAGTGAACCTAAACTCTAATCTTAAGAAGTGACTAAAAATTTCATTTGATCTAGATTTGGCCAAGTGATCATTCTAGTTTTAGAGGACCTATGTTGTGATTTATGAGTAACCTGGGATCTTTAAGAGTTAGTGAGAATGGTTTTCATATTAAACTTAAGTACTAAGATGAGGAACATTCAACCAGATATCGAGAGATTAAAAAGTAAGTATTTTTAAACATGAAAAATAGGTAAATTAAATCTCAATAATTATGTATTGCGGCTTAGGTCAGCGCTCCACCTCCGCGCCAGGGCTTTGCCCTCTAACTTCTGTTAGAACTGTGTGCCTCGACCAAAGACTGGACAGCACCCCACCGCTGTACTCCTTTTATGGGGGGGAAGAGTATTTAACTATTTTCAATAACAATCAGATAGTTTAGTATTCTACAGCAAAAGATGAGAGGAAGTCAAGTTGCATTGACTCAGTAAATTTACACTGTCTTTGTCAGTAAGTCGAGCCGAGTCAGACTGGTGACTACAGGAAACCTAAGCATATATACATATATACATACCCATAAAAAGAGATGCTAATCTTATAATTTACTTTATTTTGAGTCAATGACTTTCTTATCAAAGCAAGCAATTATACAAAACCAAATGAAATAAATATTACAATCTTAGAAGAATGTTCCTAAGGTTAATAAGAATAATAAAATTAGTATAAATTAGATCTTTCTTCACAGTGATCTGTATTATGTATGTTTATTATAACTTGGTGAATAGTTCTCATTATTAATAGTAGTAGGCAAGATAGAATTTTCTTCAAAAGTATTCTATCTTTAATTATACACATGGTTCGAAGAGATGGAATTTTGTCCAAAAGTTTCCCATCTTTAATTTATATTCATAAATAGTAAGCCAGATCTTTCTTCAGAAGTAATCTTAGCTGTTTCTCAAAATACTTTAGTAAATCTTCAGTTATACTTTTCACCAAGAAGTTTAGTCACATACATTATTCAGATTCAAGGATTTATATACCTTCCTATGCAAATAGAATGCAATTTAGTCTTCCTTACATGGTCATATCATAAAATTAATATTGCTAGTATTACATAGTCTCAATTAGGCAATGATGGTTCACACATTATATACCAACTCGACGAAATGGAGTCTCCTCATTTCCACAGAGAACATCCATTATCTAAAGAGTGGAGCCTCCATGATCCCTCGAAGGACATCCACCCAAGAAGTTCTTGACTTATTCAAGTCAAGGCCCTACGTGAGCACGTAGCTCAAGTATACAATAAATGAAACAAGCACATGCCGTAGACTCAGATCTAAGTTAAGTAAATAATAGATAAGGAAGTTAATATTGCAATCTATCTCATAACGCTGATGTCTCTTATTAAGACATTTTCATAGAAAATTAATCCAGATTAATTATATTTTATTTTAGAAAAGTTTCTAGACTGATTTCTCTTAAATTTAGTAAATACCTAAGAATATCCTATTTACCTTTATGTATTTGATTTTACCTGCCTAGTTTCTGCCTAAATAAGATTCCTAGTCTATCTTCTTGTGAAATAAACAAGCTAGAAGTATTTTACTTCACATTTAACTTTAAACATGTGCGTGTGGTGAGTTATGTAGTTTTCCACGGTGCAATGGGAAACTCCTGACTAAACTGTAGAAGTTTGAGGCAGCTTTCCTCGTGTACCTAATCCCTAAAGCTGAGTGTATGTGCATTCACACGGCCGTAAAGAACTTTGGTTTGTGTGAAATGCGGGCATGTATAAAATGCGGATAAATAAGTAAGATATATAGGAGACCAGAAACAGTAGTGATTTACACGCAATACTCAGTGCCTAAGGCCTGGATCTTCTTCGACAGTTCCCCGAGATCACTGTGCAAACCAAGACTGCACTGGGAGACTATAGATCGAATTACAATATAGAATTATAAATCAATCCCTTGCTCGTCTCATAACAAGGTCCCGCCATAAGGCGTTGTATTGAATTTATAGACATTTGACACCGTTAGGCGCCTATAAATCCAACCACGACAAACGTCGCGTTAACTAATCTTTCCTCCTCATCAGAAACATTGAGTTCTACTAACAAAACCAAACTCAATATATTTGGGATAAGGACAGTATTACTTCCTTTGTTATCCCATACAATAAATAGTTAGATTTTACTTTGGTTAATATAAGCAACCTCTATAATCAAAGAAAACAAGATATTTCACAAAATTAAACAATAAAATTAATAAATTAAGAAAATTCAACCCATTCCACAAAACCCGAGGAGAAAAGATGGCGTAGATTTTTTTTTTATTTTCCCTCCCTAAGCCGTCCATACAGCCAAAAAGCGCGCCATTCGTCTATTTGCTATACAACCTACATGGTATTTCACCTTTCAATATCATTCCATTACTCTACTGTAAATCGTGACTTCAATAGAATCTTTTTAGTTTTGCATCTCTTTTCTCAGCTGTTCTCCGTACATTCCACCTTCCTCTCCAACACAGCAATATGAACTATAAACCAACGTAATACGGTCCTATTTAGCATCCTTACTCTGTTACATGGCAGCACCAATGAGATTTTATTCAGTATTTTATTTTTTATAATGAAGGTTATTATTGTTTTAGATTTACTTACGAATAATTTAATCTTAACTGATTGTAATGAAATACTTATTTAATTATTTCCCTTTCATTAAGGTTTAAGTTTCATATGTTTGAGAACTAACGAACAGATGATGTTCTGTTCCGTTACACAGCGCACTGCCTTTATATATATATATATATATATATATATATATATATATATATTTGTATAATGTATATATACTGCCTGACTATTTATACTGACTTTAAATTAATTAACGAAACTTTAGGGGTAATTCTCCTCATGACACTGAAAAACGTTTTCAAAGAAGTTTATTTACAAAATCCTCAAAAAAAAAAGAATTCCCAAACAAAGGTAAATCAGCCGATGGCAGTTGTATGGAAAGGAACTGTTTTTTTCATATTTTGGCCTATCTTGGGTGGGGAGAGTTGTTCAGTTTCGTGGGTTAAATCACATCCTTATTTTTTGCTAACTAATTTAAATATAAGGTAATGAAAGTAAATGTAATCGGAAGGTTGCGGGTTCAAATCCTGGTGCGGGCCTGTACCACTAAATTCGTCTTTTCGGATTTATGTACGGATTTATAATTAACACTTGCTCAACGATGAAGGAAAACATCGTGATCAAACCCGGTCGTTCTAGAAAATTCATTTCGAAAGACGAGCGGTCCACCAACCCGCATTGGGCCAGCGTGGTGGACTATGGCCTAAATCCCCTTCATGTTTCAAAGGGAAAAAAAATTAAAAAAAAAAAAAAAAAAGTTCAAAAAAAAAAAATTGCCATATTAGCTTGTTCAGACTTCAATTGACACAAATTAAACTATTTACTTTTTTCTTGAAGATTATAGCATAGAGTTGGCAAACTTTTCGATTTGTGAGTGACACACTTTATTTGTTGTGTTACACTCATAGGTTATGCGCCGGCGCATGATTTGCCTCTTTCTCTGATGAAGGTCCGCGTATAGGATCAAAACTGTCGGCCCACAGTCGATTTAACGTGAGTTAAACCGTTTAAGTTACAAACTTTTATTATTTTGATTACGAGGCGATGAAATTGAGGTGAAGAATCATTCGACACTTATAATGAACTAAGTGCGTTTGAACTCAAACTTTACTCAATTTCGTTACAGTGATAGGTACTCCATTTTCAACTTTGTGACGTTTCAAGCCTTGCCAGAAAGTCTGACCTAAAATAACTTCAGTTGTGAATGACTTCGCTTTATTTTAATTTGCTCTCATTTTGCGCCAAACTTTATATTGTGGCAATTAACAGAAGATCAGCATTGCGATAAAGATAAACCAACTTTAATACCCTATACACAAGTGTAAACGCTTGCGTAGTTTTTTATTATCACATAAAACTACTTAGTAACAGATTGTGGTCAAGAGCGACCCCGTTACAGATTAAAAAAAGCTGATTTTCAGTTTTTTCTTGGTTAGTTTAATTATCGCTGGTCCGAGCTGGTTCTTCTTTCTAGAATTTTGTCCAGTCTCAGTTTCGGGGTACCTTTATCTGTGGTCCAGGATTTAGCAGAGCAGGTTATTCAAAATGCAGCAACTGCAGCAGTCTTATGCCCATGACCTTACAAAGAACACATTTATTTGTAGATCCCTTAACGTTATAATGATAAAAGCAAAAGGTATAATTTCCACAGTCTGTTATCAGAGCTGTTATTAGATTTTGTTGGTAAAGGTCCGTATTATTGATAGATAGGTGTCTACCTAACGAAATTAGCTTGATTGATTTGTGTACCCATTATAAATGAGTGACTAATCGATATAATTAATATCTAATCGAATTTGTAACGATTAGGAGCACCACTAAACGAACTGTCAAAAGTTAATTATAGGTATGGAACACCTATTAAGTGCACTATCTATAATACAGTTGTTTAATGTACTTATATTAAAATTTTGCAACTTTATTATATTGTATAGACCAGGGTTTCTCAAACTTTTGACTCCACGAACCACTGTTAAAGTTTCCAGATGACCCCGAACCCCTTTACTAATCAATTGAATCCCCCCCCCTATAGAAAATAATAAAGTTGATTAGTTGGCTGTTGAAGAAAATAAGGTTTTTATTTCAATAAAAGGTAACAAATACAGTGTCAAAAGAAACATCTTTTTAATATCAATGTGATGGGTGGGCTTGTTTCTTGTCGCAAATTCAACCACCATGTGTGCCGCATGTGCCCGCCAGTCATCAAGCCGCCATCACGTAGATGTTGCCGCGAACCCCTTACTGATTAATGGCGAACAACTTTGAGAAACCCTGGTATAGACTGAAGGATAAGACACTAAGATAAGCCATAGGTGGTTAAATAGTGTCTTCTTGAAGCTATTGATATTTAATGTATTTATCTATACAAATAGAAATAAAATACTTAGGTGAATGCTAAAGTGAACAATTGTGCTGAATGAGAAAAAAATATCTTTAAATTATGTAAGCATGCTTTAAAAAGGTACCTCCTTGCTTTTTGTGTTATCGTGTGCTTTTCTTCATTACAAAAATCTTTTTAGAAAATTTGTAAAAATAAAAGTACATATTGTTATTGTACCTAATAGTATACTGGCACGTTTTTGAAATAAAATACCGTTTTCACCCTAGATGGAGATCGTGCTAACACACCATGTAAAGCTAATAATTTTGTTCTTTATTAACTAGAAAAAAGTAAGTTTTATATTCTAGGTAGTATTTTGCTTCATAAAGCCTTCAACCAAGTATTTCTCTGAATTCTATAGATATTTGGATATGAATTTACATACCACTTTGTTTTTTTTTGACAAGAAACATGTAGTTTTTGTCAGATTGTTTAATTCCCTGATTTATTCCAAGCCGTGAGTTTGATGCCCATAAGATAAAAAAAGGTTTATCTCTCTGGTTGAAAGAATTAATTACATTTTTTTGTCTAAGGTATTATTTAGTCCTCGTGCTCTATGTGAGAATTCATTGTGAATGCCATCTGTTCCTGGGCATAAAATAAACAGCGAAATACTTACATTCGACGTTCTCCTTAAAAAAAAAAACATTCGAGTTAAAAGTTCTACATTGAAATAATAGCGGATAACTTATTTGATTCAAAAATAACTACTCTAAATGTCTGGAGGGAAATAATAAAATTATAATAACGCAAATTAAACCCCATTTTCAGTACTTAATAATACGTTTAAGAATAGACTAGTAATGATTACAGTCCTATTGTGTAAAAGGAAATACAACTGTTGTACACTCAAAAGCACACGCTCTAGAAAGCTGAAGTGTGATTTTTTTTTTCTTATAACCCCCGACAAAGAAGGGTGTTGTAAGTTTGACGTGGGTATCAGTGCGTCAGTGTGTCTGTCTGTGGCATCGTAGCTCCTAAATGGACCGACCGATTTCGATGCGTTTTTTTTGTTTGGAAGCTGATGTAATCGAGATGGTTTTTAGCTATACTTGATTAACATTAATTTCAGTCGTTTAAGAGTTGATAAAATTTATGAATATGTGACAATTAGGGTAGGGTAAAAACGGGACCCTATTACTAAGGCTCCGCTGTCCGTCCGTCCGTCCGTCCGTCTGTCACCGGGCTGTATCTTATGAACCGTGATAGACAGTTGAAATTTTCACAGATGATGTATTTAGGTTGCTGCTATAACAACAAATACTAAAAAGTAGAATAAATTAAATATTTGAGGAGCTCCCATACAACAAACGTAATTCTATTGCCGCTTTTATAGAGATAGTGGGTTTTATGGAGTCCGAATCGCACTTGGCCGGTTTTATAGGTAATGGTACGAAACCCTTCGTGCGCGAGTCCGACTCGCACTTGGCCGGTTTATTATGATGACTAGCATTCCACCCGCGGCTCCAGCCGCGTGGACTACAGGCTATATCGTGCCCAACTGTGGGATAAAATGTAGCCTATGTCCTTTCCCAGGCTCTAATCTATCTCTTTACCAAATTTCATCAAAATCGCTTCAGTAGTTTAGGCCTGAAAGATGGACAGACAGACAAACAGAGTCACTTTCGCATGTATAATATTAGTAAGGATTGTACAAAATCCTTCGTGCGCGAGTCCGACTCGCACTTGGCCGGTTTTATTTATTTATTTTACTGTTAAATTTATAGATACTTTTCTTACTAACTGTACTAAGGATTAAGCTTGAAGTGTTTTTGAGTGTACTTACTGGTAAAACAATAGCTTATAACGTGGAAACAAGACGCCTGCACGCTTGTTAGCGTGCTGATTGTGTCCTTGACTTTGCAAGACTCATGGTTAAACACTGCTGTGTGGTAAAGCAAGGACATGGTTATTTTATGAACACCTAGACCAGTATATTCAGGGGTTATCGGTAGATCTTTGCGAAGCTTGCAGGGAGTTACTTATTATATAAGTCTTTTGGTACATTCAACTGTGGGCCTGAAACCATTAATAGTGACGGCGGTAGAACATTTTTAAGATTATAAGCTTTGATATGAGCAAAAAGTTTTTGTATTTCAATTTTATTATTTAACGTTTTAGTTATTTGTGCGGTTTTGACTACACCGGCCGCAGGGTGACAAGCGGTTGCAACGGTTGTTTTACGTTTTTATCGGTCGCTGCACGCGCGATTCGAATGGAACCCTTTTTTAGGTGATGTATTTCTGTTAACAACAAACACTAAAAACAGAATAAAATAAATACTTAATGGCTCCCATACAATAAAGGTGATTTTTTTACTCATTTTTAAAAATAATGTTGGATTTTCTCGTATGCGACAAGCGATGGGAAACACAAAACCACCGCCGCCGCGCGCCGTTAGCTTTATACGATCAAAACTAAACTTCTTTAGCTTTCCCTACATTCACAATTAATGTCGCGATTGTTTGTTGTGTCTTTAGTCACCAACTTGGTCTATTTATATCTTTTCACCAGCTTCATTTTGTCAATCTTCTATCAGTCATTCTTTCCGAGCATGTTATTATTTTTCTAATTAAGAATGGGTTCGCTCTTGTCAACAATCTAGCTCAGGGCAAAGATGCGGTCAAGTATCTAGCGAGCTCACCCAGAAGAAGCCTATTCACTCGAACTCTATCCAAAAAAATCCTAAACATATTGTCTACAATACTCAATGCACGATCGGACCGGGAAAAAAGTTGATCTGGCGTGAAATATCGTTTAACCTTGTTAATGGTGCCTAGCTTTTTGGCCGCAGTCTGAGCTTTGGACTCTCCGAACCTCAACGTATCAAATTATCTTCACATTAATTAATTTAATGTAATGCACAAAATATTCGCCGCTATACGAAGACATACATTAATGTTCTGGAAACCTTCAAGCAGCGAAGGGTCGTGCTGGAAAATAATTTAAAATTTCCGATAAATCTTTGAGGTCCTAATTTTTTGCTTAAACGATTTAGGAGGTACTGAATACTAGGCAAGTAACACTATGGCTATCCATCGAATCAGACAAAGGGACCCGCTGGGTATAAGGGAATGTCAAATGTCGTTATTCGGTCTAGGTAACGCACTACGACATTTACAATGTACATATTTGTATAACTCACACAAGACTCACAAAGTTAAATGGAGTCGCCCCACAGTCGCCTAAAGCAAATCGTACGACGCCGCCGGCACTAGTTGCATATAGCAAATATAAGCAGAACTCACAAACTTCCAATATACTGGTAATATTATTGGAAGTCTGTGGCAGAACTTGACTCTATAATGTAGATTGTCGTAGAAATAATTACTTTTTACAAATGGGTGTGGGATAAGTCCGCCTTTGTAAATTTCCTATTACTGTACAATAAAGAATAAATACATACATACATGGAAGACTGTAATTTAGAAAAATCTGTGTAATTTTTGAAATGAATTACAATTATTTTTTGGATGTAATTTTTTTTTCAAAATGGCTTCGCAAGATAAAACTTATTTACATCGTGTAATCGTATTATACAGTGTGTTTCATTATACATACACATACACTCACGCCTATGATCCACAGGGGTAGGCTGAGCATCGTTTGGTTCTAGAACCACTAGAAGTCACGTTTGAGATACATTCTGAGGGTAAAAGATCTAAAATTCAATTCAAAAGTGAAATATGGGACTAGGAATCAGTTGCACGGTTTGGCATCTTTCAAAATAAAAGTTACAAGATACAATAGTTTCGCCTCTGACTTAGTTTTGCGACTGTAGTTAATCGAATACAGCCGGGACCGACAGCTAAAAGTGCTCTCCGTAGGACGAAAACGCTCGTGACATATTGCCACTTATGTCCCATGATTCCCTGCCACTGTGTGCGTTGATTTACCTCATTGGGCAACGAGTGCTTGAAATTTCAGTGAAATTAATATAATCTAAGCATACTAATATTATAAAGAGGAAAGATTTGATTGTTTGTTTGGATTGAATAGGCTCCGAAACTACTGGACCGATTTGAAAAATTCTTTCACTATTAGAATCCTACATTATCCGTGATTAACATAGAGTACCTACATGGTTTTCCCGAATTCCCACGGGAACGAGGTCCCTGGTGGAAACATAGTAATCTATAAAAAACGAAACTTTGAAAAAAATATAAAAAACGCAAGTCTCTGATTTAAAAAACGAACAAAATCGAAAAATATCAAAAATATAGTCGTTAGGAAACACAAGAAATATGAGTTTTGAGCATTCATAACCAATTGAGCGTGGATGACGTATATTTGATCGTAGACAGAGCCGAAACAAGCCGGAGCGGAGGTATTTTTGACGGCAGTTTTCCGTTTTGTTTGCCATACAGAATAGAATGTAAACCAAGAAAACTATTTTCGCATCAGATGTCGGAATATTGAGCAATTCAAATTAGATATCGAAAATTAAGTATGTAAATGAGCCCACGATACTGAACGAACAACCTTATAAAATAGGTCTAAATATGAAAAAAAAAATTCGCCTCCTCATATAACTTGTATGATCAGCTGATTTGCCTTTATTTGGGGAAGTCGAAAACTTTTTAAAAATTTCATGAAGTTTTTCTCGGGAATGTAGTTTAGCCGCCCGGGACTTCGTTCCCGTGGGAATTTGGAAAAATCATGTACCCTATGTTCATCACGGATAATGTACTAATGGTGAAAGAAATTTTCAAATCGGTACAGTAGTTTCGGAGCCTTTCAGTGCAAACAAACAAATAAACAAACAAACAAAAAATCAAATCTTTCCTCTTTATAATACACACATCAAAAAAAGTTTGCGATCACTTGGAAAAGTGCTAATATTTTTTATTGTAGAAGAATAAAACTTAATCACTTTTTATCTTTTGATTCCTTATTTAAAAATATGAAATTTAAATATAAAATAATTTCGTAATTCAAATGTTTTTTCATTTAAAAAGACAATCAACCCTTGCTTGCTTTCATTCAGAAATCAGACATAAGTCGCAACTTATCAATATTTTCAATTTATTCAAAAAAAATTAAGTTGGTAACGATGCCGAGAGGATTAACTGCAGTTTTACGAGCCAGAATTCTAACTTTAAGTGGAGAAGGCTATTCCACGAGGGAAATATCACGCAGAGTTCATGTATCCCAATCCTGCGTGGTGACCACGTTGGAGAGGTATCAGGGCATGGAAGATTTAGCTGATCGACCTCGCAGTGGTCGCCCAACTGTTCTTACTGCAATTCAGAAGCGATATATCAGATTACTGGCTGCCCGTGACCCAACAATGAACGCTACTAAAATGAAAGCAGAGCTGCGAGCTGCCACCGGCCGCGAAGTTAGCACCCAAACGATTAGAAATTGCTTACACCAAGCTGGATTACGAGCAAGGAGATCCTGGCGAGCACCTCTGAACTCACAGCAACGGAAGCGGCGCAGATTGCAATGGGCTAGGCTCCGTCAAAATGAAGAAATTGAGGACGAAAGCATCTGGCAGAACTGCTTCTTCGTTAACGAAACGCGGATCAGTACACATCCAGATAACCGACGTGTCCGTGTCTGGAGAAGACCTGGCGACTCTGAAAGGCAGAGAACTGCCACTGGAACCGTTCAGCAGGGCGGGAAATCAGTGTCCTTTTGGGCCGGGATAATGATTGGGGCTAGGACGCCCTTAATCCCGTATCAAGGCACCATGACCGGAGCCATGTACAAAACGATTGCAATCGATGGATACGTCAGACCATTCCGCATCAACCACGGGCGCCAATTCATAATGGTAGATGATAATGCGCCCGCACATCGAAACGGACGTGTTGATGCTGCTCTCCAGCAATACGACATCACCAGGTTAGACTGGCCTGCCGGCTCGCCTGACTTAAACCCGATCGAGCATGCGTAGGATGCTCTTAAGCGAGCTGTTTGGAACCGTCAGCCACCTCCGCGAACAGTGTCAGAAATCAGGGCAGCTGCTGTTGAAGAGTGGGACAGGTTACCACAAGAAATGCTAGATAACTTAATTCTTAGCATGCCCAGAAGGGTTTCCGCATGTGTGCGAGCCAGGGGAGGAGTCATTTTATACTAACTATTAATTTTTTCGTAATAAATTTTGTTTGTTTTTTCATTAATTCAAATTTTTCATTACATTACATTTAAGCCAAAATTGCATTTCCTAGCTTTTGTTAATAAAAAGTAAATAATTAATAATGATTCTTTTATTTACTTAGTGCATTTTCATTATAAAATCATAAAACGTAAACAGTTTCTTTAAATAATTTATATTTTAAAGAATACACCTGATTTTGCTACTGATCGTAAACTTTTTTTGATGTGTGTATTGTATAGATAAAATAAAATAAAGTAATAAGTATAGATAGATGGGTTCCCTCTGGACCACAAACCAACTCAGGGCAAGGATGCGGTCGAGGATATAACGAGCTCATCCAGAAGAAGCCTACTTTACTCGTGCTTTAAGTTAAATTTATGTTAGATAGAATACAAAATCTAGACTGATTGTAAAGGATCAGTACTTACTTTTTTGATAAACATAATTGTGTTGCTTGGAATTAATTTTATAATCGTTTTTTTAATTTTTACACACAGTAAATTTTACTTATTAGGTAAACCTTTTCTTTGATTAGACCGGTAGGTTATTTGTGTGACTAAAATATAGGGTAGGTGGTTAATTGCTATAACTTAAATTTCAACATGAAGAGTAATTTAGGATTCAGTCCACTGCCCCTACGTGAACAATCTCAATGCAATATTGACATTCGATGCATCTTGAATGTCCCAACAGAATACATCTATCGAAGTTTACGACTATTGGAGATTAGACTTGGACGTTGTTGTGCCATAACTTGAAATCTTAGTGTCGGCAATGTTCTCTCAGATAGTTGGAGACAAGTTACGAGTTGACAACTATAAATCCAGCTATTTGGGATCGTCGCGGGACAGTTTGATAGTTTAATGTTGTCAAAGTGGATTTTGCTGTAGTTGTACAGAGTTATAACATGTTTAATGTTGTTATGTGTATTTTGTTTAGGTTGCATGACAGCAGCGCAAAATCTTTGAGTCTACGATTATAAATGCTGATGATGAAGTGTTTATACTGCGTCATACATATGTCAGGGCCTCGATTCTGTAACTTCAGTTGTGTGTCGATGGAATGGAGGACATTTTATATGTTCATGTGGCGAAATTGAGAAAAAATAAATATTTTCATATACTTGCTGACAACCACCCTGACCAGCAGCGCCACCGCCAACCGAACGTAAAGTTGTCAACTACCTAGCAACTGAAAATTCAGTTGGCGGTGGCGCCACCACTCAAAGCAGCCGTCATTAGATGTATGAAAGGATAGTTCTTAATTTCGCCACCTGAACGGATAAAATGGCGACCAATCCATCGACACACAACTGCAGTTACAGAATCGGGGCTCGTAGCATTGTAAAGAGAGATGCACTAAGCCTTTCCGTAATTCGGTATCTAGTGTGCAATCTGACTGATAAATGCCGTGGTTCAAAGGATATATCATATCTCTTACTTTGGCAGCAGCAAAATTAACTCACACATTTAGGTACACATGTCAGCACATCAGGCTATACATTTTGACTTCGACGTCGCCCTTATCTCGCTTGCAATAACGCTGGCTTTCGTAGTGAAAATCGATAACCTCACGTGCTGCTGCCTGTATGTACCTACTTCATGACCTTTTTCTAGAACATGTAATCTCTACTTAAGACGACTAAAGCACCTCTAAATTACGATTTTATGATGCGTAGATGAGCATGACGCACTGCATTAAATCGAAGAAAAAAAATACTACGGTAATATTCAGGACATAAACTAGATGAGTAGTTTGCTGAAAACATGATTCAGCACTTTTGGTTCGATAGAAAAAGCTCACACAAAGTCACCTCTGTATAACCAATATTGTGTATCTTTTAAGATGTAAAAACGATAGTAAAATGCACACAGGAACTTGAATTTGCTATCAAAATGTTCGTGATGGAACACTCTCGATAAGTAGTTAACGCATTTTTCGATTTAAACTGTTACTTTTTCATAAAGCTCATTTTCCTAACATTCGAACATGTTTTTACGCACGCACGCTTTCATAGTCCGTAAACTTCGTGTATCGACACTGTTCGCACTGCCGGCCCAGGCCTGTTAAGAGACGGAGATGGCACTATTCTTATCTGTGCTGCCTTTATCGGGTGCTGTAGTCGCCTTAATACCTACTTGTTTAGTTTATTTGTAAATTTAGTTAGAAAAAACCTTCCCTCCTCCTTTATCGTGTAGGTATAATCACGGTATGTGACGTATTTGGCCTTGGCGTCAGAATTTTCAAACGCCAAATATGGCCTCTGACTTGGTTTTACGTCTGTAGTAAATATTAAATAGCTGGGGCCATCGGAAACACTCGTGATAATGGACCACTTTTTTAAAATTATTATTGTGAGATGGGTTAACTCTTGACCCCAATCTTGACGAAGATCATAAATGGAGGAAGTTAACCCAGAAAATTCCAATTAAGGCACTGGTACTCCCACGCACCGACGGAACACAGCAAGCTGTTGGCGTCGGGCTTCGGTAGAAGGGTAGTCGCGAACCAGACGGTACTTTTCGGAGCCTACCACACCGCATGAGACCATAAGACGCCACCTCAGATTCAAAACAAACTGAGGTGTCGTTGCCTAAGATGTATTACTAGGAGACAGGTCTCATTTGTGTTTGCTTAGACGCCTCTTACGACACCCACGGAAATATTCTCAACCGATCACCACATTTTGATCACCCATAAGGTTCCCTGCCTCTGTGTACGTAGTTTGACCTTATCGATCGGTTGAAATCAGCGACTGCCACTGGGCTACGAGTGCTTTAAAATAAACGGTGAAACCTAAGAACAAAGATAAAGAGTTTTATTGTCACAAAATAATAGGTCTTTACACCTATGAAATTGCCGATTTTTTCTCAAGCTATATTTTATTTATAATTTATTTGATTGAACAGCTATTACTCAAATTTATTTAAACCTTGGCCATATAACGGAGATATTGAGTCAATTTAATACATATTTACTTTCGATTTATATGCTGAAAAAGAAGCTCAAATATAGCTTGTTTCATCCGTTGCCCGTTTCATTGCTTAACTTAGCTGTACCGTTGTTACAGTTATAAGTTTCAATAAACTAAGTATGATGAAAATTAACTTAATGTTGTCCAAACCTTCCCACAAAATTTTGTTAAATTTGGATTTCGCATTCCAGAGAAAAATCCAAAAACGTTAGTTTGGAAAATTCAGTTTTCCAAAAATATTGTATGAAAAACGGCAATTTCATAGGTAAAGACCTATTATTTCAACCAATCCCTAGTCCGGCCCTGTGTAATATGATTAACGACGTGCGTACGTACAGAGGGCATTAACGATCGCCGCATAAATTACTGCCGGCGGCTCTGCTTATTGTTTGCCTAAGGAATGGCTGAGCTACCGTATTGAACAATAACATTACCTACAATACAGCGTGTGAGGGATAGATAGCTAAGCAAAAACCCCATCTCTTTCCGTGGGTGTCGTAAGACGCGACTAAGGAAACACAAATGAGACCTGCCTCCTAGTAATCCATCCCAGGCAACGACACTTCATTTTTTTCTGAATCTGAGGTGTCGTCCTATGGTCTCATGCGGTGTGGTAGGCTCTGTAAAGGGCCGTCTAGTTTGCGATCACCCTCCTACCGAAGTCTGACGCCAAACAGCCTGCTGTGTTCCGTCGGTGCGTGGGAGTACCAGTGCCTTTATAGGCATTTTCTGGATTAACTCGCTCCATCGTCGACCTCATCTTTGACCTTTATGGTCAAGATTGAGGTCAAGAGTTAACCCATCTTATAATAAGTTACAATAAATACTTAAATAGTAGAATCTAGCCGTAAGTATGATCGGCTACGAGTGATTTTTCTTCCCGGAAACGTCAAATTAAGGAGTTTTTATTCTTAACTAGCTTTCCGCCCGTGACTCCGCCCGCTTGGACTACAGGTTATATCGATTTTCAAGATTTCCCCGATTTTCAGTTGAAATTTTTCCTGAATTTTCTTTGCTATAAACCTCACGGAGCCCGAGACCTTTCCAACGAATGCAAAACCGTGGAAATCGGTTCGTGCGTTCTGGAGTTATAGCGTCAAGAAGGAAAACCCGACTTATTTTTATTATTCTTAATTACTTTGATGTTACGCAATGTTTCACGAAATCGCACCCCGCACCCCGCGCCGTGCCGCTTTTGATATCCGATGTACTTAAAGAAGCACGTCAGGTTATCCATTTGCACTACGAAATCCGCCTCTATCGCAAGCGAGGTAAGGGCGACGTCAAGGTCAACATGTATAGCCTGATGTGCTGCCGTGTGTACATTACTGGTTTTTTGAATAAATAATTTAATTTAAACCAGAAAATATAAAAAAAACATAAAAATTTTTTTTCTCATATCACGAAAATAAAGTCTAATAAACAGACACAATGAAAACCTTTTAATAAATTTGAAGTTCCTCCGTGCTTGGCCTAGATACTTGAAGGTTTTCTTTATGAAATAGACAAGAAATAAAGACTCGATTTTTTCGAATTTCTACTAAAACAAAGTCGAACATACTGTAATTTAGAATATTAATTCATTCTACTTATCGTGTTAGTATAATCAAGTAAGTACGTTAAAAAATTTTTTTTTAAATAAAACATGTTTTTGTATAGATGAAAACTTTCAGAGACATAGAAGGTAACTTTTTCTATGGGGGGAAGGTAACAGATCTGAACAATCTAAACAATTTTTCTGAAGAAACCCATTTCAAATTTTGGAAAAAATTTTCGCCTTCTTACACTAAGGATCGCACAAGTTGTACGGAGAGGTATTTTTTTTATCTATTACAACCCTTTTTTCTTGGGTAAAGTGGTTCAGTTTAGTGAGCTGATTTATATCTTAATTTACAATTTAGTGATGTTTTTTGGGTTTTTTTGAAACAAGTGTTTCAACACTTGGTTTTTTGAAACAAGTGTTTTTTTGAAACAAGTGTTTCAAAAAAAAACAAAAAAACATAATTCAAAATTAATTAAAATTTAGCTTATTGCGCAGCTCTATTACAAATATGACAAGTATGTCATATTAATTATATGAAACTTTCATTTTGAAAGATGTCAAACCGTGCTACTAGAGTTGCGACCATTTAACTTTTAAAATTAAATTTTGGATTTTCTTTTTTTGGGTTTTTTGAAACACCTTGTATAACAGTAAAGACAATCAGTATCAGTATCTCTGCTCAGCTCTAGAGTTATTTTAGATTTAGTTAAAATTAGAAAATAAGAAAGTAAGGCGATTAAAAAGAGCATCCTCAAAGTTTCTTGCCTATTCTTCTCTAGGGAAGACTACACCTTTGCGAACAGGCGTAGAGTCAGTAGGGTCAAAAGAACGAATGTGTATGTATCTACATATTTAAATCCTATAGTGTTTGTTTTTATGTATTTAATGTAATTTTGACTTATATTCAGTAACATCCTAAATGTTCTATAAAATAAAGATATTTTGAGTTTGAGTTTATAAATGACCACTCTTTTATTCATTATTTCATATTGTAATATCTATTATTTAAAATACTCTGTCATTCGAAAAATCATGATTGTGGACGCCACTTTTCAAAAAAAATTAATTGAATTGAGCACTAAACTTGTAACGTAATTTTCTGATGCCACCGGACATAACACAGAGACATGTTTATTTGGTCGTATAACTTTTACACTACATCGGACCCTAATGAGGGTCGTGTTATAGTATCGAAGCCAGATAACGTAATAAATATAATTTGTTCTGGCAATTTGAGCAGTCACATGCTGGAGATTCCAGGCCATTACACTCTCAGGGACTTAGGATCCGATCAACCGCATAAGGTCTGAATAGGGATAATTCAGAATTTCTGGCGATAATTACGTTGTCTGTTTTTGATATAGGATTAAATTTGTACCACACGACTATAGTTTGTCAGAAACTATTTCACTGCGACTGCGCCTTGAGCAAGGCCCTGTGTTCCCACTATAGGCCCCTCTTAAGTTTTTCCACCCGGTGACAGATGGGAATTTTTGGTGGTGATAAATCTTCACGTTTGTCCCCTTTGAAAACGCGCTGAGGGAAGTATTGGGAAAAAAGTACCGTGGGACGGAGGGAGAGCATGAACTAACACGTGGTCTCGTGTGTCGGTTGTTCAGATTTTACCCCCCGCCTCGCTGCATGCGGTATAGTAGTTCCAGTAAAATAGTTCCACTAGACATATGAGAAAAAATAGTTCCACTACACATATGAGAAACTATAGTGTAAAATCATGTGTTGTTATTTAAATTATGAAATTGACGTCGCCCTCCTCTCATTTTCAGCCATTGTTTCCGTATGCGAACCTACGGATTTATTTTCCAAACTTTTTATGATTCATTTAAATGTGATTTAACAAATTTTAATCTGGAAAATCAAAAAAATAATATTTTGTACTCAGTACAGCATATTCTACAAACTTACAATGTCAGAAACAGAGAAACATAATTTGGGCAAAATCTAGTCTAGACTCTTTTGGCAGCTCTAAGAATAAGAATTCTATTAAATGTTATTTATTAAGTAGGTAATAGAATCTTTCTGTTTATGTATAACTTAACCTAGATCGCCATTTTCCTGTCGATAGGATCTAACGGGTCAGCAAACAAAACACACACAAACACACTTACGCACTTTATTGGGTTAGGCAGCGATCTAACTACCTTATTTATTCTGAAAAAAAAAGGCATAATAAGCTTAGCAAAACTTAAATGGTGGAATCTACCGATACTATGGTCGACTACATGTATTTTTTTTTCCGGAAACGTTACGTTAAGAAGTTTTCATTACCTACCTATTTTGGTGGTTACGTATCATAATAAGTAAACACAGTTTAACTATTTTCTTAACCTTAACCTTAGGTGAATTAACCGTAGATGAATAAACCGTAGCTGAATCGTCCATTAGGAATATCGTTCATAAGTTTGAACAATAAGTAATATATGTCATATAGTCATTTCAAAAAGTAGGTCTTTTGAATGTAGTTATATCGAAAATAGTGAAACTGTGTTTAGTTTTAAGATACGTAACCATTCTGGCGCCACACAATAATGGCCTATATTCAAGGTTGCAGTTTTTGTTAAGCTTTACACTCTGTATACAGGGCTTTAGGTATCTCTCTTTCAACCTCTCGAGTGGTTAATCAGTCCATGAAACTGAACAACTTCCCCAAGGAACATAGGTCAAAATACAAAAAAAAATTTGAGTTCCCATACAAACGCATTTACATAAACAAAGTGTTTGTTCTTACTGTTGGATTTAAGCCTTATCGTACATATACAGGGCTTTAGGTAAATCTCTTTCAACTTCTCGGGTGCTAAATCAGTCCATGAAACTGAACAACTTTCCTCAAGGAACATAGGTCAAAATACTAAAAAAAAAATGTTGATCTCCCATACAAAATGCGCTACATGCTGCTGGAGTTTGTATGGGAACTCAAAATATTTTTTTTCGTATTTTGACCTGTTATTGGGTGGAAGTAGTTCAGTTTCATGGACTGATTAGATTAACCACCCGAGAGGTTGAAAGAGAGACACCTAAAGCCCTGTATAGGGAGGGCCACACATTAGGACACCACACGCGTACACTCTGTGTTGTTGCATTAAGAACGATTTGGCAATGAAAATGGGGTAACCTAATGCGCTAGTCTCTTGTACAAAAGCCCTGCTATGTTTCGAGTTAGATGTCACTGTCTGAATTGTTTAAGATCATTTACTTATTTAATTTAACCAAAATATTCTGAAAAAGGATCCCAAAGGGCTATAATAGCTATACAAGGCTTTAGGTAAATCTCTTTCAACCTCTCAGGTGGTTAATCAGTCCATGAAACTGAACAGCTGAACTTCAGCAGCATATAGCGCATTTTGTAAGGGAGATCAAAATTTCTTTTTTCGTATTTTGACCTATGTTCCTTGAGGAAAGTTGTTCAGTTTCATGGACTGATTTAGCACCCGAGAAGTTGAAAGAGATTTACCTAAAGCCCTGTATATGTACTATAAGGCTTAAATCCAACAGTAAGAACAAATACTTTGTTTATGTAACTTTAGTAATATAACACGATAAAACAATAAAGCTGGAGATCTGCCAAATAAATTGTATGCCCGTTGAACGCTCGCTCCTCGAATATTTATTTATTTTGTTACTTGATGCGATGCCCCGTATTATTTTCCAGTGTAATCAATATCTTCGCTTGAGTGCTAGATTTAATATTGGAATAATTGGTTATCGATTTATTACAAACGATAAACAATGATCATGTAAATAAACACAGAGTTCTCGTGAAATTAATTTTCTGTTTCTCGTTCCGAGTATCTACAACTAACGCACTTGTTTACGGCGCGTGCAATACAAATGAGGAGGTTAAAAACAAAACGTGATTTGTCTTAAAATTAAAAAAGTTAAATTAATGATGCTAGTCTATGGTCCACCATAAATTAGGTCTTTTTTTAATAATTTGATTTGTGCAAAAAGAGTTTCTGTCGATAGTATTTTGTCTTTAAAAAGCAGGTTTAAATGCAAAAGACGTTTTGTCCAATATGATTGCCTATCAAATAGAATATTAGAATATTGTCAGGATATATAATTTTCATAATACCACACAGTCTCAATTGTATCAAAAATTTGGGAAATAAAGGTTTTTGCCATTTATCTCAGCTTGACATTTCTGTGGCAAATCATGTTATGCTTATAACCTTCTCAAATCCTGCACACACGGGTGTGCAACAATCGCGTGAGGGTTCTTGCACACCGTGTGTGCAGGTAGGTGCACACACTTAACCATGATTCAAGGCAGGTAGGTAGCTAAGGCAATCATAGAGCAACTGACCTCCCCTGTTATTTAATTCATCATTTTCATCATGTCAAGACGTCAACTGTTGGACATAAGCCTCCCCCAAGGATCTTCACGTCGATCGGTCCTGCGCCACCCGCATCCAGCGGCTTCCCGCTATATTTACCAGATCGTCGGTCCACCTTGTGAGATGCTTTCCTACGCTAGGCCTTCTGGTACGTGGTCGGCACTCGAGGACATTTCTGCCCCATCGGCCATCAGTCCTACGAGCGAAGAGCCCGGCCCACTGTCACTTAAGGTTAGCAATTCTTAGAGCTATGTCGGTGACCTTGGTCCTCCAGGTTGGTTTTTCAATTATGTGCTACTAATGTACAGACAGCAGCACGTTAGACTACCCATTTGCACTACGAAAGACAGCGCTATTACGAGCCAGATAAGGGCGACGTCAAGGCCAACATGTATAACCTGATGTGCCGCTGTGTGTACATACTTAATTCATTAAATGTCACGATGGCACTGCGGATTGAACTTGGTACCTTTTGACAGACAGATATATTCATGAAGTTGGATGCGAATCCCTAATATTTTTATATTTTTATTTAAAAAAAAAATTACCAGCCTATATACGTCCCTTCGAAACACGAAGGGGATTTAGGCCATAGTCCACCACGCTGGCCTGATGCGGGTTGGTGGACCGCTCGTCTTTCGAAAATGATTTTTTCTTGAACGGGCGGGTTTCATCACGATGTTTTTCTTCACCGTTGAGCAAGTGATAATTAGAAATCCGTACATAAATCCGAAAAGACAAATTTAGTGGTACAGGCCCGCACCAGGATTTGATCCCGCGACCTAGGGATTACAAGTCTGGCTCTTTACCAACTGGGCTATCATCGCTATTTTGTATATAAAGAAAATATAAATAAAATAAATTTGGTTGTAAACAATTCTTAAAATGCATATAATATATTGGGTGGCTTTAAATTAGTTAGCGGAAATTGATGATGTGAATCAGCTCAATAAACTGAGGGAACGTTTTTGATTCTACATTTAGGCAACTTGAGCGATCAGATGATTTATCTAATAAATAAAAAATTTGAGAATTTCTATGCGTCCCGTTGGGAAAGTTCTTCACTTTCATGGGTGGAAGAACACCCCTCAAAGTTTTGCTAACTAGTCACCCCGTATAAAAATGATTTCAAAACTCACTTTTTCCGAAAATATATCTCTCAGAGCCATCGCGTTATTCCTACGAAATTCTCTTAAGTTTGTGGCTGTAATATGCAGTTTCATAATTCTGAAACAAAGCCAAATGTCTCACCAGTCGTGCTGGGACTCTTGGGAAATTTTTAGCAAACGATCAGATATGGTACAGACAGCAGCACGTCAGGGCGTCTTTTCCACTAATCAATTCCGTCTCAATGGCGGTTGAATGACAATGGAGTCCATTTATCTGTTGAAGTCGCGAAAATAAGAACTATTTTTTTATATAATTGCTGACAGCCACCCCGACCAGCAGCGCCACCGTCAATCGTGAGTCAGGACCTGCAATTATATTTATTATTAAGATAAAAAATCAATTTATCAGACTTTTTATAAAAACTTTTTTAAAGGGTCTAACAAAAGCGTTAAGATTATGAGAGATATATGAAATAGGAAAATAATCACTGAATAGCCAACTAAATTCTTAAAAATATCCAAGAAACACCAAACCTCCTCGTCTGGAACTCCAAGAAATCTTTCTTTTTGTTTCAAAACTTTCTTGCACTGACCTTAATACCGAAGCCTTGGAAAAAATTCTTGTCTTTCATTTTAAGTAAGGAGACAAAAGATCTTCGTATTCAAAGAGTGAGACTCGATTTCAGAGGGGCATATTATCAGTATCTAAAATATGGTAAAAGGCCTTTTCTTTCTGTATTGGAAGAAATTTTTGACAACGAATATCAAAACCATAAATAATCGTAAGTGCTTTCAAAGCGATCCCATTTTACTGGAAAATATGTGAGCTAACATTATTTTTGACATAAGGAAAAGACATTTTTGTGTAACATCGCTCTATTATCGGTCTCATTTTTGTAATGGTCAAGATTGATAACTTAATACATTATGTAAGAGACAGCTTAGAAAATACTTACATGGTGGAATCTACTCATAAATACGATCGAATACAAATTATTTTTTTCCCGGAAACGTCATGTTAAGGAGTTTTCGTTATTTACGTACTTTGGCGCTACGAAATGTACCGCAAAACCGCGCCCCCTGCACTGAACGGTCTCCCCGCGCCTCGACTGCGTTTTACATTGCTGGTTATGCATATAATACCTACTTAGGCCAGTGTTCACCAAATATTTAACCGACGATTAGCAGCTAACTAGAGATTTGACAATGTCATTTTCATATTTTTGACATTTTGTCTGATTAGCTTCTAACCGCTGTTTAACCGTTGGTTATATTTTTAGTGAACACGGGCCTTAGTTACTTAACTCAAACAGGCTAGCACCTATTAAAACCTGTGGTCAAATTAAAAAATGCACCAGCAACTTTACAATACGCAACTCCAAAATATTTTTTTTTGTTAAGCCCCCAATATTTAGGGCCTTACCACAAAAAATAAAACTAAAACTCAGACAATTTTTAAAAGACATGACATAAATTACATAATTATTTGCCTTTCCTGAAAGGGATAAATTAAACAACAACAAAATGACATAAGTCAGTTTCGACATTGCCTTTGTGGTGTTTTGATATTTTGTGGTAAGTTATTAATTAAACCTTATAACTCTTAACTTATAACACCCCTCTTAGGTCCACTGTTATTTATATTGTATATTAATGATCTTCCTCTGGTAACTTAACACAAATGTATATTATATGCTGACGATTTAACAATTCTAATAAATAATAGTGACAAAAAACGACATTATGATAAAGTGAGCTCTAAAGTTCTAAAGTTTCTAAAGTTATAAGTTGGTTGCAGCAGAATGAATTGACTGTAAATGTAGATAAAACTAAATGCATTCAGTGTTGTAATAAAGTCTCATTGTGTGAAGATATAAACGTAAGCTTCGGGGGACAAAATATCTCTCTTAGCAAACAAGTAGCTTTTTTGTGTTTTACACTCGATCAACGATGCACTTGAGAGCCTTTTTTTTAAATTACAAGGTAAGATGGGCTCAATCTTGATCATAAGGTCAAAGATGAGGTCGACGATGGAGCGAGTTAACCCAGAAAATGCCTTTAAAGACACTGGTACTCCTACGCACCGACGGAACATAGCTGTTTGGCTGTTTGGCGTCGGACTTCGGTAGAAGGGTGGTCGCGAACCAAACGGTCCTTTACAGAGCCTACCACACCGCATGAGACCATAGGACGACACCTCAGATACAGAAAAAAATGAAGTGTCGTTGCCTGGGATTAATTACATTTGTGTTTCCCTAGTCGCCTTTTACGACACCCACGGAATGAGATGGGTTGGTGTTTGAGTCTTGCCCTCGCTATCACAGCACCCGCTATCTAGACAAAATGAAGGTTTCAATACGCATTAATAAGGAGATATATAGACGAAACTGTGTTCCGATGTGTATTAAGGTATATAATAAAATTCCTTCAGAAATAAAACATCTTTCACTGCCAGCCTTTAAGAAGGAATTGCGTAGAATATTGCTCCGTGGCTGTTTTTATTCGTTAAATGAGTTTTTTGACGCAAAATTATGATTATGTAGTCTAATAATAATAATAATAATACTAATTAATTTAATTTTACTAATTGTAACTTTATTGAAATTTTTTAACTTTATGTATGACACTGTATTTTTGTATACCTTAACAATAATGGCGAAATGTGATGGCTATATGTTTATTGTAAGATATCATTTCATTTCATTTCTTTTTTATCGGTGGTAAAAAATACTTAATATTCTAACTATAACTCACTTTGCAGTAATACAATTTATTGAAACAAACGTTTCACACAATAATAGTGTTTTAAAACTCATTAAATTTATTTTATTTAAAAAGTTATTGAAAACGTTTGTGCAAAATACTACAGCAAAATCAAAAAACAAAAACAAATGATCTGCAAAATACTACAGCAAAATCAAAAACTCGAGGAAATCTTCCAAAAAATTTGAAAAGGCTGTTACAAAGATTTATTACTACGGTCAGAAGCCATCAAAATCGAGGTCACGTCTTAGCAAGCCCCATTTGTCTCGGCGACTGTACACGGCTTTCACTGGCCTTTGCTAAAAAATTGCGACATGATACAAGGCTCATAAATTTAAGAAAAAACATGAAATTTCGCTCTTCATATTTAAAAAAATAAAGTAGGATGGACGGGGTTTGTAATAAAAACTTTCCTTTCGTGAAATGGAAAAATGTATTGTAACAACGATCTTACAATTTTCAAGTGTAATTCATTTTATTCCAATAAAATAACCAAACATTTAAGTAAGTTTTGATTAAATGTAGCTAAGAACCATCTCGGTTAAGTCAGCTTTCAAAAATAAACCGCATCGTAATCGGTCCATTCGTTTAGGAGCTACGGTACTATAACACCTCTTCAGGGGGCAATATAAGTTAAAGACGTATCTCTTCTGTGAGGTGTATATTTATGGATGATATACGAGCATTTCCATACAATTTCGTTTTATTACACTTATATAATTAATCACATACGAATCACTTTTTTTATAACGCCATTTGCAAGCCTATGATCGCATACATGAAATTACTTTGCTCTCTCCTAAGAATGTCGGAAGACCAGATTTTCAATCATTTAGAATATTGACATCGAACACCATTTCAAATCTTTTAAATGATATTCGAATAATCTTCTTCGAAATAACCGATTAGGAAAAGTGTTGCTTTATGCCAGATCCTCCATGAAGGTCTGCATACCACAGTACCATAGTTAGACACAGACACACACGCACACACACACAGAGAGATACACAGAAACACAGATTCACACGTCAAACGTATAAAAAAAACAACGGGTTGCACTCCGGGAGTGCCGGCAGGAATGAAAACTTGAACATTAACTTTGTGCATTAATATTTAATTTAATTTTTTCTATGCAGACACCGGATGACATCTTGACTTTTGCAGTTTTAATTTCCTGTATTTATCAAACACCCGTCCGTGACATCTCGACTTTTACAGTTTTAATTTCCTATATTTATTAAACATCCCTCCGCCTTACGGATTTTCGATTTTCGAGTTTAACATTTTTTACCCATACTTAAAAGTGCACAACGCCGCTAAAGAAGTTTTCACCTAAAAAAATCTCTCTGTTTTGTGGGGGGTAAAAATATAATAAAGGAAAATCTATTCTATGGTCTTTGATTCGTTTATTGATATGAATTATAGAGGCCATAATTTAGCCTTGAAAAGCCGTAGATTAAACCCGGTAAGTTGAATAATTAAGGTTTCTGATTAATGGCGACACGATACCTGGACAAATTAAACGGGCCGTCTTTATATCAGGATGGAGGAACCCTAATTTATTGGTGTTTTGTCTTCTTTATATTTTTTCGTGAAAATTACTTTTTTAAGGGTACTATTCAGGGAAGGGTAGTAGGGTCCGTATTACTGAACACGACTCAGACTATGTTCTAAACTTAAATAGTAGTCGTCTTGTCATTTTGATAGTGAGAGAAAGAGATAATCAAAACTTAAGTATTTTAACACCTGTTCCGGGGGCAAGGAATGAAACACGTAGCTCTTCTAACAGGTGCTATATTTTTAAATAATTACTGGCACTTTTATTACATTTGTTGTTTATTGTAAATGTATACACAGTTATTTATAATTATATAACGCTTAAGAAAGTGCTATTTGCACGCCTATGAACGCATACAAGAACTTATTCCGCGAGCTCTCTACAATGAATGGCGGAAGACCAGATCTTCAATCATTTCGAATGTTGATGTCACAGTTAAAACCCATTTTTCGTTAGAACTCGTTTTCCCTAGTTAAAATTAGTTATTACTTAATGCCTTTGTTAAAACTAGAAATAATCAGTTAAAACTAGAATTTACCACTGACATATTTGATTTTGAGATAAAACTAGTTGTCACATCGAGCTATAGTTAAAACTAGCTATAATTAAAACTCCCCCCCCCCCTGCGGAGATTATATCGGGGCAGAAACTGTAGGTTAGGTTAGAACTGTGACCCCCAACGCACGAGCCGAGCGAGCGAAGCGAGCGTGCCGCGACAGCGGCCGGCGAAGTGCCAGAAAAGACTTTGGTTGCGTTAAACGGTAAGCACAACCACAACATAACCCACAACATAACCTCAAGCCAATCAGAATAAGGTATGATGAACTCTAACCTCGGTCGGAACAGTTTTAACTGACTCGCTTCGGGAAAACGCTTTTTGTCTTGCAGAAACTAGTTTTAACTGATATTTAATTCAGACATTAGTCAATTCTAGTATTAACAAAGGCATTAAGTAAAAACTAGTTCTAACTAGGAAAAACGCATTCTATCTACTCACTAGTTTTAACTGTAACATTGACATCGAATACCATTTCAAACCTTTTAAAGTGATATTCGAATTATCTTCTTCGCAATGACCGAATGAGAAAGAAGTTGCGTTATGCCAGATCCTCCATGAAGGTCTGCGTACCACAGTATAGATCAAGAAATGGTTGACTCTTCGATTGGCTACAAGTACAAGTAACATTTTCCCGGAAACGTAAAGTTAAGGAGTTCTCGTTTATGACCTACTTTGGTGATACGCAATGAACCGCGAAACCACGCCCCGCGCGCGGACTCACCGTACCGCGCCCGCTACACACTCAAAGGCCCACATTAAGGTTTTCCCTTGTGTCGTGGGTCCCTCGGAACACACATAAAGACAAACACAAACACCCATGACCCGAGAACAAACATCTGCTTTTTACACAAATATTTGCCCCGACTGGGAATCGAACCCAGGACCCGTTGATCAAGAAGCAGCGCTACTACCACTCGAGCAAACCGGGCGAGAATCCGATGTATATGGCTGGTTTTCGAGTTTTACAAAGTTTTTTTTTATTCGCCCTCTGGGTACCACTGCTGGGCAAAGGCCTCCGTATTCTTTGTCCACACAGTTCGGTCTTGCGCTTTCTCCTGCCAGTTCCGCGTGAAAGAGACAATTTCGTCGCACCATATCTTTTTCGTGGTCGACCTCGTCTTCTTTTTACGCCTGGCACCCAGTCGGAGATTTTCTTAGCCCACAACTCACTCGGCATACGAGCTTAATATACAATGCAGTGTATTCGAATAAGTTTTTAATTAAAAAGCAGAAAATATCCAAAACGGAAGAAAACTTAACTGGAAAACAATTCAGTATGATGATCTGAATTCAGCGGTTTAGTTTTGCTAAGTTGTCCCTTGCAGCTGTATTTAATAACAATAAATTTTAGATTAAAATTGCGTAAGGGGTTTTCACTAAGCGTATACTTTCGATGAATCCTTTTTAAAATAAGTATAATATATAATATAATATAATATAATAAGTTTATTTGACACCACAAAGATAGCCAGCACATTAAAATATTTACAAGGTTTGTCCACTGAGCTATATTATTAGGGACAGCAGCCACTTAAAATAGGTTTAATAAAAACCTGTGCTATAAGTGTCTGCTTTACAACTTGAGTCACAATTTCGACACAGTACAGACATTTCTTGGCTTAAGGCTACAGGCATTGAATTTAAGTTGGGCTATAAAATCGCAGTTGCACATGTTGGTGTTGAAGTACATGTGTGTGTGTGTGTACAAGTGGGTGAATTTCACTAACTTTGAAACAGTTTTTAGAAAACGGTTAGACCGCCAAAGGCATGAACATAGCCAAGGGTTCAAACCCCCCGAAATTTCCTGAATCATGATACTACTCGTCAATGTCAATGACGGCCGGCTTGACGCTGCCTCTTGATCGGCTGGTCCTGGGTTTGATCCCCAGTCGGGGCAAACATTTGTGTAAAAAGCAGATGTTTGTTCTCGGGTGTTTGTATTTGTCTTTATGTGCGTTCCAAGGGACCCACGACAGAAGGGAAAACCTTAGTGTGGGCCTTTGAGTGTGTAGCGTTTATTTATTTAATGCTTTCTAAAAAAAGTAGACATGTGATCAAAGCAGAACTTGAAGTGTGGAAAGTAGCAGTGGAAACGGGTACGGTCGCCAATGCAGTTACCGCAAATCTGGTATTATTATATAGCAAGATTTATTTAAAAACCATTTCGTTTGTATTTACTGTTGGCTAACTGAATGGACGTATGATTTTAATATTATAATTTACCCAGTAGTTTGTGACGATTGTCTACCGCATATTAAGCTCGATTTCCAATAATCACCCGCGCCGGCCTCGTGCGGCGGCATTTTATTGTATCTCTTAATAGTCCCGACAAGAAAGAAGGGTGTTATAAGTTTGAAGTGTGTATCTGTGTGCCTATCTGTGGCATTGTAGCTCCTAAACCAATTAACCGGTTTCGGTGAGGTTTTTTTGTTTGAAATCTGATGTAATTGCGATGGTTATTAGCTATATTCGATCAAAATTAGTTCAGAGTTAAAAAAAATAACTGCTTTACCACAAAACACCAAGATTGTAAATTGGAATCACGCTAATTAATTATAAAGTTCTAAATAAAGTTTTAACCAGTGCGCGTGTATTTGAAACCTAACCTGTCCATGCCTATATAAATTTCCGTTTTCCATCTACAAAGTTAATTAGAAAGCTGTCTGAAGAGTTTCCTTCGCGGATAGATTAATGATATCGAACAAACGCTCGTAAATTAACAACGATTACATTACTTTACGCAACGAATTACGCATGCGTAATATATTGCTGGGATTTTTTTTTCTAACCCCCGACCAAAAAAAAGGGGTATTACAAATTTGACGTGGGTATCTGTGTATCTGTATGTCTGTGGTATTGTAGCTGGATTTTGTATCTATGTCCAGAGGGCGTCGCCAGCCCTTGGCCCAGGTGGGGGCAAGCTAATATTATGGAGGATGAAAAAAATAAGAATTGTAGGTACAGTCAAGAGCATGATGTTTTACGATTATAGCGCGAGTCTTTGCCTCTGTGGCGAATTGGCGATTATAATAATAACGGTTGCAGCTCTGGTTGCTTTGCAGTTGGCTACATTTTTTTTATCTCTAGGGGGGGGAACTGCCCCTCCAAGATCATGTTGGGAGACTGCTTGACTTTGCTTTGAGCATAAAACAAAAAAAACATGAAATAAATTAAATTTAGGAGCTCTCTACGGGTTCCCCCACGGCGACGGCCCCGGCGACAGCGTCACCTATCTCCAGAGTTAACTTACCTTTAGTGAATTAATACGTACGGAGCGCTTCTGTTCATCTTTTATATTGCTCACCGCTAAGGAATGGAATTCTCTGCCTGCGTCTGTATTTCCGGGCTCATATAACCCGAGTCTCTATAAAGTTCGAGTGAATAGGCATTTTCTGGGTGAGCTTGCTACATCCTCGACCACATCATTGCCCCTGAGTTAGATTGTGGGAAAAAAAAAAGACGAGTGTCAGCCCAGTGCGTCCGGCGACAAGTCTCAGCCAAGTGTCGACAGACCTGCAAAACCTAAAAGGTTAGTAAAGCCCCCCATTCGTTTTGGTTATGAAGAAAACTTTTAGTATTAAGTTATAGTAAAGTATGAGTAAAAATCAAGTTGCCGTACTCATACACTCAATGCTATTGCAATAAAAATGTTGTAAACTGATGCGCTAGCCTCTGTAGAGTCAAGAGAAGGTTACGCTTTACACTACCAGTTTGCGCGCCACACTATGCAGGGCCGGTCCAAAGTCCAAAGTGTCAAGCTCGACGTGCTCTTGAGTGTACCTCGATCAGTGTACGCTTGTTTTAATACGCATAGCGTCAAAGCGAAACAGAATGTCTTCGATAAGACAAATTGTTTTCACGCGGATATGCTGGTCTGGCAGATTAATCTAGAAACATGAATAAATGAATAAACATCTAATTGCACAGGAAAGACAAAACAAAGAAAGGAAATTATCACACAAAGTACAAAATGCGGTCATATCACTAGAATTGATCTCTTCCAGGCAACTCTTAAGCCCGTATTACAGAAGGAGACTCAAGTCTTGATCTATACTTATGTATTGATTGTCTCTTTCTCTCACTATCAAAAAAAAAAAAAACGCCATACACTCAAATGCCCACATTAAGGTTTTCTCTTGTGTCGTGGGTCCCTCGGAACACACATAAAGACAGACACAAACACCCATGACCCGAAAACAAACATCTGCTTTTTACACAAATATTTGCCCCGACTGGGATTCGAACCCAGGACCCGTCGATCGAGCGGCAGAGCCACTGCCACTCGACCAAACCGGCCGTCAAAATGACAAAGACGACTGCTACTTAAGTATAGATCAGAGTCTGAGTCGCATTCTGTAGGTACTACGGACATTAGATAGAGAGGAACGATTGCAAAAAGGTTACATTTAATGTAAACAAGAAATAAGACAAGATTTTTTAAAACCCCTAGAGGAATGAAGTCCCGACTGTCCTCTAGTATAAAATCTCTTTTCAAAATACCAAATGTAAAAGATCCGAGTACTCGTTCAAATTAATTTGTAAACACTCTACCTTACCTGTAACTTTCAGAGCGATTCATAATTCTGCCTTTACCTTTCAATTAAAAGCGTAGGCTTTTACTGAAACGGACTCTAATTAATGTTAAATTTTTAATGAAGAAGAATAATTACACTAAGTAAATTATTTTCCTAACCTCGCCTCTCTAAGTGAAATATTTCATATTTTTTATTAAGTTGCACTGATTGGGCCTTTTTATAATTCGAACGGCACGGCACGGCACTTCGAAATTAGAATTACCATTGCCCCCTTAGCTTCTAGTATTACTATTACATAGGAGGCAATGGTAATACAATTTTGCCGTGCCGTTTTAGAATTATAAAAAGGCCTTTACGTCTGATATACTAAAGATTTGTAACAATTTCTTGGTAATAAACGGATAGCGACAATTAATACAGCGTGTAAGAGACAGCTTAGCAAAAACTTAAACCCAGTTTTCAGACCATCATTCTGAATCAGTAGAATTTTCAGTGGAATATTACTCAGGATTTTTTTTAAATATGTTCATGTTTTTTGTATTATCTGCTTTCAAATTAAGCCTTCGCGTGCTTTTTGAACGCATGGTGTACGAGATTTGTATTGCACGCGACGGGTTAAATTAGATTTTTGAAAACACCCCATTTTGCAATAAAAAACCATAGTAACAGCGTAAAACATGAAAATCAGCAATGTAATCGCATTATAATAGCAGCGTGGTGCGGTGGACCCGCGCGTGGGGTTCGGAGCGTTAATTTTTCTTCCTGTGGCTAACATTTTTCATCTATCTAAGTATATACACTCAAGTCCATAATCCTTGTCGGGGTAGGCAGAACATTATGTCACATTTGACAGCTTTTCGCCCACAATACAGCAAAACTCAGTAAAAACATTGTTCCTGCGAAAAAATGCTTAAACTGCTATTTTCATACCCTGAATTCGTTTTCACATATATTTTCAACTAGCTTTCCACCCGAGACTTTGTTTCTGTGAAAATTTGGGAAACGTTTGTAGCCTATGTGTCAATCCAGGGTGTCAGCTACCTTCATACAAAATTTTATCAAAATCGGTCCAGCCGTTTGAGCGTGAAAGACTAACAAACATCCATATAAACATACATCCATACAAACTTTCACGTTTATAATATTAGTAAGGATTTGTTTCTAAGTCCCAAATACCGTAGATATTTTAAATATTGATATTCGATAGCCATGGCCTAGGTTTACTTGTTTCGTTTTAAATTTTGCCATAGGTATGTAATTGAGAGTTATTTCATTGACTTCAAAAACGAACTTACTCAGGGCACTTTACTAAAATAGCAAGGGTCGCGCTATTTTAAACTGACACATATAAAGCCTTTATACAATACCACCTACCTTATGATCAATTATGTAAATGGTTCTCTTTGAAAGCTTAACGGTATTTTGGGGCTTCTAAACCATTAGGAAAATGTTTGCTAACGCTACCATTTAGCGCGAGTTACGACTAAATCGAGTAATTAACAAATTTCACAGGCAAGGTTATTAATCAAACATATCTAGACGTTTCTATTTAAAATACAGAGGAACATATGTTTACTAAAAAATTGCTTGTTGTTCTATGAACTTTTTTGACAAGTGCTTAAATTTCTTTTTATTCTGTGTTGTGTCGAATTAAGTGTCATATTTTGTTAGTCCAGTATTTTGCCTCATCAACGACCAAAATCTGCAGAAACACTGCAAGTACTGAATTTAGGATAATTGACGTAGAACGGGGTCGGTAATTCCTTATTATTTATTTCAATCTGTCTCAGGTCTTTCTCTGTGTTTAATTTGGTCAAACATTTGTTAATTAGGTTCTTATGTTGCTTATAATGGAACCTTGCTAGATATACTATTCATATAACCAAGCGATCATTGAGGTTACGAACACAGAGCTAGGAAACCTGATGGGTGATCGAAGTAGTAGCTTATCACGAGCGTTTCCGTGCTTCCCCGGCTGTTGTCGTTGGACTACAGTCGTCATAAAAACAATTCAGAGGCCATTTGGCTGTTTGCAAACTCTGACACCAGTTTTAGTCAAGTTCGCCACACACTTTACTATACCCACACGACAAGATCAAGAAGTCTATGTACTTGTTTCCTAACTAAAACCCCTACTATTTACCTATACCATTACTGATATATTACTCATTTGAAAAGCAGTTATTATTTGTCATTCCTCATTTGTCATTCGCCCGCCGCTTGACGATGCCGCGTTTACTTTTTGTCACCTTTACACTTATGCTCTTATTTACCGAGCAAATAAAGACGAGGACATTTTATCAACCAGACAAAAGTGATCCGGAGGCAATAGTTTTTGAAGAACCAACAGTTTTGGATTTTATTGAGAACGTAGCTGAGAACGAGATTGAAGTGGATTATGACCTTATTGATATCAGAGCGTCACCCGGCGACGACAATGTTCCTGGATTGGAAAAGGTTGAGACACTCTATTTTCCGACTGACTGAGCACACGGATTGAAGGATTTGGATTCAGTGTTTTGTTTAATTTTAAGTTTTGTGTTGTGTTATGTTATGAGTTTTGAACAATCTAACAAAGAGTCCGGTTGTCATACCACTATACTCTAATGTACGTGCGCCTGCAAACCGCACTCTTCGTTAGACTAAACAAATCAATGAGGATATGTTAGATAGTGAGTATGCTACATATACAATACAGGGCTTTAGGTAAATCTCTTTCAACCTCTCGGGTGGTTAATCAGTCCATGAAACTGAACAACTTCCCTAAGGAACATACGTCAAAATACGGAAAAAAACATTTTGATCTCCCATATAAAATGCGCTATAATATGCTGATGAAGTTTGTATGGGAACTCAAAATTTTTTTTTCGTAGTTTGACCTACCTGTCACATGTACCTGTACCTGTCAAATTAATGATCAAAGAATCTTCGTGTATATTAATATCAAAAATATTTGGTTCCGATTGAATGTTTTTTGAGAAGAGATATTCATCATTTTATAGTTTTATATTAATATAAGTTTAAAGTGATAAAAAAATATATATTGCTATTAATAAAGTTATCTATTTTGAAATTTAATCCAAGTTATATTTTTATAAAGTAGCTACCTTTATAACTTGGATAAGTTTAAAAAAAAATTGCCCTATTTTGTTAGTATCTACGTAATCTACGTTTAATTTCGCTTTTGCTGGTTAATTTCGCGTATGTTTAAATTTGTTATTTCATAATTTTGAGTTGATGAAATCTTATCGACTTCGACTTTTTCAGTAACTTTTTCTAGCTTTACAAATTGTTATACCTTGAGTCACGATCAGGTTTCAAAAAATCACGAACACTTTGAAACAAAATGTTCGTAAGACCTTGTAAGACATGTAAGACCTTTTGACATGTAAGACTTCAAACCATTGCTAAAGATTTATATTTCAAAAGTACAGGTATACATATTATTTTCAGTAGGTACAGCATGTAAGAAAATATAAAGTTACGGGTATTAAACTAAGACTTGGATCTATTGATTTATCCTGGGTTTATATAAATATTGTTATCGCTAAGTTATAAATAAATAATAAAGATATTTGATTTGAAGTCTTTAACTACACTAATATTACAAAGAAGAAAGATTTGTATTTTTGTGTGTAACGAATAAACTTAAAAACTACTAGACCGATATGAATAATTCTTTCGACATAAGAAGTCTACATAATCCCCAAGTAACATAAGCTACATAATTTTCACAGATTCCCACGGAAACGAAGTCCCGAGCGGAATGCTAGTGTTATCTATGTATATAAATAAAAATGAATTGTTGTTCGTAATTCTTTCGACATAAGAAGTCTACATAATCCCCAAGTAACATAAGCTACATAATTTTCACAGATTCCCACGGAAACGAAGTCCCGAGCGGAATGCTAGTGTTATCTATCTATATAAATAAAAATGAATTGTTGTTCGTTAGTCTGATAAAAACTCGAGAACGGCTGGGCCGATTGAGCTGATTTTGGTTTTAAAATGTTTGTCGTAGTCCAGGGTAGGTCTAAACGGTGAAAAAATATGAAAAAAAGGCATTACGAAGTTGGCCGGGTCAGCTAGTATAAAATAAATGAATAAACTCATCAAATCGTATCGCAAAAATTGCATATCCGAAAAGTCGATTAAAAAAATTCATTTGATGTCAATTAATTAAAATTTGTGTAAGTGATTTAAATAATTATCATTAAGTACTTGACAATTCACAAATTGCTGCGCGTGTGGTGGTTTCATATCATTACCATATACTTACCAAAGTGGAGGTTAACTATTTCACTGAAAAGGTAATTCCCCGATGTCGAGGTGATTAAACACTATGGAAATACCCTAAACAAGGCGGTGATTAGCTGAAGTGCGATTTAAACTCTTATGCTGACGAAATAAGAGTGGCATCTGGGCACTCCAAAGAGACAGAATTTGAGCATGCTGGCCTACGTACACTACATATTATTATGGATTTGTCGGAGGCTCTTTTAAATAAAATTACGACTCATGAGGATGGCGATGTGATGTGTCATGATTACATCAATCAAATTAGTTCCTCTTCAAACTAGTTTTCGGACTTGAGTATTTTTTAAGGTCCAGAGGCTAGCGTATCAGGTTACCCCATTGCATAGCAAAACCGCTCTTATTGCAACAGCACAGAGTGTACGCGTGTGGTTACCTGAAGTATGGCTCTCCTTACGTATATATATATCTCTTTTTTTGTAACTGGTTTTAATAACTACTTACATAAGTACACTACTCTGGAGAGAGAACGTACTTAGAAATATTGTTTTATGAGATCAAATTGACATCATCTTCTCAAATATCTCTCAATAACCTCAATAACATTTATTTTTACTTACTTAAAACCTTTAGATTTGTAGACTTTTTACGGATCATAAAAACTGACTTATTTTTCGCGTACCCCAGGGTTCTGTACGTAATTCTGGTTTATTTGTGATGAAGAAGAAATAAATTATTTTACGTGTGCCATAAACTCATTTTTCTACTGTCTAATTATATACATTTATTAGCTGTCCGCCCACGACTTCGTTTCCGGTGGATTTTCTTTTTTTTGTGAATCTAAACCATCCTCGAGCCCCCCCGAACACACACAAAAAATTTCATTAAAATCGGTCCAGCCGTTTAGGAGGAGTTCAGTGACATACACACACACACAGAAGAAATATATATATTAAGATACTAACTTCCTAAGTCGTTAACCTGCAACCATATTTCTATTAATGAGGTAGGCACAATACAATGTTAGGTACAGCTTTTGTTAACATTTCTGCATTGTGTGTCCTCTTAGTGCCTTTCCGGAAAATTACATACAAAAATTATATTAAACCTTCTTCTACACTTTACTTCTTTGTTTTTGCTACAACTCTACTCTTATAAAAGCTTATCTGCTTTACATTGAAATGCCTGGAAGAGTCACTTTTTCTAGGAAATTTTCTAAACGAGCAAAAAAACATAAACCATTATATACCTTATTGCGACGTGTTATGTTATGGTTAAGACTAGAATACAAATTATAAAAAATACTAATATTTTAATTGTGTACGAGCTACCACTCGTACATCTTTTCAGCTTACGCCACGACCTACTTTTGGGCGCGCGCGATAATTTCATAAATTAATTTAAAATCAGTGTTTTAACGATTAGCACTCGAGACGAACGTCTTTACCAACGCCAGAGATCCGACCACGAGAGTCGTGTAAGAGAGTCGTATAAATCTTTTAACATAAACTTTAATGTTGTTTGTGTTGAGAACGAACGTCTGTACGAGTCGACACCGAAACGCGGCGGCGGCTCCTACAAATTGTGTAGAAACAAAATTGCAATAATTATGGCAGCGACAATGGCTCAGGCTCAAAATTTTTAATATTAGACTTATAACAACAGAACCCAGAATCTTAGATTACTTGGTACATTTTATTGGTGTCTCTAAAAATGTTTTAGAAAAGAAAAACATGACACACTTTATGTTAACGAAAACGTTAGAGATTTTACTGTTTCGTAAAATCATAAATAATTCAAGCGTAAGGTAAGTATTGAATATTTTTTGGTGCCAGCTAGACCTCTTACATAGAGTGGTAAGAAGAAAGAAAAGAAATTTTATTTTTTTGGCTGGTAACAAATAAGTCAATCGTGAAGACGCCTTTCAGAAGAAAAAACCATTTCTGAGTGGAGGGCCTAAATTTTAAAAAGCCTATGAAGCAAAACGCCTAAATACCAAGTCTAAAAAGCAGAACGTTTAACATTTAAAATGCCTAATCATTAATCATAGGGTACATGATTTTCCCGAATTCCCACGTGAACGAAGTCCTGGGCGGAAAGCTAGTAAATAATAAAGAGGTTTTATTTAATTGTGTTCATGTAGGTACCAGTTCTTCCAACAGAACCGGTCAAGGTTTGAATCCCGAGGGAATCAATACTATAAAAGAGAAATTTATTTCTAGAATCTAGACTCTATGTGTGTTTATGTTTAGTTTATGTCTATCTTTGCGTGTTATAGAAATCTTAGTGATGGTCAATTATTGTCATTTTAGGAATGTTTTAATTTAATTTTATAATAATTACTACAATAGAGGTGGTCAGCTTCGTAAACAACGGATACCAGATTCGATTCCTAGTGCCATCATATATTGAATGAGTTTGTCTAACTTACACACATTGTTGTACTCTAACCGACACGGAGAGGGAAAACATCGTAAGGAAACCTTTTAGGGCTTGAAAGTGTAACCGTAATCCAAGCATTGGTGACAAAAAGCTAGTAAAAAATAAGCTCCAAAGCCTAGCTCATAGACGCAAAGTAGCTTGCCTGTGTGTTTTCTACAAGATGTACTTCTGGGAGTGTGCTCATGAGCTGCAAGAGCTCATTCCGCCTGCCCCTTTCTTCTACCGGACATCCAAGTTGCACTGCGGGGTACCACCCTTACCTTGTCGAAATTCCACGAATCCGTACTGAGCGTTGTTCATCTTTTATACTGCGTACCACTAAGGAATAGAATTTTCTGCCTGCGTCTGTATTTCCGGTCTCATACAACCCGAGTCTCTTTAAAGTTCGAGTGAATAGACATCTTCTGGGTGAGCTTGCTACATCCTCGACCACATCTTCGATCCTGGGCAAGATTGTGGTCAAGAGCAAACCCATTCGTTATAAAAAATAAAAAAGCCAACTTCCAATTTCTCCCATTGACATGGTCACGGATGCGGTAGATTCGCTATCTGTTATAAATTGACTTGGCAAATCCTTGATCATGATCAAGTGGAATGAGAAATGGGACTAATAGATACAATAAAGAAAGAAGAGGTAGGAGATGAGGAGACACATCTCACCCTTTCATACTTCGTGGCGTGGTATTGCGGGAACGTTTTTTACGTTTGGTATTAAGGTGAACTCGTATTGTAATATCGAAAGGTTGTGACTTGAAAGCTGGGCTGCTATTCCACTAACAAATGGCGTATCAATAGCGGTGGAATGATAATGGTGATCACTTCATCAGTTCGGGTGAGGAAATTCAGAACTATCTAAACTTGATACATTTGATGACAGCTATCTTGACTGGAGTGCCACTACCACCTGAATTGTAAGTTACTAGGTAGTTTGCAAGTTAACGTTCGGTTGTCAGTGGCGCTGCTGATCTGCAGGCCGAGTACGATAGTGACAGCGCCGCGACAACACCGCGGTTCTATGTCAAAATGTCAACATTGATAACGCCATAGGGCGAGCAAGCCTTTGCGCGAGACCCTCGCGCAATCAAAGTGAAGTTTCACCGTGAGCCGAGCGCGAGTTTGTCGTTATCGTGTTAGAGCTGCTGGGCGGTTCTTATAAAGTCTTAAGAACTTTCAATAGTTTTTAACTTTATCACCATTGTCATTCAACCGCCATTGAAAATGGCGTCTCAAAAAGCGGGTTGAATGACGGTTGAATGACAAAGGCATAGTATAAAAACGGGGAAGTAGGTTGTCTTCAGACAAACGCATCGCGCACGGCTTGTATGTGTGCGCCATAGTATCTATGCGTCGCCGCACGCACAAAAACTCGAAACTCAACAAAATCTCGGCGTGTTTCGCAGTCCGCCAGTACCGCACAAGGTTCGAGTGTGCGTGCGGCGACGCATAGATACTACGGCGCACACATACAAGCCGCGCGCGGTGCGTTTGTATGAAGACAACCTACTTCCTCTTTTTTTAACCGACTTCAAAAAAAAGGAGGAGGTTCTCAATTCGGGTGATTTTTATTTTTATTTTTATTTTTTTAATGTTTGTTACCTCAATTTTTTTACTATGACAAAGGTGATAAAGTAGAATCTCCCTGAGATCGTCGCCATTGTCATTTAACCGCTGTTGAGATGCGATTGATAGCAGAATAGAAGCCCCATCAGATGGTAGATCCCTATATGTTTGTTTCATTGGAAAATATATAAACTCATCTTTAGAGCTAAAAAAAAACTACTCTGTAACAGCCGTGGTAGGTCGCAGCGTCTCGACGGATCAGATAGAGACGATAGAGGCCGAGGAATGAATATTTGCGACATTTTTTAACCCCCGCCAAAAAAAGATTTGTTATAAATTTGACGTGTGTATCATTCTACCTGTGTTTCTGTGTGTCTGTCTGTGTGTGACATCGTAGCTCCTTGACGAATAGATGGATTTCGACGCGGTTTTTATTTATTTCAAAGCTGACGTGATCAATATGGTTCTTAGTTTTATTTGATCAAAATTGGTTCAGTCGTTTAAAAGTTATAAGGAATCCAATGTCATGGGTTTTTAATGTACGTGTTATTGAGCTTACATTACTTCAAAAATAACATCTGTTTCACAAATAATAAAATTAACTTACAGTTGACGTGAAGCAACTCAATTCGAAATATTTGTGCTGCACTTGTACTGAATCACGAGAGCGCAAATTTAATTTGTCGATAACAATACGTCGTCGGATGCGTACCAGACTATGTCGTAGCTCTGACAACATAATGTATTCAGTGGCTTTGATTACTTGGGGGGGGGGGGGCATTTTCCTTTTCAGCGACACAAGCAAATATATCTGAGAATTTTTGTATCCTCTAATCTGTCACAGTTAAAAAGTGTTTCTTTCCTTGAAACGAATTTTACTGACTGCCTTCGCGAAAACTATAGAATTTTCTAGTTTTTGTTACAACTAGAACTAGAGAAAAATTGTTGGGGATTGAAAATATGGAGAGGTTAGGTTAGCTTATCAGTTAATTCGAGTTTTTACAAAGGTAGTTGTTAGACAAAACTAGTTTTCAACGACAAAACTAGGTTTTTTAATTGCACATGAATAGAAGCCATCACGTTACTCCATTTTTGTTGTAAAACCGCTCTTATCGTAAAAGCACAGAGCTCATGCAGTGGTAACCTAATGTAAGTCCTTCCGTACATGGGCTAAGTGGGTTCCTACGCGTGGCAGCGCAGAACAGGGTTAAGTGTTTCTCTTTGGGTTCCTAAAAACCCGCGTTATCTACTATTACTACATGAAAATGATAGAGCAAAGTCAAGTCTGCAGCTTTAGCACGATAACGACAAACTCGCGAACGGCTCACGCTGAAACTTCACTTTGATTGCGCGAGGGGCCCCCCAAAGGCTTGCTCGCCCTATGGCGTTGTCCATGTTGACATTTTGACATAGGACCGTGGTGTTGTCGCGGCGCTGTCACTATCGAACTCGGCCTGCTGATTTGTCACAGAAAACTAAAGCGTCGGTAACCGACTTATTTTCGATCTAAATTAAGTTTGCCAAAATACTTACTTAAAAGGCAGGTCAGGCATCTATCGACTCCTCGTCAAGTTAATGTCCTTTTTAGGGTTCCGTAGTAATCTACGAACCCTTATAGTTTCGCCATGTCCGTCTGTCCGTCTGTCCGCGGGTTTCCTAAGAAACCCTTGGTACTACAGAGCTGAAACTTGGCACGATTATACATATGAATCACGCCGACAGAACTGTAGAGTAAAATCTTAGAAAAAAAAATTTTTTCGGGTGTCTCCCATAGACGTGAAAGGGCGATGAATTTTTTTTTTCTCGCCAATATTTTTGAGTGGGGTGTCATAGGATAGCATATTAAAAGATAGAAGAGGCTTACTAAGAACGTTTTTCGATTCAGCACTCCGTTTGCGAAATATAAATTTTTAAAGTGAAAATTTTTGTCAAACACAAGTGTCCCCTCTACCTGCTAAACGGTTGTTTCTAAAAATGTGGGAAAATTCACGTTGGTAGAATATATAACGAAATTAAAAGGAAAACTATCACACATAACTTGGTCCTTCAAGTTTGCGAGTAATAGTCGACCAAGTGCCAAACACTGTTGGGATTAATAAGAATATATTTACTAATATAAGATCCTTGGTACTACAGAGCTGAACTTTGACATGGTCATAGATATTTATTGCGCCGACAGATCTAAAATATAAAATTTTGGAAAAAACATTTTTTCGGGTGTTTCCCATACACGTGAAAGGGCGATGGATTTTTTTTTCTCGCCGATACCATCGAATTGAATGTCATAGGATAGATTTTTAAAATATAGAAGGGGTTTACTGAGAACGTTTTTCGATTCAGCACTCCGTTTGAGAAAAAAATATTTTTAAAGTGAAATTTTTTGTTAAAAACAAGTTACCAGCTAAACCGTTGTTTCTAAAAATGTGAAAAAATTCACGGTTATAGAATATACAACGAAATTAAAAGAAAAACTATCACACGCATAAGTTGGCCCTTCAAGTTTGCGAGTAATAGTCGACCAAACGTTTTTGGGATTAATAAGAATATGTTTACAAGGTTCCACGCTAAACGCGAGGGGAGGTCGAAAGCCAAACTGTAACATATTGACATTTTAGGTGTCGTTATATAGTTTTTTCGGGGTGTTAATTACGAAAATGACATCAAAATTATTTTAACAGCAGGTTGATATTATTTGTAACAGTAATATTGCCGTAAAAAAAAACAAAATTCACGCTCGCTTCGCTCGCGAATTTTATACTTACATTTGGTTGTATTTAGACCAAAACAAAAGTCATTTCCGAAATTACAAATTCTTTAATAATACATTTGTTTTTAGTTTACATTTGTTTTTAGTACAGTTTCACCGTGTCCGTCTGTCCGTAGGTTTCCTAAGAAACCCTTGGTAGCACAGAGCTGAAATTTGGCAAGGTCATACATATAAATTACGCCGACAGAACTATAGTTTTTTTTTTTCAGGTGTCTCCCATAGATTTGAAAGGGTGATAATTTTTTTTTTCTCGCCTATATCATAAAATGGGGTGTCATAGGACAGCTTTTTAAAAGACAGAAGGAGTTTTCTAACAACGTTTTTCGATTCAGCACTCCGTTTGCGAAACATAAATTTTTAAAGTAAAAATTTTTGTCAAACGCAAGTGTCTACCTCTCTACCAGTTAAACGGTTGTTTCTAAAAATGTAAAACAATTCACGGTGGTAGTATATACAACGAAATTAAAAGAAAACACTATCACACATAAGATGGCCCTTCAAGTTTGCGAGTAATAGTCGACTAAGTGCCAAACTTAGTTGGGATTAATAAGAATATATTTACTAATATTAGATCCTTAATAGAACAGAGCTAAAATTTGGCATGGTCATACATACCTATTGATTGTGGTGACAAATCTAAAAAATAAAATGGTGGAAAAAAATTTTTTTCGTGTGTTTCCCATTAACGTGAATGGGCGATGGTTTTTTTTCTAGCCGATATCATCAAGTGCGTTATCATAGGATAGCTTTTTAAAAGATAGAAGGGGTTTACTACAAACGTTTTTCGATTCAGCAATCCGTTTAGGAAACATTAATTTTTATAACGAAAAAAAATGTGGAATAATTCACGAGGGCAGCATTTACCACGAAGTGTACCCTAATCCAAAATGGTTGACATACAAGGTTCCACGCTAAAAGTGAGGCGAGCCGAAAGCCAAGCTGTAACATATTGACATTTCAGGTTTTTGTGGGTGCTAATTACGAAAACGACATTAAAAATATACACCTGCTTAGCTTGATATTATTATATTATTTCTTACAATAAAATTGTCGAAAAAAAAATAAAAAATCGCGCTCGCTTCGCTCGCGCATTAAACACTTCCATTCTGTTAAAGAGGTTCGAACATTTTTGTATGGAGCCTGGTATACCTAAAGTTGCAAGTACATAAAATTTCCAATTTCGGCGGCCACTGATGAAACATGTGTCAATCGACAGGGAAAATTATTATAAACATAAAGTATTGATTGAAAAAATCTCCTAATATATATACTTTCTGAGAAAATCAAGTTCAAAAATGCAAAAAAATATATATTTTTTTGATGATTTCGCGGAACTAAAGTTATATGATGTCGAGTAGGCACTTATTACGCTTTATTAGTGAAATATTAATATAAAAAATACATATAATTATTTAGAAAGACTTATACCTACAGCTTTAATCTTAGGTTATCAGGAAATACTTTGCAAGCATGAGATTAAACATATTCTTGAAACAGTTCATTTCACAAACAAAAATAATCAGTTCTTAGAATTACAGCGTCGCCGAAGTGAGGTAAGGTAAAAAGGAGAGCTTTAGCTTAAAATACAATAGTGACAAAGACAGCAATATGCCTTGCAGGAGCGTGAGGCGTTCGGGCGGGCGGCGGGGGGCGGGGGGGATGTTCCCGCTCTTTACCTGTGGCATTACTGTTATTATTCGGCTTCTCACCTTTGGTCTGAGTGCACGAATGTCTTTTGCTACGCGCAAAACTGTTTCAGTTCTGTTTTGTTTAGAGTTTTTGTTATCTATTTGAGTTTTGTTTTGTTACGTTTTTGTTTTTTTAAGTTTTTGTTTTTACATTGTGACTTGACATTGCTATGTCAAGTAACACTACCGGCCCACCTGGATCACGGTGTTTGTTTTGTGGAATCAGTACAGCCAGGCGTAGAGGAGGAGGTTATTATAGACCACAGTTACGAAGCTATGAGCTTTCAGAGGAATATCTGACAGATCATCCACAAGTACAGGCTTATGCCCACCATCGTCTTGGCGCACGAGAGGTGAGTACCTAACATAACTTTTAATAAATTCTTTGCGTGCCGGGTAAAGATAAAATTGAACTTCATATGACATAGTATTTTACTGTGCACATACTCACAATAGTACAACCGCCGAAATGAGTCTTCGCCTGTGGGATACAGGGCGCAGGGTTATGAAGACAGGGTTATGAAGACAAAGCCCATACGAGAGAGGTATGGGCGGCGGGGTAGGCAGTACGACATTAATAATGCACAGCTATGACGTAATTAGCGTCCAGTATTGCGAAGGTCGATAATTCATGTACATGTTCGTCGCCCCATGCGCCCCGCCACCCTGTGGGCGAGGCCTCAGTTAAGCGGTTTACCTATAATTAAATTCGTTCGAAACATTGAAAAATTGAAAATGCGATTATTAAAGAAATAGAAAAAACTCCTGAAACATAATGTGTACCAAACCGACCGGCTTCCGGTTCCACAGGGGTCTCATTTTTATAATTTCAACGACTTGCTATTTTCTAACCGAGATTTTAATGCTTTTTCACACCACCTGCTTGACAGTGACCACATTTTATATCATGCAAACTCAATCATTACTGACCGGTGCTGTGCTGCGCGCACGTGCTGCAGCACACGGTCCTCCACGTCTGAGAGTTTTCATACGAATTTAACGTTCCAAATTCAAATGTCATAATAACCCTAGGGAAACTCCCTATACATACAACATCATACCCCTAGTGTGCAAACGGCGCAGCGCCGGTCAATAATGATTATGACTCCTTAAAAAATGTTTCCGTATTGTTCCATAACTGGACTAACGTATCCAATATTAATATTCACTTTTGAGTTAAATTGTTTACAAAATAAACTTAATTGCTGAAGATATTCCTTTTATTGTCTCGCAGGAGGTGAGAAAAGTAGAGTATGCTCCTCGGGGATAAAGAGTTTCTTCGTCTTGGGAAGTTTAAACCCCTTCCCTTGTTCGGGAGTTACCTCTGGAGTCCCTCGTTGCTCTCGGGGTTCAACGTGCCGCCCCTGACATTAGCCACTATTTATCCCCTTGGTGCGTTATCTACGATTACCTATGATTATTACTTGTACTCATTTTATCTTTGGGCAACAAAAATATCTGTCTTTTTTATTTTAGATAACCTCATCTGACCGCATATGTCGTTCGTGTGTTCTCCGTGTAATCCGCTATCATACTAGCGAACAAGAGCGCTTAGCCATAAACGCGGCTGCTATAGAGGAGGAGTTTGAACCGTCGTCACCAGAAGAGGTGAATGAAGAGCCAGTGAGTGACCCACTAGAAGACGTTCCGCAAGATAACCCAGCTGATGATGTAATAGAAGCTCCAGAAGTTTTGGAAGACGCACAAAATGACCTTCAAGGTCCCGCGAGTCTTCGTAACATGACATTTGCAGTCCCTGACTTCTCAAGAGTTTCGGAAACTACGACATATTGCGTTGTGTCACAATGTGGCGTTCGTGACAATTTACATCGTATCAATGTTACGATCAGATCAGATATTTTGCGGAGAAAGCAAATATACATTCCTGCAACAGCTCGAATTTGCAATGAGCATTTGAACTCAAATATCATTTGGCAGGATTTTGAAGCGTTTACACGTGGCCGACACGAGACTTTTAATCCTGTACAAGTATCGGAGATGTTTGGACTCTTAAAAAGGCCAATCGAATATTTGGATTTTGAAAAACTTGAGACCATAGACGACTCTACTTTCCATTTTTATATTGGTTTCAACAAAACAGATTTTTTGAGTATTTTAAGTAATACTCCATCATTACAAACATTGAAACAGCCTAAAAGGGCTTTGGCAATGGTTCTTTGCAAACTACATACAGGAGACTCTAATGAAAGGCTGTCTTCTCTATTTCGCACAAGCCCTCAACACTTTGGTCGAATAATGAGAATGGTGCGAGCTTATTTATTAAATGAATTTGTTCCTCTCAATTTGGGTTTTTCACATAATAGAGAAACCGCAGAATATCGTGAAGAGTTACGACGAAGAATTTTGTCTTTACCTAACTTTTTATATCGCAATCCTGATCAACCTAACCATATTATTGTTATTTGTGACGGAACATATATATACATCGAAAAAAGTTCAAACTATTCATTCCAAAGAAAATCATATAGCTTGCATAAATACCGCAACCTTTTAAAAATGTTTTTGATTGTTTCCCCCGATGGATTTATTATAGAAGCGTTTGGCCCTTTTGCAGCTGATATGTCTGACGCCACTATTATGAGACAATTAACGGAATCTAACGAATTCCGTATGATGTTCCAGCCCGGCGATGTTTTCATACTCGACCGTGGTTTTCGAGACTCTATCGGAGCACTGGAAGCATTGGGATATCGTGCTTATATGCCGAAAACTAAAAATAGAAATGAGAGGCAGTTGACTACTCAAGATGCCAACGAATCACGTAAAGTAACAATATGTCGATGGGTAGTAGAAACAGTAAATGGGCATCTAAAAAATCAGTTTCGGCAATTGAGGAATCAATATTCTAACGTTGCTGCCAGAAAAATGTACGAAGAGTTTCGTATTGCATGCGCGTTACTCAATGCTTTCGGTGCTCGATACAGCGATCACATTTTAGTGAACCAAATTATCAATCAAATCACTTTAAAACAGGACGTCCCAAACACATTAAGCGAAACAGTAATTCAAAATAACCTAAACCTCCACAGAGTCGAGTTTCAGCAAATGGATGCAGCTGTTGGGTTAGACGACTTCCCTGTATTGACAAAAGAAGATTTAATAATAATGGCGTTAGGCACGTATCAAATAGCTCAGGCCAGGAGTTATTATGGTGAGCATATAAAAACCAACGGCTCTTACGTCGTACAAGTTCACAGAGATAATTCAAATCTATTCCCTAATGGCTCCTGGTTATTACGGGCTAAGATACAATCACGTCACTCGAATAATCGTGTATATTTTACATATATTTTGATAAATAACCTATTGCAGGGAAGAGAAAAAATATCTGAATGGTATTGCTCCTGCATAGTTGGGAAGAGAACTCTTGGATGTTGTTCCCACATAATGTGTGTTATATGGTTTCTAGGATGGGCTAGACACCAAGAGACATTGCCTTTGGCACCAGCGGCTTTTTTAGATACGATAATAGTCAGACATGACATAGAAAATAAAGCAAATGATGAGCTTTAAACTTAAACGCCGCTAATGGCAGACTCGTATCTTAAAAATGCTACTAATATAATATTGAAACAGACATTTGTAGATTTGTTCGATACTGGGATAGAACAAACAAGTATTTTTATGACCATTTGGTACCTACTTTCTATATAAAAATGTATAATAGCTATTGTTATAGCCACTTGGAAGTGTATATTTGTAGTAACTTGAATGTAATTATGTAAGTAACGCATTAGTACCTATCTACTTTTTGTATTCATAATTGGTGTATATTATGCTGAAATAAATGTTATGCAATTGAAAATATCAGGTGTTTTTTTATATTCAAAATATCTGTTTTTGAAACTGTGGGTCGTGACCCCTTGGGTCTTCTCGGAGTGTAGCGGGTAAAAAAAGATAATTATTTTAGTTCCTACACTGCAACATAAAACTATACTTTTAGTGAAAAGGCTGTGTCTGTGTTATGTATGGTGCCTCACAGAAAACCTTTATAATACCTACACCACTTTTTAAAATCTTTTGAGGTCGTAGATTTTTTTAGTCCTAGTCGTAGGGAGTTGCAAAACGCTTCAACTTTTAAAGGGGTCGCGAAGTCAAAAAGATTGAAAAACACTGGATACGTAATGCCTTAAGATATATTGTTAAGAAATCGATGTATCAGCGTATCAACATTAACGAATATAGGTAAGTACCAACTATAATATTAGATAAATACATCAAAGTGCAGCAAAGATCTTTATCTACATTTATGGCCCTTCACACAGGGTGGCGTAGCGTAGGCGTGTCGTAAACATATCGTAATATGAGCTAACAACAAGAGCAACACGAGTGCGTACATGTTCAAACAAGTACGCACACGGAGCTTTATGAATTGTATTGCCGTATTGTAAGAAATGTTTTTTGCTTAGAAGGAATTATCGTAAATTACGATGCAAAGTAATTCCTGATAACCTAAAATTAAAGCTGTAGGTAAGTATAAGTCTTTCTAAATAAGATTATGTATTTTTTATATTAATATTTCACTAATAAAGCGTAATAAGTACCTACTCGACATCATATAACTTTAGATACGCGAAATTATAAAAAAAATATTTTTTTTTTTGCATTTTTGAACTCGATTTTCTCAGAAAGTATATATCTTAGGAGATTTTTTCAATCAATACTTTACGTTTATAATAATTTTCCCTCTCGATTGACATATGTTTCATCAGTGGCCGCCGAAATTGGAAATTTTATGTACTTGCAACTTTAGGTATTCCAGTAAGGTTCGAACCTCTTTAGGCTAAACTTTTTAATAGGTAAATTTGTTTATGATACTAAGTATAGTATGTATAGTATTTGGGGATTTTAACATCAACTATGACAATATGCTTGTAGAATTAAGAAGCCAGCTGCATATTTGAACCATGCTGCTACGGAACCCTACAATGCGCGTGGCCCGACACGCTCTTGGCCGGTTTTTTAACGATAATTTCATTTGGAACATGACACCAATTGTAGTACTTATCTTAAACAGGCATTTTTAGAAACGCTTACCCGTTAAGTGATATTCACAAATAATTTTAAGGGAAAGAAAAATACTTGGTGCGAATGGGACTTGAACCCACGACCCCAGGATTAGATCTCTTGGCGCTTCAACCAACTGAGCTATCGTGCCTTAAAGTCAAGCGGCAAAATTGGGAACCGATCAAACTTTCGAAGAATTTATGTCCGAATTTTATTTGACTGAAAACGGTTAACCTGTGTCTCTTTTGCTATATGCTTCATATGCCATATTTTCAGATCATCGAAATGCCATTAGACAAAAGTATCATTTTACCGAATTATGTTTCATCAATTTTCAAAATAACTTTTAACTGTTGGTCGAAGTTTCTTTTGACCATTAAACTATTGACCGTATTCTCTTTTGAACTTTTTACTGTGGGCCGAAGTTTTTTTTTAAATTTTTACTTTCGGCCGAAATCTTATTAACTTTTTTCATTTGCCTCTCTTTAGCTTCATCAAACAACAAATGGGACAGGTTACAACATGTTTTTGCATTCCTGCTTGCTTGCACGCTGTATGCCTGCATGCTGCTTGCATGTTGCATGCTGCTTGTCTGCTTGCACAGGGGTGTAAACAGCTGTAAACACCACTCAAACCGACGGGTTAGGTCAGGTTAGGTTAGGTTATGATTCTGCATGCCTGCTTGCTTGCATGCTATAGGTTTGCCTGCTTGCTTGCATTCCTGCTTACTTGCATGCTGCATACTTGCTTGCATATTGCATGCTTTCATACTGCTCTTTGCTTGGTTGCATGCTGCTTGCTTGCTTTGCTTGCATGCTGCTTGCTTGCTTGCATGCTGCTTGCTTGCTTGCATGCTGCTTGCTTGCTGCTTGCTTGCTGATTGCTTGCAAACTGCGCACTTGCTTGCTATAGGTAATACCTACTATCGAATGCTTAACTAAAATAAAACAGTGGTGTAATGAATATCTGGAAAAAAAATAAGGCAAATGAAACGGTGGTGTAATGAACATATGTGAAAAAAAAACATGGCAAATAAAACGGTTGTGTAATAAAGTGGTGGCCGAGCATAAATTTGCCAAAAAGTTTTTCGGCCAAATAAAACGATGGAGTACCGAAAAAAATCGAATTAATAATAGGTCAACTGATACCGTGGCAAACGTTATGTCAGCGAATTAAAAAAAACGAAACAAAAAAGTCGAAAAGTTTTCTGTCAAATGAAAATCGGTCAACATTTTTTCGAACTTAAGATAGGTAACCGGCAAAATTTCTCATTCCCTTACTAAGCACCTACGTTCGCAAAATATTTTTCTGTTCACAAAAAATGGTTAAATAACTAGCTTTTTCCATTCGGCTTCGCTCGCGCAAAGAACTATTTTAGTCACCCATTTCATTCTTGACCCCTTAGGGGATGATTTTCGAAAAATCGCGAAACATGTGTCCATTTATTTCCTTCAAGGTATATTTTGACGAAGTTTCGAGTAAAATTGTTTTCTCCATACAAACTTTGAACCCCCATTTCACCCCTTTAGGAGATGAATTTCGCAAAATCCTTTCTTAGTGCTTGCCTACGTCACAAAAGACGCTTTTTTGCCAAATTTTAGCTTTCTAGGTCTAAGGGTTTGGGCTGGCGTTGATGAGTCAGTGAATCAGGACCTCCAATTTTATATATGAGATACCTACTTGTGTTTGAGCTAAACAAAATCAGCCAAGCGCCCACTAAAAAGTCTGATCAGGCATTCGAAGACGGTCCGAGTAAACGTAGTGCCACTTTCAGGCGTCGTTGTTCGTGCGGAAGATTGATAGGCCCACTTTATTTGTACGCTCGATATTAAACGGGAAAGTATTTATTTGATTCCCAGCTGCTATTGATGTGCTGCTACTCAGACAAAATAACCAAAACGAAAAAGCAAAATAGAAAGTTTTAGTTTCATTTAGATCTAAAGTCCGTAAAAAACAGAACGCGAATAAGACTCTGATCTATGCAATCGTCTTTGTCATTTTAATAGTAAAAGAAAGAGACAATCAATACTTAAGTACAGATGAAAACTTGAGTCTCCTTCTGTAAAACGGGCCTTAGTATGTCTAATAAAAAAAGCAATTGAGGTACGATCGTAGAGCGCCTTATTGAATAACTCTAAAATAAAAATTTTGTGTTACCCCACGACATTCGTTACTCGTTACTTATACCTCTTAAACGGCTTCAATAATTTTAATTAAAAAGTAGCTAAGAACCATCTTGAACCAGCTTTCAAAAAAAAACCTGAATCGAAATCGGTCCATTTGTTTAGGAGCTACGATACCACAGACAGACACACAGATATCTGTGTATACACAGATACATAAACATTCAGATACACAGGTCAATCTTATAACACTCGGATTTTTTGTTAGGGGTTAAAAACGTTTAGGAGAACACAATTTTTTTTTGTAGGACGCCATTGTTGGTTTTGGGTCCAACTTTGTATGGGCTGATTTACATCCTTGATATTTGGTGACATTAGAGATAGATGAATTTTTAAATAAAATTATATTCATCTTAAGATATCAAACAAGAACATGCCTGGTAATAGAATGTCCACCCACTGAATATAAGATTGTCACTCAGGATAAAATCTATCCCAGAAAAATAAGAAAATCTATTTATTTTATTTTTTTATTATAAGAAGGGTTAACTCTTGACCTCAATCTTCACCAAGCTTATAAATAAAGTCGACGGTGGAGCGAGTTAACGCAAAAACTGCCCATAAAGGCACTGGTACTCCTACGCACCGACGACGGAACATAGCAAGCTGTTTGACGTCGGACTTCGGTAGGAGGGTGGTCGCGAACCAGACGGGCCACCACCTAAGATTCAGAATAAATTGAGTTGTCGTTGCCTAGGATGGATTGATAGGAGGCAGGTCTCATTAATTTGTGTTTCGTTAGTCGCTTCTTACGACACCCTCAGAAAGAGATGAGATGGTTTTATTCTAACCAGATCACCACACGTCATATAGGGTGTAAAGATTTTCCTTTGTCTTATAATAATACTATTCAAACTACTTGCGTAGGAGTTAGTACTCCTACTCACTCCGGGTGTACAAAAACACTTTGTCACTCAGGCAATTTATCCTAAGAAAACATTCTACTAAGCAGTTCTTGCTTAGTGATTCGAAATAGTTTTATTTTTGTATTTTTAGTACGTTCCCTTACAAAAACTTCGTCTAATGATTACTGTCATGAACTCTTTGGAACGCGTCATTTTTGTTAATATTTTGATAAGTTATTATGTTTTTGATATAATTGTTCTGTTGTCATTATAATTGCTATAGTGTTTTTGTGTGATTTCCTAATATTATACGTTAAGTAGTCAGGCAGAATCCCAAAAAAGCTAAGTATAAAGCCATAAAGATCCTCTTTTCACATCGCCCACCACATTTGCTATCAATTACCAAGAAATGTTTACGCTAGGAAACGTATTTTTCATACAAAACTAAATATATCGACAGCAATTATTATTATAAGATTAGATTTTTAGAAAAAAGATTGCCATAGGTACTGTAGTGTATTGGCATTATGTATTTACTACCCTTGTCTCGAGTGCATATGTCACAATCGTGCATACGTCACAGGCGGAAGATGTGGTGGTGCATTGCCGTGCCAAGATTATTATAGAAACAAGAATATAGAGTACATTAAATTTGTGGTTAGTTAATTTAAACACTCACGCCTATAATCCCTGTAGGTGTAGGCAGAATTTCATGTGGTTCTGGAACCACTTGATGCCACACTTGAAATTCATAGTGGTGATTACAGCCTTTCGCTCACAATACTTAAAAACCCTCGCATCGCACTCACTACACCGTGTGGTGATCGGTTGAGAATAACACCACCCCATCTCTTTCCATGGGTGTCGTAAGAGGCGACTAAGGAAACACAAATAAGACCTGCCTACTAGTAATCCATCCCAGGCAACGACACTTCATTTTTTTTCTGAATCTGTGGTGTCGTCCTATGGTCTCAAGCGGTGTGGTAGGCTCTGTAAAGGGCCGTCTGGTTCGCGACCACCCTCCTACCGAAGTCCGACGCCAAACAGCCTGCTGTGTTCCGTCGGTGCGTGGGAGTACCAGTGCGTTTATAGGCATTTTCTGGGTTAACTCGCTCCATCGTCGACCTCATCTTTGACCTTTATGGTCAAGATTGAGGTCAAGAGTTAACCCATCTTATATTAATAATAATAAAAAACTCTTCTTATCGTCTAGGTATAGTCTTGGCTAACCCTGGTGTCAGAGTTTTCAAACCGCACAATGGCCTCTGACTTGGTTTTAACGACTGTAGTCAATCGACAATAGCCGGGACTGACAGCTTAACGTGCCTTCCGAAGCACGGAGACGCACGTGATAAATTGCCATCCATCAGGTTCCCTGCCTCTGTGTACGTTGCTTTACCTCACTGATGGGATCAGCGAACGCCACTGGGCTACGAGCGCTTCCTAGCTTCTCCATTATGCCTGGAAATAAATAAATAAATAAATAAACGCTACACACTCAAAGGCCCACACTAAGGTTTTCCCTTGTGTCCTGGGTCCCTCGGAACACACATAAAGACAAACACAAACACCCATGACCCGAGAACAAACATCTGCTTTTCACACAAATGTTTGCCCCGACTGGGGATCGAACCCAGGACCCGCCGATCAAGAGACAGCGTCACTACCACTCGACCAAACCGGCCGTCAAAAGAGTTGACAGCTGGCACTATCAAATTTTTTTCTTTCGCTCCAAGCAAGTCTTTACTTAAAAGGAAAAACGACTGAATTTATTTCATTTTCTTTTGTAGCTGTACTTTGTCTCGTTTTAATTAGTTAACTTGGGCTTGTATTCCACTAATCAATGGCTTCTTAATGGCGGCGGTTGAATGACAATGGTGACCCTTTCATCCGTTCAGGTTTTTTTTATATATTTTTATTATAAGATGGGTTAACTCTTGACCCCAATCTTGACCATAAGGTCATAGATGAGGTCGACGATGGAGCGAGTTAACCCAGAAAATGCCAATTAAGGCATTGGTACTCCCACGCACCGACGGAACACAGCAAGCTGTTTGGCGTCGGACTTCGGTAGGAGGGTGGTCGCGAACCAGGCGGCCCTTTACAGAGCCTATCACACCGCATGAGACCATAGGACGCCACCCTAGATTGAAAACAAACTGAGGTGTCGTTGCCTAAGATGGATTACTAGGAGGCAGGTCTCATTTGTGTTTCCTTAGTCGCCTCTTACGACACCCACGGAAAGAGATGGGGTGGTGTTATTCTCATCCAATCACCACACGGCGAAAAGGTGGCTAAATTCAGACTTATCGAAACCTCATACACTTGATCACAACTTAAGTTGCTAGCTATCTAGCATCTTAACATTCAGTTGGTAGTGGCTCTCCCAGTAAAGGTAGTCTGATATGTAGTCTTCACCGAGATGAGACTAAGTTTCACAGACAGTACTGGCTGTTCGGAGTGTTGTCATTAAGTATTGATTTGAATTTAAAGTTGAACGTCTGTATTCGAGAACGCGAACAAAGGACGATGACAGCAGTCCGGGGCCAAAGGCCATGCGGTGTGGTAGTAAAGGGCCTGTAAAGGGCCGTCTGGTTCGCGACCACCCTCCTACCGAAGTCCGACGCCAAACAGCTTGCTGTGTTCCGTCGGTGCGTGGGAGTACCAGTGCCTTTATAGGCATTTTCTGGGTTAACTCGCTCCATCGTCGACCTCATCTTTGACCTTTATGGTCAAGATTGAGGTCAAGAGTTAACCCATCTTGTAATATATAAAAAAATCTACCTGATCTGCAGTCCTCTTCATTACGCCCTTGCAGTAGCTATCATCAAATATATGAGGTCTAGAAATGTAGTTCTAAATTTCGCCACCTGGTGAACATTTTACACGCTATTCCACTAACCAACGGGTATTTTTATAATTAAAAGACCCGTTGGTTAGTGGAATAGCGTGTAAAATGTTCCACGTTTCAGTAATTCAACAAAACTTTACAATAAACAGAAAAAGTTCACAACTTTTGTGGAATTCCTCCTCGTTTTCTAGCGTAGTTTTGTTTGCAGTTTGTGCAAATAAGTAAGAAATATTACAGCTGAGACTTGATGCAAGCTTGATGCAAATTATATTGTTTTATCGTACCTGAGCAATTATTATATTATAATGTGATTTAATGACTGTAAAAGTTCTATTGAATGCTTGGAGATTCTGTAAAAACGAAAGAACAGCTATGAGGATGTGAGGTACAGCTTAGCAAAACCATGAATTCAGACCATCATTCTGAATGATTTTCCAGTGGATTTTTCATTAAGTAAGTTTAATTTTTTTAAAAATATTTTCTACTCTAAAATTAAATTCCTTTTTAATACTCCAGTTTTTTATTTGTTAAAAAAACAATGATAACAGCGTAAAACACGAAAATCAGCAATATACATCGCGTTATGTAAGCGGCGCAGGGCGCCATAGTAGAAAAATTACGAAAACTCCTTATAACTTGACGTTTCCAAGAAAAAAGATCACAGTTATGAGTAGCTTCCTCTATTTAAGCGTTTGCTAAACTGTCCCCTACACCCTGTATAAGAGCTTGTGCTGTATCGGTGTAACATAACCTGTCATGATTAAGACGGAAAATATTAACTGAATCTCGCTCTGCCCAAAATTATATTCAATTTGCTTTTAATTTATTAGAAACTAAACAAGAAATTCAATGAATTTGGCTACCCACTTTAACCAAAACACATCAATAAATAACAATTTTCTTTGAAATATCACAAAGCAATCTACGAAATTGTTCGTTCCATTTGGTCGATGGAATGGCTACTCCAGTGCGCGTATAAACTCAATGCATGTATGGCGTGGAAACAATCAATTATTTCTTTTCTATTCTATTCTAAATACAACAAACTTGGCTACCTAATTAAACCCAAAACACATCAATAAATAACAATTTCTTTGTAATATCACAAAGCAATTTACGAAAATGTTCGTTCCATTTGGTCGTTGGAACCTCCAGTGGCTACTCCAGCGGGCCGTACAAACTCAATGCATGCTGTGCACGTTCCGAAACTTGAAGATTTGTTTATTTTGCGCTAACCGTGCTTTCAAACGCTTGCCGCAGCCAAGAGTCCAGGAAAACAGTGAAATAGGTCACAAAGATTCTCATTTTGAAGCCAAAACAGTTGGGTGATAGTTGGGTTTGTTATTTATTGTTAACCCCAAAAAAAGGGGTGTTGTAAACTCCTAAACGGATGGACTCATTTTGATGCGGTTTGTTGTTTGAAATGGCTTTGAGCCATAATTTATCAGAATTGTATCAGTCGTTGAAACGCTAAAAGCGTTGAATTTCAGGGGTGATAACCTTCGCGCGATTCTTGCACACCCTTGTGTTAAAAAAATGTACTATCTTGATTTTTCTTTAAGTTAGACATCAAACTAAAATACTTACAAAAAACTTGTGAACAAATTGACATACCTACTTCTATTTATAGTATTTGATATACCTGAAATATGTATTATTATTATTTTTGTTAGACACTAATAAAAATAAACTAATTTCAAAAAACGGCGAAGTTTTTATTATAAGGGAAGATATATTTCATATACCACAGTTAATTACGTGGTAATTCCCACATTTAACAGTACCTGCCCATGTAAAGCCTCCATAGAAATATGATGAAATAAAGGAATTAAACGTTTCTCATTGTTCAAATTTAATATGTTAACGTACAAAGAATTTAATTTTGATGACATAAAAAGGACGTTCTTCTGATGGTTGTTTTTGTTTACCAGCCCATATACGTCCCCACCGAGGGGCACGGACCTCCCTTCGAAACACGAAGAGGATTTAGTCCATAGTCCACCACGCTGGCCCAATGCGGGTTGGTGGACCGCTCGTCTTGCGAAAATGAATTTTCTTGGACAGGCGGGTTTCATCACGATGTTTTCCTTCACCGTTAAGCAAGTGATAATCACACTACATAAATCCGGAAAGACGAATTTTCTGGTACAGGCCCGCACCAGGATTTGAACCCGTGACCTTCCGATTACAAGTCTGGCTCATTACCAACTGGGCTATCACCGCTCTTCTTCTGATATTTTATGCTAATACATGCTTTCCAACAAGTGAATAAGGGTTTTTATTTGGTTATCTTTAAACGTTATATTTTACCGGTTTTTAGGGTTCCGTAGTAATCTACGAACCCTTATAGTTTCGCCATGTCCGTCTGTCCGTCTGTCCGCGGGTTTCCTAAGAAACCCTTGGTACTACAGAGCTGAAATTTGGCATGGTCATAAATATTAACTACGCCGTCAGAACTGTAGAGTGAAATCTTAGAAAAAAAATTTTTTCGGGTGTCTCCCATAGACGTGAAAGGGCGATGAATTTTTTTTTTCTAGCCAGTATCATTAAATGGGGTGTCATAGGACAGCTTTTTAAAAGACAGAAGGGGTTTACTAAGAACGTTTTTCGATTCAGCACTTTGTTTGCCTAATATAAATTTTTAAAGTGAAAATTTTTGTCAAACACAAGTGTCCCCCTCCTCTACCAGCTAAACGGTTGATTCTAAAAATGTGAAAAAATTTATGGTGGTAGTGTATACAATGAAATTATAAGGAAAACTATCACACATAAGATGGCTCTTCAAGTTTGCGAGTAATAGTCGACCAAGTGCCAAACTTAGTTGCGATTAATAAGAATATATTTACTAATATTTGATCCTTGGTACTACAGAGCTGAAATTTGGCATGGTTATACATATTGATTGCGCCAACAGATTGAAAAAATAAAATTTTGGAAAAAACAATTTTTTGGATGTTTCCCATACACGTGAAAGGGCAATGGTTTTTTTTTCTCGCCGATATCATCGAATAAGATGTCATAGGAGAGCTTTTTAAAAGATAGAAGAGATTTACTAAGAACGTTTTTCGATTCAGCACTCCCTTTGCGAAAAAGTAATTTTTAAAGTGAAATTTTTTATTAAAAGCAAGTGTCCCCCCACTACAAGCAAAACGATTGTTTTGAAATGTGGAAAAATTAACGGTGATAGAATATACAACAAAATTAAAAGGAAAACTATCACACATAAGTTGGCCCTTCAAGCTTGTGAGTAATAGTCGACCAAGTGCTAAACGTTGTTGGGATTATTAAGAATATATTCACTAATATTAGATCCTTGGTACTACAGAGCTAAAATTTGGCATGGTCATACATATTGATTGCCCTGACAGATCTACAAAATAAAATAGTGGAAAAAAAATTGTTTTTCGGGTGTTTCCCATACACGTGAAAGGGCGATGGATTCTTTTTTCTCGCGGATATCATCGAGTAGGTTATCATAGGATAGCTTTTTTAAAAGATAGAAGGGGTTTACTATAAACTTTTTTCGATTCAGCAATCCGTTTGAGAAACATTAATTTTTATAATGAAAAAAATTTGGAATAATTCACGAGGGTAGCATTTACGACGAAGTGTACCCCAATCCAAAATGGCTGCCATACAAGGTTCCACGCTAAAAGTGAGGCGAGCCGAAAGCCAAGCTATAACATATTGACATTTCAGGTGTCGTTTAATAGGTTTTTGGGGTTGCTAATTACGAAAATGATATGCCAAACAATAATATTATCGCAAAAAAAAAAAAATTCGCGCTCGCTTCGCTCGCGCATTAAATACTTCCATTTCATTATATTTATTTCTTTTTTTTTTCTCGCCGATATCATCGAATGAGATGTCATAGGATAACTTTTTAAAAGATAGAAGAGGTTTACTAAGAACGTTTTTCGATTCAGCATACCCTTTGCGAAAAATTAATTTTTAAAGTGAAAATTTTTATTAAAACAAGTGTCCCCCACTACAAGCATAACGATTGTTTCTAAAAATGTGGAAAAATTAACGGTGATAGAATATACAACAAAATTAAAAGGAAAACTATCACACATAAGTTGGCCCTTCAAGCTTGTGAGTAATAGTCGACCAAGTGCCAAACGTTGTTGGGATTAATAAGAATATATTTACTAATATTAGATCCTTGGTACTACAGAGCTAAAATTTGGCATGGTCGTAATATTGATTGCGCCGACAGATCTAAAAAATAAAATGGTGGAAAAAAATTGTTTTTCGGGTGTTTTCCATACACGTGAAAGCGCGAGGGATTTTTTTTTCTCGCCGATATCATCGAGTGGGTTATCATAGGATAGCTTTTTTCAAGATAGATGGGGTTTACTACGAACGTTTTTCGATTCAGCAATCCGTTTGGGAAACAATAATTTTTATAAAAATAAAATGTGGAATAATTCACGAGAGTAGCATTCACGACGAAGTGTACACTAATCCAAAATGGCCGCCATACAAGGTTCCACGCTTAAAGTGAGGCGAGCCGAAAGCCAAGCTGTGACATATTGACATTTCAGGTGTCGTTTAATAGGTTTTTGGGGATGCTAAGTACGAAAATGATATCAAATTTATACAAGATCACCACGCGACCTGCTTTAGCAGCAGCTCGATATTATTATATTATCCCAACAATAATATTATCGCAAAAAAATAAAATAAAAAAAAACAAAAATAAACAAAAAAAAAAAAATTTAAAAAAACAAAACAAAAAATCGCGCTCGCTTAGCTCGCGCATTAAATACTTCCATTCTGTTATATTTAGACGAAAACTACAATTATTTCTGAAACTACAAACTTTTTAATACATTTCTTTTTGATACTATAGTATTTGGGGATTTTTACATCGACTATGACAATATGCTCGTAGAATTAAGAAACTAACTGCATATTTGAACCATGCTGCTACGGAACCCTACAATGCGCGTGGCCCGACACGCTCTTGGCCAGTTTTTCAGTAAGTAAATAAAATATCTGGAACATAGGAAATAAAGATAGATAAGCTTCTAGTGTTTTCTGTTTAAAAAACTTTTGAAGTCATTACGATGATTTATTTTTAAAATCCTGTCGTGATTCATAATTTCCAAGACATTTCGTGACGTACCTATATTTATCCGAACATAGACACAGTTCTTGGCTTGTGATTGGTAAAATGTCTTGGTAAAACCAACCACGAGCCAAGCACGACATTGAAAGTAGGAAGTAAAAAGGGAGAGGGGGATACAGCTGCTGGCCGAGCTCAAGCAATCACTTTTTGGCGAGCGCTAGAATCGAACAATTGTCTGGAAAGACATTATGTTAAGGAATAAACCAAAGTTGCGATTTGACTAGTAGAAAATTTGGAGAAATAAATCAACATTATCAAACTGATGATGATTTTTACTGAGTTCTCCACAATCCATTTACTTGTTTTCGGAATGGAGCTCGATTACATAATGATGGAAATTGTTCGCGTTAGTAGTTGAATAATTAAATACTTAGTGGCAGTCTGTGATATATGCCTACCCCAATCTAAAATGTTTTAATTCCACAAATCGGTATAGATGCGGTGTTATAAAAACTGATGATGTTAAAAATGTGTAACTAACGTCTTTCTGGTGTACTTTATGAATGTAAAACAACATTACAAAGTAGACACTGATTAAAAAAAACATAAAGTGTCATTTGGTAGTAAGGCAAATTTGTGGCACAAGTGGATCTCTTCTAGTCAACCTTGTAATGTTGAGAGCAACACGAGAGCAGTTACTCAGAAACTTGTTGTAGATATGTTATTTCAGAAACTCTGTACCAACACATGCCGACATTGCCGACATAAAATTTGCAATATACGAAAGAAAGACTGAGATTGTACAACAAAGCCTGGAACCGCTAGCTGTCAGCCCAGCAGAATCTAAAGTCAGTCTTAGCAAAAGTCAGACCGTTTCTTCAAATACTGTATTCCATATTTCACGAGTTACGAACACCGATTTGAATTTCTCGGCTAAGTATTTCAATTTAAATATCCGATATCAGTCTTCTGGATCGTTCCACACCTGCTGCCACAGCCGTCGGCCAGAAATTTATAGATTTCCAACATTTTCATTCAGTCGAAAGCTTACTTTGAATTTTTTCACGCTTTTTGCGAGAACGATGTGGTTTTGAATAAATTTCTTTGCATTGGGATACCAATAAAGTATTGGGTATTATGTCTACTTTGGGGTCTTGAATATTTGTATCACTTTTCTGTATTGTATTTGGTTTATATTATTAAACCAAATATAAGTGCAGAATAAACTTTGCGTACCTGATTACGACATTTCGCGTTGCCAGATGGCACAATTGGTGTAATTCGTGCACAGAAGTAAGCGAAGGAGAAACGACAATTATTCGATTAAACAAATTTCATTTGCTTAGAAAAATACACGATCAATTGTCTAATAGATATATATATAACAAATCACTATCCTACTCTATCTCTCTCTCTAATCTCTTTTACTGATTGTAAGTTTTTCTTTCACTCCCAGTCAAGCATGGAAAAAGTAGTTCTTATTCTAAAAGACATTAAGAATTACATATTTGTGCGTGGGAGTACCAGTGCCTTTATAGGCATTTTCTGGGTTAACTAGCTCCATCGTCGACCTCATTTTTGACCTTATGGTCAAGATTGAGGTCAAAAGTTAACCCATCTTATAATAAAAAAAACATATTTGAATTCTCTTACTCATACGTTGACTGGATGAAATGAATGTGTCTTGTGTAACTTTATGCTCATGTAATCCTTACTAATATATACTAATACTAATATATGAATGTATACTAATATATTATTTATATATATATATATATATACAATACAAGGTGGAAATCTGCAAGCTTGCTCCGGCACTCCCAGTCCAGCGTGGAAGTAAACAATTTAAAGATTTACAAATACTGACATAAAATAACATAAAGTTATTTATTCTCTCCTGTTTTTTACAAAACCTATAACCACTCGGATTGAACTAATTAACAAAGTTGCTAATAGGTACCTAACTACCAATAGCTTTGAAAACAAAATCCTTAATGACAGCAAAGTTTTTCCTTTTTAATTTAAAAAGTTTTCATTATTTTCATATTTACAAATTCATTTAATAACGAATGGTTGGAATCCCTCAGTGATTTCTCAAAGAAAACAGAGTCTCATAAATATTCATGTTCCTTGGCTTCTCTCGCCAGTCATGATTTTTTGTAAAATTAGACAAGTTTTTGTAATTAATGTTTTTTCATTATGGTAATGGGTTTTCAGTTAATTTTTTAATGATAAAATGTTAAAATATGGTGACCTCGTTTCCGAGGGGTCTTCGGGAAAAATAAAACATTGGTATATCGTTTTCTTTTTCTTCTAATGTGTAGGTAACTTGTCACCAAATCACTTATGAACACATAAAGATGAACCTACATATTAATAAATTAACGCTTATAAATTCCCTTGTGTTGTGGGTCTTTTTGAATATACACAAAGACAGACGCAAACTCTTGACCCAAAAACAAACATCTGCTTTTTACACAAATGTTATTCCGACCGTTTTGCTTTTTGCTTTGCTTTTTGTCAAACTAAAGAGCATGAAATGAATGTGTAGGGACGCGAGGGCTTTGCTGTATTGTGGTTGAAAGGCTGACAACCTCACACCATTATACAACATGTTTCACCTAATAACTCTCAAAATTTATATCATACGTGGTATCATGTGATTTTGAACCACTGATGCTCTGCCTACCCCGTATGAGATTACAGGCGTGAGTGTATGTAATGTATAAATGAATGTCTTACCATGAGGAACACATGAAAAGGATGTCTTTCTCTTTGATAAACGTCTATTCCTCTGATCAATGGCGGAGGAATGGCAACGCTGGCCGTTTTATCTGAATAACCATCCAGGGTTACAGTAGTTATCAGATTACAATAGTTCAATTTTCATAACCTGAGATATCTTCGATATTTCTCACTATCCTCATAGTTCGGGAGCCGAGCGCAGAAAGCTCTACGAGTAACTCATAAAAAAACTAACGGGTTGCACTCCGGGAATGCCGGCAAAAGTGAAAACTTGAAGATATATTATTTCCTTGCGGTCTACTCTCCCTCCGTCTTACGAATTTTCGATCACGTCAACATTTTTACCCACACTTCAAAGTGCACAATGCCGCGAAAGAAGTTTTCACTTAAAAAAATAGAAAATACTGCTTTCTAAGGGAGGCTGACTTTTAAGCTTCAACTGGTCTTGGTAGGCCGCCGCTTAAGGCGACTACAGCATCTAAATTACGATTTTATGATGCGTAGATAAGCATGACGCACTGCATTAAATCTAAGAAAAAAATACTACGGTAATATTCAGGACATAAACTAGATAAGTAGTTTGCTGAAAACATGATTCAGCACTTTTGGTTCGATAGAAAAAGCTCACAAAGACACCTCTAAATACCCAATATCTTTTAAGCTGTAAAAACGATAGTAAAAAGCACACAGGAACTTGAATTTGCTATCAAAATGTTCGTGATTGAACACTCTCGATAAGTAGTTAACGCATTTTTCGATTTAAGCTATCCATCTCATTTACCTTTCCATAAATCTCATTTTTCTAACTTTCGAACATGTTTTTACGGACGCACGCTTTCATAGTCCGTAAACTTCGTGTATCGACACTGTTCGCACTGCCGGGCCAGGCCTGTTGAGAGACGGAGATGGCACTATTCCTATGTGTGCCGCCTTTATCGGGTGCTGTAGTCGCCTTAATTTGGCAAATTTTAATTGGGATGTGAGGATTTTACTGTATTGTAGGTAGGGTTTCTGATTTCTCGACCTTTTTCTTTTCTTGAGTTTCGAGAATTCTCGAGGTAAAATTCTCGAGTTTTCTCGGGTCTCGAGCCTTTTTATTAAAACCTTTGAAATCTGCTGAAATACGGGGTATTTTACATCGTTTGCCAAATTAAATGGGCCCATAGGAAGGGGTCTTTCGCTACCTCCTAAGCCCCCATATAAAATTCTTGGCCCCACAACTTTTTATGCCTTTTTTAAATTTTGGTTTGAAAAATTATAAAAGTGCGCATTTAAAATTCATTGAAAAAAAAGTGTATGGTACTGCTCAATTTTTTTTTTAAATCTGTAATTTCTATCGGTATGCGGTTCTACCGAAGTCAAAATTACTCGCCAACAACATCCGGCTTTTTTTATTGCGTTTTTTATGTTTTTATGTTAAAAAAATAAACTGAAACCTCAACTTTAGTCCTAAATAAAAAAAAAAAACAAAAGTGATCATGTTCTTCCAAGTTTTCCAAAACATCTTTGGACTGTCTCCTTTCTAATAGTATGCAATAAGCTATGAAAAGTTTTTAGTAATACCACTACGCATCACGCATCGCTCACTACGTTCATTCGCTAATTTGTTCACTCACTGCCACACTTCGTTCGGCACGGCTCCTCTACCAGTAAACTGAGATCCCAGGGCCGCCAGACCTTACTTTTTCTCATCAACCAAAAGTGTGGAAAAAAGTTGTGCTAATATGTACTATTAACATATGAATACCTGCTAGCCTAGGCCAACGGCCAATTTTTAGCTACCAGGTTCTGAAGGATCTTCCAAAAATTACTCATTTGTCCTGTAGTCTGGGTGCTATAAAAAGTATTGTTCCCTGATGTTCCCTGAACATCATATTAAAAAATCACGGCTCAGATTGTATTAGGTACGCACAATTTACTTGCGAGCTGTAAAGCGTCTGGCTGAAATTACAGCCGACTGAGAGTGTCTGGCGGTGTTGATCATTAATTTTTATATTTAATTAATTATATTCTATAAGACATCAGCACCCAGACTTCAAGACAAGTGAGTAATTCTTGGAAGTACCTTCAGAACCTGGTAGCTGTAAATTGGCCGTCAGCCCAAGCTAGCAGGTACTCATATGTTAATTAATATAAATATATAAATATATAACAGGAGAAACTGACTGACTGACTGACTGACATATCAACGCACAGCCTAAACGGCTAAACGGAGGCACTTGAAATTTGGAAGGGACGTAGCTTAGGTACCGTAGAGGTGCACTAAGAAAGGAATTCCCGAAATTCCCACGGGAACGGGAATTAGCGGAAAAATCCTTTTGTATGAAAAATCTAAACCGCTTAAGTTAGACGCTTGAAATTTGGTATGCAGGTACCTTAGTAAACTTAAAGCGTAGTTGCAACAGGATATTGCAAAATTCTTACGGGAACGGGAGTTAGCGGGAAAAAACTTTTGTATGTAAAAATCTAAATCACGTAAGATAGATGTTTCCAATCTGTGTACTCTGTACAAAAAAAAAATTAACACGCAAACGAAGTTGCGGGCATCAGCTAGTAGTACATATTAGCACTACTCTTTCCCACACTTTTGGTTACTGAGAAAATAAGTAAGGTCTGGCGGCCCTAGGATCTCAGTTTTCTGGTAGAGGCGTGCTGAACGAAGTGTGGCAGTGAGTGAAAAAAAGAGACGCGGCAAAAAAAATCGCGCGGTGTGTCTGGCTCGATTCAAGTTCGAAACTCGAGAATTCTCGAGTTCCGGTAATTTTTTTCTCGTCTCGAATGAATCCAAATTTCTCGAGTTTTCTCGAGTTCGAGAAAGCTCGAGCATAAACCCTAATTGTAGGCGAAAGGTGACCTTACACTCATTTCTAATCTAATACAAATAATGTACGTCAAATGTGGCGTCATATGAACCACATATTACTTTGCCTACCCCATCAGGGATTATAAGCGTAGGTGTATGCTACAGTCAAGAGCACGTCACGCTTGACACTACCAGTTTAAGCTGAGCTCTTATTATACCGCGCGCCATACAATGCAGGGCCGGTCCAAAGTTCAAAGTGTCAAGCTTGACGTGCTCTTGACTGTACATATGTGTGGATTGACTACCGAAACGAGATAAGTGCCGATCGTTAAGTCTTTGGATGTCGGCCTTAACAAACTTATACAGGGCTTTAGGTAAATCTCTTTCAACCTCTCGGCTACTAAAATCTGGAATAACATTCCACCGCCGATCCGTAACTTAACCAATCTTCAAGCTTTTAAACGCAATATCGTCTTCATATTATCAATATTCAAAAAAATCAAAGTAGCTGAGTAACTTCCCAAGCGCCTTTTCCATTTACATTGTTTTTTAAATTATATTTTGTCAATTATTTTATTATGTAGGGATTGGAATGTTTTTTGCTTGACAAGTATATTTATTAATTTTGCGAAAGGATAGCTCACAATACGTTAGTTTCTTATTTATTTCTATTTTTTTTTTCATTTTTCAAATTCTTACCATTTGATAAGCTCTCTCTCTGTCACTTCTTTGGGTCTTGGCGGAAGATCAGCGCTGTGGGAAATCCAAAGTGGTTTACCCACAGTACATATGCTGAGTCAGCGCCCTTTCACTGCGTTACTTATTATTTAATTGTAGTTTTACTTAATACTTAGTTATAAGATTATTATTGAAAATGATTGTAATAGTCCATCTAAATCAGTCCATGAAACTTAACAACTTTCCCCAGGAAACATAGGTCAAAATACGAAAAAAAAAAATGATCTCCCATATAAAATGGGCAATATGCTGATGAAGTTTGTATGGGAACTCAAAATTTTTTTTCGTATTTTCACATATGATCCTTTTGGAAGTTGTTCAGTTTCATGGACTGATTAACCACCCGAGAGGTTGAAAGAGATTTACCTAAAGCCCTGTAAATTCATCTCAATCAACTGACAAAGTTTCAAATAGTTTAGAGTTTAGCGGAGGAAGGGAAAGGGGTGCGTTTTGAGGGTAGCAGGTGGCAATCAGTGGTTCTACCTACTCTAATAAGCGTGAGCGTATGTACAGAGGCCAGCGCATCAGGTTACTCCATTTAAGTTGCAAAATCGCAACGTAACAGCATACAGAACACGCGTGAGGTAATCTGATCTGCGGCTCTCCGTACCTATGAATACATTTTAGAGAACTCTAACACGTAAAATAGATCTACAGTAAGGTCCGTATTACAAAAGGAGACTCAAGTCTTGATCTATACTTATGTATCGATTGTCTCTTTCTCTCACTATCAAAATGACAAAGATGAATGCTACTCAAGTATAGATTGGAGTCTGAGTAGCGTTTTGTAATATGGACCTAATATTACAAAGAGGAAAGACTCGATTGTTTGTTTGTTTGCATTGAATAGGCTCCGAAACCACCTGGAGCGATTTGAAAAATTCTTTCACCATAAGAATGCTATACATTATCCCTGAGTAACACAATTTTCCTGAATTCCCACGGGAATGAAGTCCCGGGCGGAATGCTAGTGTGAAATAAATCGAAACAGTAAGTCAATATCGAAAAAATAAAGTTGTTTTCTTTATTCCGATCAACGAAGCTCTTAATAAGCCTTCAAAACAAATTTTGAATTAGTTTACGGAAAAGGGATTGCTTACTTCTTATCAAGTTTCCGCTTAACTTTCAACTACTTTTTTCAAATAAAAATTCAGTTTTACAGCTTCTTTTGATCCCTTTGTTGTTGTTATTGAATATAGGTTTATGAGGATGGATCGATATGTAAGTATTATTTATATTTATACTAGCATTCCTTCGTTCCCGTTGGAATTCTCGACAATTATGTAGCCTATGTTACTCAGGTATAATGTAGCATTCTAACGGTGAAATATTTTTTAAAATCGGACTAGTAGTTTCGGAGCCTATTCAGTGCAAACAAACAATGAAATCTTTCCTCTTTATAATATTAGTATAGATGAATGTAATGTTTTTATCTTACACGCTGAACTGGGAGTGAAGGAAAACTGGAATGTGCCAGCTACCAACTCTTCCCAGTCATACTGTAAGGGTCAGGTGAGTATTGTCTTAGAAAAATGAAATATTAGTATTTTTTTTATTAAAAAAATGGTTTTACAGTAGCAAAGATGCAGTCGAGGTTATAAAAATCTCACCTTGAAAAGGCCCATCCACTCTAACTTAAAAAACTAAGAAAAATATGTTAATTTAAAAAAAATTATAAATAAAGCAATTCTTGTAGCATTTGCATGAGAGATTTTCTAAACATTCTCCGCACGACTGACTTTATAAAATCAGGATTATCCAACAAGCATTTCTTCAGATGTAGGTACACAGTGAACCTTTTCCTCGGTCATCCTATCCTAATTCCGATAAGCGGGATAACACAACTTGAAAAATCTTTTGACCTTTTCTTGAGCACATAAAAATGTTGGAAAGTTTATTTTATGTTTATGTGAAGGGTTCCTTACCTCTTAAAATATAAGGTAGAGGAATTTCACGGTTTATCAAAGACTAGCTTTTTCCGGCAGCTTCGCTCTTTTAGTCACCCATTTCACATTCTTGACTCCTTAGGGGATGATTTTCAACAAATCGCGAAACCCGTGTCCGTTTATTTGCTTTGAGGTATATATTGACGAAGTTTCGAGTCAAAATGTCCAAAAAAATTGTTTTCTCCATATAAACTTTGAACCCCCAGGGGTTGCATGTCTACAAATCTTTTCTTAGTGCTTGCCTACGTCATAAAAGACACCTTTTTGCAAAATGTCAGCTTTCTCTAGGGCTGTGCGTTGATGAGTCAATGAATTCCAATTTTATATATAAGAAGATATATAAGATGATTGTAGGAGGTGACATGTTTTTAGCCTATTGCTGTGTAGTTTTCAGTCATGGATTTATATTTATTTTTATAGTTATTAATTTAACTCTTTGAAAAATGGCGTCCAGAATTGTGATTTAGTCAATGTCTCAGTATTTTATTTTTTATTTTATTCACAATTCTTAACAATAAACATATTGTGTTGAATATATGTGCTTAAAACTACATTAATTAAAAAAGAAATAATACAATGTCAAATTGATAAATCTAAAAAATATTAAAATAAAAAATTAAATGAAAGGTACCTAGATAAGTCAATAATATACAGTCAACATGTCATACAAATTCACTATCATACAAATTCATTATCAATACTATAATAACATTTACTTATCAGAAGGGCCCTCAACTTACTTTTAAATGTAACATTACTAGTCAACTGCTTTAGATATTTTGGCAGTTTATGAAATAATCTAATTTCTTGAAATGCAACACTATGTTTCACAATATTTAAGCGGGGGATCAGGTTATATCTCACATCCTTTCTCCGAGTACTTAAACGCACTTTGTAATCTTCCTCAGTTTCTTCACGACCAAGACGCTTATGAAAACTCGTTAAGACTACAAATATATATAAACATGGCACAGTTAGGATTTCCAAGTTAATGAAATAATCCCTGCATGACTCTATCTGTGATATTCTAACCATATTTCTTATAGCCCTTTTTTGTATAACAAAAGCTTTGTTAATATTATAGGAATAGCTGTTCCCCCAATATTTAAGTCAACTTTAATGGCGAAGCCGACAATATCAAGTAAAGAAATCCTTAACGGGTTGTAATACGTCAGAGCCTCGTACGTTGATCAGCAGGCTGTACCGCTAAAGTTATAGTTATACAAAATACTGGACCTTAGTTTCTGAAATTATCTGGTGTAGCCCGCCTACAACACAGTTTTACCTTTGTGGGAGCCGCTGCAAAACTACTATATTTGAAATCAACGCTTGTTACTATGTATATTTAATAGATAGGATAGAAAAATACGTTACCGTTATATCATGCAAATACTCATTCAAGTCCGACAGCACGCAGATAAACATAAACAACACACATTCAACTTTGTTTCGTCATTCCCAATATAGGGGCTCTACTCCCCGCTACTATCTACGATCGACGGACGGCCGATAATTGTCACCACCTGTCACTGTTACAAGACAGAGATGTACTGACATTCGATGCTTCTAAATACTGGTCGTAGATAGTACAGAGTGAAACTCCAGAGCAGAAGTTAGAGTTAAAATCATACTATAGGGACGACGACTACATTAAAAAAATGGCATTCTGTTTAGTCCGTCCGTTAGACCGTCGAAAAATACGGAATACATATTTTTCACTTGATCAAATTAATAAAGAAAATACAAAGATAAAGAGCATCAAAGATAAAGGGGTTTGTGACGTCACTTCTATGTAAAAATTTGACCTAGGCGTGACGTCACGCGAAACTTTAACGCACTGTATCGTCGTCATTTTTCGTTTATGAGAAAAAAGAAAAATACCTGTCCAAAATTTTTTGATAATCTAACTGATGGACTAAATAGTTTTTTTTAGTCGCCTAGCCTATTATCCATAATTTCCTAAGTAATTTTACTATCAACGTTAGCTCAGGCAGTTATTGACCATGCACATTGCAGACGAAAAGACACAAGCAAGTATTAAAAATTTTATATCACCCTCGACATCCGATGTCTTATAACTTTTTAACGACTGAACCAAATTTTATCGAATATGGCTAAGAACCATCTCGATTACGTCATCTTTCAAATTTAATTAGGAGCTAGGTACGATGCTACAGACAGACACACTGACATACAGATACATACGTTACTCTTTTATCACCCTTTTTTTTTCGGGGGTTAAAAGAAACACACATACCTACTCTGTGTGGTTCACTTCAAATTGAAAATTCCGTATGCGGAATTCCAAAAGTATTTGGGGTCTTCCTAAACTTGGAAAACAAGTTCACTTTGGATTGATATAACTTTATTTTTACGTTCAAAATGGAACTTGGTCCTTAGCTTTTTCATTGGGGTAACTTGAAGAGATTATTGCAAAACTTCAGTGTTACTGATTTAACCTGTGAGGCAACGAGCGATCTGAAATAACTGACTATCATAATTAACGGATTACAATAGGGATGTTGACAGTGTTTGATTTTATGAATTATTGTATGTGAAACAAAAAAAAATGCTAGAAATATATTAATATCCGAAAACAGCATTAAAATTAGTTTATAAATGAACATATTATTAGCATTTATATTATCGGAAGGACTAGCTATCTCGTTTTGGGGGGAGAGCTAGCTATCTCGTTTTTACCTACGCAAGCAAACGGCGGTGACGTCACAAGCCGGTAAGTGCATCTCTTTTTCGTTGTTTGACAGTTTCCCCCTCTATTGAAATTGAATAGCATGTAACTTTTTTATTTCTTAATATTTTTCAAAAGTTGTTTCGGTTTTGGGTTTTGGATTTAGTTCCTTTTTAAGATAAATAATAAAAAAAATTATCAAGATCCCTATTTGGTTACGATTAGAGACCACAAAATGATTTAAATTCTGACCGACTGATTTAGATGACAAATTGCTTGTTTGATCAAAGCGCGCACTACTACTGCTTTGTCTAATTCTATTCTGTGAAATGCTCACACATAGTTATGTCAAACGTGACCATGCTGGAAAGTGCGATATCTCAATCTTTCAATGCTTCATTTGTAAGGTTCTTTAATTTTGAAAACGCTACACCGCAAGCATACTGGTAGGTAATTGTCACATGATTACAAACTTTATGAATAATTAAGATTTTGTGAATAATTGAAGCTGTTACATAATCTTCTTTACGATAAACTTTGCTTGATGGCAGCATCCTGTAAAATTTGAAGATGCTGACGTTTAATCAAATTGAGGTGGTTTTGTTATTTAATATCTTGTACCTGTTCCGAACCACGGCAGCCGTTAATTGCAACATAAATGCGGTACCTTGATGGGTTGGCCTCTGAATTTGATAACTCTTTGAGATTAATAGACCAGCGGCCGACATTTAGTGTTAAGTACTGTGATTCCTCAGCTGGGGGCAAATGAGTAAAATACGAAGTTCTTCATCAGGTATTATAATATAAATTAATCAGGTACCACACTTTTGTTACACTTACTTTTATTCTCACACTACACGGTTAACATTATTCAACTTTGCTTAGTAAAGTGCTATTTGCACGCCTACGAACGCATACAAGAACTTTTTCCGCGAGCCCACTACAATGAACCCATAATAATCAATGGCCTAAGACCAGATCTTCAATCATTTCGAATGTTGACATCGAATACCATTTTAAACCTTTTAAATTGATATTCGAATTATCTTCTTCGAAATGACCGAATGAGAAAGAAGTTGCGTTATGCCCGATTCTCTATGAAGGTCTGCATACCACAGTACCGATCTATTTATGGACTTACTAGCTTTTCGCTCGCGTCTTCGCCCGCGAGGACTACAGGTTATATCGTGCCCAGCTGTGGGATAATTATATATCCTTTCCCGATGTCTAATCTATCTCTGTACCAAATTTCATCAAAATCGGTTCAGTGGTTTAGGCGTGTAAGCGTAACAGACAGACAGAGTTGCTTTTGCAATTATAATGTTAAGTAAAATATAAATAGTGTAAATAGTGTAAGGGAAATGCTTGCGAAAACTAAGAGATCTAGTAAACGCGCCGTAACGATCTCAATGCAAATAAATCCCTACTAATATTATAAATTCGAAGGTAACTCTGTCTGTCTGTTACGCTTTCACGCCTTAACTACTAAATGATTTTGATGTGATACATAGATAGATTAAACCTTGGAAAAGGATATAGGCTACATTTCCTCCCACAGCTGTGCACGATATAACATGTAGTGCACGTGGGCGGAAGGCTAGTCCCTACTTAATTTCAAATGCGAAAATAACTCTGTCTGTCTGTTACGCTTTCACGCCTACACTACTGACCCGATTTTGATGAAACAGAGATAGATTAGACGTTGGGCAAGGACATAGGCTACATTTTATTTCACAGCTGGGCATGATATTACCTGTAGTCTACGAGGGCGGAAATCTAGGTAAACTATAAATAAAACGTTTTTAAAAAAAAAAATTGAAATCAGTTTTCGTAAAACTATTGATAAACCCCAAAAATATATTATTATATTATAAACATATTATTATTAAATATTATTATATTCGTCTAATAAACCCTAGAAACGGGGTCGATTAACATCTAATACTGCAACGAAAATATTAAAGTTAATAATTTATTGTCTTAATAACACTTTCAATAACCGTTTTTTGTATCAGTTGAAATCAAAAGTTGCTTTCAAAAATTGATACTTCCGATCCCAAGATATCACATCGTAGGGCTAACGCGCGCACACATACATATACACCGGCGCACATACACACACACACCTGCACACATGCACGTACACACATACACATCTGCACACACTTTGATTTAAGTAAATTTAGATATATTTTTGTTTTGTTTAAGAAATTTTGTTATTTAAACTGGGATTGTGCGAGGCACAACCCAACACAAGCAAATTAATGCTTACTGGGCTGGCCTAAAGTGAAAATGTAAAAATTACTTCTATAAATAAATAAATTTTCAATTTCAATTTTCAATTTTTTCAAAAAGTGTCTGTTTGCATTGATTTTCGGAAACGTTGCCATAACAGCTTGTTTATTGAAGCAACTACCGCATTTAGCGAATTTTCATTTTACTCTTTCTATGTATTTCACCAAAATAAATAATATATAACAAAATACTTACAGTATTGTGAAAGCTAGGTACTCTCATCCCTGTGAAACTAGAGCGTGTCGCTATTTATGTACTAAAAGAGGTCCCTTTACTTTGTTCCTAGGGGAAATCTCCTAAAATTCTTTCTTTCAACCCGAAGAACTCCGTAAAATTTCATTTTTGTTGAGCTAGCGGCTTAAGTCGGGGCATATTGCCTATCAGCCAATCGCCGAAATGATAACTTAAACAAGACTACGTGGTTATTATTACTTGCTTTATTATTTTTTCATTAAACCAAACTATTTTTTAAAACACTTCCATGCTGGATTGGGAGTAAAATAAAAATAAAATAAATAAATAAAAGAAGTTTGCTGTACTGTGGGCGAAAGGCTGACAACCTCTCACCAATAACATCATATTGTATCTTATAACCCTCAGAATTTATGTCGAACGTGGCATCAAGTGGTTTTAAAACCACCGATGCTCTGCCTACCCCGATAGGGATTTTAGCTATATACGTATTCATATGTTTTACAACACAAAACAATGGTTTTCTTTTACAAAACAGCTCCAAGCGTCCGGCTAGGTTGAAATGTGTGTCACACCCACATCAGTAAAGAAAGTGGCGCCCGTGGCATATACCAACCCTTTATAACACGCCCGTCATCACACAACTCCAAGGACGGGGTATACAGAGTGTAAGGGGCAGCTTAGCAAAAACTTGTTCTGAGGAATTTTTTTTCAAATTAAATTATTATTATTACGCAATAAAAAACAATCATAAGAGAGTAAAACACGAAAATCAGCAATCTACATCGCACTTTGTCACGGGCGTGGCGCGGGGAAACTGCGCACGGGGCGCGGTTTTGCAGTACATTGCGTAGTGTCAAAGTAGGTAAATAAATAAAACTCCTTAACTTGACGCTTCCGGGAAAAAATATTTACATACAGACGAACGCAGTTATGGGTAGATTGTACCATTTAAGTATTTGCTAAGCTGTCCCACACCCTGTATACAAGACATATGTCTTAGTTTGTGACTTACTGCCGTACTCAGAGACGTCAATTAAAGTTAAGTACTATTCAACTCTGATGTTGTTTCTTTCATTCTTGTTGATATAAACAAAGATAGCATGACATTTAATTACTTTTTAACTTTAATTGACGTCTCTGAGTACGGCAGTTAGTATCATAGCTTAGTTTGTGACTTTTAAAACATTTTTGTTATTTTTATTAACAACAGGTGCGCTCTTGACCACAATCTAGCATAAGGGTGAAGATGCGGTCGAGGATGTAGCAAGCTCACCCAGAAGAAGCCTGTTAACTCGAACTTTAAAGAGATTCGGGTTATATGAGCTCGGGGATACAGACACAGGCAGGAAATTCCATTCCTTGGCAGTTTTGAATTAATGAAACATTATAGAATCATGTCTCAGAATTCTTTAAGTTTTAAATCATAGTCAGAGATAAACGACATTGTCTAACTTCATAGGTTTTCAAAACACTGTTTGTTTGATATAATTTTCCACGTTATAAAAACGTATGAGTCACCGACTTCAATCCAACAACAGTATGCACAAAGTAGTATTTTTGCAGACTACAATGCCTATCAGCAGATAACCACAAACAAAAATGTCACTCATTTATTTAGATGATGTTCTAGTTTGTACTATTTTTTTGTTTTTGTTGATTTTTTAAAAATCGCTGAATTATTCGATAAAATGTATATGGGACCACCTCTGAAGTATACTCTTTCGAACAAAAAATAATTTTGAAAATCGGTCCATAAATGGCGGAGAAATTGGTGAAAATACATTTTAAAAAAATCCATACAGTCGAATATAGAACCTCCTCCTTTTTTGAAGTCTGCTATAAAGGGGGAGGCATCACAATGAGCTTAGTATTTGAATCAAAACATTGCAAAGCTCGTCTGTATGTGATTTAGCTTTAAGCATCTTTTACGACACTAATGAGTAGAGGTAGGCTTTTTTAACCCCAGACGAAAAAAAGTTGACTTATGTATCTCTGTATCTGTATGTCTGTGTATCTGTCTGTGGAACCATAACTCTTAAACGAATGGACCGATTTTGATGCGATTTTTTTTTTTAAAAGCTGACGTAATCGAGATGGTTCTTAGCTACATTTGATCTAAATTGGTTCAGCCATTTATGAACCAAAATGTTACAATAACATGCGAATGTTTCATTGAAATGAGTAAAATGCTCTCAATATAATTAATAAGTCAATAGGAAGTCATTGATTTGTTGATACGGCAAAGGACTCTTTACTCGGAAACCAAATATCTTCTTCATTACGATATTAACGATGCTTTCATTTATCAGACTGAAGCTGACATCAATCAGCCACTCAATTTAATTGCATTATGTCTAAGAAGTAATTTGTTTTACATACATATACCCATTAGAATACCCGCACTCGGAAAAGAGAATTCCATTATTTAACGTTGACAAATTGTTATTGGGTTTGTTTTGGTCTATATCGCGTTTTCAAAAATTTTAACCCCCTACAAAAAGGAGGGGTGTTATAAGTTTGACGTGTGTATATCTGTGTGACTGTATATCTGTCTGTGACTAGTAGCTTCTAAACGAATAGACCGATTACGATGCGATTTATTGGTTTGAAAGCTGTCGTAATCAAGATGGTCTACGTTTGATCAAAATTAGTTCAGCCGTTTTAAAATTATACAAGTAAGTAATCGAATATCGGCGGTAATACAATTTATATGGTGGAAGTTTTTTAAATGACTACATATGACTTTTAGTGCATAAGCTTACTTTACCATTTACGTATTTCTATCTGTCTATCTATCACTACCTCAGATCATTACTTAACGCTTAATGTCCCAGTTTTCAAACCACAAATTCCGACTTAATGATAGTAATGTTCTCTAACTTCTAATATATTTTCAATAAGCACCTACCAATTGATAAATTGAACTAATTTTCCGGTTCGTTCATCCACTATTACTTTTCCAATATCCCGTGAATAGAGGTCCTCTATCTGGCTATTAGTACGGCCGAGAACACGTGAAGAATGACCCGTATTTGTTTACTACCATGTTAAAATGTTGTGTTATAAACCAATTAGCAAAGTTGTGGAAAACAAGTTAAGTCTTGATTCTTATCTTATATATGGAGGTGCGGATTCCGCCTACACCCATATCGCTTTATATTAAAAGTACTGACAAATAAATAAATTATGAAAAAAATATATATTGTGAAACAAACCTTTTTTTAAATTTTTCATATTTTTTTCTGCAAACCCTTTCATTTGATACCCATATCATGGGAGGGCAAAATAAAAAAAATAACTAGTCCGGGCCCGCACCTGCCATATAAGATTGAGAATGTCGTTACTTAAATAAACAAGTAATTATTATTAAAAATAAACAACGTGTATTCAACATTTTAGCTTAATCGACTGATGATGACGAAACGGTCAAGTGTGCGGGATATATTTATCGATTGAAAGCAAGTCAATAAAATCAGTTGTAAAATTCGATACATGGTTGTGTGTTTTTCAATACATTGCCAGCGGGTCGGGCTTACATACGTCAATTCGTTTACAAAAAACTTCCTCTCAGCCTTGTATCACAAATTAGTATTTTTAATTAACTTATTACGCTTAAGTTGTCTTTACAACATAAGGTCAGAAACATTTATTTATCCAAATAAAAAGTCACAAACGCAGTAATTAAAATAATTTAGTATTAAAAATTACGGGCCAAATTAAATAATCTTTATGACCGCAATTTTCAGCTTGAATGTTGTTTTATACCTATAAATTTTTATTAACCGTTGACTCACGAAGTAATGGAGGAGAGAGTCGTCACTAACTAAGCATATTTTCTATAAAACTACGTCACTTTGGGGCATCGTATTTCAGTATATCCTTCTCTTGCGTTATACAAATGAGTGACAGATAGTGGCAAGCATCGGTCATTTATCGGTCGTGGTCTTAAAAAACAGATGCGCAGAATTGTTGTAACTAAGTCAACAATGACGTCACAAAGGAAGATCTATGCTCATTTTTTGGGCATAAACTTAAACTAGCCACCACCAAAGTTTAACCTGTTACTTTTGATTCAGAACTCAAGACCACAAATTAAATGAGAAACGATCAAATTCTTTTTGTATTTAGAACTTAATCTATAACTAATCAGCATAACTAGCACGGCTCGTGACAAACTCGCACGTCACGCTACTCCGATGACGGTAAAACTTCTGCTTTGAAAAGCTTGCTCCCCTTGGCGTTGTCATTTCGACAGTTTTTTTCCATTTTACTGCGTTATTTTCACGTCGTTGTGCTTGAGGTGTTGAACATAAAAGAAAAACTAGGAATTTGTTTGTTAGAATAATGCCGTTGCAAAATATACAGGTAACATAACTCATCATCTGCGAAACGTAAATATCTCTACACAACTTTATAAAACCACTGTCTCTGTCTGTCTGTATGCGATAAACTCAAAAACTACCGAACGAATTTTCATACGGTTTTCACTATTGATCGGAGTGATTCTAAAGGAAAGTTTATGTGTACAATAAGTTCATGTGTCGTGAGAATTAGTTGAAACATGAGAAAATTACTCGGCGAAGCCGGGACAACGCGATGGGTCATTATGTAAAACACTAAAAGCTGAGAACCTCACCACTTCTCACCCTTTTTTGTTTACGGTAACCGAGCTTTTTCGTTGTTATTTTAACTCGTCGTACCATAGTGCGCACTAAAACGGCACTAAAAAGTTAGGTCAGGGATTAAGTTAAGCCAGCTAAATGTTAAGTTTTACGGCATCTTTGTCAATTGTTTTTTAGAACTCGACTTAAAACCCAAAGCACTAAAAACTAATAGGACCAAAAGTTATTCAAAACAAATTGGATTTAAGGCTTATCAGAACTTTGCAGTCGAAATTTCCACAGAACGAAGTTGACAAGTGACTTGATAGAATTAGTACTTAACAGAATCAGAACTAAAATATGTTTTGTATTAATTAAAAATTTGTTAAGTAAACGAATATGTTCACTAGTCATTACCAGACAATGTGATTATGGTTATCATGATTCAATGTGTATAAGATTGGAAAAATGGCAGTCAAAATCGAGTTTTTGCCAATGTCAGAGTATTTTTATGGAAATTGAGATCAGACGAATTAAGATTAGCGAAGTTGCTAATATCCAGTTAAAAAAACCCTTCAATGGTTGTAATATATCAGAGCCTCATCTGTTGATCAGCAGGGTGTACCGCTAGCAGATGAGATTGACGATTTTGGAGCCCTATGATGACCCCATACACCCCTACCTTATGTAGGTTAGTTAGTTTTGAATGTGTTTTTGGGCTTGAATAGTTGCCTAAACACGTCGTTTAAACACAAAAACAAAATAATTTGATTCAATGCAAACCTTGATTACTCGTACTTGCATTGATGGCATTTATTAAAAGACTTGTTTTTACGAGTAGCATAAATAAATCTATGACTTCACATTAAAGTGTTCTCATATTGTCATAAAGTGTCTTCATATTAAAGTTATGACATAATAAATCGTTCTTAATGATAATATAATGGTGTCACTGAATGAAAATCAACAAGAAATGGAAATATTAAGAAAAAAAGAGTACGACGCAAAAACGAAAAAGACAATTCATATTTCCAATACCAAACGATCATCACATCGTCGAGGTAATAGAAAAAGCAGTCGTATATTCAGTTTTATTATCTTCTTTAACTCGGCAAGCCAAGGACAAAACAAACACATACCTAGTAAATATACCAACAGGACAGGCGCCCATTTTTATTCAGAGCGAATTGGATCTTTGCTTCAAGTTATATCTCAAGTCTGAACGTTGTTCAGAGTTTTAGTTTGGTGGTGGATTTTTATTTTCTAGAGCAAAAGCGGACATATAAATGAAATACGTACATTTTTAGGTCACAGAAAATTAAAGCTTTTGAAAAAAATAGGTACTATATTAAATTTCTTTGATAGCTTTTTGCCCGGAACTTCGTTCTTGTGGAAAGGAAAAATTTATGGCCCACTTGATGCCCATATTTTACTCTAAATTTGAAGTCATGTTACTGCGAAGTTTTACAAAATCCGTTGTGTAGTTTTTACGAGAATTATTCTCGCAAACTTTCGCATTTATGTCTCTTAAAGTTTCTTATAGAAAATTTAATTTTGTAACGATGGATGGATTGATGTTCAGGGACCTTATTCTCTAAGTGCGATAGTGATAATCAAGCTGTATCGCAATCTTATCGCAATCAATTACTGTCAAATAAATTATAGATGGAACAGGAAATGGCCAACTTCATGTTATACTGTCCGAATTCTCAAGCTGTTATAACTGGAACAAAGACAGAGAATGACATTTTGAATGATATTGAATGAATGTAATTGTCAATTATTTTCATGTTATTTGATAATTTATTATGAAATGTTTTGTCATTATTCAAAAATACTAATGTTATTTAACAAGAAAAAGTAATATAGGAGATACTGCTCTCTTAAAAATTAATGAGGTAAATAGAAATAGCCATATTGGGATGTATTGACATGCTTTTAACCAGAAAAAGGGGTTGTTTTATATTATTCTGGTGTTTGTTTACTTCTGAGAAATACTATTATTATGTTATTTTTCTCGTGTGATTGATAAAAAACATGATTATTGTTACGCAATTATAGCAAAGTAAACGTATGTATACGTATTTGTGGGTACTTCAGAATTTGTTGGGGGAATAATAATGCATCTCACGAGTAAATATGCTTCCACCACGGCGGGTTGTATATAAAAAAGTGCAAAAATTTTGCAAAAGATCGTCAAGCTGTACCATTTTTATAAATAAATAAACGCTACCCACTCAGAGGCCCACACTCAGGTTTTCCCTTGTGTCGTGGGTCCCTTGGAAAACACAAAGACAAACACAAACACCCATGACCCGAGAACAAACATCTACTTTTTACACAAATGTTTGCCCCGGCTGGGGATCGAATCCAGGACCCGCCGATCAAGAGGCAGCGTCACTACCACTTGACCAAACCGGCTACATTATACATTATACCCCTGATTATGGATTATATTAAAACCCTAAGTATTTTTGATTGCTTGACGCTCTGCCAACCCAAGTGTTAGTACGTATATGTCCAATACAGGCGGTCGTCTCGTATGCCACTTAATTTTTAACGTTCTCAAATCATGATTTTTTTAAAATAATGTATTAAAATCATTATGGTGTTATTCCAGATATTCAATGTTCATCATATCAAACGTCTGGACATGCAAATAAAATAACATATTTTACATTTTGACAATGTCTGAACTTCCTAACGTGAATCCTTTCTTTGGAAATAAAAGTTTTAACTGCAAAACGAGGACGAGATCAAGAAGTGTTTCCCAAATTATGATATTTCTCATTGGGTTATCATTATCGAGCAAATTTTAATTACAATTAAGCTTGGATAATTAAACCACAAACCACCACATACTCGTACGTTAAAGGGATCATAGTCGTAAGTGTACAGATAGATATATGATTTATGTCTTAACACACTTCTTCTTATCATGTAGGTATAGTCAAGTGTGAAGTGTGTTTACCCACTGAAGATTCCAAAAAGAAGTTCGGTTGAGCTTGTCCAGTCCAACAGTGGGTTCACATAGTACTTATCAAACAAAAAAAAATCCTGTGAATCAAGAACTAATAACGTATTTTCTTAAACCTTTACGTAGCCTTCGAGTTAGTTTTATCTGTAACATTGCATTACACATTGCAGAAATGTGAACTGAGAGCCATTTTTAATATTGTGATATATGCCTTGGTTGTTGACTTCAACGAAAAAAGAAGTAATATCTAAATGGGTGCCTTTAATTTTGAAGTCGGTAAACATTTTTATAAAATTTTTATTTATTGTATGTTTGTTTGTAACGAATAAACACAATAACTACTGGACAGATTTTAAAAAATCTTTCACTATTAGAATGCTACATTATCCCCGAGTAACATAGGCTAGGATATCATTTTTCTAAATTCCCACGGAAACGAAGTCCAGCGACGGAATCTATCATGAATAAAGTTTGATAAGGTACTTACATTACAGGCACTTTAAGTAAGTGTTCCTAATAAAATCAATAAATTGAAAAATTATAATGACAAACATATTATTTGAAGTCTTTACCTTCCTTACAGCATTAAGATAACTCTATCGTATTGAGCATAGAAAAGCATTTTTCTTACTTATATTATCAAGAGCACGCTAAGCTTGACACTTTATAATATACTTATTAGGGCATATGTATTTATGTTTATTATTATTTATGTTTAGTTTCGTAAGTATAATGTTTATAATTTAATATTTTATCTTTCACCTCGGATAAGGTGTGGCTACCACTCACTCTCACCAATCACCCTAAGGTAAACTGGTAGATAATGCCATTGGGCATTAAGTCCGCCCTTGTACTTTTAGTGCATAAAGTTAAGTAAATAAATAAAATAAAAACTATATTCCTGTGAAGTTGTCCAAAATCCCTTGAATTGTTTTTTTTTGTGAAGGTGTAACTAAACTCCGTCCGTCTCAAACTTTTACGTTTATAGTACATATACATATGCTCATCCCTATAATCCCTATCAGGGTAGGCAGAGCATCAGTGGTTTTAAAACCACTTGATGCCACGTTTGACATATATTCAAGAGGGTTTTAAGATGAAAAATGATGTAAGTGGTGAGAGGTTGTCAGCCTTTTGCCAACAATACAGCAAAACCCTCGCGTCTCACTTACTGACTTTTACAGTATGCTTGGGAATAGTAGGCAGCTGGCACATTCTATGTTTTTCTATTACTCCCAGTCTAGTATGGAAGCTACTGTAGCTTCCATGCTTCCACGTTTATAGCAGGGTAGGGTCATAATTATTCTAAACTCATTATTATTATTTTGTGAAACAAACTAGGTACATTGAATAGGTAAACAATCAGACGCACTCGCGTTAATAATAAAAGTAAAATATATCAAACATAAGTATATAAGCTTGTGCTTATATCTTAGAATGCATATGATAAGTTAATTTAATTTTTTTTTCTTTTTTACAGATTTTCTCCAAGCACAAAAATCAAAATCCAATTTAGTTCATGTATTTTATTTTAATATAAAAGAGCATTAAAGTTATTCAAGTGTGGTCATTTTACATCTTTGTTACTTATTTTCAAGAGCTGATATCCTCTCTTGAACCTCCACGTTTCAAAACTTCATAATATGTCATGTCACTCATTTGTACCAACTTCGACGGCAATTGGATGATGTCTCGATAACTGAAATACAATAAAACTGTGTAAAGTAAAAGATAACTACTTTTTATCTATACTAATATTTAATTAAAGAGGGAAGATTTGTAGTTTTAAACCACTTCAAAAAAGGAGGAGGTTGTTCGACTGTATGTATGTTTTTTTTAATGTATGTTCACCGATTTCCCCGCCATTTATGGACCGATTTCAAAAATTATTTCACCATTAAAATGCAGATTTATCCCTGATTAACATAGGCTAGGTACTACACATTTTCCCAAATTCCCACGGGAACGAAGTCGCGCGCGGAAAGCTATCATGAAAATAGTTTGATAAGGTACATCATTATACTCAGCCCACATCAACCCACTGCTGGGTATGGGCTTCTTCTCTGTAGCGATAATCGTCACGGTTCTGTGCTAACCTCATCGATAGAGGTCCCGTCATTTTGACGATATCTTCTGACCATCGGGCTGGTTGGTCTGCTCATTGGCCTTGTTGCTCCCATTGGCCACCATTCGAGACTGCCTTGGCCCACTGTCTGTCGTTCCTCGTATATATAAGATACATACTTGAGGTATTTACAAATGTATGCGAAGTTACAAAATCTGGAATTTGTAACTTCGCATTTTCGTGGTTTTGTGTGGATGAAGTTAGAGTGTAGACGTCATTTTCTATCAATTACCCTGCAAACAGATTTATTAATGAAAATTATGCAAAATACCTTTGATGTTGTAAATATAATAGACTAGCTTTTACCCGCGGCTACGCTCTCGCGCAAAGAACTATTTTAGTCACCCATTTCATTCTTGACACCTTGATTTTCGAAAAATCCGGAAACATTCGTCCCTTTATTTGCCTTAAGGTTAATCTTGACGAAGTTTCGAGTTAAAATGTCCAAAAAAATTGTTTTCTCCATACAAACTCTGAACCCCCATTTCACCACCCCAGGGGTTGAATTTCGAAAAATCCTTTCTTAGTACTTACAATCTTTACAAAAGACACCTTTCTGCTAAATTTTAGTTTTCTAGGTCTGAGGGTTTGGGCTGGGTGTTGATGAGTCAGTGAATCAGGACGTCCAATTTTATATATAAGAAATTGTATATATAAGAAGAGCTTGATATTTAAACGATATTGAGTGGCTTGTGCCTGAAGTTGTGGTTTCAAAACCCTGCGCACGTTTGCCATTCTTTACAAAATAGTTTTTTTGCAATATTTTTTTTTTTGCTTTCTGTTGTAGGTATAACATAGATGTATTATCGTACTACTAATGTAAAAAAACCTGTTATTTACGGGACTATAACATAACCATTTAAATATCATATTTACAAATAAAATACTTACTTCTACGTGGACTGACGTTGACAAATTTTGACACTTTTGATAAACATAGAGTAATTATAGTAAAAAGATAAAATGAACAATAGACACCTCTTTCATAGAAAAATAAAAAAAGTTTTATGTGTTTTAGAGTTCTGTACTCAAAGGGATCCATTTGATTTGGCAGTAAAACACGAAAAAGAAAATAATAATAATCAATTTTTATTATTTATTACGTAATCTCTACAATCCAATTACAGTAGTAGGAGGAAGAAGAAGACCCAGGTTTTGTTATTGAAGTTTTGTAGAATGACGAGTTCTTTTAAAGATGAGAGACCTGAGAGGAGCAAGTTATTAACTTATTACTGATCTTGGAAAAATGTTATTGAACAAGAAATGTCTTAGCCTTGTTTTCTAGAGCCCGGCCTTTCCCGAAACACGGCAATAGGCCCGGTAGTACCATATTGGTACCGAGGCAAAGGTCGCAGTCTTATGTGGAACACTACATGCGCCTGCACCATTACACAACACAAGCAAATAGTGCTGTGCTATTTGTCTTTATTTTGTATTATTTTGACTAATGAATGGGTTAGTGAAATTAATGGACAGAAAAACATAAATTTACTACGTTTCGGATGGCTAGATAACTCATTTTGGCTCTGAGTTTCAGTAAAATTTTATTGAAACATATATATATACACTGAAGCCTGAATCCCTGACGGAGTAAGCAGAACATCATAATGGTTGTAAAACAATTACATACCTAACCTACATTCTGACGGTCATAATATAAGATAGAACATGAATATTGTTTTAAATAGGTTGTCAGTTTTTCAGCCACAGCAAAACCCACTAAATGGCTTTTAAAGTATCCCAGAAAAGAGTTGGCAGCTGGCACAATATAAGTTTCTCGTAATTATAGTCTACCATTTAAGTAATTATTGCCATCAATATTTAATTATTGACCTCAGGTATACAGAGCAATATCCTCTTTTAACGTTTTAGTATTTAACGAATTACTTATAACATATCTAGTTATGTACTGAACCTAATTCAAATGTGAAGATCTTTTTATCTAAAAGTTTAAAAGATGGGATCATGAAAAGAAGATGATAATATTGGTTACAAAGCTTGTTTTCAGGTCAGTGTATTAGTTGCTACGTGCTGTCTCACTTTAATTCACTTTAGTTACAACCCCATCTCTCTTTAACTTATTTTTACTGTACATGTCATTTAGTTGATCACCGTGTAGAATGAATGTATTGAAAATCGCAAACTTCAGACAGGAAGTACTAAATGAACGAGAAAGCGAGAGGAATATACAAGAGACAAATATATTAAATTAGTTACAGACACGAAAGAATTTGGTAGTTTGGCAATTTATCAGCCAATGAAAACCTGTCATACCTATATCATTCAGTGGTAAAATATCATTCATTTTCAACATCCACTTTTGCTATTGCATTCAGTATCACTATCGCATTGAATTATCGCAATCACTATCATTATCTCTATCGCAGTTAGGGAATAAGCTTCCAGGTAGATACTTGTTGATCTCTCAAAGAAATCTTAACTAACACAATTTGGTTTTTGTACCCCCAACAAAAAAGAGGGGGGTTATAAGTTAGATTAGTGTATCTATGTATCTGAATATATGTGTGTCTGTCTGTGGCATCGTAGCTCCTAAACGGATGGACCAATTTTAATGCAATTTTTTTTTAAAGCTGACGTAAACGAGATGGTTCTTAGCAATATTTCACAAATATTGGTTTAGTTGTTTAAAAATTATAACCGATGAATGTCGAGGTTGATAATTTTTTTTAATTTTAAAGTTATTTAAAAATCCTACGGGAACGAAGTAGTGGTAGTAGCAGTTTGTAGTTTCATCCATTCATACACTCACGCTTATATATATATTCTTTATTGCACAAGCACAGTAGAAAAATTTCACATAAAAAATAGTGTACAAAGGCGAGCTTATCTCTAGAAGAGATCTCTTCCATCCAACCTAATTGGTGAGAAATAGTGTACGAGACGGGAAGAGAGAATTGCGCACAACGTAAGAAAATACCAAATAAGAGAAGGGCTTATATTATTAACACTTAAATATAATGAAATAAAAATAATATATATACTAAAATATATAATACATATAAACGAATATAATAATCATACATACATAATATATAATTTGCTCATTACAGTTGGGACAGTTAGTATTCTTTGACTCTATTTTTGAAGGAATGTATAGATGGACTCTCTTGACTCTCTTATAATCCCTGTCAGGGTAGGCAGGGTAGGCAGAGTGCCTTATGTGGTTCTAGAACCATTTGACGCCACATTGGACATACTATGAGGGTCACAAGATAGAACATGAGCATGGTAGTGATAGGTTGTTAGCATATCGCCCACGATACAACAAAACCCTCGTGTCCCACTTACTGGCTTCTACAGTATGCCTGGGAAAAGTTGGCAGCTGGCACACTCTACGTTTTTCTTTCATTGCCAGTCTAGCATGGAAGAAGTAGTTCTTATTCTAAAAGACATTAAGAATTACATATTTGAATTCCCCTACTCATACGTTGACTGTATGAAATGAATGTGTCTTGTGTAACTTTATGCTTATGTAATAAAGAATAAATACATACATACATACGTAACAGAGTCTTAATCTAAAGGTTGTTCATCCACTGGTCTGTAACGTTTTCATTACTGTCAACAATTTGGACCTCATCCAAGAATTCTTCATTTTTGTACTCACTTTTTATTCCGAGCAATGGAAAAGACTCGGTTCAATGATTGACACAGATTTTTTATTGTTGTTCTGGCTCAGTTCCTTTTTTTGACAAAATTGCTGAGTTTTTCCTTAACAGGGAAAATTGATTTTTTTGGACAATATTATCTAAGTATACTAATATTATAAAGAGAAAAGATTTGTTTGTTTTTTTGCATTGAATAGGCTTGAAACTACCGGACCGATTTGAAAAATTCTTTCACCATTCGAATCCTACATTATTCGTGATGAACATAGGGTACATGATTAATTTTAGAGAATTCCCACGGGAACGAAGTCCTGGGCGGAAAGATAGTTATTCATAAATGTAAAAGTGTGTTTGTAACGGAGCTGAGCAACGGATCGACGTGTTTTTTTGCACAGGGATAGTTACCACTGATGCTCTACCCACCCCGTTAGGGATCAAAGGCGTGAGCATATATTTGTTTATTTGATAGTTAAATAAATATTTTTCCAATTTTTTTTTTCTACCAATAGACAATATAAAGCTAAAGCAGAGGTTCCCAATCTTTTTCAGTCCGCGGCGCACTTACAAGTTCAGAATTTTGTTTTGGCGCCCTGACCTAACTAGATAGTTGAAACAAATAGGCACAGATGAAAGAAATAGGCAGAATGACACTAGTTAGGTAGAAAGGCACTACAATTAAAATATTTACAAAATGAGGCGAGTTTTTTATTTATTAGGATACTACATTAAAACAAAACATTAAATACAGTAGCTACCTAGAAAGTGATGAGTGAGCTTGGTGATCTCCACACATTTTTTCAAAGCATGGCATTGTTTGTTTATTTTGTACCCGCAAATACTTAAGAATAAGAATAAGAATAAGAATAACTTTATTTTTTCAAATATTAAAATACAAATTACGTAGACTTTCTGTATCCTGTGGTAGTTTATAAACTGTGTTACAGGATACAGTGTCTTCCCATATGGTCGTACATAGATGTTAACAGTGCTTAGTAGTATTTTAACAACTTAGTAATAATATTAAGTATTAAAATTTAAATACAATGGTTATCATGTTTGTGTGTGTGTGTGTGTGTGAGTGTGTGTGTGTGTGTTTGTGTGTGTGTGTGTGTGTGATATGTGTGATGAGATGAGTGAGTGTATGTGAAGGAGTGTATGTAAGTATAGATGTGTTGTGAGTTGTACTTGTACGATTGCTACAAAATCCGCACAAAAAGACCTTCAATAGATTCGTAATTCATGGTAAGCAGTATTTCGACGAGGAATTTCTTGAATTGCTGATTACCAAGTTTCATTGTTCTACTAATGTCTGGTTTCGAAGTATGGTAAAGAGCGGGGCACAGTTTGGGAACCCCTGAGCTACAGTTATAAATATTCATTTTGTTATTAAAAAATCAACTGAGTAGGCTGGGTGAATGAAAGTATGAGTTTATGTAGCTAAGTCTCAAAAAATTATACAGTTTAGGTACTACTGAACATATCTTGGACGCTCTATCTGCAAAGAACTGTACATAAATAAATAAATGTATGTCTGTACTGTACAGAGGCCAGCAAAACACGTTACTCCATTTTCATTGCAAAACCGATCTTATCGCAACAGCACAGAGTGTACGCGTGTGGTAATCTTATGTGCGGTCCTCCGTACGTGTCTGTGTGTATAAAAGAGTATGTATGGTATGGTATTTATTAGAACTCTGTCCCTCGGCAACTACAAAACAGGGTGAAATTGAAAATATTCTTCAAAATGAGAAATGAATACGTATGATTACGAACACCTTTTTCTATGGGACCAACTTTTCTACTAAAAAAAAATCTGCAGTTCCATACAAAAGTTCAATTCGTATTCAACCAAAATGTATCGAATGTTTTAAATTTCACTCTGTAGATATATTAAGTACCATCTAACATAAGAGTTTTTTCCGAAACGGGAAGAAGGACCCATTAACGCGCCTAAACGAATTCCAGGTAGTTATTTTATCGGAAACAGTGATACATACAACCTCAATTTCAGACTCTACCATCCACGTCCTTACAGGAAGTCACTTATATGTTCTTCAGATTGTAATCACCACCTCTGTAAGTCATGTGCCATGAAATTTATAAATAAAGAAATAATAAACAAATTAGTAAGTTTTAACTAATTTGTATACTTTTAAAGTTTAAAAGTTGTAAGTTTTTTCAGGACTAAATAAACGCTACACACTCAAAGGCCCACACTTAGGTTTTCCCTTGTGCCGTGGGCCCCTTGGAACACACATAAAGACAGACACGAACACCAATGATCCGAGATCAAACATCTGCTTTTTACACAAATATTTACCCCGACTAGGAATCGAACCCAGGATCCACCGATCAAGAGGCAGCGTCACTACCACTTGACTAAAACAGCCGTCAAAATTGAATTTTTATTATTATAATTGAATAAATACATAATTCATTCTGAGCGTCGGTGGTCTAACGGCTAGTGAGTCAGACTCGTAAGCGAGAGGTACCGCGTTTGATCCCCAGTGCCGCCATGTACAAATAGCTCGTTTGTTAAGTTATGTAAATTAGTTGCACACTAACCGATGCTCTTACTGTGAGGGAAAACATCATGAGGAAATTGAGGAAACCAGCTGAATGTGTAACCATGTTCCAATCCGGTCAGGTTTGGAACATGGTTACACATGGTTGCCCTGTTAGCAGGGTCACGGAGGTCAGATGGCAGTCGCTTTACTATAATGACTTGACCTGCCAAACCCTGGATCATGGTCAAGCGTTCCCCGAATGAGAAACGGGACTAAGCGCTAGGAAGAAGAGAATAAATACATCATTTAATTTTAAGAAATAATCTAGGTATTCCTTTTGTATTCGTATATTGTTACAAAAATTCTTAACAAATAAAAGAGAATTACGTTGATTTAATAGGGTCCGAACACAGCTGCAGAAAAGGTCCGGAGTTAATGAGACATCAGCTGCACTACAGTCTACCATTCACAACCAGACCGGTATTCTGCTAATTTACTTTCAGGTCTAACAAAGCTTATCTTAACACCGTGTGTTCAGTTTATCTTAACACGTGTGTTTTTAACCGTGTGGTGATTGGTTGAGAATAAAACCATCCCATCTCTTTCCGTGGGTGTCGTAAGAGGCGACTGAGGAAACACAAATGAGACCTGCCTCCTAGTAATCCATCCCAGGCAACGACACTTCATTTTTTTCTGAATCTGAGGTGTCATCCTATGGTCTAATGCGGTGTGGTAGGCTCTGTAAAGGGCTTTCTGGTTCGCGACCACCCTCCTACCGAAGTCCGACACCAAACAGCTTGCTGTGTTCCGTCGGTGCGTGGGAGTACCAGTGCCTTTATAGGCATTTTTTGGGTTAACTCGCTCCATCGTCGACCTCATCTTTGACCTTATGGTCAAGAGTTAACCCATCTTATAATTTAAAAAAAAACACCTTCCGACATGAGAGAAAAAGACAACAGTATAATTTGAAATGGAGTGGAATTGAAAATATATTAACTTAAATATGATTATGTCACTATTGTTAATGACATGTGGCCTAATAGTAGATAAGCTCTTAAACTATTGTCTTGGATAAAGAAAGTAGCGGCAATAATTATGTCCGTACTTAATGGTTTTGCTGCAGTTCCAGTTACAGAATTTAAGAAATTATTATTGTACATCATATAGGTAAAAACTCTTTCAGTATTACTTTAAAATTAGACCCAATAATGATTTCTTGACGCTATAAGACAAGGTAAAATAAGTGGTTCTATGTAAAAAAAGACTTTTTATACCCTTATTTTATTAAAGAAAAGAAAAAACATGTGTGAAATTCACACGTGGTAGAAGTGAAATCTTCAAAATGTTTTCTCACGCTTTGTACTACGCATGCGCGCACAAACACGTACTCTCTCATTTTCTCCCACGTTAAATCTTATGATTATGTGACCGTCTCTTTTTGCTGTCGCTTTTTCGTTTCATCGACTTTCAAATCACAACGATACTAAAGAAGTTTTCACTTCAAAAATGGAGAATCCAATTCGGTCATCTTCTCCTTTAAGCAGGGGTTAAAGGGTATTTTGAAAAACCGTTCATTGATGTAATTGTTTGCGGAAAGTTCTATTCGTCAAAAACACGATACGAAACTTCTTCTAACGATAGCAAAATATTTGAAACGAGACAAAACGCTAGAAGGCAGTGAGGCTTTTGTCAGAATTAATAGAATCGGTCCTTCGCTTATTTTTCTCTTACCTAAGCACCATTAAGAAAAGAACCTGGGGTTCATTTTTAAAATGTTTCTTTAAACTGGCCAGTAATTGCGATTAGAGGAACAAAATAAATAAGCGTGCGGGTAAACGTTGTTAACTGTTTCTGTCTTGTTTACAAAACATAAAAATTGAAAACGCCGGCCGTCAGCGTTGTTCGAATGAACTTGTAAATAAGTACGTAAACATTCTTAGTATTTTGTTTGTTTATGTAGAAAATACGGCCGATTTGGTCGAGTGGTAATGACGCAGCCTCTTGATTGATGGGTTTTGGATTCGATTACCAGTTAGGACAAATATATTTTGATAAAAAGATGTAGCGTTTAAATAAAACCTCGTAACTCCGGACTCGTAAGCGAGAGGTACTAAGTTCGATTCGCAGTGCCGCCATATATCAATGACTCGTTTGCTGGCTGAGTTATGTTCATTAGTTGCATACTGAAGGAAAACATCGTGAGAAAACCCGGCACATTTAGGCAACTGAGTGTGGAATCATGAATCTACCGGTCAGATAACATTTGATTGATGAGAGAAATAAAAATCCTTATTTATTTATTTATTCAGATTCCCCTGTCAGCAGGGTCCCGAAGTTCAGATTGCAGTTGTTCCACTGATCGTGGTCAAACGTACTCTGAATGAGAAAAGGAACTAAGCATAGGAAGAAGAAAAATAGTAAAGATAGAGGTGTCGCATTTTTTTTTGTCAGTAAGTGGACTTATAGTCTTAAAACTATATTTATAGTAAAGTTGGTTGACTTTGCATTAGCTAGACAACTTTTCACAAGGAACGTAGGTCGCAACAAGAAATAAATAATTCGCTTCTCCATACAATATGATATGTTAATTGTCTTGATATGAAAGATTTTTAATCTTTCCTAAGGATTTCTTTAAGTTTAGGAAGTTTTTTCGTAGGGAAGTTTGTTTAATTTTATGGAGAGAATCACGCCCTGAAGGTTTGCTAACAGATTTAAATCTCTTTGTAGATACTCTTGGAGATATTCATATTTTAATGTTGTATCGCAGGAACATACAGCATAAGGCTTGTGGTTCCTTTCACACAAAAAGGTTAGGTACTGAAAGGTTTTCCGTAAAATAATTTCAGCTGGACCTTTTCGCCGGCCTTTTTCAGGTTGTTTTATTACTTGTACCTGTGATTCCTAAATACTTCGCCCTTTCAAATTTAGGGTGGAATGTTTAAAAAGAAAATAAGAAGCTTTTTGTAACGTTTTGTTAGTGATTTGTAAGAGTTTGCAAATCTGAATAATGTTTGCTTTTCGTCAGTTGAATTACTTTTAAACTTTGAAAACTTGAGATATTAAATAATTTTATATACTTACTGTTTGTTAAATACCGTACTGAGCACTTCTATTCGTCTTTAATATGGCGTTCCGCTAAGCTATGAAGTTCTTTGCCTACGTCTGTATCTCCGGGGTTTTTTTTTTAAAGATATTATTAGCATCCACAGACTTGATGTCCGTGCCCTTGTCTAGATTAAGTTTTCTTGTTAATACTTGCTTTTTTTACTATTATACTATACTTTCCATATTAGTTTACGTTAATAAATATCTGTAATAAAAATATATATTTATATATTGCATAATGTTTTTATCTAAACCAGTGACGGTTCTTCGCCGTTGCATCCAGAGTCCAGACCTCAAGGCATCCATGACGGCTCTGTCTCAACTTTTGATCGCCATTTTGAGGTTGTAATTGACCACTTTATCTCCAAGTTCATAGAATTTCTTTAAAATTTGAGTGAATGGTCTTCTTCTGGGTAAGCTTGCTACAGCCTCGATCATATCTTTGCCACGAGGTAGATTATGATCAAGAGCGAACCCGTTGTCTATAAAAAAGAATAAGTACGTTTTACCAAATAAACAATTTTCTGGAGTGGAATACACGTTGAAGATTCCGGTGGTGCTTTTCATTAGTTTCCCTTAAAATTTCTAAATGTAAATGCTACCCTTATTGTTTTAGTATCAAAAGAGCTACATATACATACAATAGCACGTCAGGTTATTCATTTGTACTACGATAACCGCTGCTATTGCGAAAAAGATAAGGGCACAAATGTCATAGTGAACATTTGCAGCTTGGCGTGTTGCCGTGTGTACATTTATTTTTATCGACATACTCAAAGGCCCACACTCAGGATCCTCTTTGATATCGTGGGTCCCTTGTGTGTTCCTTGTGTTCATCTGCGAAGAAAAACATCGTGATGAAACCCACACACGTTTAAAAAAATTCGTTTTCGGGCAGCGCGTGGTCCACCAACGCGCATAGGGCCAGCATGGTAGATTAAGGCCTAAATCCCCTTCGTGTTTCGAAAGGAGGCCTATGCCCCTCGGTGGGGACGTACATAGCTGATAAAAGAAAAAAAAAATACAAATACATTACAAGTTATGTTCAAGCTTGTGAAACTGACACCTCTTCCATAAACTTCCATACGATGTCGGATTTTTATGAACAGTTTGACGTAAATCTCTTCAATCGTGCGGTAACAGCAGAAAGTTTGTTTTCCCTTATCGAAACTGATTCAATAAATCATAAGTTAGCTGCAGATTAGTGAGGGGGAGTTCTTATATATCTTTTATAACTTTTATAACTTACTGTACCTACTTAAGTACTACACTTACTTTTAATTAGTTAGCGAAACTAAAGAGAGGTGATTATCTCCATGAAACTGAACAACTTTCCTTAAGGAACCTTTAATTATTAATATTGTCGTAATTATACCACGTTATTTTTTAATCAGTACGCAAATTTTTATACGAATTTTTTTTTGTTTTACATCGTTCCATATAAAAATTTCAAGCTAGATCGTCTGAAGCATGAAAATAAATCAAAATTTTTGTATGGAAAAAAATTACGTTGTCCAATTGACTTCAAACTTGGCAATAGTTCTCTTCAACACAATTTGTGACACCCATGTTTCTGCGTTTTACGAAATTCATCCTCTAAAAGGTGTCAAAATCTTTTATCCTCCTTATTTACGTTCTATCAACGTTACTGACACCGTAAGAAAAATTTGCGTATTACTGATTAAAAAGCCATCCTGTATTATAAATTATTTTAACCTATGAAATTGCTGTTTTTTTCTCAGTTAAGTATAATTTTCTTCATACTTTTTTTGAATTAATAGTTTTTTCAAAATTAATTTTGATTTTAATACTTGGTTATATTATAGAGATTTGACTAAGCTCAAAAACAGCAAATTTTTCGAGACATCCGTTATTTTCGCTCTTACTTTTTAACAAATTTGTTTTGCCAATTTCATATAGCACATTGAATATATACAGATGGGCAAAATTATTCAGTTTCCTGGAGAAATGAATTCACATAAAGTAGCGGTCTAGCAGACTTTATCTTTTCCCATTACAGAACCATTCACTGGGTCTAATTGTAAATCTAAACTATATAGGTACTGACACAAAAATGCCATCAAAATCGTTTCAGCCGTTTAGTAGGAGCTCAGTGACATATTATGTGTATTGGTACATACGATTATAAGAATTAAGTATGTAAATAAGTACAGTATATTTTTTTACCGACTTCAAAATAGCGAAAAATAAACCTTCGCACAAACTTCAAAAAAATCACGTGCAGCACATTAAATGACGTTGTCTTTAGTTTTCACTTTTTTGATGTCGGTTTAATTTTTTTGTTTATATTGCCAATGAAAGACACAGTTTTTACACTAGTTCCACTTGTTTATTTTAGTGTAAACTAAAACACGCCTGAAGATGATGTAATCGAAACCGGTCTCATAAAAACATAAAATAAACAATTGGAACTAGTGTAAAAATCATGTGTTTTACTGGTAATAATTTTTGTTCCCTCATTCCTCGCATTTTATTACATTTCCGCTCCATCAGATGTTTCCAGTTCATTAAAAAGGTAAGTTCTCATAATTGGGTACACCTGGCTAACCCTCCGCTATAACAAAATGTGTAATTTCATTATAAGCACTTTGACCTCAAAACTCGAAGGGCATTAGTTATAACGCCCCTTGAGACATGTATTGTGAAAAAGTAGAAGAACCTTCTAGGAAGTACTTCTTTATTGTATTAGTGTAACTTGTATAAGGTTGAATTATATGTACGGACGGCCGCAACTTTGGTCACCACACGCGTGCACTCTGTACTGTTGTGATAAGAGCGGTTGTGCAATGAAAATGGAGTAACCTGAAGCGCTGACCTCTACATACATACATACATACGCTCACGCCCACAACCAGTAACAGGGTAGGCACAGAGCATCAGTAGTTCGAGAACCACAAAATACCACGTTTGACACAAATTGTGATAGTCCGGGAGCCGACTGCAAAAATTCTACCTCATAAAAAAAAAGAAAATGGTTACTATATGGGGAAAGCTGACCTTTAATGGGTTCATTTGGTCTTGGTCGGCCGCGGCGCAACTTGGCAAATTTTGAGCAAATGGCAAAAAAATCGTGATAAAAATCGTCATAAAATACCTCATCGAAAAAAAGAATGAAACTTATATGGTAGGATAGCTGACTTCGCAAACAGTTAAAAAACACTGATCGGCCTAATCCTGTCTTGGCAGGTTCTGCTGTCCGAACGATTTTGTAGTACCACGTGACAGCTTAATTTTACCTCATCGAAAAATAGGATGAAGAAAACGGATTATAATAGCTAAATTTATGCTGATCACATATGTCTTAGTCGGCCTCACCTTAGCTTGGCAGTTTTTGCAGTCCGAACACTTTTATATATTAAAAAAATTAGTATAGAAAATAATTCATGTTTCTTAAAGTGACTTTTTAATAAGTTAAGAATACTGATTAATAGTTACAAAATATATCCCAAAGCAAAAAACCCTCGCTACTTCTTTTGATCTTATTTTTAACTTGCGATAGACTTGCGTATAACCTGTAATTCAAGTTAAATTGATACTTTTATCATCGGAGCCCGATGACATTTCCTGATACGCAAATTGATTAATTAGCTATGATATCCTTCACTCGCAGAAGAAGTGCCACATACATCGTTCTTCATATCATTTTATTAGATAATTGTCCTTTAATATTAAAGAAGGTTAACTAACTAACCTTCTTTAACGAGTGGCTTAAAATGAATTTGGGTTTCTTATTTACCATAATGTGCTTCGAGTTTACGAATAAATTATTTTATTATAAAGAAATGTATGGGTTGAAAGGGATTAAAAGCGTGAACGAAGCAAGAGTCGAGTTATTTAAAAAGAAATATTCGACACAATCCCTACGCGGAAATTTTTTGAAAAAACTACACAATTTTGATTCGGGCAACATACCTCCATGCTGGGCGACACTGAGACAAAAAATTTTACGAACAGCTTTCGTAAACTCTATGTGGCAGTGTGCCACGGAACCCCACTGTATCAAATTTGATGCAACAAGTAGTGGTTGGTCATTGGTGGACGATAATTATAAAATAAATTGGTTCGAAGGTGATATTACTCCTATGCGAGTCGAGGATATCATTGTTGATAAGTCCGAGTCTGAAGAAAGCTCGTCAGATTCCGAATCCGATGACGACGACAGCGAATAATTTATAACCAATTATGTAATTTGAGAATATATTAATGTAACTAATTCAATTTTATTTTGTTTCTCTACAACCCTCTAAAATACCTATAGCAATAATAGTGTAATTTATTTTAGATTTTACCTCTACAATTTTAAATACCTAAACACCACAAACCTAGAAACACGCTATATCTATGAGAAACATGACATCTAAGGTCACCTTAAAAGAAATATTAATTATTTTCAATGCTGATTTTTTTAAATAAAAGTGTTCGGACTGCTAAAACTGCCAAGCTAAGGTGAGGCCGACCAAGACATATGTGATCAGCATAAATTTAGCTATTATAATCCGTTTTTTTCATCCTATTTTTCGATGAGGTAAAATTAAGCTGTCACGTGGTACTACAAAATCGTTCGGACAACGGAACCTGCCAAGACAGGATTAGGCCGACCAGTGTTTTTTAACTGTTTGCGAAGTCAGCTATCCTACCATATAAGTTTCATTCTTTTTTTCGATGAGGTATTTTATGACGATTTTTATCACGATTTTTTTGCCATTTGCTCAAAATTTGCCAAGTTGCGCCGCGGCCGACCAAGACCAAATGAACCCATTAAAGGTCAGCTTTCCCCATATAGTAACCATTTTCTTTTTTTTTATGAGGTAGAATTTTTGCAGTCGGCTCCCAGACTATGAGGGTTACCAGATGGAGCAAGTGGCATAATGGTGAGAGGTGGTCAGCCTTACGCTCATTATACAGCAGAACTCACGCATCCCTCTTACAGACTTTTACTGTATACTTACCTGGAAAGAGTAGGTAGCTGGCACATTCTAAGTTTTTCTTTCACTCCCAGTCTAGCAATTATGTAATAACCTGTAATTATAAAGTGTTTTCCTGGGGAATTAAATATTATGTTGAATTTATACCTTTTAACTTCATGTACAGGGACCGCACGTCAGGCTAGCACGCGCGTGTCTGTGCTATTGCGACAAAAACGGTTCTGCAATAATGGGGTCTGATGCGCTGGCCTCTGCACATTATACACATAGATCGATCGGTATAGTTGATAAGGGCACCCGTTTCCGCGTTAGGCTTTAAAAGAGGAAGAAATTAATACATTAACTTCTGTAAACTATAGTTCGTGATAGCTAAAAATATTATACATATTATGTATACTAGTTTTCCGCCCGGGAAATACTATGTACTAGCTTTCCACCCGCGGCACCGCCCGCGTGGACTTTCACTTTTTTTTAAATAAAAAGTATCCTATGTTACTTCTAGTTCCTCCGAAAATATGCGTACAAAGTTTCATGATGATCGTTTGAGTAGTTTTTGCGTGAAAGCGTAACAAACATCCCTGGTTTCACATTTATAATATTAGTAAGGATACTAGCTTTCTGCCCGGGACTTCGGGAACATTATGTACAGGGGCCGGCGCATCAGGTTACTCCATTTTTATTGCTAAACCGCTCTCATCACAACAGCACGCGTGCACGCGTGTGGTAACCTGAGTTGAGGTCGTCCGTACTCAGGCATAATGTAGCATTCTATTGGAGAAAGAATTTTCGAAATCGGTCCATTAGTTTTTGAGTTTATTCGTTACAAAAAGACATAGGTACATACTATAATCCCTATTGGGGTAAGCAGAGCTACATTGGTTCTAAAACACTTGATGTCACGTTTAACATAAATTCTGAGGTTTATAAACATGACGTACAGTGGTGAGAGGTTCTCAGTATGTCGCCCACAATACAGCAAAAGCCTCGCGTCTCATTTACTGACTTTTACAGTATGCCTGGGAAGAGTAGGCAGCTGGCACATTCTAAGTTTTTCTTTTGCTCCCAGTCCAGTGTGGCTTAAAGCATTGCTGTCATGAATTTGTCTTGCTCTTCTCTTATTTTGCTTCCAAAAAATTACTACGCAATAATTGGCAACATAATTACTACCTTATACTTACTGTTATTTACGGAAATAGCAAAGGAGATATTATGTTTCCAAAACAATCTACTGTTTCTAAGACAACAAATAATCTGATACTATTATTTCATATTTAATCACATGTGTCTTTGTTCTCTATCAATGATGAGTTGACAGCGTAACCTGAGATGATAATGGTGTTTAGGAAATACGCAAATACAGGTTGTAAGGGACCAACTTAGGAAAAAGTGGAACCCTGATTTTTAATGACTTTCCAGTGGAATTTTCTTTCGGAAATTCTTTAATATTATTTCAGTTTTCTTTGTATTTTCTGCTATGCAGAGAATTTATTCGATTAAATTCCATTTTTCAATAAAAATAAGAATGAAAAGGTAAAACACAAAAACCAGCAATGACATCTCATTCTGACAGCGACGCAGCGCGGATGGAGCGCGCGCAAGACACGGATTAGCGGTACATTGCATCCTTAGATTCACGTTTCTGGGATAAAAAAAGTGTGTCTAATCGTAATTATAGGCAGATTCCACCATTTAAGTATTTGCTAAGCTGTCTCTTACACCCTGAAATGGTTGTTGTTACATAACTGCTTAAGTTGTATGCATGGGATGGCTTTATAGCTAAACTTTTGAACTAGAATCTTTTCATGTAGTCTAGCGGCGGGAATTGATGAATTAAATCTCAGGGGCAAGATGAGGTTGAGGATATACCAAGATCTCCTGGAAGAAGCCTAATAGATTCGGGTTATACAGGATTACCGGAAATTCGATACATTCCCTTGAAGGGGTTAAAGTAGAGCTCATTTGCGAATTTTTTTTAATTCCTTCCCAAGCCGAAAGTTATTAGTTTTTGAGATAACCGCATTTTTGTGTTTTTTTTTGCTAAATGCCGATTTTTGACAAAAAAAGCTGTGTAACTTAAAGAATTTCCTATTGTTATCTTTTTTTATGCATAATCTAAAAGCTGACATGACAACGGTGTTTAGAGATTACAACAGGCTGAAGTAATACCATTGAGGCTGTGTGGTCGATGAGTAATTCGAATAAACTTCATGTTGTGGACTTGCAATCGCGAGAGATTTAAAGGTAAAATGTTTGTAGTGCCACTTTGTCGTGAATTTGTGCAAAAAAAATTATAGAATGTGTCGTGCAGATTACTTAAATAAATGCCTTATTTCAATAGCTTTCGAAAGTGGTATAAAACTTTACAAAAAAAGTTATAACTTGAAAAGGAACTTTCAGAACAGCAGTGGATTTTTGTACATGTTGACTTTTCTAATTGGAGAGAAATGAAAATGGGCTAAAACTACACACTACTTAGGTATTAACAAACAAAAAATTTAAAATCCTGCTTAAAATACGGGTTAAAGTTCCTCATGCATGCACGTAATGTCTTCGCTATTTCGGTTTTAGTAACTCGAGAGTTTAAAGTTTCTTTTATTTATTGCGCTGCGCTTTATATCCTCTGCTTGAGCAATTCAACGTTATTTTTTGTGCTGTTAACTGAGTAACAAGCTGCTCCACGTGACCCCAAAGGTAAAAGTCGCAAGGTGTCAAATCAAGACACATTGCTCTTCTCAGTCAAACTAACGTTGTGGGTAATTGTGTTATAAGTAACTTTTTTTTTGTAAAGTTTTTTGTAAAGTTTTATACCACTTTCGAACGCAAGTGAAATAAGGCATTTATTTAAGTATGTAAGACTGAATTTAAGAGAAATTTATAAAAATAGTACAACCCAACCATTCTAGTGTTGTACAAACCTTGCTTAGAACTTATATGTTATCACCATGCTTTGAGCAGCTCTATCTGACATCCAGAGTAATCCAGACGTACCGCAGGGTAACATCCTTACTTCGTCTAAATCCCGAGAAATCAAACCGAGCGCTTTTCTTCATCTTACAAAGAGCGCACTGCTAAGGGAAGTACACACATGATCCACATAGGACTCCAGTTTTTATGGTCAAGATATGTATGTTGTTTAACAATTTCAAGTGGTTTGCAATCACAAATATACAGTTTAAGATGAATACTCGTACGGTCATGTTCATGGGCTACAATACGCGGGAGAGAATCAGTTTTCAGATGCGGTGAGTTGATGTAAATATGTTTGGTTTTCTGATAATTTATGGAAAGTCCAACGTCATGTGCCCATTTACATAATATATTAAATTCGTGCTGTATCATGTTTTCTGCGATTTTTATATCATGGTTTGCTGTGATAATACAAGTATCGTCAGCAAACTGATATACAGAGCCCTGTTTGAACAAGTTAAACATGTCGTTAACGTAGATTAAATATTCAGTTGGCCTTACTATTGAGCCTTGTGCAATGGTGTCAGAGTTTTCAAACAGTAAAATGGCCTCCAACTTTGTTTTAACCAACCAGTCAACCAACAACTGCCGGGACCGCCAGCTTAACGTGCACTTCAAAGTACGGAAACGCTCGTGATATATTTCCACTTTGGTCACCCATCAGGTTGCCTACCCAGGTTCAGCAACGACCTCACTGATTGGTTTAGACCAGCGAGAGCCACTGGGCTACGGGCTCTTCCTGCCTGCCACTATATTTTCGAGTTTATACTCGTATAGGTTTAACCTGATTATTCTTAAAGTTCGAGTCAATAGGCCTCTTCTGCTGGGCTAATATGACATAATTTTTTTATGTCGATGTTGTTCTGCCTGTTCGGTACTGACGCTTTGCAATAGAACGAGAGGTCAGAAAAGGATACGACAAAATTATGTCACGTATTTGTTAGTGATGGCCAGTCTATGTTATGACTGTTAATAGATCTTTAGCCCGGGTACATTTATACATATGGTTACGGTCATTAATACCTCACTTTTAGTATATAAAATGGCGAAATCTATAATCATTTCACAAGGACAAACGGTAATCTTTTTCGTAATATAAATCTCTCTGAGCTACATATCTATAACTATTACTATCTTGTAGGACTGCAGGAACGTCTCTCAATAAATTACTTCTATTTTTCTATTTTATTATCTTTTTTCGTCAACATTACCTGAATATCCTGTGTTACAATATACACATCCATTAAGGAAATTGAATATGTTTGGAGCTACTGTTGTTTACGAACTAAAGTTTCCTGATCGTACTAGCTATCCGACCGGGATTTCGTTCCTGTGGGATTTTGGGAAAATTATAAATGTGTTAGCTATATTACTACAAAATTTCATAAAAATCCGTACAGTATTTTTTGCGTCAAGGAGTAACAAACATCTTTCTTTGTGAGGATAACCTTTCCACAAAATGTATATATATTTGGATTTTACATCCCAAAAAATATTCAAAAATGTTAAAAGAAACCCACTAAAAACAAAAAAAAACATGTGTGCAATTCACACGTGGTAGAAGTGAAACCTTCACAAACGTACTATCTTATTATCTCCCACTGAATTTATGTGTCTGTCTTTTTTTATTGTCGCTTTTTCGTTTCATCGACTTTCAAATCACAACGATGCTAAAGAAGTTTTTCCTTCAAAAACCGTGTTCCAATAATTCTGTATGGCAAAAACCAACTTCATATATGCCCCTCTGCCACGTATTCTATGAACTCGAAGATTAAAGCTGCATGAATGACAAAATAAACCTTGTGGTGACGATTTGTGGCACCATGAGTGGGACATCTCAAAAATGACTTTTAAGATAAAAAAAAACATTCAGTAGGTATGGTGGAAAGCCAGTCCTTACTAATATTGTAAATGTTTAAGCGTGTTTGTTAATTTGTCCATAATTGACGTCGTAAAAGGGATTAAAAAATGTTTTAGTTACTGCATGCTAAACGAGTTCCGAAGTTACATTACTTTTTATGACATCCACAAGGCTGCAATATTTGTTTTGGTCGCGTAATAAATAAGCAGGATGATTAATACATTAAATAATTAATTCACATCATATTTTTATTAAACTTCAATAAAACAAAAGTTGCAAGGTCAATATCCCTTTAAAATAAGGGCTCAAATTATTAAAAAGGGATATATAGGTGTACTTGTAACCAATTTAAAACTACTAGTAACACAACTCATTGAATCCTTACATTAAAGTGCTGATATAAACAAAGCTGATTATAAACATGAACATTACTGCTTTCGAACTATTTTTATACACATCAAATACCTTTATGTACAGTTGTGGATATGTATGTACAGTTACAATAGAGTATTTCATTTTCGTTGATATTTAAGTATTCGTTAACCTTTAAATTCGATATTAATGCATGAAACCATATTTACAATACAATTAGAAATTATCTATAGTGCTATGCACAAAAACCTGTAACTTTGTACACTCTTAGCATACACTACTTTGAAGATACATTGACTTACTGTACATTGAGAATGGTTTACGTGGATAGTAATAAGACTATTAGCATTAAGTGTATGTACCTACATATATTACCTACATCTTAAGGAATGATTTGAATTTTTTAAAGTTGAGCAAACCAGCAAGTTCTATTATATCAGCATGAATCTACAATATTTACATATTTTGGCACGATTTAAGCGGTCTACTGCTTCATACAAAGCAACTTCTTGAAAGCCCTCCTAAAGTCCATATTGAATATTGTATAAATAAGAGGGTTAAGAGCTGAGTTCATATAGCCTAGCCAAGTGAAGAAGTTTATAAATTTACTGGAAAGACAGCAACTTGCACAGAATGGAATCACAACGTAAATAACAAAGAACGGCAACCAGCACACCACAAACACTCCCATGATGATACCAAGAGTTCTAGCCGCCCTTCGCTCTCTAGTCAAAGAAATACGTTGTTTTTCCTCGATGAATTGGTACACAGCACTCTGTGGATTTGGTTTTGGCTGCTTCGGAGCCTTCTTTGATCCAGTTCTAGTTTCCACAATCTCTAATTCACCATCGTGAGCCTCCTTAGAGTTACTCTCTGAAGAAGTGTTCCGGTTTTCGTTATCTGCCATATCTGTTACGGAGTTTTCATTTGATAGAATTGGTACTATCAGCTTGTTCTGCGATTTGTCATCTTTGCTCCAGTACCGCTTCTTTGGTTTTTTCTTTGGAGTAGATTTTTTTGTTGCCTTAGGCCGTTTCTTTTTTTCATTTTCTGACATAAGATGTGTTGCCCCCTGGTGTTCATTGTGGTTTGCTTCTGAACTTACTGAATCCTGGTCATTGTTATCACTTTCTTTGTGAGCAAATCTATTCTGTCCACTGGAAATTGTGCTAATTTTTGTAGCCTTAGCCCGATCTCTTAGCCTCTTTTTGGTAGCTAGATAAATTTCAAAATATACGACTGTCATAATAACTAGAGGGATGTAGAAGGACCCTGACGATGAAAATATGACAAAACCGGGCTGTGAGGTTAGTCGGCATGGCGTGTCAAGTTCAAATACTTCAGGCCAATCATTCCAGCCTAATAGAGGGGGCGAGCTGATGATAAGCGAAAGTGCCCAAACTCCCCCGATCATTAAGAGTACTCGTTCGAGCGTCCTCTTTTGTGCGTAATTTATAGGGTCAGTAATGGCCCAATATCGATCAAGGGCGATCGCGCAAAGGTTCAGGATAGACGAAGTGCAACACATTATATCGCAAGTCAGCCACATTTTGCAGACATATATCCCGAATACCCATTGTCCAAGAATTGAGTAGGCCACATTTAGAGGCAGAACTAGAATTGCGACGGTCAAATCGGCCACAGCTAATGACACAATAAAAAAGTTCTGGACAATTCTAAGGGGCTTGTAGGTGAATACGCTTAAGATTACTAGGATGTTTCCTACAATAGTTGAGATTATTATTAGTGTAAGTACAATGGCGGTACAGATGGCTTCCCATTCTGGGACCGCGAGTGTTATTCCAAAGCTGCTCTGATATTTTGGTTCGTCAGCGACGGCGCATGCATCCTTGTCAGTGGACGTATCGTAGTTCTCTGTATAGTTCAGGATGTAACTGGAGTTGTGTGTGAACGCCTGCCCCATGTTGCTTTATTTTTCTTTGCTACATTTTAAGTAGCATTTCTCAAAAACATAGCATTAGCAAACAGTTTTATCTCTGAGCATTTAGACAACAAACGTCGATAATAACTCTTTGTTTGCATCGCGAACGTAATTTCTCGTGGATTTATTCTTTTATACGACGTTTTTCTGTAACAAAACAAATAACCTTTTTATTTTTACGTATTATGAACACACATTAGCTTTGTAGTACTGTTAGGGATTTTCTCATATTAGATATTTTTAAATTACTTACCGATTTCTCGAAAGCATTTCTAGAAACTCCCATTTGAAGAACTTGTTCATTTTTTGAAGCGTAGTTGAGTCTGTAACAAAAGAAAAAGTCTATTAGAGGCAGTGAAGTGAAAAAATGAAATGTGTTACGAGACGGTAAAGGTTGTAGTAATATCTGTTGACCGGGATCATAAAGTTACTTCGGGGTCGTGTTAGGGGAAAAATAATATGTAGACGTTATAAATAGGGTCCTTTAGAGGCTTAATAAAATATAGATCCGGGCGTGGAGGAGCCACAGGCCGATGACATGAGTAACAATCTCTTATTCATCATATCGGTAAAATTACACAAAAAAAATGTCTAAAAACCAAGCATCAATTTTGATTTTAGATTTTTTCACAATCGTTTTTTCAGACTTCACGAATAATATAAAATCATTGAAATCTATCATTTTTTACTAAAAAGTTAAGTTATCATAATTCCACAGAACTCTTTGCTATAAAAGAACCTACTATCACAGCGAAATTTTTTAATTAAATCTCTTGAGTTTAAGCTCATCCTTTGCAAGCCAATTTGAAAGACCTAAGTGGATTAGTCTTTTATTAAATCTCCGCATTAAAGTTATTAAGATAAGTTTCTGTCTTAATATTTTAAAATTATTAAAGTGTCGACCTGATAGTTTAAATAAATTATACATCTTTTCAGCAGGAAAATGTTTGTTTAACATATTAAGTAAGATTTTATAGAATCCATAAGATTTCCGAGTCTACATTATTTTCACATAAAATTTTAATGTTCTCAAAGTATGAGTGACATATTTTATTTGAATAGATGTAATAGGTACCAATGTTGAATCACTTTTTTTTTTTTTAAATAGCTTTCGTTCACAAAGTTAATTATGAATGGTTGAGTTACTATTACGTCGTAACGTTTCTGCATTGCAACATAGTTTTTGCCTTTTTAGGGTTCCGTACCTCGAAAGGAAAAAACTGAACCCTTATAGGATCACTTTGTTGGCTGTCTGTCCGTCTGTCTGTCTGTTAAGACCCTTTTTCCCAGGGACGCGTGGAGGTATTAAGCTGGAATTTATATCAAATACTTAAGTCTACTGTCCCTTGGAGCTGTGAAAAAATCAAACTTCTAAGCCAACGCAACTGTTTATAAACAAGATACAGCCTACAAGATACACGACAAGATAAACAAGATAGTTTGTTCTAAGATACAGCCGTTTATGCCGCAAATTTCCGCAAATTTTGTGTGGCTCAGGCCAGCAGACCCACGGAACTTAAACAATGAATTTAGGTATTCTATGTATGCCAATACATAGTGCCTTCCTAGTGCCTATTGATGCCAAAAGAACCATATCTAGTGCCATCTTAGTTTGAGAAATATAGGTCGTTGTTTGTGGGTCTGCTGGACGGATATCAGTCCAGCAGACCCACCTCTCGTACACGGAAACGGCTAGAGACATGGTACTAGTTACTTTAATGCTTTCATTGATGCCTTTGCTTTAATGCTTTCATTGATGCCATCGAGGTCTAAAGTTTCAAAACTAGTGCTTCAAGCGTTTCGGAGCTATAAAACCTGCTGGGCGGAGGGTTCAACGCAGCAGACCCAACACGATAGCTCCATAACCAGAAGGTAATTGGTATGAAATCTCATATCAATGTTTAGTGTGTAATTAGTGCCTTAGCTTTTCATAAAAATATCTGTTTAATTTAACTTCCTAACATAACAAGTAGCCTCTGAAAGTTCTGCATACATTTCAAAATGAATATAGTCGCGTACACAATCAATACGTTTCTTCCCTTTGGCACAACTGCTTGGCACAACCAGTAGTGTCATGGGAAATTTTATTTTCTTGTGACTTTACTGGTAGTGCCAGGGGTAAAACAGCATTTCCAGTGACACTACCGAGTCCCAGAGTTTTCATGTGATTGTTGATACAACATGGATTAAATGTCTTTTTTACAAGCTTGAATTTATTTGTAATGTTCGTGAGGGTGATTTTTGTCCACCAAGTGACCTTTTATGTACCTACTAAGTCTTCCCCCTTGCCCGCGTGCGGGGTTTATTAGTTGTTAGCACAGTTTAAGCGCTAAGTACCTAGATCAAAAAATTACCTAGTTTGATTTTGATATACACGATAAAAATATATGTTCATATATGTTCTCATGAAAAGAGGTATTAAGTTAAACTTTTATTTATATATCTACAGGTCTGTACAGAGCCCTCCGCACTTGGCCGGTTTTATCTTTTTAGAAGAGGCTATTTTTGAAGAAATACTTAAACTTCTATCGTCTATTCTAGAATTTTCAAATCAAAAGTCTAGAAAAGGTAGTAATAGTAACATTTATTTCATAAGAGAGCGAGTCAACACTAAGACCACTTAAGAATAATCCCAAGAGTATCGATTCAAAGAAATGATGGATGACCGAGAATGATCGACGAGCGGCCATCAATGCAATACAAAACACAACAAAAGGGCATTGAAGGAATGTAAACAGAGAATACGATCAAGCGAGACCAATGCCCGTGTTACAGAACGCGACTCAGACTCTGATCTATATTTGAGTAGCAGTTGTCTTTGTCATTTTGATAGTGAGAGATAGAGACGATCAATACTTAAGTATAGATCAAGACTTGAGTCTCCTTCTGTATAAGTAATAATGCAATGTTGTTAATAAATAATAATACATTTGTTGCAATTTTATTTTTGAGTCTGGCTTTCAAAGAGTCGATTTTAATTTTTTTTGTTCAAGTGTAAAGATAAGTTATTTCGCGTTTTGTAAAAGCTTTTATTCAGCACTTAAAATTTGATGCAAGTGAAAGCTTTTTTGTCTTAGTGAATATTAAATGCAGCGTACGTAGGTAGATACACTTTTCTCGTATAATATTCATTTAGCGAGATTGTGATAATTGTGATTAATATTTAATCAGTATTAAGTACTATTGATGCATCTAGTAGAGGATATCCAGGGCTTCGTTCCCGAGTATTCTCTTTTCATGACTATCCTGAAATCCTTTCTTATTGTATTCCTTGCCTACATTAAATAAAACGAGCAAGTGTGAGTCGGACTCGCGAAGAGTTCCGTACCATTAAATATGAAACCGACCAAGTGCGAGTTGGACTCTATAAAAACCATTATCTTTATAAAAACGGCAAAAAAATCACGTTTGCCCCCTTAAATATTTAATTTATTCCACTTTTTAGTATGTTTTGTCATAGCAGCAACCGAAATACATCATCTGTGAAAATTTCACCAGTCTAACTATCACGGTTCATGAGATACAGCCTGGTGACAGACGGACGGACGGACGGACAGCGGAGCCTTAGTAATAGGGTCCCGTTTTTTCCCTTTGGGTACGGAACCCTAAAAAGGAACCTTCGTTTCAAATTTCAGCTCCAAGCGTTGAGCTGGGCGTTGATGAGTCAGTGAGGCAGTTCAGTACCTCCAATTTTATATACTTACTTTATCAGATTTATTGAATTACACATATTATGATGAATGGCTATATTTTCTGCTTAATATAGGAAAGATATGTAATTAGTTAATTGTTAATGTGGATAAGAATTTATCAACTTGGTTATGTATAGATTCAGACTGAAGAATTAGATACTAAGATAAATTATGTAAGGTTTAGTCGTGTCGTATGCTCTCGATGTCATTGAGGTTAAACGTATTTATCGAAATATTCTTTCTTTTACAACGTTTTTTTTTATAGTCAAGTGTGTAACAAACTTCTCTAATACTGTTGTCAAAGTTTTCGAACCGCCAAATGGCCTCTGACTTGGTATAACGAACGTTGATACATAAGCTCACGCCTACCCCAATGGGACAAAGGCGTGAACTTATGTATCATTAAATAAGTAATAAAATCTTATCAAAATAAATTTATAGTATAATAGTCGTCGGTTCATCAATAATTTTAGAATAATCGACAAATTGTTTTATATGGCATAGTCATAGTCACGTACTAAGAATTTTTAAAATAATCAATTGGAAAATTCTTTCAGAATGTGAAAAGACTTCTTAAGTAAATAGAGAAGGAACGAACGAGAAGCTCTTTGTATAGTTAACAAGAAGTTCCTTGAAAATATTCCTTGATGAAACTCAAGTCTCGTTTCAGTGACATTGTAAGTAAGACATTGCAATTTAGTTACGCTGGGAGAATAACAAAAGAAACCCCGTACTGCTGCAAGACGTTAAACTAGAATCGCCTTGGTAATTCACACGGTACTTACCACATAATGTTTAAGCTCCTGGTTCTTTCAGCGACGGGTTTTTAAGCTTTTTCTTTGAAAATGCTACTTAGTAGAAAGTGTGGTCGGAGAGAATTTGAAAAAAACGATGTGCTTATTTATTTTTACTTATTATTATATACAATCATATTTTCATAGTTCTGTTCGTCTGGGGGCACGGTAGATTTTCCCTTTTTAGGGTTCCGTAGTAATCTACGAACCCTTATAGTTTCGCCATGTCCGTCTGTCCGTCTGTCCGTCTGTCCGCGGGTTTCCTAAGAAACCCTTGGTACTACAGAGCTGAAATTTGGCATGGTCATAAATATTAACTACGCCGTCAGAACTGTAGAGTGAAATCTTAGAAAAAAAATTTTTTTCGGGTGTCTCCCATAGACGTGAAAGGGCGATGATTTTTTTTTTCTAGCCAATATCATTAAGTGGGATGTCATAGGACAGCTTTTTAAAAGACAGAAGGGGTTTACTAAGAACGTTTTTCGATTCAGCACTTTGTTTGCCAAATATAAATTTTTAAAGTGAAAATTTTTGTCAAACACAAGTGTCCCCCCCCTCTACCAGCTAAACGGTTGATTCTAAAAATGTAAAAAAATTCATGGTGGTAGCGTATACAATGAAATTACAAGGAAAACTATCACACATAAGATGGATCTTCAAGTTTGCGAGTAATAGTCGACCAAGTGCCAAACTTAGTTGGGATTAATAAGAATATATTTACTAACTAGCTGATGCCCGCAACTTCGTCTGCGTGTTGTATGTATTTTTATAGACCGAGTTTGTTAAAAGTCAAAAGTCAAAAGTCAAAAGTGTTTATTTCATTGAACATATAAAATGATACTTGAACACGTCAATATTATGAATTACATTAGCACTTTTGGCTTTGCGCCTATTCGCAAAGGTGCAGTCTTCCTCAGGAGAAGAATAGGCAAGAAACTCCGAGGGTCGCTCTTTTTAAGTCAATCATATAAATTTTCTTACTTTTAATTTTAATTGACTTAATATCTGAATAACTCTGGAGCTGAGCAATTTATTCCCATGGTTGCTTGTCTAACAGATAATCCGAAATTCTATAATAGCCCTTTTTACAAAGTTTTTGTTTAATTATCGTCTTAAATTTTTCTAAAGGTAGGTTTTGAATACACATGGGAATCTTATTGTAGAAGCGTATACATTGACCCATAAAAGAGTTTGTTACTTTGTAGAGACGGCTGTCTAGTATATCCAAGTTATGTTTGCTTCTAGTGTTTACATTGTGCCTATCACAATTTTTCTTAAACAATTGTTCATTTTTCTTTACATACAAAAGATTATTAAATATATACTGGGACGCAAATGTCAAAATATCTATTTCCTTAAATCTATTTCTAAGAGACATTCTAGGTCTCATTTGATAAATCGCGCGAACAGCCCTTTTCTGCAGGACAAATATCTTATTAATGTCGGCAGCATTACCCCACAGCAAAATGCCATATGACATAAGGCTGTGGAAGTAACTGAAATATACGGTTCTCGCGGTTTCTACGTCCGATAATTGACGGATTTTTTTAACCGCGTAAGCTGCTGAACTGAGTCTGTTCGCTAACTTATCAATATGAGGACCCCATTGAAGCTTTGCGTCAATAGTGATACCTAAGAATACAGTAGATTCTACAACTTCCAGTTTTTCATTTTTAACCTGTACATTGGTATTAAACTGTTTAATGTATCTGTAGTTGTGTCAGTTCACTGACACAACTACAGATACATGAATTGCCGTTTTTTATTGAAGAAATTACTTATTTCGTTCATATTTCGTTTATTGATAACTAAGGAACAGCAATTTCTAAAAATATTTTTCACTTGAAAACTTGGCTAACTATGTCATATTAGGTTGATACTTAATACATTACTTTGGATCTGAAAACAAAGCTCAAACATAGTTGTTTCCTCTATCGCTTATATTTTCTATATATATATATACCATTGTTACACTTGCTGATTTTGATAGATTAAGGTCCGTATTACAGAACGCGACTCCTACTCTGATCTATACTTAAGTAGCAGTCGTTTTGTTGATAGTGAGAGAGATAGACAATCAACACTTAACTCTACACTTGAGTCTTCTTTAGTGGTGCCTCTAAAACTTCTTTAAAAAGTTTTATGTTGTCTTAACAATCTCACAAAAAGTAGTTAATATTATATTTCGCGTTTCTATGAAAAACGAAAAGATTTTGTATAGAAAATCAATTTTGATATAATAAAAATATGTGGAGTCAAAAAATTTACGAAAATTGTATGTTGAAAGACCTATTACTTAGGTAAGTACAATAAATGACACACGAATTCAAGATCACACCTATATAGACCATATTCATAGTGGTTTTAATAAAACAAATGTCAATTGTCAGTTTCTATTGAGTTATCCGCCTTTAAAAATAAGAAAGCATTGAAAACACCGGCTGTACGGCCATAGATTACTTTGCTTAAAAATGAAAATAAGCCGTTTTATTGTTTTCAAAAAGTGACATCCTGAAGAAAGAATAATGTCATTTAGTTTCTCCGACAGGGCCGAATTGTCTAAATTTTGCTATGTACGGACGGCCCCAACTCAGGTTACCACACGCGTGCACTCTGTGCTGTTGTGATAAGAGCGGTTTTACAATGAAAATGGAGTAACCAGATGCGCTGGCCTCTGTACCAAGAATGCAATGTATTTGGTTGGCAGCTGGCACATCCCAAATTTTTTGTTCAGTGCCAGTTCAGCACAGTTTTTTTTATATTTGTGGGTCAGTTACTATAATTGTAATTTCTTCCGACTCACTTATTGTAATGCCACCTGAAGGGAAAGTACTCTTAATACTGTAGATAGAAAATTATATTCAAAGAAAACATTCCTTTATTTTTGAAAAGAAAGAAAACTGCATTCAAGGATTTTAGAAAATTCGTTTATCACACCCGTGAATCGAACCGACTAAAATCTGTAAAAATTACACCCTGTACTTTTAATGCATCAATCGTTAGGGTCAATTATAAGAATGAAATTTCTCTGAAAAACTTAGTTAATTAAAGGAAAACTATGAAATCTTAAATTAAACCATTGAATTTAGCATGTTGGTATTGACTCATTGAATTTATAAGTCCGGATTTCACAAATTTAATGGATTTTCTTTCATTTAATTTACCAAGTTTGTTAGAAAGATTTCATCCTTATAATTGACCCTAACGATCGACGCAATAAAAGTACAGGGTATTCTTACAGATTTTAGTCGGTTCGATTCCCGGTTGTGGCAAGCGAATTTTCGAAAATCCTTGAATGCAGTTTTCTTTCTTTTCAAAAATAAAGGAATGTTTTCTTTGAATATAATTTTCTATCTACAGTATTAAGAGTACTTTCCCTTCAGGTGGCATTACAAAATTCTACCCTGTGTACAGTCGAACATACCTCCTCTTTTTTGGAAGTCGGTTAAAAAGTAATTCAAGTGATACAGTGTATCCGCTCCGTTTGGTTTCGACAAAGATTCAGCGGCAGTGCTTCTCGCCGCCATAGTTCTTCGTAAACAAAACACTATCGGCTTACAGAGAATGAGAGGAGTGAAGAAATAAATTGAAGACATAGCTAAGAAATACATAATTATATTGAAGACCTGGCTGTATGGACACAGATTCCTTTGCCTTTCTCGAAAGAGATAAATTTAAAAAACAACATGTCCATGCTTTTAGCCCATGTATGTCAAAAATACGTTGATCTCTATGGTATGAGTAAAATGTACTGAAAAACACCTAGCTTTGAATTTTTTCAGGGGTTTTTGTTGTTGGTTTTATATTTACTGGCTAAATTTCGATATTTTATGTAGCCTAAATGTTGACCGGGGATATAAGGTACCACCATGCAAAATTTCAATTAAATCGATCCAACAGTTTCGGAGATTAGCCCGTGCAAACAGACAAACAGATAAACCGACAAACAGACAAACAGAGAAACAAAAAAATCTAAAAAAATCGGGATTTGTTTTATTTCTCTTCTTACATCCCCCTGACTCGGTTTTTAGCATTTTTTTTCTATGTACAGAAATTCGACCTCTACAGTTTTATTATATGTATAGATATTAGATCCTTGGTACTACAGAGCTGAAATTTGGCATGGTCATACATATTAATTGCACCAACAGATTGAAAAAATAAAGTTTTGGAAAAAACAATTTTTCAGATGTTTCCCATACACGTGAAAGGGCAATGGTTTTTTTTTTCTCGCCGATATCATCGAATGAGGTTTCATAGGATAGCTTTTTAAAAGATAGAAGAGGTTTATTAAGAACGTTTTTCGATTCAGCACTCCGTTTGCGAAAAATTAATTTTTAAAGTGAAATTTTTTGTTAAAAACAAGTGTCCTCCTATACCAGCAAAACGATTGTTTTTAAAAATGTACAAAAATTCACGGTGATAGAATATACAAAGAAATTAAAAGGAAAACTATCACACATAAGTTGGCCCTTCAAGCTTGCGAGTAATAGTCGACCAAGTGCAAAACGTTGTTAGGATTAATAATAATATATTAACTAATATTAGATCCTTGATACTACAGAGCTAAAATCTGGTATGGTCATACATATTGATTGCGCTGATGGATCTAAAAAATAAAATAGTGGAAAAAAATTGTTTTTCGGGTGTTTTACCATACCAGTGAAAGGGCGATGGATTTTTTTTCTTTTCGCCGATATCATCGGGTGGGTTATCGAGGATAGCTTTTTAGGGTTCCGTAGTAATCTACGAACCCTTATAGTTTCGCCATGTCCGTCTGTCCGTCTGTCCGTCTGTCCGCGGGTTTCCTAAGAAACCCTTGGTACTACAGAGCTGAAACTTGGCATGATTATACATATGAATCACGCCGACAGAACTGTAGAGTAAAATCTTAGAAAAAAATTTTTTTTCGGGTGTCTCCCATAGACGTGAAAGGGCGATGAATTTTTTTTTTCTCGCCAATATTTTTGAGTGGGGTGTCATAGGATAGCATATTAAAAGATAAAAGGGGTTTACTAAGAACGTTTTTCGATTCAGCACTCCGTTTGCGAAATATAAATTTTTAAAGTGAAAATTTTTGTCAAACACAAGTGTCCCCCCCCTCTACCTGCTAAACGGTTGTTTCTAAAAATGTGGAAAAATTCACGTTGGTAGAATATATAACGAAATTAAAAGGAAAACTATCACATATAACTTTGTCCTTCAAGTTTGCGAGTAATAGTCGACCAAGTGCCAAACACTGTTGGGATTAATAAGAATATATTTACTGATATAAGATTCTTGGTACTACAGAGCTGAAATTTGGCATGGTCATAGATATTGATTGCTCCAACAGATCTAAAATATAAAATTTTGGAAAAAACATTTTTGCGGGTGTTTCCCATACACGTGAAAGGGCGATGGATTTTTTTTTCTCGCCGATACCATCGAATTGAATGTCATAGGATAGATTTTTAAAATATAGAAGGGGTTTACTAAGAACGTTTTTCGATTCAGCACTCCGTTTGAGAAAAAAAAATTTTTAAAGTGAAATTTTTTGTTAAAAACAAGTTTCCGAGGGGGACACTACCAGCTAAACGGTTGTTTCTAAAAATGTTAAAAAATTCACGGTTATAGAATATTACAACGACATTAAAAGAAAAACTATCACACATAAGTTGGCCCTTCAAGTTTGCAAGTAATAGTCGACCTAACGTTTTTGGGATTAATAAGAATATGTTTACAAGGTTCCACGCTAAAAGTGAGGGGAGGTCGAAAGCCAAACTGTAACATATTGACATTTTAGGTGTCGTTAAATAGTTTTTTGGGGGTGTCAATTACGAAAATGACATCAAAATTATTTTAACAGTAGGTTGATATTATTTCTAACAGTAATATTGGCGTAAAAAAAAACTAAAAAAAATTCGCGCTCGCTTCGCTCGCGAATTTTATACTTACATTCGGTTGTATTTAGACCAAAACATAAATTATTTCCGAAATTACAAACTCTTTAATAATACATTTATTTTTAGGGTTCCATAGTAATCTACGAACCCTTATAGTTTCGCCATGTCCGTCTGTCCGCAGGTTTCCTAAGAAACCCTTGGTAGCACAGAGCTGAAATTTGGCAAGATCATACATATAAATTACTCCGACAGAACTGTAGATTTTTTTTTCGGGTTTCTCCAATAGATGTGAAAGGGTGATGAATTTTTTTTTCTCGCCAATATCATTAAGTGGGGTGTCATAGGACAGCTTTTTAAAAGAAAGAAGGGGTTTACTACAAACGTTTTTCGATTCAGCGATCTGTTTAGGAAACATTAATTTTTATAACTAAAAAAAATGTGGAATAATTCACGAGGGTAGCATTTACAACGAAGTGTACCCTAATCCAAAATGGTTGACATACAAGGATCCAAGCTAAAAGTGAGGCGAGCCGAAAGCCAAGCTGTAACATATTGACATTTCAGGTGTCGTTTAATAGGTTTTTGTGAGTGCTAATTACGAAAACGACATTAAAAATATACACCTGCTTAGCTTGATATTATTATATTATTCCTTACAATAAAATTGTCGCCAAAAAAAATATAAATATATATATATTTAAAAAATATAAAAAATTCGCGCTCGCTTCGCTCGCGCATTAAACACTTCCGTTCTGTTATATTTAGGCCAAACTTTTTAATAGGTACATTTCTTTATGATACTAAGAATAGTTTTTGGGGATTTTAACATCAACTATGACAATATGCTTGTAGAATTAAGAAGCCAGCTGCATATTTGAACCATGCTGCTACGGAACCCTACAATGCGTGTGGCCCGACACGCTCTTGGCCGGTTTTAAAAAATAGAAGGGGTTCAGCACTTCAATAGTTCAGCAATCCGCTTGAGAAACATTAATTTTTATAATGAAAAAAAAGTGGAATAATTCACGAGGGTAGCATTTACGACGAAGTGTACCCCAATCCAAAATGGCTGCCATACAAGGTTCCACGCTAAAAGTGAGGCGAGCCGAAAGCCAAGCTGTAACATATTGACATTTCAGGTGTCGTTTAATTGGTTTTTGGGGGTGCTAATTACGAAAATGACATCAAAATTGTACACGATCACCACGCGACCTGCTTTAGCAGCAGCTCGATATTATTATATTATGCCTTACAATAATATTATCGCAAAAAAAAAAAAAAAAATTCGCGCTCGCTTCGCTCGCGCATTAAATACTTCCATTTCATTATATTTATTTAAATTTTTTTTCTCGCCGATATCATCGAATGAGATGTCATAGGATAGCTTTTTAAAAGATAGAAGAGGTTTACTAAGAACGTCTTTCGATTCAGCATTCTCTTTGCGAAATAATAATTTTTAAAGTGAAAATTTTTATTAAAAACAAGTGTCCCCCACTACAAGCAAAACGATTGTTTCTAAAAATGTGGAAAAATTCACGGTGATAGAATATACAACAAAATTAAAAGGAAAACTATCACACATAAGTTGGCCCATCAAGCTCGTGAGTAATAATCGACCAAGTGCCAAACGTTGTTGGGATTAATAAGAATATATTTACTAATATTAGATCCTTGGTACTACAGAGCTAAAATTTGGCATGGTCGTAATATTGATTGCGCCGACAGATCTAAAAAATAAAATGGTGGAAAAAAATTGTTTTTCGGGTGTTTTCCATACACGTGAAAGCGCGAGGAATTTTTTTTTCTCGCTGACATCATCGAGTGGGTTATCATAGGATAGCTTTTTTCAAGATAGATGGGGTTTACTACGAACGTTTTTCCAGCAATCCGTTTGGGAAACATTAATTTTTATAAAAATAAAATGTGGAATAATTCACGAGAGTAGCATTCACGACGGAGTGTACACTAATCCAAAATGGCCGCCATACAAGGTTCCACGCTTAAAGTGAGGCGAGCCGAAAGCCAAGCTGTAACATATTGACATTTCAGGTGTCGTTTAATAGGTTTTTGGGGGTGCTAAGTACGAAAATGATATCAAATTTATACAAGATCACCACGCGACCTGCTTTAGCAGCAGCTCGATATGATTATATTATCCCTAACAATAATATTATCGCAAAAAAAAATATTAAAAAAAACAAAAAAAATTCGCGCTCGCTTCGCTCGCGCATTAAATACTTCCATTCTGTTATATTTAGACGAAAACTACAATTATTTCTGAAACTACAAACTTTTTAATACATTTCTTTTTGATACTATAGTATTTGGGGATTTTAACATCGACTATGACAATATGCTCGTAGAATTAAGAAACCAGCTGCATATTTGAACCATGCTGCTACGGAACCCTACAATGCGCGTGGCCGACACGCTCTTGGCCGGTTTTTTTCATTTTTGAAGTGAAAACTTCTTTAGCGGCTTTGAGCACTTTTAGTATGGGAAAAAAATGTTAAACGCGCGATGAACTCTCGTCAGATGTCATGTGACCGTGATCGAAAATGCGTAGGATAGGGTTGCCACCTTTTTAAAATGAAAACTTCTTTAGCAGCGCAGCGTGTTGTGTACTTTGAAGTATGGGCGGAAACCCGGACGGATGGCAGCCCTATGGGAAAATTATCTCTGTGACAGATGTCAACGACGTCAACGATTATTCGCACATAGTGCGCAAATACCGATATACTATTTTACTGAATTGAAAAAAGACAGTTTGGTCGAGTGGAAAAGTTGCCAGATTGCAAGCAACAGGTCGAGGGTTCGAATCCTGAGAGAATAACGGACTCTTTTTGTGTATTTTGTTTTATTTCCATATTAATGCACAACGTTAATGTTCAAGTTTTCACTTCTCCCGGCACTCCCGGAGTGCAACCCGTTGTTTTTTTGTCCAGTAATCTAATTATATATTTATAATTGTGAAGTGCGTATGTTGGTTTGTTATTCCTTTACGTTGTAAAAGAGCAATGGAAAGAGCTGAGTTTTTGCATTGGGGTAATGTACTGTGACCTAAACTTTTCCACGTGAACGAAGTCGCGGGCGGAAAGCTAATTTTTTAAAGTATAATTATGTTTATATATTTATTTAAATCCTGTTTTCAGCTATGATTATGAAGATTTCATTACCCATAAGTAAGAAACTATATACTTCATTATTTTAGAAATACTAAATTGTAAAGAAAACACAAGACTTAAAAAAACGGGGTGATTCATTAGTGTAGGCAAGCTCTGTTCTCCACTCAACCCTCAAGGCAGACCACTTGTATAACATAAAGTCAACGGACGGTGTCTTACCTACGCTTACCCGAAATTTATATCTATGTAAGTGTACGAATATTAAGTTATCCCGAAATTTTAAGACATACCTTTATTAACACTAATATAATAAAGAGGAAAGATTTAATTGTTTGTTTATTTGCATTGAATAGGCTCCGAAACTACTAGACCGATCTGAAAAATTATTTTACCATTAGATAAAATAGCAGCTACATTATCCATAAATAACATAGACTACATAATTTTCCCGAATCCCTACGGAAAAGAAGTCCGGGGTGGAAAGTATTAACTTTAATGTATTAACTTAAAGTTAATACTTTCCACCCGGGATTATTAACGAAAGTATTAACTTTAATGTATTTACTTAAAGTTAATACTTTCCACCCGGGATTATTAACGAAAGTATTAACTTTAATGTATTAACATTCAACTTTAGCTTTCAATACGTGTTTATTTATAAAATAAAGAAGTCTCTCAGATTACTAATTTATAAAAGTAAAATTTTAGACTTTGAATATTTCGAAGGATGTTTGTTACCTACTCCATCTTGCCAGAACAGATGAACAGGTAAGGACGAAATTTGGGACAAATATAGATTTAAGTCTGAAATAGCACATTAGGCTATAAAATTTTCCCAAATTCTAACAGGAAAGAAGTCCAGGGTGGAAATTTTGTATTTTTATAAATAATATACAGTAATATTATATGCTAAGCTATTATGTGTACTCTTTACCATTGCAATAAAAGCATGCTAGTATACCTATATTATGGTTCGCTGATAGATAAATATTTCAATTCATATATTTGAAAAAATTGCGTTCACAATTGCAATTTCGCTAATAAGTGTCTGAGTATTTTAATCAAAATTATCAAGTAAAAAAACCCTTCATGGGTTGAAGTACGTCAGAGCTTCGTCTTTGATCAGAGGGTGCACGACTAGAAGGTGAATATGATAATTTTGGAGCACTAGATAAATATTTAATAAACCGGCCAAGTGCGAGTCGGACTCTATAATACCCATTATCTCTACAAAAGCGGCAAAAATATTACGTTTGTTGTATGGGAGCCCCCTTAAATATTTAATTTATTCTACTTTAGTATTTAGTGTTATAGCAGCAACCGAAATACATTACCTGTGAAAATTTCAACTGTCTAACTATGTATCATGGTTCATGAGATACAGCCTCGGACAGACTTATCTATAAAAAAACCGGCCAAGAGCGTGTCGGGCCACGCGCATTGTAGGGTTCCGTAGCAGCATGGTTCAAATATGCAGCTGGCTTCTTAATTCTACAAGCATATTGTCATAGTTGATGTTAAAATCCCCAAAAACTATTCTTAGTATCATAAAGAAATGTACCTATTAAAAAGTTTGGCCTAAATATAACAGAACGGAAGTGTTTAATGCGCGAGCGAAGCGAGCGCGAATTTTTATTTTATTTTTGAAATATATATATATATATATATATATATATATTTTTTTGGCGACAATTTTATTGTAAGGAATAATATAATAATATCAAGCTAAGCAGGTGTATATTTTTAATGTCGTTTTCGTAATTAGCACTCACAAAACCTATTAAACGACACCTGAAATGTCAATATGTTACAGCTTGGCTTTCGGCTCGCCTCACTTTTAGCTTGGATCCTTGTATGTCAACCATGTGAATACTGCGATCTCAAAGGTAGTTGAATGGTTTACTGTAAATAACCTTCTTTTGAACGAGAAAAAAACCAAATGTGTTAAATTTACCTTGCCCAATGTTAAACAGGTTAATACCAATGTACAGGTTAGGAATGAAAAACTTGACATTGTGGAATCTACTGTATTCTTAGGAATAACTCTTGATGCAAAGCTTCAATGGGGTCCTCATATTGATGAGTTAGCGAGCAGACTCAGTTCAGCAGCCTACGCAGTTAAAAAAATCCGTCAATTATCGGACGTTGAAACCGCGAGAACCGTATATTTCAGTTACTTCCACAGCCTAATGTCATATGGCATTTTACTGTGGGGTAATGCTGCGGATATCAATAAGATCTTTGTACTGCAGAAAAGGGCTGTTCGCGCGATTTATCAAATGAGACCTAGTATGTCTCTTAGAGAAATATTCAAAGAAATAGATATTCTGACTTTTGCATCCCAATATATATGTGACAATCTTTTATATGTGAAGAAAAATGAACATTTGTTTAAGAAAAATAGCGATAGGCACAATATAAATACTAGGACCAAGCATAAACTGGATGTACTAGACAGTCGTCTCCACAAGGTCACGAACTCTTTTATGGGTCAATGTATACGTTTCTACAATAAGATTCCCATGTGTATTCAAAATTTACCTTTGGATAAATTTAAGACAGTAATTAAACAAAAACTTTGCAAAAAGGGCTATTACAAAATTTCTGATTACATAACTGACAAGCAGCCATGGGAATGAACTGCTCAGCTCTAGAGTTATTTCAGACCTAGTTAAAATTAGAAAATAAGAAAATTTGTAATGCGTTTAAAAAGAGCACCCTCAGAGTTTCTTGCCTGTTCTTCTCTGGGGAAGACTGCACCTTTGCGAATAGGCGTAGAGTCAGTAGGGTCAATAGCACGAATGCGTATGTATGTATTTAAATCCTTTAATGTTTGTTTGTATGTATTTCATGTAATCTTGACTTGTTTTAGGTGGCATCCTGAATGTCCTATAAAATAAAGATTTTTTCTATTCTATTCTATTCTATTTTGGATTAGGGTACACTTCGTCGTAAATGCTACCCTCGTGAATTATTCCACATTTTTTTTAGTTATAAAAATTAATGTTTCCTAAACAGATCGCTGAATCAAAAAGCGTTTGTAGTAAACCCCTTCTTTCTTTTAAAAAGCTGTCCTATGACACCCCATTTTATGATATTGGCGAGAAAAAAAAAATTCATCACCCTTTCACATCTATGGGAGAAACCCGAAAAAAAAATCTACAGTTCTGTCGGAGTAATTTATATGTATGATCTTGCCAAATTTCAGCTCTGTGCTACCAAGGGTTTCTTAGGAAACCTGCGGACAGACGGACATGGCGAAACTAAAAGGGTTCGTAGATTACTATGGAACCCTAAAAATAAATGTATTATTAAAGAGTTTGTAATTTCGGAAATAATTTTTGTTTTGGTCTAAATACAACCGAATGTAAGTATAAAATTCGCGAGCGAAGCGAGCGCGAATTTTTTTTTGTTTTTTTTTACGCCAATATTACTGTTAGAAATAATATCAACCTACTGTTAAAATAATTTTAATGTCATTTTCGTAATTAACACCCCCAAAAAACTATTTAACGACACCTAAAATGTCAATATGTTACAGTTTGGCTTTCGACCTCCCCTCACTTTTAGCGTGGAACCTTGTAAACATATTCTTATTAATCCCAAAAACGTTAGGTCGAATATTACTCGCAAACTTGAAGGGCCAACTTATGTGTGATAGTTTTTCTTTTAATGTCGTTGTATATTCTATAACCGTGAATTTTTTAACATTTTTAGAAACAACCGTTTAGCTGTTAGTGTCCCCCTCGGAAACTTGTTTTTAACAAAAAATTTCACTTTAATTTTTTTTTTCTCAAACGGAGTGCTGAATCGAAAAACGTTCTTAGTAAACCCCTTCTATATTTTAAAAATCTATCCTATGACATTCAATTCGATGGTATCGGCGAGAAAAAAAAATCCATCGCCCTTTCACGTGTATGGGAAACACTCGCAAAAATGTTTTTTCCAAAATTTTATATTTTAGATCTGTTGGAACAATCAATATCTATGACCATGCCAAATTTCAGCTCTGTAGTACCAAGAATCTTATATCAGTAAATATATTCTTATTAATCCCAACAGTGTTTGGCACTTGGTCGACTATTACTCGCAAACTTGAAGGACCAAGTTATGTGTGATAGTTTTCCTTTTAATTTCGTTATATATTCTACCAACGTGAATTTTTCCACATTTTTAGAAACAACCGTTTAGCAGGTAGAGGGGGGGGACACTTGTGTTTGCCAAAAATTTTCACTTTAAAAATTTATATTTCGCAAACGGAGTGCTGAATCGAAAAACGTTCTTAGTAAACCCCTTCTATCTTTTAATATGCTATCCTATGACACCCCATTCAAAAATATTGGCGAGAAAAAAAAAATTCATCGCCCTTTCACGTCTATGGGAGACACCCAAAAAAAATTTTTTTTCCAAGATTTTACTCTACAGTTCTGTCGGCGTGATTCATATGTATAATCATGCCAAGTTTCAGCTCTGTAGTACCAAGGGTTTCTTAGGAAACCCGCGGACAGACGGACAGACGGACAGACGGACATGGCGAAACTATAAGGGTTCGTAGATTACTACGGAACCCTAAAAAGAGCAAAAAAATCACGTTTTTTGTATGGGAGCCCCCTTAAATATTTATTTTATTCTGGTTTTTAGTATTTGCTGTTATAGGACCAACAGAAATAAATCATCTGTGAAAATTTTAATTGTCTAATTGTCTTGTTGGCTTTGTCGATAGATATCGAATACTGACAATTATACTTATAACAAACTAACGTCTCACTGGAGAATAAAAATGAACTGTAAAATAAACTTTCCATAAAATCTTTCTTTATCTGATTTGAAATGTATTTGCAAATGGTCCATTTACCACTTAAATTGAAAATAGCCTGTCAATGCATGCGGCCACAATGTCAATGAAATGAAAATAAATCGAGTAATAACGAAAAAAGGTCTGCGAAGTTGGATCAAGTAAATAAAACTACGAATAAATGTAAGTGTCGTCAAACTTAAAAGGTCACACTCTATACCACAGAGTATTTTTAGAGTTGCTCGAGAATTACGTATTCTGATGTCGTATTTATCTTGGCCAATAATGTATTCTGGAGTAACCTTATTTTTGTTTCAATTTACCCGCGTTTATAATGTATCCCTCGTTTAAAATTCTTGCCGAAACGTGTTTTCGTGTATAGGCCAATCGAGCTAATCTTGTATATGGGGTGTCTTTAATTTAGTTACAGTAACTTTAGGGGATGGTTGTCTCCATTAAACTTAACAAGTTTCCCTAAGGAACCCATAACAAATTATAAAAAAAACGAATACCCATACAAAGGCAAACCAGCTCGTCGTACAAGTATGAAGAGGCAATTATTTTTTCCTGTTTCAATCTAAAGTTGCTCAGTTTCGTGGGGTGGTTCATATCCTTAATTTTTGCTTACACATTTAAAGTCATCTCATAAAAGTGATGGCTGTTTCGACAACGGCTCTAACCACTTTGATAAAATTCGCTGATTAATGTTTCGGTACAAAAAGTCGTATATTATTCAAAAAATCAAAATGGTATTTAATTTTTAGAAAGAAGTAAGAAAATAATTACTTCTTAAACTTCCGCGACTTCAACACATAATTTCATACATACAATAAGTAATAATTTGTAATTAGTTATTCACACAAAATGGCGCCCGAGAACATGAGATTCAGCTTGGTAGCTAAGATACAAACCCCCTAATTAATATTTACATAATATATAGGTATAATATATGTATTTATATTAATAAACGTGATATAAAGTTAAGTTAAGGTTAAGAGCCTCGCGGAAGCGTGTCAAAATATTTCTAAATAATAAACATGATCCTAATTGGATACGTTCCGTGTTCGAAAGCTAATTAAAATATTCGATTCAGGGAAAAAAGCCTTTGAAATTGATATATTTGCTTTACGAAATTGAGTACCGATTTTCTGATCCGAAAATAGTGAGAAGAGAAAAAATGTTTGTTGTTACACGTGTACGTGTTATTCAATATCTGGGTGTCTATTCCACTAACCAATAGCGTCTCATAGCGTTCGAATGACAAAGGAGCCTTTTATCTATCCAGATTTTTTTTACAACAGCTTCGATCAACACACAACCGAACGTTATAAACTAGCTAGCAACTTAATATTTAGGTGGCTGTGGTACTGTCAATCAAGGCAAATTTGTGTTTTTTTAAATCTAATACGCTAGGGTTTAATGATGCATTTCTAAGTATCTGATTAGATACCCCGAGGTATAAAGTGACCATATTCCCACATTTGATGCTAACCTTAACACAGCGGCGTCAAGAAAATTTACTTCTTGAAATTGAATTCTTAGAAATGTGGTCTCGACTTGGTGCTATATGCGACACATATAGCACTGAATGTGCTATATGCGCTTCACCGATGGTGTCACTTGTTAGCTGAGTTAGAGTTAATCTAGTTGGCAGTGGAAATGTTACTAGGTTAGGTAGCCGTTGCCTGGGAGCTATCTTCGTCAATATCTTGGGTTAGGTAAGCTATGTAAGCTACTGGGAATGCGCAGTACACATTATTTTGTTTGTTCTTGAGTCACAGGTCCTACACGACACAAAAGAAACCTTGAGAGTGAAGAGTTTTTTTGAAGTGAAAACTTCTTTAGCGGCGTTGAGCACTTTTAGTATGGGGAAAAAATGTTAAACTCGCGATGAACTCGCGTCAGATCGTCAGATGTCACGTGACCGTGATCGAAAATGCGTAGGATAGGGTTGCCACCTTTTTTGAAGTGAAAACTTCTTTAGCAGCGTTGTGTACTTTAAAGTATGGGTGGAAACCCGGACGGATGGCAGCCCTATGGTAAAATTATCTCAGTGACAGATGTCAACGATTATTCGCATATAGTGCGCAAATACCGATAGACTATTTTACTGAATTGAAAGTAGACAGTTTGGTCGAGTGGAAAAGTTGCCAGATTGTAACCAACAGGTCGAGGGTTCGAATCCTGAAAGAATAACGGACTCTTTATGTGTATTTTGTTTTATTTCCATATTAATGCACAACTTTAATGTTCAAGTTTTCACTTCTGCCGGCACTCCCGGAGTGCAACCCGTTGTTTTTTTTGTTTCTTTTAATTTATAAAGTAAGATTTTTTGAATGCCATTTTATATGTCATCTATATATATATATATATATCTATATAAATAAAAATGAATTGTTCTTCGTTAGTCTGATTAAAACTCGAGAACGGTTGGGCCGATTTGGCTAATTTTAGTCTTGAAATATTCGTGGAAGTCCAGGGAAGGTTTAAAAGGTGAGAAAATATGGAAAAAAGGCGTAACGAAGTTGGCCGGGACAGCTAGTTTTAAATAAATTATAATAAAATAATGGGTTTAGATGCTGAACCTACCCTGCTAGAATTTTATGGCTGATGAAAGTATATGTGGATGAATAAATGTAATTTATTACAAACACTCACTCATTGCCGTCTTTGCAGAATCGTACATACGTAGCCATTAGCTACGTCTGTAGACTTTTACTACGAGTCCATTACAAAAACGAGCAAATCTGAGAGTTTGTAAAAACCTGAGTAAAAAGAAGGCAATGTAAACTTTCAATATAATTACTCCTACTTCAATTTTCTTTCGACCATTTCTTTTCGCATTTCTCCTGTTTTATGAACAAAGCCGGGTCTTTTTTAAGATTACGCGCGTAAAGGAATAAAAGTTGGAAGTAAATAGCAAAAAATACTCATCTTTTTGTATTATAAAAGCTTTTTGTAGTATTCCGACAGTTGGTGTGAGATATTGGATTGAGAAGTTATTTCTTTTTCTTTCGTCACTAAACAAGGAATAAAATGATTTTTTTTCTGGGACGCAGAAATAAAGAATCTTTTTTTAATAAATGGTTACTACTTTTTGCCAGTAAAGAATTTTTCATGTCTGTGAATTCTGAGTATACACAATACACATAGGTCTTATGTACGAAATATTCTTTTTGGTATAGCGTTTCTTTAGGAATAAAATAAACCAAATTCAACACAATATGTTTATTTTTTATTTTTGAAGTGAGATCAATATAATAAAACCAAAAAATATATCGTTTCAGCTTCCATGCCTTGGTGGACATTAGGCGACTTTAAATAAATTAGCGAAAATAAAGGATGTGAACCTGCCTGCTGCAAGAGTTCATGTAAGTAAACAGTATAATGTACCTACGTAACAATGTTTCTTTATATTGTACACTTCAATAACTCTAAAATTAAAAACTTTTGTAAAACCCCCGAGATTTAGGGCCTTACCACAAAAATAAAACTAAATGTTTAAAAATGGCTGTATGGACATAGATTCCTTTGCCTTTCCCAAATGGGATTTAATCTAGAACAAAATTACTCGTACATATGTCAGTTTAAGACACTGCCTATCTGGTTTTTTTAACCGACTTCAAAAAAGGAGGAGGTTCTATGTTTGACTGTATGTATTATTATTTTTTTAAGTTTTTTATGATTTTCAAAATTATTTTTTTGCTCGAAAGAGGTGGTCCCATTGTAACTAGATCAGGATCTGATAATGGAATCCTAGGGAAATCGAGGGAAACCTTCAAATATAATAGGCACTTACACTGTTTCTCACCTACTTTCAATTATTTACACTAAAAAATGGAAAAATAATTAACTTTTTACAAAAAAAGAAAACAGACTTCAATTAGCAAAAATAAAAACGTAGCATTTAGTGTACTACGTACCCACTGATCTGTTTGAAGTCGATGCCAAGCCAAATAAGTTTGAAAGGCTATACGTACATCCTCCTTCGCACCGACTTCAAACAGATCAGTAGGTACGTAGCACACTAAATGCCACGTTTTTATTTTTCGCTTTTTAAAGTCGGTTTTATCTTTTTGTAACAAAAAATAAGATCTTTTTGTGGTGAAGCCATGGAACTAATGTAATGGTGAAGCAGTTATTGCTTATAACTCTTAAATAGCTGAACCAATTTGCTTAGAAGTTTATAAGTTACGATGCCACATACAGGTATTTATACAGATACACTAATTAAACTTATTACACTCTTCTTTTTGTCGAGGGTTCAAGAGCAAAAAATGATCATCTAAGCCACCACTATAACCCCGAAAGGCTCATCATCATATCAGCCTATTGCAGTCCACTGCTGAACGTAGGCCTCCCCCAAGGTGCGGCACTTTGCACGATCCTCCGCTTTTTGCATCCAGCCACTACCCGCTATCTTCTTTAGGTCATCTGACCATCTGGCTGGGGGGCGTCCTATACTACGTCTGCCAAGACGTGGTCTCCATTTGAGAACCTGTGTTGTAACGCTCGTCGATTCTGCGACAGACATGGCCAGCCCACTGCCACTTCAGTTTGCTACACTTTTGTATAGTATCCATCACGCCGGTTTTCTGTCGGATAACCTCGTTTTGGATTCTATCCCGAGCATGGAGCGTTCCATTGCTCGCTGAGCAACGTACAATCGGTGGGCCAATGGCTCATAAAAGCAAGCAAATACTCTATACTTTAGAGTATAATATATACTCTGAATGACGACAAAATACCAGACAGATCGTTTTCACGACACAAAGTCTTTCAGATCATAAGAAGATATGAAACATCCAACCACAAAACATACTATGAAATCTATAAGGTTTTTTATCGATCCACACAAGCAATTCAATGTCAAGCTGCGACATCGCCCACACAAAAATAAACTATACTGCCTATAAAATAAGATTCATAAAGCACAAAATGATTTATAGGCTAAAGTTCTGTACTAAATATATTTTTGGGATGGTTTTGGCAAAAGAACAATGTGGTTTTATTGTATGATTTTTATGTGGCTGAACCACAATGTTTTGGCAACAGATAAAGTTTTTATTCTCAAAATACATACATTATATCTTATGAATCCTTTATCGCTTACTAGCTTTACGCCCGGGACTTCGTTCCCGTGGGAATTTCGGAAAATTATGTAGCCTATGTGTTAATCCCGGGTATCAGTCCAGCCAATCTTGAGTTATAAGTGTTGTAACAAACACGACTTTCTTTTATATATATAGATTTATTAAGACATGTTATTTTGTCAAACAGTCTACTAGAGTTGTAAATTGTAAAGGGTGTACCCTGGCTACACAGTAACCCTTTACAACTCTATTTTATGTCTATATAAGTTAACAATAAATGAAAACGAAATAACAAAGGTTATAATTATTTTAAATGCGAAAGTTTCAATATTTTAAGGATGGAAATATACATAAACTACTGGATTTTGATGAAACTTTTTTGTAAACGTTAGGATAACACATAAGCTACATCATTTCCCAGATCCCAAGGGGACGAAGTCCTGGGCGAAAAGCAAGTAAGTTAAAGCACTTGGCCCAACAAGAAATCAAGAAGTGTGAACTTTACAAACAGATCGAAAATGCCATGTACAGCCGTCGTTTAGGAACTTGAATACCAAACCACACCATTCCAGTTGCATAAGTACAATTTGCATAAGTTTACAATGACTATTGCATCGTGTTTGTCGTCTGCTGTCGACAGGTAGAGATATAAAGCGGAAAATCGAAGTTATTTTCACAATTGGTGAAGCGCTCGTAGCCCGGTGGCGCTCAATGTAATTCGGAACCGATCAGTAAGGTTAAGCAACTCAAACTTAAAAGTCAAACTCAAAACTCAAACTCAAAAGTGTTTATTTCATTGAACATATAAAATGTTTCTTTAACATGTCAATGCAGTGATATAAATTTACATCAGCAAAATAGTGAATTACTTACATTAGCATTTTTGACTTAGCGCCTAATCGCAAAGGTGCAGTCTTCATCAGGAGAAGAATAGGCGAGAAACTGCGAAGGTAGCTCTTTTTAAGTCAATCATATAAGTAAATTTTCTTACTTCTAATTTTAATTAACTTAATATCTGAATAACTCTGGAGCTGAGCAACTTATTCCCATGGTTGCTTGTCTAATAGATAATCATAAATTCTATAATAGCCCTTTTTACAAAGTTTTTGTTTAATTGTTGTCTTAAATTTTTCTAAAGGTAAGTTTTCAATACTAATGGGAATCAACGTAAATAGATACACCGCTTTGATGGTTGACCATAGTGGCAATTAACTTTTTTTAGGAAGTCTATTCCACGTACCTATCAATTGAATAGACAATGGTGACCATTTTATTTGGGAAGTGTCTCCGCTGCCGGTACCGGCAACGACGAAAAATTGGAACGGTTGCCGGAAGTTACTGTCAGTTTCAATTTTTGACGTTTTTGACAGCTGACATGAGTTGATTTTGTGTTCTTATCGGGGTCTGTGCTTTGATGCGTTGGTGATTATCTAAGATTGAATTTGCGAATATTCCTAAATCACTATCGGAAATGTATTACTTACATTCGACTTTTTTGTTCAATTGCAACAGAAGGAACTGCGACAAGTAGGTTTGTTAGTAGCCTAGCCTAACCAACCCGTTAAGGGTTGGTTAGGCTAGGTTAGGTTAGAACTGCGACCCCCAACGCACGAGCCGAGAGAGCGAAGCGAGCGTGCCGCGGCAGCGGCCGGCGATGTGCCAGAAACGACTGTGGTTGCGTTAAGCGGTTGTCGCAGTTCCGCTCGGTTAGGTTAGGTTGTTTTGTAGGTTTCATATATTTCCGGTAACATATAACATAGCAGCACATCATTGAGTACCTATCTACTATTATTATTACCTATCATTTAAGTTTTATAATGATTTATATCGTCTATCAGATGCAAACAATGCCGATTTAATCATTTTTCCACTTAATTGCCGGCTCCGGCACTCGTCCCATCTGCCGGCTCCGGCACCCGTCCCCACTGCCGGTTCCGGCAGCGGAGGCGCAGCCTTTTATTTGTTCAGGTGGCGAAATTCAGAAATACCGAAATCTCTCAAACAGTAGCGTTAACGTCAATTGTGCGTAATGCAGTTAGTTGTCCCACCGCCGGCGAGAAAACGACAAACTATCGGCTATTTTCACGCTCAAGAAACGTACAATAGATACACATTCCGTGTACCTAATCAAAAGAGATGCATATACAAATAGTTGATCGCTGACTGTTCACACTACCGGCGAGGACTCGCTTCACTAGTTTGTCGCTGGTCGACAAGAACTAAGAAAGATAACACTCGCTCAGCGATCAGAACTCACGCCGAGAGAGCAACCAGCGGTCATTTCTCTACAGTGCGGATCTGAAAGTACACTCGCTTATAGCCGAGCTACACAACTATCGGCACTACGCACTCGCTCCCCGCGGCACGCCGACTCATTTCTACATTCTAGCTCTGCTCGCTACTCATTCATCGTTGTCGGTGGGACAACTGCCTTAAGGTGCTGTCATCAAATGTTTGTGTGTGTCGGTTTTAGTTCTAAATAACATCTGAACGGTTAAAGTGGCCACCATTGTCATTTTACCGCCATTGAGATGCCATTGATTAGTGGAATAGACGTCCTGGTTATTATTATTGGCGCGTTAAGCAGATGGAGTGGGACCATTATAGATTGACTACCATAGACTTTTCTATGTTGACAATAGTTGTATACATTAACTAAGTGGAAAAAGTGAAAAGCTTTCCAGCTACACAATTGTTATAGTTGTAATTGTAACGTTATAGTTACTTGCCCATCGACTCTCTAAGAAGAAGAAGATTGTTATTACCACTTTTTTTTGAAATCAATACTATCTTCCTATTTTTCAAAGTTGTTTTAATGTTCCTGCATATCTATTAACGCAGCTCAGGCAAGCATTTCATCTTTTTGCATTCTAGAATATCATGGAATACTTTTAGCTCAACTTCAGCTTCGCTGGCAGTGACATATTGTGCAGTTGCATCTTACTTACCAAGATGCAAATAGCTCGGCTAGGACCTGTCCTTTGTAAAACCAAGTAATAAATGCACGTGAAAGTGTATTGTAGTGTTTCTTGCTTGTTTCTTGCCATAATATATCTATCTACTAATGGCAACTAATGGCAACAATGTTACTCATTTCTCTACGTCAAAACGTTTTAAAAAAACTTACATAACAAAATAACCCACCAGGCAGTAACAGAAAAGCATAAAACAAGTGGATTCGCGAATTTGAAGACACGTTTGGAACAGACGGAACCCATTTAAAAGCAAAGTTGGCAATACAGAATGAAAAAATCCTGTTTTGACGACAAAACAAATAGTAATACTGTTGAAATCTAGGTCTGTGACTATGTCCAGAGGCGGGGGTTAAGCGTGGGCCTCGTGGTCTGAGGGGCCTCGCGCCTATACTACATAACGTAAAAAAAAAATTCGTTACAAAATAATACATAATAAGTACCAAATTTGTTTTCTTTAGGCTAGCAACATTTGTTGGCGTTGCTTTGCTATCGCCGGAAACGAACGGGGAAGCCCCTCTGACAAATTTTGTTTTTATTTAGTCTAGCAATGTTCGTTGGCAATGCGTTGCTATCACGGGGAACCCATAGTGACAAGACTTGGGGATTTCCCTTATGGTTTGGCTTTAATGTTAGAACATGAAATATTTGTCTTTACTATATTTAGTGATGAAAAGGTATATTTCAACGGTTTTTTTAATGTATCTATAACATTGCTTCTTGCACTACCAGAGGGCTTCGCTAAATGTATCTTGCCCACATCAAATTATAGTCTTGCCCCGCCACTGACTATGACTATCTAGAAATATAAATAAACTTTTTTTTACAAATAATTTTAGGGAACGAAAAAAGTTCGGCGCGAATGCGACTTACATGAACCCCAGCAGCTCTAGCACGATAACGACAAACTCGCACTCGGCTCACGCTGAAACTTCACTTTGATTGCGCGAGGGTCCCGCGCAAAGGCCTGCTCGCCCTATGGTGTTGTCAATGACATTTTGACATAGGACCGCGGTGTTGTCGTGGCGCTGTCACTATCGTACTCGGCCTGCAGGATTAGATCTTCTTTATGTAAAGCACGCTATGATGGCCGTTTTGACGTTTGTCCACTCATGAAGTTTCGTATTAATTATCCCTCATTAATTATCCATCCCTCACGGGATATTTAAATATGTAAAAATACTAAATTAAAACTTTTTGCTTATTTATTAGAATAACACATAGCGTGCCGGTTCACCTTTATACAGGGTGTAAAGGACAGCTTTACAAAAAGTAGGTAATAATGAAAACTCTGCGCCGGCTGGCTGCGGGAGCAGGGTGAGTCGGAGCACGAATAATAAGAAGATTACATGTAGGCTGGATTATATTTATTATACAAAACACTTAAAACGGTATAAATACATAAAACGGTATATTATGAGCGGGCGTGCGCCTGCGACGGAAACTCAGGTAGGTCTGTGACATCCTAGCGAATGACAACTAGAAGAGTTTAATTTCGAATTTGGATTAGGAATGCCAAAACTGAAGAGTAAAAATGTCGCGAAAAGAGAATGGAGAAGGAGAATGAAGACGAGGCGCATGCCGCCTCGTTACGACTCCTTAACATGACGTTTCCGGGAAAAAAATATTACATAAAGCTGATTATAGCTATGGATAGATGCCACCATTTAAGTATTTGCTAAGCTGTCCTTTACACCCTGTATCACGCGGAAAATTAAGCTCGGTGAAACAGTTTGAGGAAATGCTGGATTTTAAGTCTTTGCTTTCACTTGGCGCAAGATTGCTTGATAAATAAAGTCAAAGAGCAAAGCAAGGAATTCTCGAGGAATTTTCTTCTTGCAATCCCAATTCCAAGTAAAGCAGTAGCGCAGAGAGAACATATATAAAAAGTAAAAAAAAATATATAAAATTAAATAAAGTAGTTTAGGTAAGCTAATCTTCCTCCGAAAAGGTTTCAATGTTATCTACATTACACTTCTACACTAATATTATAAAGAGGAAAGATTTGTATTTTTGTATGTAACGAATAAACTCAAAAACTACTGGACCGATTTCAAAAAATTATTTCACTATTAGGATGCTACATTATCCCTGAGTAACATAAGCGATATAATTTTCCCAAATTCCCACGGGAACAAAGTTCCGACCGGAATGCTAGTGTTATATATATATGATAACTAGCTTTCCGCCCCAGACTTCGTTTCCGTAGGAATTCAGAAAAATTATGTAGCCGGTGTGTTAATCCAGGATGTCAGCTACCTCGATACTAAATTTTATCAAACTTGCTCTAACCGTCTGAGCGTGAAAGAGTAACAACCTTCCATACATACAAACTTTCGCGTATATAATGATGTAATTTTCAAAATCAAATCAAATCAAGTCATTATTTCATGTAATTTACTAACCCGCTGCGCGCTTTGGCATGACTGTAAGTGTAGTAGGCACTTAAATAAAAAAAAACTTTTCATTTCAAACACTCGACAAGTTGCGCCACTCAAGATGGTGGTTTTCACTATGACAGCACAATTCATGATCGATCAAAGTTATTTTTGAAGTAATATTTTTTCGATAATATTTTTTTACATGAAAATGGTTTTAAAAAGGCTACCAATAATTTTCAAGAACTACATATTCTAGTCCATTCCTGCCATGCATAATATTTCCCTATGGAGTGGAGTGTAATTGGAACTGAAGAAATTATTGAAAGAATGTTTAATGTAATATAGGTACTATCGAGGAGATATTGAAATAAATTTTTCAGACAAAAAAAAAGTTTTCGCGCAAAAAAATACGATACCCATTTTATTTTACTTTATTTTTATCGAGTGTACCAAAGGTATACTTATAAATAAAGTAATTGATTGAGAAAATATGGAAGTACCTTTTTGTGAGACTGGAGTCTGTACTAGGTAAAAACCTTATTTTATTTATTATTTATTGTATCGTCTCTACAATTATTGATGTTTCTCATGCAGCTATTTATTTGAAAAGCTATCTCTGAAATTTCAAATAGCGTTGAACTTTAAGCGTTTTAAACAACTTTGTCAAACACCTTACGGACTCGGTTTCAAATTGTTTCTTGAACTCTCGGCAAACTTTCTTCATTATTACGAAATTCGAGAGGTCGAGAGTCTTCATACGAGTATGTCTGTGCATTTTAATACCTACAAAAGTACTTGTTCAATTTAATTCTTTGAGAATGTCCACCAAGACAACGATTTTGCTAGTCGATGGCAGTAGAATGACCATTCATCCAATGAGGTGGTGAAATTGAGAACTACTGAAATGATATACATTTGATGACAACTGCCTTGACTAACAGCGCCACCACCAACTGAATGTTAAGTTATTAGGTAGCTTTCATCGGCCTGGTAGCATACACATCCCTTTGGATACCCCCAGAGAAAATAGCCACAAGTGTTGAATCTGGCGATCTTGGGGGTCAATCGATGTTTTTTTTTTAATTAAAATGAGATGGGTTACCTCTTAACCCCAATCTTGAACAAAGTGATAGATGAGTTGGACGATGGAGTAAGTTAACCCAGAAAATGTCCCATTAAGGTGGTACTCCTACGCACCAACGACGCACAGCAAGCGGACTTCAGTAGGAGATGGTTGCGAATCAGGCGGCCCTTTATAGAGCCTACCACACCGCATAGGAACTGGCCCTCAGATCCAAAACAAACTGACGTGCCTGGGATCAATTTATAGGAGGAAGGTCACATTTAAGTTTCATTAGTCGCCACTTAAGACACCCGCGGAAAGAAATGGGGTGGTGGTATTCTCAACTGATCACCATACGGCAAAAATGTCACCATTTCTCGAGAACAGTCGACCTGGAAACGTCCTACCCAATATTTCGATTGTTTCTCTCGCCGCCTGACTTGTAGCTCCGTCTTGTCTAAAGGGAAGAGTCTATGCTACCAGTCCGATGAATCTTGAAGACTTAAAAAAATATATTACGGGGATGTTGTCTTTGGGCCGCGTCTTCTATCAAAAACTCAGCGTTTACTTCAACGTGTCCAAAATGCTTGTTGTAGATTCTGTTATACAGTTCCTCCACGTAGTCACATTACACCTGTCTTGAACGCAGCATCTTCTCTTAACATGAATTCGCGGAGGGAATTACATTTGGCCTGTCTTGTTTATGATGTTATAAAATTTAAACAGCCTGAATATCTACATCGTAAGTTGAATACTGAGACAAGGTTTCACCAAAAGTACGGTACTCGCAACATTCGACCTCCGCTTGGTGGGTATATTCATCGTTCTGTGGCCTTTCGTGGCAGCTTTCGTTACCGGGCAACAAAATGTTGGAACGATATACCCCCACCGATTAGGAACCTAAATTCTAAATCTAATTTCAAGACAAAAATGAAACTTTTCTTACTTGAAATACAGAAGTTAGGTATACCAAATAGTTATCTCGGTCACTAGCAACCACGTAATCATTTCTTTCATTTTTTGTGTTTCGGCTCTATTTAAATTTAAATTTTCTGTTTCTGCATATTAACGTACCTTCATCTACTGCACCTTCACACCTCATTACACTCACACAGACACTTAACACTTGAATTAGGCCCTAAATTTGTAGTCTTAACCTTATACAGTATTAACTCTGTCCCTCGCATCTCACTTGGGCGAGGGCTGAAAATCAGTGTTGCCAGCCTGATAATCAGTCTGGCATTAGTCGCTGAGCCCAGGCCTTTTTCCTCACTGCGGCAGACATATGCAAGCTTAAACTTGTTTATTAGGATAATAATATTTTGAACTTTTTTTTAAATGTATGTGTGTGCTGTTCTGAAGAAATAAACGTATTATTATTATTATTATTCGAGATGGTGTTAGATTGTACCTCTGGATGTATGTGAAAATGATGAAAAACACTATGAAAAGAGCTCGCATTTGTAAAACGGCAGATGTTATTTTCCATACGTAATTGGCAGGCCTAAATAAGGTATTAATGGAATAATATCTGGTTATTTTTATTTGGTGTTAAAATAATTTTAATTCAAAGTTGTATCGTCCTTATTTGGCCAGCCTACACTGCAACTTAACAATACTTAACTAAATCGATATTTGCTTTGTTCATTTAGTATACGATATCAATATCAATTTAAATTGAAGACATATTAGTCCCATTTTCTTTACATTTCCCCATTTAATATTAATGTATTTTCATTATTGAATATGCCCGTGACAATATTACAATGGGAAGTGATAAATCACCCAAAATTATTGAAATCAATTTAAAAGACCTAGCTGGCCTTTGAGACCTTCGCTTGGCTTGGAAATTCCCAATTCAATTAAATGCTTTGTTTGTTATTTATTATCTTTTGAAATATGGCTTTACTCTGGCCATGGATGATGTTTTTGTACAATCAATATTTGAGTTGGATTAAATGTCATAGTCACTGATCACTGTTACAAACCACTTTTATTTATTTATCGTAAAATTTTACTTATCTAACAAATATTGGGGTATGTGGGGCATAACATCTCAATGCTCTAAAATAGATAAAAGGTTACTATCACACACTTTACTTTGTAATGAGTATTGACTCGTTTCACCAAGGATCTCCACCTGGGTGAACCCCGTGTTTCACAGGCCATCATATTCCAACTGCCAGTACGTACAGTTATGTGCCAAGAGCAGAGAAATACATACATTTTGCTCATTGACTAATTTCCTTATTTACATGTATCTACTAAGTGTGAAATACACTGGTAATAAAAACTTCCTATTTTTTTGGCTGGATTGTGGGTCAGATGACCCTGATGACCATTTCATTCACACAGAAAAGTAAAATTTAATTGGTAAAGGCATTCATTTGTATTAATTTACCATTTTCATGTTCGTGGAATTGATAAAGCTTTTGAAATAATGGTCACTAATCAATTATTCAACTTCACAAATGTATTTACATAACGTTGAATTCACATTAATGGGTACTTGCCACAATATTATAATTTTATGAGCTTCCATAACTTTGATACGTTTTGTTTAATTCGCATAACCACACTCAAATGTAATTTGTCAGTAATAGTAAATGTTTTGTTAACAAAAAAAAGATTGTAATTGGTTTTGGAAAAGGTTGCCGAATGGAATATACTCTTTTAATAACTTTTCTAACTTAGATTGTATCGTTGCGATGCATGTGAAACGGCGTAATTTTTTATACAAGGTTTAGTGTCAGACTGTTAACAATTTAGTTTTTATGCAAACGGAGTCAAGAAATTAAAGCTGTTAAAAAATAATCTTGAAGATGTGTTTCATCAGCCAAATAATCTAGATTAATCAAAATTATCTTATCCCTAAGGAAGCGAACTTGTGACAGTGAAAAATGAAAAGTTGACAATCGAAGTGAAAATACCGAGTTTGGTATTCCGAGTAATGGAGCTGAAGATACCGAGATAGCTTCAGACGTTGATGGATACTAAAAGAATTTGTAATTTAACTTTAGGATACTTCAGCCCTTTTTTTCTCACCTGTTGATAGAGGTTTTGGTAACTGTCGTTTATTTTTATGTCTGTTTTATAATCAATCAAGAAGGAAATGTTAATCAAGAAGTTTGTTTTATGTAACTTTGTTTTACACGGAGTTAAATTGGATATCGAAGGTCTTAATATGGTCTATTTATTTAACTCTAAAAATAGAATAAAGTACTTACTTGGTTACGAACAGATCATTTATACAAAACATGATATACACATAATATATGTCACATTATATGAATACAATACAATACAATACAATATTCTTTATTGCACACATAGGATTACAGAATATGTTTATACAGCGAATTTGAAATAATCTTTACAAATAGGCGGCCTTATTGCTTAACAGCATGTATAGTTAAAAGGACTAGGTATGCTATTTGACAGATATTGTTAAGTGACGAACACATTATTTATTTTCCACTGATTTTATCTGCTTCTTGTGGGAATTTCGGAAAATCTTTGTGGATGTTTACTTTACCAAAGAAAACCGCCCAAGAGCGTGTCGGGCCACGCGCATTGTAGGGTTCCGTAGCAGCATGGTTCAAATATGCAGCTGGCTTTTTAATTCTACAAGCATATTGTCATAGTTGATGTTAAAATCCCCAAATACTATACTCAGTATCATAAACAAATGTATTAAAAAGTTTGGCCTAAATATAACAGAATGGAAGTGTTTAATGCGCGAGCGAAGCGAGCGCGAATTTTTTTTTTGCGACAATTTTATTGTAAGGAATAATACAAACTGTAAATCTGCAAGGTTGCCATATTCACAGGAGCAAATATACATCAGATATAGAGTTGAAATCAATAATAATATAAAAACCTAAAATTTTGACAATTTAATTTATTTTAAATTTTTTTAACGACAGCTCGCGTGCACATCATTAATTCATCGAAACTATATGCACATCACTAAAATAACATGGCATAGATGCGATAATGTTGGGGTATTCTCAGTACAGTCATTTTTTATTTCAGCCTAGGTGGGTTATTCTCTGAAGTTCAAAACAAAGTCTTGTTTTTTTTCGTTTATAGTTAAATGTTCCGTTTTCGACATTATCGAATAAAGTTGGTACCATACCATACTATTCCATCATTGAATATGGCAACCTTGCAGATTTACACCCTGTATAATAATATCAAGCTAAGCAGGTGTATATTTTTAATGTCGTTTTCGTAATTAGCACCCACAAAAACCTATTAAACGACACCTGAAATGTCAATATGTTACAGCTTGGCTTTTGGCTCGCCTCACTTTTAGCGTGGAACCTTGTATGTCAACCATTTTGGATTAGGGTACACTTCGTCGTGAATGCTACCCTCGTGAATTATTCCACATTTTTTTTCATTATAAAAATTAATGTTTCCTAAACGGATTGCTGAATCGAAAAACGTTTGTAGTAAACCCCTTCTATCTTTTAAAAAGCTATCCTATGATAACGCACTCGATGATATCGGCTAGAAAAAAAACTATCGCCCATTCACGTTAATGGGAAACACACGAAAAAAATTTTTTTCCACCATTTTATTTTTTAGATTTGTCACCACAATCAATAGGTATGTATAACCATGCCAAATTTCAGCTCTGTGCTACCAAGGGATTCTTAGGAAACCTGCGGACAGACAGACATGGCGAAACTATAAGGGTTCGTAGATTACTACGGAACCCTAAAAAAAATGTATTATTAAAGAGTTTGTAATTTGGGAAATAATTTTTGTTTTGGTCTAAATACAACCGAATGTAAGTATAAAATTCGCGAGCGAAGCGAGCGCGAATTTTTTTTTTTGTTTTTTTTTACGGCAATATTACTGTTAGAAATAATTTCAACCTGCTGTTAAAATAATTTTGATGTCATTTTCGTAATTAACACCCCCAAAAAACTATTTAACGACACCTAAAATGTCAATATGTTACAGTTTGGCTTTCGACCTCCCCTCACTTTTAGCGTGGAAACTTGTAAACATATTCTTATTAATCCCAAAAACGTTTGGTCGACTATTACTCGCAAACTTGAAGGGCCAACTTACATGTGATAGTTTTTCTTTTAATTTCGTTGTACCTATATATTCTATAACCGTGGATTTTTCCACATTTTTAGAAACAACTGTTTAGCTGGTAGTGTCCCCCCCGGAAACTTGTTTTTAACAAAAAAATTCACTTTAACGGAGTGCTGAATCGAAAAACGTTCTTAGTAAACCCCTTCTATATTTTAAAAATCTATCCTATAACATTCAATTCGATGGTATCGGCGTGAAAAAAAATCCATCGCCCTTACACGTGTATGGGAAACACCCGAAAAAATGTTTTTTCCAAAATTTTATATTTTAGATCTGTCGGCGCAATCAATATCTATGATCATGCCAAATTTCAGCTCTGTAGTACCAACTTATATTAGTAAATATATTCTTATTAATCCCAACAGTGTTTGGCACTTGGTCGACTATTACTCGCAAACTTGAAGGACCAAGTTATGTGTGATAGTTTTCCTTTTAATTTCGTTATATAATCTACCAACGTGAATTTTTCCACATTTTTAGAAACAACCGTTTAGCAGGTAGAGGGGGGGGGGGGACACTTGTGTTTGACAAACATTTTCACTTTAAAAATTTATATTTCGCAAACGGAGTGCTGAATCGAAAAACGTTCTTAGTAAACCCCTTTTATCTTTTAATATGCTATCCTATGACACCCCATTCAAAAATATTGGCGAGAAAAAAAATAATAATCGCCCTTTCACGTCTATGGGAGACACCCGAAATAATTTTTTTTTCTAAGATTTTACTCTATATACAGTTCTGTCGGCGTGATTCATATGTATAATCATGCCAAGTTTCAGCTCTGTAGTACCAAGGGTTTCTTAGGAAACTATGACACCCCATTTTATGATATAGGCGAGAAAAAAAATTCATCACCCTTTCAAATCTATGGGTGACACCCGAAAAAAAAAATCTACAGTTCTGTCGGCGTAATTTATATGTATGACCTTGCCAAATTTCAGCTCTGTGCTACCAAGGGTTTCTTAGGAAACCTGCGGACAGACGGAAATGGCGAAACTATAAGGGTTCGTAGATTACTACGGAACCCTAAAAAACTAACGAAAATAAATTTTAAAGTTCTCGCTCGAATTTTTTTTCTGTGCGTTGATGTTTTTGTCAGTCAGTAAGTAATTAAGGTTCTTCTTTTATACAGATATATTTTTCAGAAAAACAAGAGTCAAATATTTTCTCTGCGAAAATACAGAAAGTGCTCACATACTCAGAGGAATCGCTAACATAGCCGGTGCCAATTAGCTAACATCCTGAGTTAACAGTCTGATTGCGATCTTACTAATTAGATTGGCTCATTAATGTAATGTTTACCTCAAATATCGAGTCATGAAGTGTCTTTTTAGGATTCCGTACATCTAATGAACCTACATAGGTAACTCTATATCGCATGTAATAGTGTGTATAAGATAGATACAAATGTGCGATGAAAAACAGTTAAAGAAGATGATTTGAACGTTTGATTAAAAAAAAATATTACATTGCCGTTTCCTCTACCAATAGTATTCAAGTCTAGCTTAAAAACACATTAATGAAAACTATTTTTCAGCACAAAAATAGTCAAAAACAGAACTGTTTTCATTAAAAACACGATATTTTTGAATAACATGCCACACAAACAAGTTTTAAAAACATGAAAATATTTTAAATTCAATTTTTGCGTGGATGTGCGGCAACATAAAGTTTCATGTTTAAAGTGCAGTTTTGAAACATTGTCAACAACCAAAAAAATATGTCCATAATAATGTTTTTTATTCACTTTTTGCGGACGCGTTGATATTTTTCACGCTTTACGTAGACACACTTTTCGAGTTGCAACTTGTGTATAACTTACTGTTTTTGAAGTCAGACTTAGTAATAGAATTATTTGTAAAATAGATATTTATTTCAAGATTGTCAAAAAAATCACGTTAAAAACAATTTATATGGTTAAAGATTTATATGAAAATTATAAATAAAATCGAATACTCATCTTTCAACATCAGTCATCTTTTCTTCAAGACCTAGTAAAAATCTGTAATAGAACTCTCAACTTTCTAACAAAAGATATGATTGATTACACCAAAACCTTTTTTGCGCTGTATTCTGAAAAGATGTCAGGAAAAATGAGCACTAAGACAAGAAAAAAAAAGATTAATCAGAAATACTTTCAGTACCGGACTTTAACAGGCTTTTAGGATGGTTATGATGATTTAAATCTTTTTATGGATCTTATGTGCTGACTTAAACAATTAAACAGTGTTTTGTTAACAATTAATTAACAAAAGTTGGCAACAAAACGTGATGAAGACTCCAAATCGACTACATCTGCTGTTGCCAGTTAGACTTTAGATGTCCACAAATGTAGAACTTATCTCTACAAAAACTAAATATGAGGAGTTACGTGCTGTACTCCACGCATCTGTGGGCTCTGGCGACGTGCCGTATCGTCACGTCGACATTTTGTGTCACCACAATAGTTTGAAGAAGCGGGGCCTCCTAACACAAGCATTTTTTCTTGTTTACTTGGCAATCCCAACCTTACTTATCAGATGGAACAAGTTGTATTATAGTGAGAGGTGGTTAGCCTTTCGCCCACTATATAGCACAATGCCCTGCGGGTGCAGTACAATAATGGCTTCAGGATGCTATTGGGACTTCCAAGATTTTGTAGCGCGTCAGAAATATTTGCGAATGCGAGAACTGACGATTTCTTCGCAATTATTAGAAAAAGAACGTAATCTCTACTGACGCGCACCCGGAACAGTTCCAATAGCATCTTGAAGGTGCTGAGCGAGAAAACTGACTGTTGGGACACTTCATCAAGTTTTGGTCCATCACAACCAGCATTAAAATAGGACACAAGAGACAACTAGGGGGCTTTTGAGTGGGTATTGATGCCATTAATATTGAATTAATTTAAATGTTATTTAATCATCTAAATCATCATTATTAGTAAGTACTAACATAATTTTAAGTTTTTTAGACTATTGTACTAACAAATGAGCCTATGTTGCTTGAAATAAAGACATTTATTATTTATTATTATTATAGCAAAACACTCGTATCCCTCTTACAGACTTTTACTGTATACCTGAGAAGAGTAGCACATTCTAAGTTTTTCTTTCACTCCCAGTCGCATGGAAGGAACTGTTTTCTGACATGGCATTTCTCGGCTAACCCAACCGTCTCCACAGCTTTGCCAGTTCTAAACTGGAGCATAACTCAATTTCAATAAACACTATCCTCGCTTGTTCTCAGAACGCTCGCATTTAATAGTCTGGACTAACTAATTCATATGTTCAACTAAGTTTTCAGTCGAGTTCAGTTCACTTCAGAAATCTTGCATCTTAATATTCGTAACTGGAAATGATTTTCGTAGCGTAAAGTTAACTTGGGTTCTCAGAGGCCTACAAATATGAAAATCTTAATTATTTTAAATTAAAGTATAAATAATAAGTTTCTCCTGTAATCTGGGACCTCACGAGTCAACATTTTTCAGGTTCCAATGTGATATTTTTATGTTACGCTATTTTGAAAATTTTCCAAGCACAGAATTTACAAAAAAAAATTAATTATCGAACCTAATTAAAAAAATGTCGAGAAATGGTTGAGATACGCAACCTGTAATGTGGACGCTTCCAAATAATAAAGCGTCTAAATTATGCAACAATAGTGACAAGATTGTGCTAAACTAGAAGTGTCTATAAATGTGCAACATCTAAAAAACGTCATGATTTTTCCTAAACAGACAAATACTACGTTTAACTATCCATAAAATAACACATGGGCCTTTTTATGATTCGAACGGCACAGCACTTCAAAATTTGAATGCTCTCAGCTTCTAGTATTACTATTACATAGGAGGCAATGGTAATACAATTTTGCCGTGCCGTTTTCGAATTATAAAAAGGCCCAATTTTTTACAGACTCTTGTTTGATTTCGTTATAAAAAATAGGAATAACGTTAAATTAGTGAACGAAACTCGTGGGGCTTATTCTTTCCATGAAACTGAACAACTTTCCCTAAGGCTAAGTACCTGCTATAATTTTTAGGGTTTCGTACCTCGAAAGGAAAAAACGGAACCCTTATAGGATCACTTTGTTGTCTGTCCATCTGTCTGTCAATACCCTTTTTCTCAAAAACGCGAGGAGGTATCAAGCTGGAATTTACATCAAATATTTAAGTCTACTGTCCCTTGGAGCTGTGAAAAAATCAAACTTCTAAGACAACGCAATCAAAAGATACAACCGTTTATGCCGCACCGCAAATTTTGACACTCGCAAGGGAATCAAAACCTACAGGATACTTCCCGTAAACTCAGAATCTTGAAATTTGGTACAAAGCAACGTCTTATAGCTCAGATAAAGGAAAAATTGCGACTTGGCCAGTTTTCTTTTATTACGCATACTAAGCTGATCGCTCAAGTATACAACTCGTCGAGTCGAATTTAAAAAAAATATTTCGACTTATGTTCCTTGGGAAAAGTTATTCAGATTAGTGGGCTTCATATTCTTAATTTTCGCTAGCTAATTTATAATCGGGGGATTCCCCGCAACGAATAATTTTTTTACGGTCTCACTCACTCACATTCTACGTCAGCTTTAGTATGTAAAAGCTATAGCTACGCCCCTGTTCCTAGTTCTAAAATGCCCTAAAGGCAAACTTGGGCGACGACACGCGTGATTGGACGAACTCCTCTAAGCCCGTTAAGACCAATCTGGAACTTCGCCGGAATACTTGGAATCCAAAATGAGTAGAGCCGTCTGTATTATCTATACGACCGAATCAATAACGTGCCCAGGAAAACTTTAATATCTAAAGGAAACTGACAGATTGAGCAATTCAAGAATTAATAGATATCTGTTTCGAACAAGGAAAGAAAAATTTAATTGATTAGAATGAGAAATTTTCCGTCAGACAATGGGAGGTTTTCTTTTTGGGTATTAAAAAAAAGTATTTCCCCAAAGCTCTCTAGATGGCGCTGAACTGACTCCGTTACTAGGTGCCAAAGCCAAAAGGCTTGGAGAAAAACATTGCATCAAATATTCTGAGTTTGTTTTGGCTTTCCAATCATCCTAGTTTTCTCGCGCTTTGTTATAATTCAGTTTTGTTTTTTCGTTGTTTTCGTAAAATCGCCTAACTACGTATGGTAGACGTGATATTGATGTGATATGACTGTAACGTTTCGTTTTATGATCTCAAAATTACGTTCAAGTGAATTAATCAAAAATAATTTAACGTTCCGTTCCTTGCAGCAACGTACATAGTTTAGCGCCATCTATCCGGCGACTGGGGAAAAAATTTAAAAAAATAAAAAGAAAATCCCTCATTAAAATAAAAAATTCTGGCACTGTAATATGACAACACTAAAATTAAAAAAAAATATATCAGCCCGACATTCATCGCTTCTAACTTTTAAACGGCTGAACCATTTTTCTAGCTAAGAACCGTATCGTTTACGTAAGCTTTAAAACTAAAAAAACTCAGTTTTGGAGCTACGCTGCCACAGACATATCGTTAAAATTATAACACCTTTCCATTTAATCGGGGATTATAATGAATGATGCATTCGATATTAAGTCAACTAATATCTTCCCCGATTAATTGAAATGAATAAGTAGAACGAAATTAAATAACTGAAAAATAAAACTGACAATAATAAAACTATAATTAACGAGCATTTCTGAATAAAATTGAGCAATGGGTAAAATTATTAGGTCATGATATTGGGTCGCAATATGTTTGATTAACGTAATTCCTAGGAAATAATGTTCATTTCAATACTGCCCTCATTTTCGTAAAATAATTAAAACTGCCCAATAAGTTAATGTTGAATGAATGAATGAATAAATGTCAAATGTGGCGTAATGTCATTCTAGAACATCATGATATCCAGAGATATAAGCGTGAATAAATTGGGTGACTTTACACTACTTAGCTAACGAAACTAAATAAGTTTTTCCTAATGTAAAAAAAAGAAAAAAAGAAACAGCTAATTACTGTAATTTAATTACTGTAAGAGTTTGCAATAAAGAGTTTACATACATACATACATACATACCTTAGTGTATACATGAAAAGTTGAAAAAGTTTTTGGAGGATTTTAATTTTTTTAAAGTTATTTATGTGAGAGAATCACTCCTTAAAGCTTCGCTTACTATTTTAACGTCACCCCATACATATAGATAGATTAATAAATAGGCATACGTTTATGAAAAATGAAAATTACTGCAGTATCTGCAGTAGAACTAAAATTCGCAATATACCTAGTTAGCAATAAAATATTTATTCTATCTCTGGTGATCAATAAATTACAGCTAGTGCAGTACAGCCGGTTGCTACTTACTTAGTCTCTTTCAATAAAAGCCTTTTCTGTATTCAGTAAGACTTGTAAGTTACTACATTTTACCACACGGACATTTTATCTAAATATATACATTTTATCTAAATATATACACATATATCCAAAAAAAAACAGACAACAATAAAATCAAAAAAATGTGTAACACCCGACATTTAGGTCATTACCACAAAAATAAAACTGAAACTTAGAAAATATTAAACTCCCCCCCCCTATCCCCTCGTGGGATAAGTCCGCCTTTGTAAACTTCCTATTACTGTAAACTTGTTATCCTTTGTATTATCATTGTACAATAAAGAATAAATACATACATACATACATTAAAAAATGGCTGTATGGATATAGATTCCTTTGCCATTCCCGAAAGGGATAAATTTAACCACAACAAAATGTCCTGAGTCAGTTTAAGACATTGTCTAAGTGGCATTTTGTGGTAAAGCAGTCATTGCATGGTCGCACGTTAAGCACGACCGGTTGCCATTACTTAAAAAAAACTCCTAAATGGCTGAACTAATTTGTATAAAATAAAGATAAGAACCATTTCGATTACGTAAGCTTTCAAACAAAAAAAACCGCATCGAAATCGGTCAATTCGTTAAGGAGCTACGATGCCACAGACAGACACACAGATACACACTTCAAGCTTATAACACCTCTCTTTTGTGTCGGGGGGTAAAAAAAGAACATTCATATAACAAAGTATCTATAGCTGTTGCTAAAGGAATAATTGAATGTGATATAATTTCCTGATCATAAGAAAACTCTTCACAAGTTTTTATTCTACGTCTCTAAGTAAAGTGCCGCTGGCTGAATTGAATTGCTCACCCGAGATTGAATAAAGAAACGGGGCTATTTGCCACCTTACTGCCTTGGAAGAAGAGTGTGGAAAATCGAAGAAGTTGCTTGGCAGCGAACTGTTCGTAACAGCTGCATAAAAGGGCATTAGAACGACCCATATTTACTGAGGACGCGACGCGACCTACTTCAATACTGATGTTGGGAATGAATCATGGATATTGATTTATTTATTTTAGCTCTATTGGATAGAATTTCGAATTGTGAACCGTTTGAATGGTAGTTCGCGCTTCTGATTGGCTGAACCTGATTGGCGGAATGATTTTCGCGCGCACGGTCTTTTAAAAATGGAAAATGGTTTCACTTTTAACTTACGTCATCCGCACTTTTTCATTTAAAATGTTATTTTGAATTCAGAATTTTTGAATTCAGTAAGGAACACTTAAAACTTAGTGACTTTTACTGTACCAGATTGATTAGTAAGGTTCAGCTACGAGCACCGTGTTGGGTTACCATAGACCAAACCGACTTCAATTAAACTGAACGCTCGTTTGTTCGGGTCAATTCTTGTAACTAAATTTTAAGGCAGTTTTTACCCTAAACCGATTGAGCTGAAATTTGCCTATACGTAGTATGATAACAATGCATGGTTAGCTAAGCTACGTCGTTTGAAATCAAAGATGGCGGATTGCCCAAGATGGCGGACTAGTTATTTTACTTGCACTTCCATTGGTGTCAAATGAAAGTGCTTGTTAAGAAGAAAACGAAAAAAAATTGACGCTTCTTTAAAAAAAAGGACGTTCAAAACCTTCTCCCTTTGCCAATACTGCGATATATAAGATGAAAAGGTCTCACTAATGAAGAAAATGTGCGTCACTGTGGGTCAGTAAATAAATAAATAAACGCTACACAAGCCTACACTAAGGTTTTCTTGTGTTGTGTTAGGAACATAAACAAAGACAGACACAAATACCCGAGAACAACCATCTGCTTTTTACACAAATATTTACCCCGACTGGGAATCGAACCCAGGACCCGTCAAATCAAGAGGCAGCGCCACTACCATTCGACCAAACCGACCAACCAACCAATTTATTTCCATGATCGAGAATTGGAGGCGTCAGCCCGTCGGGACCATCATCTTTAGCGATAATTCTTGAACGAGTGCGTCATAAACGATCTTAATAACAAAATATGAAAATCTTTTATACATCACTGAGCGAATCCATTCAAATTTTCATCATTTATGCAAAGACGGTACGGGTGACGTTAATGAAAAAAATATCATAATTATTGCTGTAAACGTCCAAAATCACATGTTATTCATTCAAACTAATTAGCAACACATGTATCTATTAGCAACATCTAAATAAAATCATTATCTTTGCCGAGAGCGAACAATAAGCCTTTATTTGATATTTTAACGAATTAACATTTAATCAATGATTCATTAATAACACCGATATCCTCCGGCCTGTGGTAGCCTGAAAGAGATCGCTGCTTATGGTTTTCCTTTATATAGTATTTAAAACCAAATAAAGTTTTTATGTAATTTTCAACAAAGTATTTCTACGGGTATCTATCTATCGACTCACTTAATAGTGTTTAAACAAATCATCAACAACTTTTTAAACCGTTATTTAAAACTTCCTTAACCAGTAAAAACAGCGTTGCTTACAAATCTCTCCAGATTATTTTATTATTAAAATAAATCCAGCAATAGAAACTAAATTTTACTTAACTGTTCCCAACCGCATAAACTTTATAAGAGCCAATTCTCATAAATTTTATGTGGAACTGAAATAACATTCTCATACTTTATTATATCTAGGATTTCAGTTGAAATGGGGTTATTGTTTTAGTGCTCAAGCATACTTTGAGAACATCCTTTGTTAGACCTAAAAAAATGTAAGAAAAAGATTTATGTTTCGTTTTTATCTAAAAACGAAACATAAATCTTTTCTTATATAAAAGGAGAAACTCACTGACTGACTGACTGACATATCAACGCACAGCCTAAACGGCTAAACGTAGGCACTTGAAATTTGGAAGGGACGTAGCTTAGATACCGTAGAGGTGCACTAAGAAAGGAACTCCTGAAATTCCCACGAGAACGGGAATTAGCGGGAAAATCCTTTTGTATGAAAAATCTAAACCGCTTAAGTTAGACGCTTGAAATTTGGCATGCAGGTACCTTAGTAAATTTAAAGCTTAATTGCAACAGGATATTGCGAAATTCCCACGGGAACGGGAGTTAGCGGGAAAAAATATTTTGTATGTAAATGTCTAAATTAACACGCAAACGAAGTTGCGGGCAAAAGCTAGTGAGATATAACAGCTTAGCAAAAACTGAAACCTTGAGTTTACAGTGAATTTTTTTTTTGTTTTTTGTGGTTTGAAATTAATTTTTTAGGTACACTCAATTTTGCAATAAAAAACAACAACAACAGAAAACCAGCCGCGCGGGGGGCGCGGTTTCGCCGTAGGTACCTATTTAAATAACGAAAACTCTTTAACCTGACGAACAGTAATCCATCATACCGGCCGGCCGGTTTGGTCAAGTGGTAGTGACGCTGCCTCTTGATCGGCGGGTCCTGGGTTCGATTCCCAGTGGGGGCAAATATTTGTGTAAAAAGCAGATGTTTGTTCTCGGGTCATGGGTGTTTGTGTCTGTCTTTGTGTGTTCCAAGGGACCCACGACACAAGGGAAAACCTTAATGTGGGCCTTTGAGTGTGAAGCGTTTATTATTTATTTTATTTATTTATTTTTATTATAGTTATGGGTAGATTCCACCATTTAATAAATAGCGTTTGAAGAAACACTTTGTATGTTCTATCAAAATAAAGCAATTTTTTTTGAACTTTCACAGCAAATAAAATCCTCACATTGTTAAATGATGCCTGTGATCATGTGACACCAGACGACTGTAAAAATGTTACCATGAAAACAAGAAAAACGATTCAAGAGGATTGGGAGCGTGATTGCAAATATGACACGATCTGTGATGAAGACTTCATAATAAACCTGCAAGACTGCTCCAGCGACTCCGACTCAACTGATGGTAGTGGGGATTACCTTGGGATGTTGTCCTTTGAATAAATAAAAAACTGTTTCTGTTTAATTCGAATAATATGCATTTTTATTTAAATCCTACTATGGTAGATCACGGTTTTATAAGAGTTTTATCGACAAAAATTACCACTAGAAAAATTACCACCACTAGCACTAGTGATGTATATCACAGAGACAAAGACGGAGGGGTGTTTAATAAATATAGGAAATTAAAACTGCAAAAGTCAAGATGTCATCCGGTGTAAATATTAATGCACAACGTTAATGTTCAAATTTTCACTTCTGCCGGCACTCCCGGAGTGCAACCCGTTGTTTTTTTTTAAATCCGCAACAAAATCAAAATCCTATTTCTTATTAAAATGTCGCCTGAGGCTTTTTAAAGTATAGGCTAGGCCGCTTTCTATTCTACAACGCCCCAATTACGGTCTTTGTAATTATTATTTTAACTATATAGGCAGAATAATCTTTCCGTTTTGTACCATAATTCAAACTAAAGAACACTAGTTATTTAAATTACAAAGCAATCACTGAAATGGTTTGGTTGTATTTGGAAAACAGCGATAGGCCAATAAATGTCAGCTATTAGGTAGTATTCGATCACTACGGCAATTCCGTGGAATGACGTCGAGTTCGTGCATACATAAATTGGTTTATTTCGTTAAACACGGGTGAAAAGCCTGTGGCCCATTTTGTTCTAACTTCGACCCTATCATCATGACACAGGAAATTTGGGTGGATACCTCATTTAAGGAACCGAATGTATACTGATTGTAGTTTCCTTTATGTAAAGCTTTGTATGTTTGTTAAACTTTATATTTTATTTTGAGCTAGATTGTCAAAGATTAAAATAAAATCAGTTACTGAAACTTTGTGATTTTCTTAATAAGACAAAATAACTTTCTTTCCTGAAGGAACCCATCTGAAATAAAAAAAAAATCGACTTCTCATTCTAATCGCAAAAACTGTATGAAGCGGTGAATTTTTTTTATTATATTTCTATCAATATTCCTTTGGTAAAGCTGTTCAGTTTAGTGGGCTGATTCACAACCTTATGTTTAATTATCTAACCTTTTCGCTACCTAAGTAATTTAAAGTTACCCACTATACTAAAGGTTTCTCCTTTTTAAAAATAGATAAGCCTCTAACATATTGTTCAAATTCAGGTGTGGTGATCGGTTGAGAATAACACCACCCCATTTCTTTCCATGGGTGTCGTAAGAGGCGACTAAGGAAACACAAATGAGACCTGCCTCCTAGTAATCCATCCCAGGCAACGACACTTCATTTTTTTCTGAATCTGAGGTGTCGTCCTATGGTGTCATGCGGTGTGGTAGGCTCTGTAAAGGGCCGTCTGGTTCGCGACCACCCTCTTACCGAAGTCCGACGCCAAACAGCTTGCTGTGTTCCGTCGGTGCGTGGGAGTACCAGTGCCTTTATAGGCATTTTCTGGGTTAACTCGCTCCATCGTCGACCTCATCTTTGACCTTTATGGTCAAGATTGAGGTCAAGAGTTAACCTATCTTATAATTTAAAAAAAAGGTAAGTATCCTCAACTTAGGGTCTTGAATGTGTGGATTTTTTTTTTTAAATGGTACTGAGTTATATTTATGAATCGTGTTATAAAGTCAAAATCAAAAATCTAAATAGTTTGTCCTTATTATAAAGTTTCAAAAACATCGTAAAATAAATAGAACTTGCCTGCAATATAATACACATAATTATTTTCAACCTCTATAGTTTATTTTAAAACATGTTAATGGAGTAAACTGACAAGTTTGGTAATAAAACTAATTATTTGTTAAATACAATAACAGTAATATCAAAAATGAATTAGGTATGTGAGTTTCCAATGCCCATATCCATGAATAATGTAAGTTTTGTATTCTCTGCCTGCCCTGGTAGGGAAGGTCTTCAGATTCTAAACACTTAGATAAAAAAACATTGTTCTTTTCTCTACGTCTCTACATTCGAAATAATAAATTGTTGCAACATGTCCTATCGAAACGAATTCGCGCTGTATATTTTTTCTTTGCCATATTTTTTTACCAAACCGTTACACAACAGGCTGCCAGCTGAATCGAACGAGTAATGAAGCCTGAAATATTTACGGTACGTACACCAATCAACTTCAGTTCACGTAGATTTTTTTTTCGGAGGCTTCCAACGTGTGCATGAAACGTACTTCCGATAAGCTTTCCCTTTGAATGTTGTTAATATTAGTGACCAGAAAGAAAAAAACAGCTTTTCTTTTTATGGGATAGTCAGAACCAGCATTCGGTATTCTAACCAATCAATGAAGTTAAGTAACGTTTACAGGGATATGAGCCTGATGGGTGAAGAAAGTGGCTATACTTGCCACGAACACGTTAAGCCGTTAACGGTTCTGGCTGATGTCGGTTACCTGCAACTATTAAAACAAGTCAGAGGCCAAACATTCTGACACCAGGGGTAGTCAAGTTTGCTACACACTTGACAACACCTACACGATAAGAAGAAGAATACCGGACGTCTTCAAAACGTTTTGTTTTTAATTTAAAGCACCTGCAGCTCGAGCACGATGTGCTAGCGCGCGGAATACGCCAAAGTCCTATGTCAAAATGTCAACACTGAAAACGCCAACAGGCGAGCAAGCTTTTGCGCGGGGCCTCGCGCAATCAAAGTGAAGTTTCACCGTCAGCCGAGTGGCGTGCCGCGCGAGTTTGTCGCGCATCATGCTCGAGCTGCTGACCATCACATTTCTTGTATAAGTACAAGTATATATTTTTAATTAAGCCGGGTCTGTGCTATAAAGATATTGTTTAAGAAAAACCAACGATATTTTTTTCAGGAGACCTAAGGAATATATTTAAGTCCCCCAAAGGAGATTAGTATGCGAGATGCCTGTTTGCAAAATGTGCGTCTGTAAGTTTATTTTTAACAACATTAATTAAGAGTCGTCGAAGGAAATGATAAAATTTAATTTTCAACTTACATACGGCCTGCATTTTCATTTACCTATGTGAAACTTTTCAATTAAGTACAGAAACATTTAAGAGAAAAAAAAAAGAATTTTTAATATTTTATATTAAATTAAGGATTTATTCATGTTTACAGTAAGTATGACAAAATCCTAAGAGCAAAAAAATATAGCTGTGTTCAAGATGCAGGTCATTGTGGAGATCCTTGGAAAAAATATGTATGCAAATGCATTCTCCAAGTAGATATGACACGCACATTAATGTACACTTATCTTTGTCATATTTTTTGAATCCCAAAGATAAAAAAGATATTGCATTGCAAATTTTTTTCCACGAGTTAAAGATTCAAAATTTTGTCAGTGTGCTAGATGCGAGCATTTCACTGTATTGTGGACGAAAGGCTGGAAACCTATCACCACTATATAATACTCACATTCCATCTAATAACCCCCAAAATAAATGTTAAGTGTGACATCAAGTGGTTCCAGAACCACATCATGTTCTGCCTATCCGGAATGGGATTATAAGCGTGCGATTATATGTATATGTCGCAAGGAAATGAGGATATCAGGGGTTTTACGAAATCCCTAGGGATATCACGAAATCCCAGTATATGTCGAATATTCTTGTTTATTACGTCTTCTTACTAAAAATATCTAGTGATATGACAAAATAATAATATAAAGTCAGAGATATGTCATTTCACTAAACTAAATCTAGTAATAAAATAAACTTAAAAATTAACTGGCTATTTTTTATTAGAAAATAAAGTTTTAATCAACTAAGCATAATAATCTGATGATATCAGGTATTACGTGGATTCGTTCATTTGGTACAAAAAGTTTACCATGAACATAATTAATAAAACGGTTATCTTGAGTAGGGACTTTTGTTCGTATAAGGCGTCAGGAAACCATCTAAAGTGTATTGTTCCCTTTGGACTACTTTCGGCGGCAAATTACAAAGCAAGGAATTTCGAAGATTCATCCAAAATTGCTTTTATGAGATCATTAAACCGAGTAATAATAAATTTTTTGCAGTGTCATTCAGTGTTACGGCCTTTCAAATTTTCCTTTTTATCCGCATTATGGTAAGGATGAGTTACAAAATTTTTACTGTTCTTTCGAACACAATTTATAATGAATTTATATTTTACAATTAGTGAGCAATAAAATATTTTTTTAATAAAAACAAGCTTTTTAATAAAAACCGAGGATGACTTTTAATCTATGGTCAAATACCTACACTTGTTAAACTTACAAGAATCTTAAGGCAACTCTAGTAGTTGCGATATGATACTGTGACGTTAATTATGGCTTATAACATGACGAAGTTCATCTTCTGAAGTTCAAAGTAGGTACGCGGTGTAAAGTGATATCGCATATGACATGACAGGAACAATTATAACAAAAGTAGGTGTAATATGTCTGAACTACTCCAAAATTTATTATTAACCTTAGGATCAGAGTAATAAATACTAATTTCTTATTGTTTCTCGGTAATCATAGATTTTCCGAATGCACATGAATGGATCATATTTAATTGATCAACTTAAAAAGTAAATTTTCATTCTCATCATTTATTTATTTTATTTATTAAATACGAGTAAACTTTTAAAAAACCCATCATCGGGTTTTTTTTACTGTTTTGATAAAAAAACAATTATGAAAATCTGTTCACGTGAAACGGAGAAATCGGTGAACATACTTAAAAAAACCGGCCAAGTGCGAGTCGGACTCGCGCACCGAGGGTTCCGTACAAACCTGCAAGGTTTACAAAGTTCGTTCATTACGACAATCGAGTCATAACTATGGTATTTTTATTGCAAAATGAAATAAAAAATATATATTTTGTAATGTAACTAAAAATTTAAGGTTTTCGGAATTTTTCCTTTATGTGTGCTATAAAACGTTGCTGCATGCCAAATTTCAAGATTCTAGGTCGACTGGAAGTACCCTTTAGGTTTTGATTCCCTTGCGAGTTTCAAAATATGCAGCTTAAATTGCTGTTTCTTTTGATTGCGTTGACATAGAAGTTTTATTTTGTTACAGCTTAAAGGTATTATAGACCTGAGTATTTGGTATGAATTTCAATTTAATACCTCTACGCGTTTATGAGGAAATGGGTAGTAAGTTTAAAATTATTAAAAAAAATATATTATGTGATGTAACTAAAAATTTATGGTTTTCGTAATTTTTCATTTATCTATGCTATAAGACGTTGCTTCGTACCAAATTTCAAGATTCTGAGTTCACGGGAAGCACCCTGTAGGTTTTGATTCCCTTGCAAGTGTCGAAAATTTGCGGCATAAACGGCTGTATCTTTTGATTGCGTTGGCTTAGAAGTTTGATTTTTTCACAGCTTCAAGGGACCGTAGACCTGAGTAATTGATATAAATTTCAGCTTCATACCTCCACGCGTTCCTGAGAAAAAGGGTCTTGACAGACGGACGGACGGACGGACAGACGGACAACAAAGTGATCCTATAAGGGTTCCGTTTTTTCCTTTTGAGGTACGGAACCCTAAAAATAAATAAATAAACGCTACACACTCAAAGGCCCACACTAAGGTTTTCCCTTGTGTCGTGGGTCCCTTGGAACACACATAAAGACAAACACAAACACCCATGACCCGAGAACAAACATCTGCTTTTTACACAAATGTTTGCCCCGACTGGGGATCGAACCCAGGACCCGCCGATCAAGAGGCAGCGTCACTACCACTCGGCCAAACCGGCCGTCTATACATACAGTAATACATAAAAAGATACATACAGTCGAACATAGAACGTCCTCCTTTTTGAAGTCGGTTAAAAATGTCAGAAAAGTCTTATAAAATGTAACAAAGTATTTAGTCATCGTCTGTCAAAACGAAGAATGCTTTGAAAAAATCCCATTCAAATTAAGTAGGTTGTTTATTTGTGACCAGATAACATGTAGGCTAACGTCTCCCGAATAATTAAACATTAACTTAGCGCTTGGCCTGCTTTTCTTATTCATTTATTTAGATTAAATATTAATTCATTTTATGCTAAATACGGTAATAATTTCTTCAGACCTTTGCCTGAGAGAATTATTATAAGTTTTATTAATATGACCTAAATTAATTAATCTCGAGAAAAGTAGTAACTTTTTAGAGATCAAAATTTTAGTAATTGTTAAAACATTGTACTATTTTTGAATTACTACGAGTGCTTGTAGAATTCATCAATAGTAGCCTTTTCTTGATGAGTTCGTCTTATCGGCAACCTCATAATCTGCATAATAATTATACTGTTTTTTTTTACCAGCCCACATATTTCCCCACCGAGGGGCACGGGCCACCCTTCGAAACACGAAGGGGATTTAGGCCATAGTCCACGCTGGCCCGATACGGGTTTGGTGGACCGCTCGTCTTTGGAATATGAATTTTCTAGGACGGGCGGGTTTCATCACCATGTTTTCCTTCACCGTTTAGCAAGTGATAATTAGAAATCCGTACATAAATCCGAAAAGACGAATTAGTGCAGCAGGATTTGAACCCGAAACCTTCCGATTACAAGTCTGGTTCATTACCAGCTATCACTGCTCTTATTGCTCAACGCTACACAGTCAAAGGTTTTCCCTAGGAACATACACAAAGACAGGCACGAACATCAACGACTCGAGAACGAGCATCTGCTTTTTACACAAATATTTGCTCCGACTGGTGGGAATCGAACCCAAAATACTTCGATCAAGACGCAGCGTCACTACCACTCGACCAAACCGGGCGTTAAGATTGAGTTCAAAGTTTGTTAACGGAACTGTCTGTTAAAGATAGTTTTGATATTAGATTTTTTTTATTCTTATCACTTCTAAATGTTATTTACTGTCACTAACGTCATGTGTTTGTCAAACCGTTAGTTAAACAGTACAATTTTGTAACCGTGGATCGTTCTTTTACATAATTAAACCACATTTCAAGGAAAAACTCTATATTTCATTTACTACGACGACGCTTCTGGACACACCAGTGGATCAAAGAACAGGACGTCAGCACAGTCTACGGTATCAACTAAATATATTGCACAAATCCAAATGGGAATATAAAATAAGCGTTACTGCTTGGCTACAGGAGTTGGATTATAATAAAATTAAAATATGGTTTTCACATGCTAATCTCAAACACACACACCCTCACACACTCGCACAACGACACACACACACGCTACACGCACGCACACTCACACACTCAGGCACTCGCATTACAAAATCCACTTTTAATGTTAGGAGATAATACCTTATCAGATTATTTTATTATTTCAAAACTAATACAGTCTATTCTAAATGTATGGCACATTCATAAAAGTGGTATTTTTCCGAGTTGGGGAGTTACTGGTGTCCTAAAATACAAGTTTCGCCTTTGTTTAGGTACCAGTCTCCCAAAAAATCTTGTCGATTAATTAAGTGCACTTTTGTATTTAACATGGCTAGAATATAAGGCAAATTTTGTGAAAGAAAATAAATAATTTTATCATTATATTATTAACTAGCGGCAGGACCAACCTGCAGCTCGAGCATGATGAGCGACAATCTCGACCGGCACGCCACTCAGCTGACGGTGAAACATCACTTTGATTGCGCTAGGGCCTCGCGAAAAGGCTTGCTCGCCTTTTGGCGCTGTCAATGTTGACAATTTGATATAGGACCGCGGCACATTACGCGCGCGAGCGCATCGTGCTCAAGCTGCTGTTGCAGAAGGCGCCGCTGACGCGTGCACTCGCCATCATTGACCCTATGGCTACTAGAGATAGACATATTTTACTGTTCCCTGCGTGAATTCACAAAGGTTGCACTTGCACTAGCTGCACTAACATATAGGCTGTAATATTATTTATGTTTTGAAATTTAAAGATATACCACGTTGCTCAACTGTGGCTTTACTTTGGGGAACATCCTGTCAAGTGATTTGTAAGTTTTGTACGTAAATTTCAAACACAGCTATGTTAAACCACATTTTAGAGCAGTCAGGCAGCAGTTGCCAAAACCGGACGATGTCAGTATGTCAAACGTTATGTTTTCCGGGAAGGAAGGGTCCGGTCCGGGATACGGCTTTCCCTCGGTCACTTAACGGACGGAAAAATAGACCGTTGTTCTAAATTGTTTTGTATATCTCAACGTAACATTTTCAAACCCGTAATATTGTAATTTGACTAAGTTTACAACTATCGTTACTTTGTGAACTGTCCCATTTTTATTCATATTGACGGACTTTTTTCATAATATAAATGAAACTTACCTAGCTGAACCTAAAAAAACTATTTCTTGTTATAGCGGCAACAAAAATACGTCATCCGTCAAAAATTTCAACTGTCTAACTATCACGGTTCATGAGATACAGCCTGGTGACAGACGGACGGACAGCGGAGTCTTCGTAATAGGGTCCCGTTTTTACCCTTTGGGTACGGAACCCTAAAAAGATTAACCTAACCTCTCTCTCTCTCTCTCTCTCTTCTTCAACCTATGGCCACCCGATGCTGAGTGTAGGTCTCTTCCATTACTCCACTCTCTTCGATCTGCGATCTTGAGCCTCCAGTTCTAACCTAACCTAATTTATCCTAATTTAATGCAGGCGGGCCCTTACAGTTTCGTAAATTAAATTTTAAATTGTAATACTATGCAAATTGTAATATCGCGGGATTATAATTTCATCACAGTTTTTACAATTTTCCGGTGGCATATATTGTTTTATGTAATAAACATTGACAATTGTACGATCAACTCTTTGAATTCAGATATTAATAATTTTCCACGTTTAAAACGTATGAGTCACCGACTTCAATCCCAACAACAGTTCGCATAAAGTAGAAAGCGTCCCATCGTGCATTAAACTGAACCTTTGTAGAAACGTGGAAAAACAGTATTTATTTAATCTGACAATATGTAGGTATGTTTAATTTACTGCGCCGTATACTGAATCTAAAATATCCGGATTCAACAAAAAAAAAATTAAAATTAAATTTTTTTAAAACTCGTTAAACTTTTATTATGCAGATAGAAATGAAAATTCAAAGCAATCTGCCTTAGCCCATTTCTATTCAAATAATCATCAGCCTAACTTAAAACCAGTTAAACTGAATTTCGAACGACTTAAATCGTAAGATTTTCAAACAGTAAAGTTCCCCATTTACAGAATAAACTCCAGAAAATATTCCCAAGTAGATAACTCCTGAATGCAAACAGCAAACTTAATAACACTCTATAACAAACGTGTTCTCGAACAAATATCTCAATTTTCTCCTAATCTTCAAACACACAAAGGGTTATAAACGGTTTCCTTTCTCAGAATCTTCAACCTTATTTTATGTAACATAAGACTTAATATCTTCAATTACTTTGAAAAGAGAAAATGTGTGTCTGTCATCATAATGCATGCGATGAGTTCTTCGGTATATTAGGACTAAGCTTTTATGGTTACATTATAATATCCTCATATTGTGCTTTAAGTAGATTATAATACTGTTGTCTACTGTACTTTTGTTGTCTACTTGTAACTCTTTTGTTTTGTTATATATATACAGGGTGACACCGGTCAGATTTTTCTCATGGTAGATATCAGTGTCATTGATAGAATATAAATAAGAAAAACAAAACATTTTTTATTTTTAAATTATTTCAAAATTTTGTTACCCCTTTTTGACGTCTAAGGGGACTAATTTAATATTTCAGTCTCACGAAGTGGGTCGGAGAGCACGATTACCAATTTTCAAGTAAATTGAACGATATTTATTATTTTCTTTAACAAAATTTTAATCGTATTTTCATGCTTCGGATGATCTAGCTTGAAATGTTGTGTAAAAGGATAAAAAACAAAAGGATCTGTTATGTTTATATGAAATTGATGAACGTAAAATTTTATTAGTGATTAATAAGTCACCCTGTGTATGTAATGGTTGTCTCAAAAACGAGTTTATGACTTAGATTAAGTACGCTAAGAGTTTTTGGGTCTACTGGCCCTTAGGATAAGTGCCAGAGTAGCATTGGAGTATTACCAGGTAAAATATCTGATACTAGCTTTCCGCTTGCGGCTCCGCTCGCGTGGACTACACGTTACATCGTGCCCAACGGTGTAGCCCATGTCCTTTCCCAGGCTCTAATCTATTTCTGTACCAAATTTCATCAAAATCGGTTCAGGAGTTTACGCGTGAAAGATGGACAGACATACAGAGTTACTTTCGCATTTATAATATTAGAATGGATTATTCTTTGTAAAAGTTATTTCCACACCCAAAAGTTGTCAATGAGATCTTGGTTGTTAGAATTGGGGCTGTATTTTGTACCTTGACTGATTGACTGTATTATTTACAACACAAGGACTGAATTTGTTTTTTCTGACCTGTGTTGGTGTGCAATAAAGAATTATTTTATACAATTATCATAAATATATATGTTGATTGTAAGAGATAATGAAAATCTTACCGCAGAGTAAAATGTACTTTGAATCAATTGGGTAGAATCACAAATAAACCTCTGTTATAAAAGAACATTCTCCTAAAAATAAATAAATTCGTAGTTAAGTCACAAAATCTAAGACTGTAACTTAAAAGTATTTTTAAATTTTGGAAATGATGCATAAAACTTTCCACGAAATGATATTGTTGTGGTAGAACGAAAACAATATCGATAAAATGTGATGAAAACAATCTTTACAATTCAATACATGTTCGTAACAAGCGAGCCAGGTCATGTGAAATAATGATATCGCTATTTTTGGCTTTCATTGGCAGATTTATTTATTTCTCATTAACGCTGTCCAAACACACTTCACAGTGAAACGTAACCAAGTTAGTTTCAACTGCCTTCAAAGAAGGAGGATGTTCTCAATTCGACTGTATCTTTTTTTTGTATGTATGTTACGCAATAGCTCCGCCAACTGTTGGCCGATTTTCAAATTTTTTTTTGTTCGAAAGAGGATACTCCTGAAATAGTCCCATAATTTTTTTTATCGAAAATGATTCAGCGCTTTAAAAAAATACTACAAACCAGAACATCATCTATATAAATGAATGACATTTTCGTTTGTGGTTATCTGCTAATAGGCATTGTAGTCCGCAAAAACTACTAGTTATCTACTTTCTGCGAACTATTTTTTGGGATTGAAATCGGTGGCTCATACGTTTTAACCTGGAAAATTATAGCTGGAAAATTTTATGTGTCACTTTTTTTAAGTGTAATCGTAACTTAGTACTCTTTTTACGTTCAACTCGTCGCCACCAAGTCTTAGTATTGTCAAGGTACACACTGCAGCACATCAAGCTGTAAATGTTGACATTGACGTCATCCTCATCTCGCTCGTAATACCGCCGGCTTTCGTAGTACAAAGGGTAACTTGACGCACTGGTGTACTGACAATATTTGTTTACTCGTGTGAAATACTGGATTAATGGCCTATAATCAGACATTAACGAGTGACCTTTTGCCTTTCTCATGAGAAGTATTAACCTAATATAACGTAGTAAATGACGGCATAATGCCTATGAACGGCAGAGGCTTATCTTGAAGTGGTTTTTATAGGATGGATGTTATAGGATGTTATGTTGTAGTTTATGTATGTATGTATGTATGTAAATCCTTTATTGTACAATAAATATTCTTACAGGAGGAAAATATGGTACTTAAAGTTAGAATACATCCAAGGTACAAAGGCAGACTTATCCCACTAGGGGATCTCTTCCAGTCAACCTAACGAACATTGAGAAGAAATCTTGATGAGTAGGCGTAAAGTACAAAAAGGATTAGAAAAATTAATAGAATAGATACAGAAAGACAAATAAACAATGAAGAACTATAAAATAAATAATAAAATAATTAATAATATTAATTGTATATAAAATAAATAATAATAAATAGGACCTTTTTATAATACGAAAACGGTACTGCAAAATTTTATTACCATTGCCGCCTATGCAGTAGTGATACTAGAAGCTGGGAACATAGAAGGCAATGGTAATACAAATTCTGTCATGCCGTGCCGTGCCGTTCGATTTATAAAAATGCCCATACAATACTCACTCACCTAAGTCTTGTAATGCGGCTACTATACTTTTTTTTAATGATAACACTAGCTTTCCGCCCGCGCCTCCGCCCGAGTCCAAATTTTTTTCAAAATAAAAAGTATCTTATAAATCTCACGGAGCCCGAGACCTTTCCAACGAATGCAAAACCGTGGAAATCGGTTCGTGCGTTCTGGAGTTATAGCGTCAGGAAGGAAAACCCGACTTATTTTTATATAGTAGATGTTGTGCACACGGCACCACATCAGGCTATACATGTTGACCTTGACGTCGCTCTGATCTTGCCCGTAATATAGCGCCGGATGTCGTAGTGCAAATGAGTAACCTGACGAACTGCTGTCTGTACATACTGAATATCCTCCTTCGATTAGATGGACAAACATAAAGAGAGACCACAAAAAAGCGCGATTCCCCGAAAGGAAAACCCAAGTTCTTTTTTTTTATAGATAATGGGTTTGCTCTTGACCACGATCTAGCCCAGAGGCGGAGATGTGGTCGAGGATGTAGCAAGCTTACCCAGAAGATGCCTATTCACTCGAACTTTAAAGAGATTCAGGTTAGATGTGCCCGGAAATACGACGCAGGCAGAGAATTCCATTCCTTAGCGGTGCGCAATATACTTAAAAGATGAAGAGAAGCGCTCAGTACAGATCCGAGGAATTACCCGGCGGTGCGTCTGGACGTCCGGTAGAAGAAAGGGGCAGGCGGAATGAGCTCGTGCAGCTGATGAGCACACCCCCCGAAGTACCTACATCTTGTAAAAAACACGCAGGCAAGAAAGTGACTCAGCGCAGGAAAGTGAGAATCCAACCTCAAAGAATGGGATCAGAAGAAGGAAAAGAAGACTAAGGTCCATATTACAGAACGCGACTCAGACTCCGATCTATATGTATGTATGTATGTAAACTCTTTATTGCAAACTCTTATAGACTAATACAAAAGATACATAGATGTGCAAAGGCGGACTTATCCCTGAAGGGATCTCTTCCAGTCTACCTTAGAGATGGCAAGAGAGAAACAGATGTGGTGCGGGTTACAACGCAATAATGTTTGCATTACTACCAATTAATTAATGAATAAAAAAAAAAAAAAAAAATAAGAAACTAACATATGAACCTATTTTTCTATACCTGAACAGCAGGCGTCTTTTCATTTTGATAGTGAGAGAAAGAGAAAATGAATACTTAAGAATAGATCAAGACTTGAGTCTCCTTCTGTAATACGGGCCTCAGACTTTTTTACAAATACTTAAAATTACAATAGAATTTTCAACTATTTTTGTTAGGCGGGAATCAAACCCACAACCTTTACTTTAGCAAGCAAGAATATTACAAACTGGCCGTAACATAGAGTAGACAACGCTACACACTCAAAGGCTCCCACTAAGGTTTTCCCTTGTGTCGTGGCTCCCTCGGAACATACACAAAGACAGACACGAACACCCATGACCCTAGAACAAACATCTGTTTTTAACACAAATATTTGCCCCGACTGGGAGTCGAATCTAGGACCCGTCGATCAAGAGGCAGCCTCGCTAGTACTCGACCAAATCGATGTTTTTGACTATTTGTGCTGAGCGGGAAGGGAACTTGTAACCTGTAGATTAGCAGGTAAGATTATTACCAACTATTAGAACGTAAAATTTTATAGAATGAACAAAAATAGTATCCAGACAAAGTAGGTATTATGCAAATAGTTTCCCTTTGTTACATTGTATAGGTGCATAGTAAAAAACCGGCCAAGAGCGTGTCGGGACACGCGCATTGTAGGGTTCCGTAGCAGCATGGTTCAAATATGCAGCTGGCTCCTTAATTCTACGAGCATATGGACGGTTAAATCGCTAATAATGTCTAATAAAAACGAGGTCATAAAGAAAGAAGGTAACTAAAGGAGAAATGTAGATTCCAGCGCCACAAGGAAAATGAAAAAAAAAATCATCTGTTTAATAACCACCTCGCGTGGATGCAAATGGTTGTATAAAAACTGTTTACATTACGTATTCATTTAAAACGGGTGTACTATCGTTACGGTCGTAGTTAGAGATGAAAGAGACTGTCTTTTAAGGCTTATTAAAAAGACTCGCCTCCATCTTACAGGACTTGACTCTAAAATTAAGACTGAAAGTTCGAGTTTTTATTAATAAGACTTAGTAGTTTATTAAAAGATTAAAAACTGAAACGACTCGAGTTGTTTTCAAAATACTAAAAGACTTAAACGACTCAAGTTCTTTTATGTAAAAGGGATCGCACCGCAGTTTTTGTGTGATATTAAATATTTCTTTTGTAACCTATCAACCAAAAGGAATAATTCACGCCTAAACCTCTAAATACATTTTGATAACATTTGACAAAGAGATAAAATGAGATGTTTACATTCTATCAACACATACCTTACGACTGTCGACTTCCCAGATAATGAGTCGCCAGTCTTTTAATTCCTTTTACAATGCAGTTGCTCGGAAATGGCCCCGTAACATGGCCACGGAGTGTACGTTTACGTACCCCATAAAACACATGTCATGTTATGTAATTTTGAAATGAGAAGAAGATTTTGAAAAGAAAAAAAATATTTGAACTAATGAACAAATAAACCATTTTTCATATACCAACATTAAACTTCAATGGCTATTCTGTGATCCAGTAAAGTTATTTTTTTTATTAAATGATGAATAAAAAGTAAGCAAAAAGTGAATAAAATACTGACAAAAATGTATGACGCAATAAAGAGTAGCTGATTTGATAATTTAGTTACCCTTTTGACAAGTGAGAGTTTTATCTTTTTTATAAAGCTTCATACTGACTGTATAGAATGACAGCAAAGAGTTTTTATGTCTGACAAAATAATTATTTCTGACGAAAATCTTAATTTTCAGTGAAATAAAACATAAAAGTAAATAATTTATTTTACTTTTTCAATAAAACAAATCTGATTTTTAACAAATAGTTGAACTATTTAATAATTTCTGTAGGAGCGATTGGCATTTTATTTACTTAGCCTTTGCCTCATAACTGTGGAAAAATATTTTGCTCGCCATTGTTTTGCCCGCCATTTGAAATTATTTGTTCAACAACATTATTTTTGTGTTATAAAAATGTTAATTCCTTAATGTTTTGTGTTTAATTGTAAAATATTAGTGCACATTGTTCAATTGTAACACGTTTTCAGTGAATATTGATTGGAAATACTATCTTTTAAGAACTACTATACGATGTAAGTTTTTGACAACATTTTTTTTAAGTTTCCTCGGCTACTGCATTGTAAAACGTTGAACAATATACGTGCCTTAGGTAATGTGTAACTGGAGCCCTAATTAAAACACTCGCTTCGCTCGTGTTTCAAATGGGCTCACGTTACACATTACCTACGACACTAGTATCGTTAATAACTATAAGCTGTTTAAGTAACAGCTCAGTTTTTTACGTTAAAAGACTACAAAAGTTAGTTTTATGACTAAAGGTTGGGAACTACAAGACTGAATCAGTCGCGAGGCGTCAAAAATAAGGTGAGTCTTTATTAAAAGCCTTAAAAGACTGAGTATCTTTCATCACTAGTCATAGTCGATGTTAAAATCTCCAAATACTATAGTATAAGTATTAAAGAGTTTATAGTTTCAGAAATAACTTTAGTTTTTGGTCTAAACACTACATAATTAAATTATAAAATTCGCGAGCGAAGCGAGCGAAAATTTTTTTTTTTTTTGCGACAATATTATTAGAAATAATATAGACCTGCTGATAAAATTTCATTTTCGTAATTAACACCACCAAAACCTATTTAACGACACCTAAAATGTCAATATGTTACAGCCTGGCTTTTGACCTCGCCTCACTTTTAGTATTGAACCTTGTAAACATATTCTTATTAATTCCAAAAACGTTTGGCACTTGGTCGACTATCACTCGCATACTTGAAAGGCCAACTTATGTGTGATAGTTTTTCTTTTAATTTCGTTGTATATTCTACCAACGAGAATTTTTTATCATTTTTAGACACAACCGTTTAGCTGGTAGAGGGGGGGACACTAACTTTGGTTTTGGGCTAAATACAACAGAATGGAAGTATTCAATCCGCGAGCGAAGCGAGCGCGAATTTTTTTTGACTAAAAAAAAAATTTTTTATAATTTTTTTTGCAACAAAAGTATTGTTAGGAATAATTTCGAGCTGGTGCTAAAAAGCAGGTCGCGTGGCGATTGTGTATTATTTTGTTGTCATTTTCGTAATTAACACCCCCAAAAACCTATAACGACACATGAAATGTCAATATGTTACAGCTTGGCTTTCGACCTTGCCTCACTTTTAGCGTGGAACTTTGTATAGCAGTAGTTTTGGATTAGGCTGAACTTCGTCGTAAATGCTAAATGCTCGTGAAATATTTAACATTTTTTTTCATTTTAAAAATTAATTTTTCGCAAACGGACTGCTGAATCGAAAAACGTTCGTAGTAAACCCCTTCTATCTTTTAAAAAACTATCCTATGACATCCCACTCGATGATATCGGCGAGAAAAAAAAATCCATCGCCCTTTCACATGTATGGGAAACACCCGAAAATTCTTTTTTTACAAAATTTTATTTTTTCTATTTGTCGGCGCAATTAATATGTATGAACATGCCAAATTGCAGCTCTGTAATACCAAGGATCTAATATTAGTAAATATATTCTTATTAATCCCAACAATGTTTGGCACTTGGTCTACCATTACTCGCAAACTTGAAGGACCAACTTATGTTTTTTAGTTTTCCTTTTAAACTTGATGTATATTCTACCTCTGTGAATTTTTCCACATTTTTAGAAACAACCGTTTAGCTGGTAGAGGGGGGGGACACTTGTATTTGACAAAAATTTTCACTTTAAAAATTTATGATTCGCAAACGGAGTGCTAAATCGAAAAACGTTCTTAGTAAACCCCTTCTATCTTTTAAAAAGCAATTCTATGACACCCCACTCGATGATATTGGCGAGAAAAAAAAAATTATAGCCCTTTCACGTCTATGGGAGACACCCGAAAAAAATTTTTCTTCTAAGGTTTTACTCTACAGTTCTGTTGGCGTAATTAATATGTATAACCATGCCAAATTTCAGCTCTGTAATACCAAGGGTTTCTTAGAAAACCCGCGGACAGACGGACAGACGGACAGACGGACATGGCGAAACTATAAGGGTTCGTAGATTACTACGGAACCCTAAAAAACTGAAGAGCTCGACCCAATTTGTGAAAATCTGTAGTGGGAGTATCGACATGTGCTTGTGTATACTCTATTCAGCTAGAAAAGCACACTCTAGCCATTGTCACAGGTCAGGGGCTAATGAGACATCCTGTTTGTTCTCCCCACGAAACAGGGGGAAAATATTTTCTGCATGTAAGAAGAATGCAGTTTAAAAATACTTTAAGAACATATTTTTTTTAATATTTCAACAGATCTTTATTTACGTACCATATTTAAAAGATTTTTATTTAATCACCTCGCAGACGAAGGTTTCAAAATAAAGTAAATTTTTGGTAGGTACTTCATAGTTTTATAACATTATTTAAGCCTTTATCTGTTGAAAACTGTAGTAGCCAATCAAACGTGACTTTCAAAAGATTGAAACAAAGTGCAAGCATGAGATCTTATGTTTTAAAATAATATCTCTTACTGCATCAGGCTTGCTGGAAGAGATCACTGTTAGTGATAATCCCGCCTTTGTAAACCTTTTCTTTTTTTTAGCATCCCATATACATAATTTAAAGGCAATAAAGAATATATCATTGCAAGGTTATCCAAATTAAACGCTTTTAAGTATTAAAATTCAGTTGTAAAATTTGACCCGAACCAACATACTTACATTGCATTAGTTAAAAGCTTGTAACTTGTAAAATAGTGACTAATAAAGCACCGGTAAACAGCTGATCAATCTTTTCATCAAAGTATATCAAATAGTATAATTATTGATAGGATTACAGATCTAATCTGTCTGTAATCGCTGACTAAGCCAATTACAGCGGTTTCCACATGAAGGAATATTAGTGGAATGCTGTCAGTGAACGCTGTATGTGTTTTAATAACCTTGATAGTGTTCTCTGATTGATCATAAAAACTTTATGAAAGCGTAAGTAACAATTAGGTATCAAAAAGTTTTACAAAGTCACTTGAAAGTTAAAAGAGGTCGTGTGGGTAGACGAAACTTGAATAACTCTAAAAATGACTAAAAATGTTGTATAAACCCCGAAATTTATCGCTTTTCGCTTTTATATAGCTGAACCAATTTTGAACAAATATAGCTAAGAACTATCTCGATTACGTCAGCTTTTAAACAAAAATCGCATCAAGATCGGTCCATTTATTTAGGAGCTACGATGCCACAGACAGAAACATAGGTGCCCACGTCAAATTTATATATTTTTTTGTTGGAGGTAAATGAAAAATGAAAATGTTTCTCATATTAAATCGGTAAGTTTGTCATCGAAAGAGATGTTTTACAGTACTGCTGGAATAGTCTGTCTTAGTCTATAAACTAGACATATCCAAATATGAAACTTGATGCTTCAAGCCTGGCAATGCTTTAGAATAAATTTCTTGAAACGGAAAAAGTAAAAAATATTAAACTTACTTTAGCCGTAGTATTTATTATACACAACGAAAGAAGTCGCGAACGGAATGATAGTGATGTAGGTAATAATTGTACCTATTATAATAGCTATTTAAGAGACAAACTGATGCAGTGATGTTAAGCCCATCGGACTGGAAATATAGGTAAATATAAAATTTCATTCAAATCGAAGTTCAGTTAGTGCATTTATCGGTCCAAAACGCACAGTAAAAGCACCAAAATACTAAATAATTGATGTGTGACGGCGATAAATAAACTCTATTCAACTCGTAATGCAAATTCTAATACATTAAGCGGTGCAAAATGATAGAGGAATTAATGATGCAAATGTTAAAGCATCATTTAAATTACAAACTCATTACAGTAAATGTCAAATTCAGTTGATTCATTGAAATCGTGCTCCTCGTTATAAGTTTATGACCAAATGAAATAGAAATCTTTTTAAAGCATCATAATTTATAATCATATTTTATCACTAAGGAAAGTTACAGATTTGAAAACTAAATGAACCTGTTTCTTTATTGAATTCAAAATTGAATTTTTCCTTTCTGTGCGTAGTGTAAAACTTAAATCATCTTACTTACACTTACATTTTTTTTAGATAGAAACTTAGATCATATATATATGATCTAAGGATAGAAAAGTATCCCTCCGTTTGATTATATGATTTCAGACTACCAGCTAATTGTCAGAGAATCATTTACTTACACAAAAACGATTTCCATAGAAGACATCAGTAGCAAAACAATTTAGTAGCCATTTACATAGTATTCATTACTACAGAATTAAACGGCTTTATTTAGCTTGCCCTGTTTGTTTTTTTTTTTTTTTTACACAGTAGACGTTAGTACAGAAACTATTTACTCAATAGACATCAACTCAGTGGCCATTTTTGAGAGCCAAGTTCCAAAACCAACCAGGTTTAGTCAAGTTGACCGTTCACTTGGTTATACCTACACAAAGTTTTCTGATCAAATAAAATTGAAGGTATAATTGTTAGCTTGTTCGGAACAAGCTTGAGCATTCTCTCGATAGGTGCGCTGTAATTGCGAGTCTCTTGAACTCGAACAAACAATCAGCGTCGAACGGTTCCTTTTCAGTCCATCGAACTACAGTATGGCCACTTATAGCAGGCCCTTCCTCTCAAGCTTTTGTGGTCGTGGCTGTTTGATAACCGAAAACTTTACATATCGACAGAGAAAAACCACTTGGAACATTAATGAAATACCAAATCTACCAAATCTTAACACAATTTTTAGGTGTTGTTAGCAATGGCAAAATAATGTTGATCTGGTTAAGTGATTTACTACGACTTTCACACCAGCACAAATACAAGCAGTCCCACAAACGAGGTACTTTAGGTAGAGGTTTTTTTCCACGCTTGTGTGCGAATAAATTCGTTGTTTACAAACCAACTAAGAATTAGCTACTGGATTTTTTCAACAAATCTCATTGACTGAAAACAGCAATGTGTGACAATGAGTATATAATACACTACATGTGTGACAGATTGAAAACATGTCCATTCTGTCAAAAACATGGCACATTCACTCTAAAAAAACATAGATTGTGCCAGCTGCCAACTCACGCAAGGCATACCGTAAGTGGACGTTATGAGAGTTTTGCTCTAATATGGGCAAAAGGCTGACAAACCTATCCCAACAAAACTCGTCTTTCATCTTATATCAAAAAAATATGTTTATCAACCACGGCGTTGAGTTTTTCAAGAACCAGATGGTGCTCTACCGTTAGAAAGAATACGAATGAATCATGATGACATGTATTATTTGGTGTTTTGTCCCCAAATCGGGTTAGGTTCCCTTATTTCATCGATTTCAAACGACTAAGAGTACTTCAACTATGAACTCTTTCTTCTATAATCATTTTGGAAGAAAAACGTAACATAGGTAATTTATTTCTTTATGTTATCTATTTCTAGTATATTTATACGTCTATGGGTGAAGGCCGCTGCAAATCGACGGGAATAGAATCAACGCGTCAGCTGCAAAAGCTTCCCCGATTGATGAAAGATTGATGTAATTTAAAAAGTAATTTGAAATCTAATGCCTTTTTACCAGAGCCTCAATAGAATATGATTTAGGTACAGGCGATGTTTTGAATAAATCTCTGTAAAAGTTATAGTTAAGAAACTTTTATAAAAATTGTTCATCTCAGAGCAAATGCAAGCAAAGTTTCAAAGCCTTTAATTGCATTTGTATTTGTGTCTCTCTAGGACCAAGTATAGAGAGAGATACTTGGTCCTAGGTGTCTCTGTTGTTTCTACATTTTGACATTTTTACAACTGTCACACCTTTTGCAAAGTCAAGTCCGATTTTTTCTAACATAAATCGACGTGACACTGGCAGTAATGTACTGTTGGACGGTTGCCACTTAAAAAAATGAAAATAAAAAAATAAATGAAGAATAATGAAACAATTATTCTTTACAACATAAAGAACTTTTTACATTATATATGGCTTTTGTTTAAAATAAAATGTGGAAATCTGTTTCTCAACTCCATCTAGCTCTCGGCTTTTCGTTTTCTGATACAGAAATATAAAAAAGCAAATATACCACATATAAAAATAAGGCCCAGTAATCTTTACTTACATATATATATGATATATAATACTATAAACGCGAAAGTTTGTATGTATGGATGGATGGATGGATGTTTGTTACTCTTTCACACTCAAACGGCTGGACCAATTTTGATAAAATTTGGTATGGAGGTAGCTGACACTCTGAATTAACACATAGGCTACATAATTTTCCCAAATTCCTACGGTAACGAAGTCCCGGGCGGAAAGCTAGTAAAACACATAAACATCGCAATGGAAAAACAGTCCCGTTGTTCCCCAAGTAATGGCGTAGCACAATTGCAGCGTTGAATTTGGGCACATTTACGGCGAGCAATCTATCCCGACAATACCCTACTACTTACGGTCTTGAGTGCACTATTGTTTATTTTTTCTAAGTTCTTCATAAAGTCTTCTGTCTTACCGCTTAACAATCACAAATTTTGTAACAGTTCACTTTCAAACAATATTCCTTATAGTTAACCGCTTTCGCTTCTATGATCTGGATAACTCATTTCAGAAAATTTATTAAATGTCATAAAAAAAATTACAAAAACTAAACACTAGTGCAAACCACATGAGATAGGGTACCGTACTGTTACATGCACCGGTAGAATGAAGACATTTTACAAATTACCGAGCTGTCGAAACTAAACTACTTTAATATTACAGCCAAAGTGGTCAGTTAAAATTGTTGATTTATAGCTTCCACCTCATTATTCTATCTGTCTATGTAGATTTGATTCCATCTCCAACCACGTCACGCGTAGATTGCTAATGTTCGCTTCGTAATCTATATCTATACATATTATAAAGAGGAAAGATTTGATTGTTTGTTTGTTTGTATTGAATAGGCTCCGAAACTACTGGACCGATTTGAAAAATTCTTTCACCATTAGAAAGCTACATTATCCCCGATGGACATAGGCTACATAATTTTCCCGAATTCTTACGGGAACGAAGTCCCGGGCGGAATGCTTGCCGTAAATAAATAATCAAATTTTTTTAGGACACAGAAGCGCTCGTAGTTCAGTGGCATTCGTTGATCTGAACCGAATCTATTAATCAATGGAGGTTGAATGACAATGATGACCATTTTACCCATTCAAGTGGTGAAATTGAAGACCATTGAAAACTTCTGCATTTTTGACCATTCTTGCTATTTCATAGTTTCACTTAATTCAGTTACCTAGCCCAGTTGGTAATGAGAGCCAGACTTGTAATCCGAAGGTCGCGGGTTCAAATCCTGGTACGGGCCTGTACCACTGAATTCGACTTTTCGGATTTATGTACGGATTTCTAATTATCACTTGCTCAACTGTGAAGGAAAACATCGTGATGAAACCCGCTCGTCCAAGGAAATTAATTTTCGAAAGACGAGTGGTCCACCAACTCGCATTAGGCCAGCAGCGTGGTGGATTATGGCCTATAAATCCCCTTCGTGTTTCGAAGGGAGGCCCGTGCCCCTCGGTGGGGATGTATATGGGCTGGTAAGAGAAGAGCGGTTACTTTAATTAAAAAATAACTATGTCAAATCCACTTACTTGTTAATACATTTTCTCTGACACGAATATTCATGAGAGGATTCTGAGTTCATACAAAGGAGCAGCGAGTACAAAGTTACTATAAAGTGCACTATTGGGAGAGTTTAATAAGGAGGAAATTACACGAGTTTCTCAGTAAGTTAAGGAGTTAACTAGTCTTTTATGAAGGTGATTCTGTCACGGAACTTTGTTAAAAACGACGCAAGGGGTTGACCACAAATGCTATGGAATCCGTCAATTTAGCCATGTGACGGTGAGGATTAGTGGTATGAACAAGGGTAAAATGGGAAACAATAATGCAAAAGGGTAATAACCCGCTAGAATAGCTAAAATTTTTAAGGCATCCCGCAAAATATTTTTTCATATCGATTTTTTTCCTCACATCACCGAGCTTATAATTAATTCAATTCAATACAGCAAGGTAAAACAAACCTGTCCATGTGTTAATTAAAAGTTGATGAAACTACATTAAACAAGGTAGATTATTTTGCAAATTTTCATCAAATTCTGAGGTGACAATGATAAAATATGAAAATGACAACAGTGGACTTATTTCACGCGCGAAGTCGTAGCAAAAGCTCGCAATATTTTGGTGCTAAAAAATTGCGTTATTTCGCTCCTTTATAGGACTGTTAGTATTCCGGTTAGGTCGACAAGGAAAAATGATAAAAGAGAAAAAGATACATAAATGATACAGATAGTACCATGTGTCTGTGTTAAGCTCACTTTTACAAAGCAACATTAGATACTTTCACATTTTATCTTTTGTTTTTTTAAAGGTTTTTTTTTAGAAACATAGTGTATCGGTACGTACAGTGTGGGTGTGTTATAAATTTAGTTATGTTTATGTAATAGTTGAGTAAATAAATAATAATAAACATTAACATTTATACACACGTAAAAAAATTTTACCCCTCTTTTTGTCGGGGGTTAAAAACAAATGTTTTTTTAAGTGAACTTAGTCCTTAAAAATTATTATTTTTTGATTATTGAAGTTTTAGTTTTACAACTAAAAATTTATTCAGTAGAATGCCAATATCTTTAAAAAAATATCTAAAGTTACTGGTTTACGTGATAATATTTAATACTTTTTGTAGTGATTTATGAAAGAATTGATAGCATTTGTTGTTATTATTAATCGTAAGTTATGTTAAAAATTCATGTAGTAAAATCATTCAATTAAAACTAATGAAAGTACAAAAAGATATTTTTACAGTAACGTTAATGCAAAATGTGTTAATTTAAATACTTCTAATTTATATTTTAAATTAATTCTCCTGATTGTTATTAAAGTTAATATAAACTCTAAGAAAGAAATTATTGAAAACAAGAGTTGAAAAATAACGTAATTTTGTTTAATGTATGCAAATAAACAAAAACATTTCATGGAATTGTTTTTCCTCCTATTAAATTAACATTTTTCATTTCCTTACCTTCTTGAATAATTTATATGAAAATTATGTTTTGCGTGAGGATTTTTTCCGCACGTGTATTGCTTTACTTATTATTAATTACTTTTAAAGCTAAAACCTGTTATTTTCTAGTTTGATTGTAAACGCCATAAACACGCGATTTCTGCGAACATTAAGTTGCAAATTATCTACCAACTGAACATTTAGTTGGCGATGGCGCCGGTAGTCAAAACATCCATCATCAAAAGTATGAAATTTAAAAAGTTCTAAATTTGGCCATCTGAACTTAAAAGAGAAAATACTAAGTCCATGATCTGAACAGATAAAATTGACACCATTGTCTTCCACCGTCATTGAGACGCCATTGACTATAGGAATAACCGCTCAGTTGATTGGGCAGATTTAGAGAGGCGCTCTCAAAGTGATGGATAGACTTTTGACGTGATACGCTGTATTAAATGTGGTAAATATAAGAAAATAAAGTACCTATACATAAAATTACCTTATGTATAGGTACTTATTTCCTTATATGTTTTTTTTTGTTGTTTTATTTTTGCCCTTTTCATGAACTCTGGATTTCTTATCTTCGTTTCTTATTTTCTTATCTTTATTTTTGTCTGGAAAAACTGTTGTATTTTTTTCGGAGTCTTGTTTGGCAAGCGGTCGAGGGCGGACGTCCCTGCACGTGCTCTCCTGTTATCCCAAACGTTAACGAAGTTTACGACACCCGCGCCCGCGCCTTTGTTCCCAAGTTCGGTCGGCTATTGTTATACTGCGTACCTACCGTTTGCATTTTAATACTGTGACTTAAGCGACAGATCATATTGAAAAGTTCTTAGTTTTATCTAGCCTCTATAGAATAACTCGTGACTCACTTAACTATATCGCGACTAGTGCCTTTTGTACCCCATATAATAATATCAGTGCATTCCGGTTCCACTCGGTAATACCTACGTCGCGCATCCACACATCCAGTGTAGTTGACAGTGGAACTTATTAACGACGGCCAAGACACAGAAACTTGAGCTAAGAACAGTGCGTTACACGCGCAACACCTTGAGGAAGGCGGAGAACCTGGTGAGCTCGTTCCATTGTAAAACATTTCTAGCCAAAAGGTATATTTTTTTTCCAGCATCAACTCACAAGGCGATCCGTTCCAGCAGCCTTTTGGATATAATAAATTTTTTTTTCAGCATCAACTCACAAGGCGCCGATCTAACCGACATAATTATTATTGCAACTTGTAGGACCCGCAGCATACCGTTTAGTGTTCTTGACCGGCGCTCCATATTCTTAAACCTAGCTTAACAATCCGGATAGGTGGTTACCTCTTAATTTACCCTATCTACACCTTACTCCAGCTTGAAAATCTAGGGTACTAGGGAAATACGTAGAACGGCAGCTAGTGATTCACTCAATTAACGCCTAAATAAAGGAGCTCGCCATAGAGAACTTAAGAATAAAATTTGAATACACTTTCATTTGCAATTTCACGCGCGTTGGACAGCACGACACCTAAACTAATTGAATATACACAGTAACACAAAATGACCCGTTGCGTCTCGCGATACAAGTTTAGGTCTCTTACGAAACGCTAAAACTGAAATCCATTAGCAGTATTGTGTGCTTCAAAGACATTACTACAATAAGCCACCTGACACACTTATAACATAATATATTATTCGCATAATAAATTTGTCATATCTTACTGATATACCATACGAATCACTAATCACTTAGCCAATCGTAAAACATCGCATAGGAATCGCTCAACTTGGGAACAATACCAACCTTATTTTACTAAGTGCGTTTTTTTAATTTAAAATAATACCGACTAAAAGCAAGCAAACGACCGAAGAACCATTAGTTTGCCTAAGTTTTACAATAGGGTATAGAGAAAAGAATAATAAAACAACAATACTATATCGGAGCCTGGGAAACGAAAGCTCATAAAGTTATATCCTGCTGTCTTTCAACTTGATGCGCCCGACAACTTTATAATTTTTAAAACTACTAAACAAAAGACTCCACAGTCATTCGGTCAACATCTGGCTGACAGCAACCACCCGAAAACTATGGCAAGCCAGAACAATACAACCTTTTTTTTTTAAATGCATCGAAAAAGACGGCAACTGCTTATACAGATCCATATGTAACCAAATAAATATTACGTTTTACCTAACGTTTGACCACGCAATGATTAGGAAGGATCTAGCAACCTACGTGTCTGAAAACCGGCACGACCCACAAATAGAACTAGCACTACTTAATAACCTCACGGACACAACGCTTAGCATGGAACAATATATTAACCAACAATTCCAGGATGGATTCTGGGGAGGGGAAGATATATTAATAGCAGCTTCGGAATATTATAGGGCTAACGTCCATGTTTAAAACGAAAATCTATTGGAGCCACTCATTTATAAGCCCCGTGATGCACCAGTACCCGGAAACATCTATTTACACTTCGGAAACAACCATTACAGAAGCTTGATACCCACCGATCAAGGAGCTTTATCCAATTACGAAGATGAGAATGTTTATGATAAATGTAGTCCTGCTACAAAATCACACTTGCAAAAAGAAAACGATGGAAAACTCTTTTTGCAATCCAATGAAACAATACCCGCCACGTTTGATAATCAATGTCACATTTCTACAGATTGCACCGGCCAGCGTCTAATTAGGTCATCACCGCAAACACAACACGATGTACCTACCCCCTGTACAAATTTAAGAACCGGCACATGGAATGTAAGAGGCTGTTCTAAGCTAAAAGATAGACACCATACCGATCAAGAACTGTCGAATCGACAGATAATAATAGCGGGACTTCAAGAGACACACATGGCATCAGGAACTTTTGAATCAAATAACTACCACTGGATTCTTGGGGGCGGTAAACGCCCAAGGGAAAAAATAGGAATCGCCATTCTTATATCAAAAACGACTCAATATAAAATAATTTCAACCCATCGTAAAGGATGTAACACTCTAGCAGTGCACTTAAAGATCAAAATCGCTACAACCGACAGTCCAGTAGAACTTTCCATTAGTACCACCTACGTCCCTTCATCATCACGCTCGTGTTTGTCTCAAATTGGAATTTTGATTCACCAAAAACCTAAAAAAGCATATCCGGTTATAATGGGTGACTTCAACGCACATATAGGCAAAAACGACTCTAAACAATGCACCTCTAAAAGAACCGGAGAAAACTTATACCACAAGCATAGCAACTTTAACGGCAACTTACTTTTAAGTTTTTTTGAACAACACGAGTTAAAACTTAGCAAGTTTGGATGTAACACCTTTAGCAGTTCACCTAAAAATACAAAATGCTACAATTAACAATCCAATAAAACTTATCGTCACTTCTCACGTCCCAACATCATCAAGCACATGTCTATTCCAGATTGCTACTTTACTACGCCGGAGACCTAAAAAAGCCTATGAAATTATAATAGGAGACTTTAACGCACACATAGGCATTAACTTTACAAAATAATGTAAAAGGATCGGGAACAACCTCTATCACAAAACAGCAATTTAAACGGTTATTTGCTTCTAAGCTTCTTACAACAGCTCAATTAAAAACTAAGTAATACTTGGAGAAGGCCCTCGTGCTGGACTACTTGGTTTCGTGGAAACCAACATTCGCAAATTGATCATATTCTAACAAGTGTTAAGAAACCCGTATTTTTCAACTACGTTGTAGGAGAAAAAGGAAAACTAATAAACACAGATCACAAATTACTTTGGGGATCGATAGAAACCCCAGCTTTCTTACTTCAAACACCAAGATACTGCAATTAATATGGCATTTAACTATAAGAAATGCTACTAGGTATATGAACATTTACAAAGGGAATTCGTACAACACAAATTCCAAGGACTGATAGCCAATAAGATTAAAGTCTTACAAGAATCAAATACTTCCGCTCACACCCATTCAGACAAATTAGAAGTTTCCAATTGGAATGCTAGCTGGACTGATATCTACAACATACTCAAAGAAGCAGCTCAAGAACTACTGATGAAACCAACTCCGAGATCCCGCGAAAATTGCAGTCTTATTTATAAGATGCCTACAATGACTTATGGGCTCAATGTGGCAACATTAACCAAGTGTAACCGATCGAGATTAAGAAAATACGAAAGACAATTTTTTAAGGAAATGCTCAATGTATCAAAAGATTTCCACGAAATACAACAAAGCAAAACAATAACGAAAATCATAAAAGTACGTAGAATTTCATACTACGGTCACATAAGCAGACGCCGGAAACCACATCTTCTACGCTTATAATTATAAGGAATATAGGAGAAAAGTTGGACGTCCGATCTTCACTTGTAGGGACCCCCTAAACCGAAATCGTATTGGAAAACGATTGCTGCAGATCGACAAAAAATAAAATAAGAAGCCGAGAATATATACAATGTTACAGAGACTGACATTGAAACGAAACCCGAAGACTTAGGTATTCTACTTCCAACCACATAATCAAGAATAAAAACAGTAAAATAGAAGATAAAATGAAGACACGTCGGTCGGAAGAAGAAACAATCCAGGACCATCAGTTACAGCAGCTCTATTCCCGCCCATTTATATATCACACACCAAGTATAGAATCTATCCTCCTTACGTTGGCTCGATGCTGGTATTCTTGTCGACTCACCTTTCCTATCCACTCCACATCCTGCTGCATCAGCCCCATACAGTCACAGACTCTATCTTATGGTGCCCCGTCGACCATTGACCGCGGCGATAGACAGATCGACTGTACTAGTTGGTATGAATGTCGGATCACTCAATCCATTACATTTCTGAAATGTAGCATGAATAGTGGGATTTGTGCATTCGTGCCACAGTGGCCAGACCGAGGTGATTATCGTCGTTGAGTCTTTGTGGCAGAACTGCTGGGCGGGGTGGCCATTGTAACGGTAACGGTAACGGTAACGGGAAAAACTGTTGTATTTTTTTCGTGTTTTCATTGGTACTTTGACACTGATAGAATCATTGTCACCAAGGCGATGGATCGCCATTAAACTAAAGAAGTCAAGTCGAGTACCTACACGATAAGGAAAGGAATATTACTCAGGACTATAATCTGATATGACTGTGACGATAACTCGATTTGTGTTCGGTCAGTTTCCCGCACTCGAGACTAAATAACATCATTAACAAGTTTAGAGAGTCGGTGATTGCATCTGCAGAGCTGAGACGTAGAACGGTCGAGACAGGCAATTGACATTCAAGCGTGACAAATGTTTCACGTTTCTAGAGAAGTGGTTTTCAATCTGTGGGTCACGACCCCCTGGGGGGTCGTCAAGCCCTACTCGGGGGCCGCAGATAAATTAAAAAGACAATTATTCATGAGGTTTACACTACAAGAAGGCTATTTCAGTAAAAAGGATGCGCCTGTATAATAATGCCTTCCGCCGTCCGCGTCTTATGAAAACTCTTTATATTACGTTTTGAAATCTCCGACGTAGGCCAAATATTTAGCCTAAGGGGGTCTTAGGGGGTCGCCAGAACTTTTCAACTGCCAAAGGGGTCGAGTTTTCAAAAAGATTGAAAAACACTGCTAGAGTAAAATTACTTTGGTCCGTATTACAGAACGCGATTCAGACTCTGATCTATACAAAGTGGCAATCAATACTTAGGTATAGATCAATCTCCTTCTGTAATACGGGCCTTAGGCTATTTAGCTAACCAACATCTATAGGTAAAAGTAATTTTCACCAAATATGCTGTGGCTAGCAGATAACACGACGAAATCCTTACTAATATTATAAATGCGAAAGTAACTCTATCTGTCTGTCTGTCGGTCTGTCTGTTTGTCCATCTTTCACGCCTAAACTACAGAGGCTATATTTTGTCCCACGGTTGGGCACGATATACCCTGTAGTCCACGCGGGCGGAGCTGGGATGAAATATATCGTGCTGGGATGAAATGGGATGAAATGAATGTTATATCGTGCTGGGATGAAATGTACCCTATGTCCTTTCCCAGGCTCTAATCTATCTCTGTACCAAATTTCATCAAAATCTGTTCAGTAGTTTAGGCGTGAAAGACGGCTAGACAGACGGAGTTACTCTCGCATTTATAATATAAGTATGGATATACAATCTTTCCATGAAAAGATATCAGCAGGCCGAGTACGACAGTGACAGCGCAGCGACAATACCGCGGCCCTATGTCAAAATGTCAACATTGAGAACGCCATAGGGCGAGCAAGCCTTTGCGCGGGACCCTCGCGCTATCAAAGTGAAGTTTCAGCGTGAGCCGAGCGCAAGTTTGTCGTTATTGTGCTAGAGTTGCTGACAGAGAAAATCGTATCAAAATCAAAATCGGTTACGTGGCATAAACGAAAGCTGCGATGCCTCAAACATACAAATAAACACACAGACATACAGATACACACGTCAAACTTATAACACCATTCTTTTTCGTCGAGGATTTAAAACAAAAATGTATTCAACAATTTGCCGTGCAATATCGCTTACAGCTCGGGCTCCAAACACAATATTTCGTGTCAAAAATAGCAAATATGCAATTATCGTCACAAACTTTAATGCTTTTGTTATTAACAGGGCATCAGCTCTATTTACAAAGTTTTATTTACTTCCCCTGTTAGTTAGTATGTGTGGGACAAATCTTGCAAAATAAATTTGATCCACTTTCCGGTTTCCGATTGAGCTGAAAGTTTGCATGCATATTTATAACGCGTGACAATGCAATATTATGATGACAGGGAGCTGATCTGATGTTGGAGCTGAAAGGTGGCCATAGGAACTCCGCAATAGAACGACACAACTCCATCGAATTTGGGCTCGTTCGATTCGTATTGATGAGTACTTTGCTCCTAAGTTTTATAATTTTAGAGTTATTATACTGCTGTACCGTACCTAAGTTAAAAAAATCATTCCTGATCCTTATTTATTCATATCACTGCGTAGATATAGCTGTAATTTTGTATTATGTATGTACAACTAGCTTTTCGCCCGGGATTTCGTTCCCGTAGGAATTTGGGAAAATTATGTAGCTTATGTATTTTTAATTCATTTTGACATTTTAAAATTATTATTGTTATCTTAATTTTTTTTTTACTATCTCACATTTGACATTATGATTCTCTTCCTGCCTTGACATATGTATTCCGAATAGTATTTTAATTTTAACCCTATTGCATACCATTCAAATGGTTAAATGTGTGAATCTGCCTATCATATACCACCAATGTACTGTACCACATTTATTGCAAATAAAGAATATTTCATTTTAATATTTCTTTTCATTTCATATGTGTTATCCAGGGTGTCAGCTACCTACATACCAAATTTTATCAAAATTGGTCCAGTTGTTTGAGCGTGAAAAAGTAACAAACATCCATACTTTCTCACAAACTCTCACATTTATAATATTAGTAGGATTGAAGGCTAGAGCTAATGGGCCATTGTCCTTTGTCCCAGCACTATTTGGTTCGCGGCTCCAAGGACTAATTTCCCCCGGCTGACAAGACTGATAGCCTATTGCGAGATAGCGATGGACGCCTCTTACGATGTAATGACGCTGTCTCGTGTTATACAGCTTCCTTTATTTTGTTTTATTACCTACCTACTTTTTTTACTAACATGATCCACAGTAAAGCAAGAAAGAATTTTTTTTTAAAACCCCGTCAAAAAAGTTTGACGTATGTATCTGTGTGTCTGTCTGTGGCATCGAAGCATCTGCGAAGCGGACTTTTTAAATCGATATGGTTTTTAGCTATATTTTATCAAAATTGGTTTAGACATTTCAGAGTGTAATGCAATAACTGCTTTTCCGAAAAGATCAAAACACCAGTATGCTTACTGACACGTCATTTTGTTGTTGTTTAATTTATCCCTTTCGGGAATGGGAAAGGAGTCTGACCCTATACCCATTTTTAAACGTTTTAGTTTTACTATTTTGTGGTAAGGCCCTAAAAATCAAAGGTTACAAGAAATTTTTAATTTTAGGGTTATATCCACAACAAATGACGAAAGTTGAAACTCGAAATATCAGGTGACTCTAAATTAGTTATCAAAAATGTAGGATGTGAATCAGCTCACTAAATTGAACAGTTTCCCCAAGGAACCCTTTAAAATTAAACATGACATCAGTTACGCAAATTTACATTATAAAACATGAACTACAGTTATTTCAGAACATCCTGTAAGATAGAAATGGCTATAAAGAAATAGATTTTGTTTCTTACGGAAATCGCTTAATTGGTAAACGACAATGGCGTAAAGATTAAGAGATCGGCCTCGTTTAAAGGAGGTAATTGTAGCGTATTTCCCTTTCCGTGTTCAACTTGCTACACCGGTCGCGCGAATTGTGCACGCTTTTGATTACTATGGAATTCGACTAACCCGTGTTCAATTCGCATCAACTGGACACGACTTTGTGATCAAGTGGCGCTTGGAGAGCTTTTACAAAATAGTGTGCAGTTGAACTGAAAGTTTTTTTGACCTGACTATTTAAGCTGAATAAGCGACGTTATTTGGTGAGGTACCGCTTACATTCAATATGTTGCGAAATGTATGTCAACAACTTAATGCAATCACAGTCGTTTTTAGCACTTCGCCGGCCGCTGTCGTAGCACGCTTGCTTCGCTCTTTCGGCTCGTACGATGGAGGTCGCAGTTCTAACCTAACCCCACTAACAAACCTACTTATCGCAGTTGCGTCTGTCACAATCGTCACAAAAATACCCGAAGCGTCAGTCCGACATGTCTGTATTTACAAAGTAACTTCGTTAATCTAACGCGTCGGGTATTATTTACGAATATGCGGTCCTCGCCGGCTTTCACCCGCTTCAGCTTACGCGATTTATTCTGAGCATGTACTAAGGTGCTAAACCAGCACGGATTTTTTTTGAACAGACCAAATAAAAAACCGTGTTCAATTCAATTGTACACTGTGTTGCAAAACCTCTTTTAACGTTGCTTGATCGCAAAAGCGTGCTAAGATGAACTGAGCACGGGTTGGTTGAATTGTGTAGTAATACAAAAGCGTGCGGATTTTGCGAGGCCAGTGTTGCCAATTGAACACGCAAAGGGAAATACGCGTACTTGTAATTGAATAGATTTCAACTACAATTTTTTTAATTTATTTTTTTAACCACCCCATATACGTCCCCACCGAGGGCCATGGGCCTCCCTTCGAAACACGAAGGCGATAGTCCACCACGCTGACCCAATGCGGATTGATGGACCACTCGTGTTTCGAAAAAAGAATTTTCTTAGACGGGTCGGTTTCCTCACTATGTTTTCCTTTACCGTTGACCAAGTGAAAATTAATTTAGAAATCCGTACATAGGTAAATCCGAAAAGACGAGTTGTTTATCTTTATTGTCACAAACAACGCTGCTCTTACGGTAACCAAAACCAGCAACACCTTAGGTTGTAAGAACGTACTATCTTTCATTAGTACCAGTAACAAAAGTGTCAAAGACGTAAGTTCCAAAATATTTTTCGAAGTTTTATAGTGTATTATCCGCATTGAAAGTTTTGTATTTTTTTTCCTATAAACTAAGTTCTTTTAAGAACGAGTATAAAGACAGTGAGGCATCGATAGATAAAAAACTTTATTGTAGTTTTTTGTCTGTGAATGAAGATCGAGTTGACTTCGCTTCAGAATAGCGTAGGACGGATTTCATTGTAAGTATTATTTATTTCGTTTGTGTTCTTTATCCTCAGTCGCAGATAATATAATACTCAGTTCGGCACCCGCTTTTTAGGTTAACTTACCAATTTCCAAGTCAAGTTGCTTTGTTTCAAGGATACGTCACTTATTTAATCACGTCTTTGCCTACTATTGTAATATATTGAGTGATAACAGCAAGAAAATGTATTGTCAAAACGTTAGCAGGTAATTTTTAGGGTTCCGTAGTAATCTACGAACCCTTATAGTTTCGCCATGTCCGTCTGTCCGTCTGTCCGTCTGTCCGCGGGTTTCCTAAGAAACCCTTGGTACTACAGAGCTGAAATTTGGCATGGTCATAAATATTAACTACGCCGTCAGAACTGTAGAGTGAAATCTTAGAAAAAAATTTTTTTTCAGGTGTCTCCCATAGACGTGAAAGGGGATGAATTTTTTTTTTCTAGCCAATATCATTAAATGGGGTGTCATAGGACAGCTTTTTAAAAGACAGAAGGGGTTTACTAAGAACGTTTTTCGATTCAGCACTTTGTCTGCCTAATATAAATTTTTAAAATGAAAATTTTTGTCAAACACAAGTGTCCCCCCCCCTCTACCAGCTAAACGGTTGATTCTAAAAATGTGAAAAAATTCATGGTGATAGTGTATACAATGAAATTATAAGAAAAACTATCACACATAAGATGGCTCTTCAAGTTTGCGAGTAATAGTCGACCAAGTGCCAAACTTAGTTGCGATTAATAAGAATATATTTACTAATATTTGATCCTTGGTACTACAGAGCTGAAATTTGGCATGGTCATACATATTGATTGCGCCAACAGATTGAAAAAATAAAATTTTGGAAAAAACAATTTTTTGGATGTTTCCCGTACACGTGAAAGGGCAATGGTTTTTTTTTCTCGCCGATATCATCGAATGAGATGTCATAGGATAGCTTTTTAAAAGATAGAAGAGGTTTACTAAGAACGTTTTTCGATTCAGCACTCCGCTTGCGAAAAATTAATTTTTAAAGTGAAATTTTTTGTTAAAAACAAGTGTCCTCCTATACCAGCAAAACGATTGTTTTTAAAAATGTAGAAAAATTCACGGTGATAGAATATACAAAGAAATTAAAAGGAAAACTATCACACATAAGTTGGCCCTTCAAGCTTGCGAGTAATAGTCGACCAAGTGCCAAACGTTGTTAGGATTAATAAGAATATATTAACTAATATTAGTTCCTTGGTACTACAGAGCTAAAATTTGGCATGGTCATATACATATTGATTGCCCTGACAGATCTACAAAATAAAATAGTGGAAAAAAATAATTGTTTTTCGGGTGTTTCCCATACACGTGAAAGGGCGATGGATTTTTTTTTCTCGCCGATATCATCGAGTAGGTTATCATAGGATAGCTTTATAAAAGATAGAAGGGGTTTACTATAAACGTTTTTCGATTCAGCATTCCGTTTGAGAAACATTAATTTTTATAATGAAAAAAATGTGGAATAATTCACGAGGGTAGCATTTACGACGAAGTGTACCCCAATCCAAAATGGCTGCCATACAAGGTTCCACGCTAAAAGTGAGGCGAGCCGAAAGCCAAGCTGTAACGTATTGACATTTCAGGTGTCGTTTAATAGGTTTTTGGGGGTGCTAATTACGAAAATGACATCAAAATTATACACGATCACCACGCGACTTGCTTTAGCAGCAGCTCGATATTATTATTTTATGCCAAACAATAATATTATCGCAAAAAAAAAAAATATATATATATATAAAAAAAAAATTCGCGCTCGCTTCGCTCGCGCATTATATACTTCCATTTAATTATATTTATTTCTTTTTTTTTCTCGCCGATATCATCGAATGAGATGTCATAGGATAACTTTTTAAAAGATAGAAGAGGTTTACTAAGAACGTCATTCGATTCAGCTTTCCCTTTGCGAAAAATTAATTTTTAAAGTGAAAATTTTTATTAAAAACAAGTGTCCCCCACTACAAGCATAACGATTGTTTCTAAAAATGTGGAAAAATTCACGGTGATAGAATATACAACAAAATTAAAAGGAAAACTATCACACATAAGTTGGCCCTTCAAGCTTGTGAGTATTAGTCGACCAAGTGCCAAACGTTGTTGGGATTAATAAGAATATATTTACTAATATTAGATCCTTGGTACTACAGAGCTAAAATTTGGCATGGTCGTAATATTGATTGCGCCGACAGATCTAAAAAATAAAATGGTGGAAAAAAATTGTTTTTCGGGTGTTTTCCATACACGTGAAAGCGCGAGGGATTTTTTTTTCTCGCCGATATCATCGAGTGGGTTATCATAGGATAGCTTTTTTCAAGATAGATGGGGTTTACTACGAACGTTTTTCGATTCCGCAATCCGTTTGGGAAACATTAATTTTTATAAAAATAAAATGTGGAATAATTCACGACGAAGTGTACACTAATCCAAAATGGCCGCCATACAAGGTTCCACGCTTAAAGTGAGGCGAGCCGAAAGCCAAGCTGTAACATATTGACATTTCAGGTGTCGTTTAATAGGTTTTTGGGGGTGCTAAGTACGAAAATGATATCAAATTTATACAAGATCACCACGCGACCTGCTTTAGCAGCAGCTCGATATTATTATATTATCCCTAACAATAATATTATCGCAAAAAAATAAAAAAAGATAAAACCAAAAATAAACAAAAAAAAACAATTAAAAAAAACAAAAAAAAATTCGCGCTCGCTTCGCTCGCGCATTAAATATTATTCTGTTATATTATTCTGTTATATTTTGACGAAAACTAAAATTGTTTCTGAAACTACAAACTTTTTGATACTATAGTATTTGTGCTCGTAGAATTAAGAAACCAGCTGCATATTTGAACCATGCTGCTACGGAACCCTACAATGCGCGTGGCCCGACACGCTCTTGGCCGGTTTTTTTGTTTAACAATTATTGAATCAATTGTTAATAATCAGTGTCAAAAAGAAATGTATAACTGGTTAACTGGTTATTTATAATATGTGGGTTAGTTATAAGTCAGAAAATTAAATACAATTCGTTTTAAATGGCAAAATGGAAAAAAAAAGACATTCTTATCATTGTATATTATGTATTCTATGATTAACTGATTAAACAAAAGCCAAATGCTAAGTTACTAATTTGCTGATTCGATTTACATAATTAATGTAAACGAACTGGTTCGGTTCAAATTTCACAAAGATGTTGTTATGTGTAACTATGTTTTGTGTCCCTGTAATTGAAATATCGGGAGCAGTGTAGGTCTATCTCTTTTTAACATATAACGTCTTCCTTTTCATGCATAATATGATACGACTGACCATACAAAAACCATTGCATAAGTATAAGTTCGTTTGCATCTCCGCTGGGTGGTGGAAGGGTCAACATTTTGGTCTTCTTATGGTGTCGATATAGGATTTTTTTTCTGGTGAATCAGTATTTGTTCTTCTGCATTGTCTATTGCTTTTCACAAGTCTTTGCGAGAATCGAAGTAGGAAGTCACTCGGTTGGGCGTATTTTATTCAGTAAATTGGGCCAGCGTGATGGACTTTGGCTCGTGGCCCTTGGAGGGGCCTATATGAACTGATGACGCTGACGATTTATCATATGATCACCAGGTGTGCTATTTTTGGTTAACAGGGGGGTTGGTGAAGCTCTTTAGATTGGCGAGAGGAGTCAGATATTGTTTCTTCAGTATTCGTTTATATTTTAATTCCCATTCGCCTTATCCCGCTTTACAGGTTCGGCTTTTTTCGAGTCTCCAAGCACTATCTCACGTCCAGAGTTTCCATAATAATCTTTGTAGACAGTTGACAGCCACAAAGGTTCCATCTTTTTTTGTATCAATAGACAGGCATAGTAATCCAGTATTTTTATACATCAGCGCTTGCGTCAAATCCAGTAGTTCTGATTTTTTGCAGACTTGTTCATGGTGTTAGCCTAATGAATAATTCAAGTTTGTGACCTCGTGCGCCGAACGCAACTTTGTCAAAAATCTAAAAAAAAATTTTGGACCTTTTTCGTATTTTAGCGATTATAACCCTAAAAGACTAGTTAATAATGATACTTTTTCGAAACTTTTTTAAAGTAGACTAAATTTGATACAATATGACATTAGAATTGTATCTGTAGACCCAATACTTTCCGAGATTAAGCCTTTCAAAGTTTATATTTTTTTTGAATTTTGCAATTTTTTGCAATATTTTAAAATTCACCTTGTATTCAATATTTCAACCTGCAACCTTAAATAAGAAGCAAGTTTGTAATAGAAGATGGAGGGGCTACTACTTCACAAAGTTATGTGACCTCGAAGCTCATCATTTGGTGCTAAAGCTGACAGATACATTTAGTACACTAGCTTTCCGCCCGCGTGGACTACAGGTTATATTATATCGTGCCCAAATGGGACAATTCTAGTATCATATTGTAGCGAATTTAGTCTACTTTAAAAATTTCTCGAAAAAAAATCATCAAAAACTAGTCCTTTAGGGTTACAACCGCTAAGACATGAAAAATATCCGAAATTTTCGCGGGTTTTATCGATTTTTGACAAAGTTGCGTTCGGTGCACGAGGTCACAAACTTGGATAATTCATTGGGCTAACATCATGAACAAGTCTGCAAAAAATCAGAACTACCGGATTTGACGCATACGAACCCCATACTTTCAAACTACAGAATTACTGGATTATAGAGAAACATGGAATCAGTGGACACAAAGTACGCTTGTACAGTTTTGTAAAAGATCATTCGTACACAATACAATACAATACAATACTCTTTATTGCACATAAACAAAAAAAAACATAAAACATAACATTAAACAAAAAACAAACACTATTATTCGACCGAGAAATTCTGCTTATTTATGTACTTGATCACGTATTGACATCACGTTCGTAAACTGTTCAAATAAAACATTATTTGTGCGGTCTTCAATATTTATAAACAACGCTTTTCAGAAGGCGTGTTCTTGACAACAGCGGCTTAAGCGTGTAAAAAGTGTTGCTCAAAATAGCTAAAAAGCACTCAAGAACCTATTTTCGTAATAAATTCAATTGGATATAGAATTTTCGGCACAGACTGACTATTTCATTTCTGTAGGTTTTCCAAAACAATTTACTTACTAGTTTACTAAGTATTTTAACTCATTGACTACTTTTTAACATAACTGGCTCAGTGACTCGAATTGGATCTTAGTTTCCGTCATAAAAGTGTGTCATTCCTTTCTGTTTTGTGCCTGGGTTTGGTACCTAAGATCAACATTCATTTGGTCAACATTTACAACTCCACTAGATCAATTGTTCCATTCCTCCAGTGGTATTAAGGACAGCTCACCTGGCGCAACCAAAACTCGTTGTTTAGGTAAGTATAATAAACTGTGGTCACAGTAACATAAAAACATTTAATTAAAGGCTGGGACACTCGATTTGCTCAAAGGCTACCTAGTTGTAAACCCATAATTTTTAACCAGTTTCTTAGTAGTTTTTTTTATTATAAATGAACCTTAATCTACGTCTAGTCTACTAACAAAGGTGCACTTTTCTTCTAAGACAAACAGACAAGAAACTTTGGGGTTACTTTTTTCATTTGATTTTTCGTTACACCAGAAAAGAAAAAGCATTTTTACTAACACACTGATGCGTTCTACAGTTTCTTAGCTAATTTTGAACAATTAAATATCTAGTTATGAAAACCTGTTATTAGATGCCGATGTTATTTAATTTTTGTGTAACGAACAAATGGTTTTCCAAATAAATAAATAAAAGTCTTAAACTGTGTATAATTTAAAGTTTGAAAAAGTGTCTGAATCAATCTAAAACGACTTTTATCTACCGCTCGCTCTACTTCAAGGCACACCCTAACAAATCTATTCAAATCAGTCCCAAAACTCCCGAAGCCATCAGTGGTGAATTCTGAACGGGAAAAAAGAAAAACGACAATTTCACTATTCAAATTTAACTTTATATTCATGAAGACTTGGAAGCACAATAATTGGATGAAGCGAAACAAATATTGATTGTTGATATATAAACTAAATAACGGTCGGTTTGGTCAGGTGGTAGTGATGCTGCCTTTCGGTCAACGGGTCCTGGCTTCAATGTCTGGACCAATATTTGTGTAAAAAACAGTTTTTTTTGTAAATCTTTTTGTTATTTGTGTTTATTTTTTCCTTTAATTTATTTAGCTCTATTAAATTATCTCTGAATGTTGACGAATTACTGGAAAGTATATAAAGTACAAAGGATATAATTTATTAGAACTTTAATATCTATTTAATCTCTTAATTGTTGAACATATAAATTAAGTTCTTAAAATAAAAGAAAAATCACTTCCTTTATATCATTTTCCCTCAAAGAAAAATCTACAAATGCTACAAGAAATCAATAATCCTAAAATCTAAACAATAAATAAATCAATGATAAACAAATAAAAAATAATCTAAAAATTACAAATATATCAGTTTAATGTGTAAATCTGTGGTTCAAAAAATACTCTATAGTATATAATAGAGAATATACCCGAAGTTAAGATAAGTTATTTCTCAAAGTGACATTCTTTATAACAATAGAAAAGTGAATCGCTCACAGAAATGCGAAACATATGCTCACAGTTCAATCGATCACCACTCTGTCGTATATATAATAAATAACAATGCAATATTGCACTCTAGTCCACAGTCATAACCTTCATACATCTTATGAATTGGAGCAGAACAGCTGTCAAAACCCATGACAAGTATTGTTCGTACAATAGCCAGAAAACTGAGGGATATTTTCCTTTGTTCCTCAGAATAGGTTCGATAATGAATGGGTAGCCCTTCCTTTCGCTTATCTTCTCCATAACGGCTGATTGACATAAATTTGGAAGGCCTTGATAGAGAACACCCACAAATTTTCATTACAGCTGTAAAGATTGCCATGCACTCCAATTATTGATAATGTAAAACTAGATTTCAAGAACTGACCGTGCTACCATAGTTGTAAATTTAAAACTAGCGTGCAATCGTAGACATGTAAAAAAAATGTAAAATTTCGATAAACTAGATTCTCTGTCTCTAATTATAAAAAAAATATTGCGATATTTTCGAATAGTTTGTATCTACTCAGAACTTTGCCCTTAGCTACCAAATGTTCGGCTTTGATTTTGTCTTAATCGCAGCTCATCTGAATCTGTGGCCTCGCCTGACATTTTATGGGGTCAATTTTAACCTCCGGTATCGCCCTAACCTTTGTCTCATGGGCCCCATGCTTGATTGCTCCAGGTTTCGCCCCTTAGATGTTAAGTTTCATTCTTCGACATGATTTGTAAACTGTCCTCAGTATAAATAATGGCAACAAAATATTGTATATGTTTCGTTATATTTTTAAATTATTAGATCTCCTTTAGGAGGTGTGTAGACACTGACAAATTAAAGGGTTCAGTGGAGAAAGATGCCAATAACATTTAAATAGGTACTCACACATTTGTCAAAGTACGGTTCTGAAGGACATCGATTATTCGGATATGAAATATAGCGGGTCAACGGAAAGATATTTTCATTTTCCAATGTTTTAGTAACTAAATTTATAACTAAACCTGTGTCATTTGTTTAAGGTAGCATCCAAAGGAAAATTATTATTTTTTAATTTAAAAAAATAACCATCACGAAAAATGTACTGTATTAAAAAGCCGCTTTCAAAGAGATTTTTTTTCTCTTTTACTGGAAAACATTGTAAAATATAAAGGACCAACACGTGAACATTGATGACAAAGAGATACTTAATTACGTAGGGATGTAAGGCTTTGTATTGCTGTTCGCATTTTGAGCTCATATACATATTTTTTAATTTTTGCAAACAGAGTTTTGTTAATATATTGTTCTCTTAATTAATAATGTAAAGAAATGTAAAATGTACTGTAACTTTTAAGTAAAAACTAACCATTCATATAATGTTTTCAATATTCTTATACAATTTACATACATATAATTAGCCCATATACGACCCCATATATTTTAATATTTTAAAGCTTATTGTTTAAATATTAATATTTAAAGCTATTTAATATTACTAGCTCATCGCCCAGCCCAAACACGATCTAAAATGCCAAAATATAGCACACAGGTTTGTTTTATAACGCAGGCAAGGAATAATAAAAGATTTTACGTAATTCCTGCGGTAACGAAGTCTTAGGCATTGTCTAGTGTGTGTTTTATTTCATAATTGAGTTATGAGACAATAGGTTATTTGATACACGTGTCCACAACATTTTCCCTTAGACTAGACAGTGATTGATATTTTTATACAGCATATTATAGCCAACTTCATCGGCTCATCAGAGCAAGAGCGAACCTATTCGTTATAAAAAAAGTTTTTTTTAAAGAAAAACTTTAAATTACTGCCAATTATATCAAGTCTGGATGAATTATTTAACTATCACATATTACAGGAAATGAGGCCGGCCCATGCACACCAAGATGGATAAGGACAAGAAAAAAGGATGATTCTTGTTCTTCTTCTTGTACTTCTTATGATTTTTAATTTTAGATCCATCAGAAAGCTGCATACCAGGCAGTGGCAAAATATGACAGAACTACATTTTAAGGTCCATCTTTGTACTCATATTCTGAAAAAAAAAACAGATTTGATTTGGGCGGAACCCTGAAAAGCAACCATTACTATACATAGGTTCATATTGCATCAGTAACACGTTTGCTTTTATTGCAGGCAACTTACTGAAAACGATGAAACTTTGAATATTGTATTACAGATAGCTGCCGGTTTTTGGAATCTGTGAATGTGAAAAGTTTGCTATTTTATTTGATTACTTGCAAATCTGTACCAAATTGAATGGAAAATGTTTGCCTCTGTACAAAGCTATTTGCTGAGTTAGCTTTTAATTTCTATTTTCATGAACATATATATGAACATGTTTTTTTTTTAAATTTTGAGTAAAAATTCCTATTTGAGTTAAATTGAGTAACAGGCTGTCGTGAAATACAGCGTTACAGAATAGTCAGAGTTTGATATGCGAGGCCGAATAGCACTTGGCTGTTTCTGTTTCATTTCAAAGTGCATTTTCTCATTATAAATACAACTTATTAAGCGTACTCGACTTTTTATAAAATCTTCACCTTTTTTCCGGGACTTTTACCCTTAAACCCAGGTGGGAATCAGAATTCAAAACATTTCGCCAGGGTAAACATGATTAATTATTTTAGGCCGAAAAGCTACACACGAGTGAGTTTTAAAAGAACCAAGGAATTTCAATAAAGATCTTTATGCGGGCAAATGACCGGGAAAACGTGGTGACTTTACACGAGGGATTTGCCCTGGGCTTACCTGTCGGGTAGGGAATTGAAATTTGGTCTAACGGGAGCTTTACTACCTGACCTCCCAGGATAATATGGATTTAAAATGGTTGTCAGCTGGTTATGCTAACTCTGCTTTTGTACGTTTTTGCTGAAAGAAATCCGCTTACAAATTTTATGTTTGTGAAGCTTTGGTCATTTGTAAGGGTTGGTTTTAATTCCTTAATTTTTATTTATTTATTTGACGTCCGGTTTGGTTGAGTGGTAGCGGCGCTGCTTCTTGATCGACGGTATAAACTCGGGTCATGGTGTTTGTGTTTGTCTTTATGTATGTTCCGAGGGACCCACGACACAAGGAAAAACCTTAGTGTGGGCCTTTGAATGTGTAGCGTTTATTTATTTATTTGTTCAAAACGTTAGTTACAATTTGTACTAAACATATTACTCGCTTAGTAAAAAGTTTGATGGCTGGAAGCACTCTTTTTTAATACTGAAAAACCTATAATTAATTTAATTAGCTACCTACTGTGGACGGCAGCATAAGGATGGAGCTGTTTACTTAGCTCTCCTCGTGTGTTTAGTAAATGACACACTACTCCTTGTGCTAGTATTACATTCAAAACATGTAATAAAGAGGAGCGTCTCAGTTTGGACTAGCGTCTCAGTTGTTTTTCATGCTGTCTCGATGTTGACCACCCGCCTCAGACTTGTGCGAAAGGGACGGTTGCAGTGATTGAAAAGCTATTACTAAAATTGTTTTATACCTAAATATTTGGCTATATAACAAATATTTTATTTTTTATATTTCCTTTAGATTTATTGAGTGAAAAAGAAAAATAAATACATTTTCATTTCAGTTTTTTCATTTCATTTCATTAGGTATCTATTTATGTGCAATACTTCATCCTGGCATTTCGTACTTAGTGACGGTGCGTGGTAATAAGTCGAGAGCGGTCTCAAGATACATGGCTTCAACCCATCAGTCTCAAGACCCTTCCTGAAACCACTTATCTTAGCAGACCACAACATGTTCTAAAACGGGCCCATAGTAATTTAGTTCCAACACTTGATGGACCCGACTTAACTGATTTATTTAGACGGAAACCTGTTAAAGCTAAATCACATATAATTGTTTGTTAATTCGATTAGTAGATGATGTCATGAATATTTTAATATTTTAAATATTCATGACATCATCTACTAATACAGTAATATTTTAATTAGGATCTCAAAAATGGACAATAAGTGCATGGAAATATTCTTAATTGTTTTAATGTAGTATTAAACTTTTTTTTTGTAGCCTACGCTGTAAAAAAATAAAAGTTTAATAAATAATGGAAAAAAAATGAAGCAAAACAAAAAAAAAGGATACTTACCCGGTTCTATATGAACTTTTCTGCTTTGTATCTCTAATAACATCAATAGTGCTTTTCGCTCACAACATCAATAGTTTTTTCATCATTGGATATACTTCATCGCTTTTGTGAAACTTTTTAAAAGATTTTCCATTTCCAAAAAACTGGAAACGATATATATAATAGAGCCTATATTCTTAATATATATAAATCTCCTGTCACGATGTTTGTCCGCGATGGACTCCTAAACTACTTAACTGATTTTAAACAAATTTGTACACCGTGTGCAGTTTGATCCAACTTGAGAGATAGGATAGTTTTTATTTCAATTCATGGCCTTAATAATTTATAATTCACAATAAACTGATTATCAATGTTGATCGTTGTCATTAATCGTAAATCTCTAACAGATGGCGCCACGGCAACGCGGGGCCGGGCAGCTAGTATATAATATATATAATGAAACATTTACTGAAAGAGACGCCGGAATAATTTTTTTTTGTTACATAAGATGTCAAAGAGCTTCACTTTTATAATTCTCTCTTTTGTTTTAGATCAGGGGTTCCCAATCTTTTTCAGACCGCGGCGCACTTACTAGTTCAAAATTTTGTCCCGGCGCCCTAACCTAGCTAGCTAGTCGAAATATAAAAATATAAATAAATAGTTACAATGATACTAGTTAGGTAAAAAGGAACAAATATTTAAATATTGTCAATTTGTAGCTAAGTTTTTTATTTATTTAATTTATTAGAATACTTGTACGTAAAATTTAGTTATTTGTGTCAAGATTTGTAAGTCTTTCGACCCCGTTATATTTTACTTATTAATTCTTATATTTTTATTAATCCAGTCTTGATGGTTATATTTTTTGGCCTATAAAAGTTTTGTTTTTATAAATGTAGGTCCTATTGATTAAAACTATCCTACTAATATTATAAAAATGTGAAAGTTTGTGAGGGATCCGTACAGTATTGTTACTATTTCACGCTCAAACGGCTGAACCAATTTTGATAAAATTTGGTATGGTAGCTGGCACTCTGGATTAACAGGCTACATAATTTTTCCAAATTCCCACGGGAACGAAGTCCCGGGCGGAAAGCTAGTAATTCATAAAAAAAAATAATCGAGAAACGCTCTAATTTACTCCTCTTTGTTGCCACTGACATTTAATTAAAATGTTGTTATTTTCTCTAGTTACTCTGTGAATGGGCCTTTTTATAAATCGAAAACGGCACGGCGAAATTGTATTAACATTGCCTCCTATAAGCTGTGAACGTAATGGTAATACAAATTCTGCCGTGCCGTGCCGTTCGAATTATAAAAAGGCCCAATGAAGGTACAGTCAAGAGCAGGTCACGCTTTACACTACCAGTTTAAGCTGAGCTCTGATTTATACCGCGCGCTATACAATGCAGGGCCGGTTCAAAGTCCAAAGTGTAAAGCTTGACGTGCTCTTGTGATCTCGACCACTGCTGTCTTTAGACAGACGGGTCCAACTACGAGTAGCCTTCTTCGGCAAAAAGGTCACAACATGCAAACTTTAATTTCATCGAGTTCTAAGGCTAACAAATAAGTTTTATTATAATCAACCGACTTCAAAAAAGGAGGAGGTTCTCAATTCGACGGTATTTTTATTTTTTTATTTTTTTGTATATTTGTTACGCGATTACTCCGGCAACTGTTGTCCGATTTTCAAAATTCTTTGTTTTTTCAAAAGAGTATACTCCTGAAGAGGTCCCATATAAATTTTATCGAAAATGATTCAGTGCTTTAAAAAAAAATCAACAAAAACAAAATATACTACAAACTAGAACATCATCTAAATAAATGAATGACATTTCTGTTTGTAGTTATTTGCTAATAGGCATTGTAGTCCGCAAAAAACTAGATATCTACTTTGTGCGAACTGTTGTTGGGATTGAAGTCGGTGACTCATACGTTTTTAACGTGGAAAATTATGTGGTTGTATGATTCATCTTCTTATCGGTTAGGTATAGTCAAGTGTGTGACAAATTTGGCTAACCCTGGTGTCAGAGTTTTCAAACCGCACAATGGCCACTGACTCGGTTTTAACGACTGTAGTCCCAAAGCACGGAAACGCTCGTGATAAATTGCCACTTTGGTCCCCCATCAGGTTCCCTGCCTCTATGTACGTTACTTAACCTCACTGATTAGTCAAGATCAGCGAACGCCACTGGACTACGAGCGCTTCATGATTGACCTATCAATTATTGCTTTTATTCGAGCCCTAGTACATTTTTTATCTCATAGCACGAGTTATTTCGTTATTAAACTACCGACATGACATTCCAAAAGCTTGTAATGTCGAGATGCTCGTTGGTATTTTTGTCGGCATCCCTTTGGCTATTATATTTAACCGAGGAGTTATTAAATTGCCCATATTAGTGGCTCCTATTTACTAGTAATATCATAGCTATAATATGTACTATACTGTAGTATTATAAGACAAAGTCCCCGCCACGTCTTTTTGTCTGTCTATCTGTCTATCTGTCTCTGACTGTCTGTCTGAATGCGATAAACTCAATAACTACCGTTCAACGGAGTGATTTAAGAGAAAGGAAGGTATAGGTACTTCATTATCGAAACGTTAATGGTAAATTTTATATTTAAGATAATAATTGTATTAGGTGGTAGACAGTAAACTGTAGGTTCTAAACTCTAGGAAACTCTGCCGCATACCAACCACCTTGATTAGCAGCCAAGGTGGTTGTTAGGAAGAAAAATGTCTTAGTTACTATTACAAATTTTAATATTAAAACTTTAATGTTAATATCTGCTTAAAAGATGTTTGTTCTCGAGTCTGTCTTTATGTATGTTTCGAGGAACCTACGACACAAAGGAAAGCCTTTATGTGGGCCTTTGAGTGTGTCGCGTTTATTGATTGAGCGAGCGCAAAGCGCCTCCGTTTCAGGTTGGGAAATTTAGCGAAGTTATTAGTACTATGGATGCTACATAACTGAAATACAGCTTACATACTTTTTATATTTGAAGCATTTATTTAGTTGATTTATTATTGTTTTTGAGAAATAAAACAAAAGTCGGTTACACTTTGCCAGGAGATGATTGCTCTGATACCACTTGTGAAAAAAAAATTAAGCCGACAGGGTCGTTTGCCTGAAGCCAGTTTTTAATAACGTGAAAACATTCGTGTCTCATTATCAATGTTGGTGGCCATTGTATTTAAGTTAACCTTTTTAGCGCCAAGAGTTTTCGTCAAAAACGTTCACCACACGCCACGATATTAATAATTAGAAAAAATACAGTTAAATTTGTGATTTTATTTGTCTGTTATATTAGACTTTGGCGGCGAGGGCACGAAACTTAAACGTCTGAAATATCAGACTTTGGCGGTGAAAAGGTTAAGCTTTTTCTGTCAAAAATTTTCTTAAGCTTAAGCGGGGAAACGCTGCCTCCTCGATATGATGCGCTGTTTTTTATGTAGATATAATTTTATATTAAGGCGACTACAGCACCTGATAAAGGCAGCACACATAGGAATAGTACCAACTCCGTCTCTCAACGGGCCTGGGCCGGCAGTGCGAACACTGTCGATACACGAAGTTTACGGACTATGAAAGCGTGCGTGCGTAAAAACATGTTCGAAAGTTATAAAAATGAGATTTATGGAAAGGTAACAGCTTAAATCGAAAAATGCGTTAACTACCTATCGAGAGTGTTCAATCACGAACATTTTGATAGCAAATTCAAGTTCCTGTGTGCATTTTACTATCATTTTTACAGCTTAAAAGATACACAATATTGGTATTTAGAGGTGACTTTGTGAGCTTTTTCTATCGAACCAAAAGTGCTGGATCATGTTTTCAGCAAACTACTTATCTAGTTTATGTCCTGAATATTACCGTAGTATTTTTTCTTCGAATTAATGCAGTGCGTCATGCTTATCTACGCATCATAAAATCGTAATTTAGGTGCTGTAGTCACCTTAAGTAAGTAAATAAACTCTTTGTTTGGGGATTCAAGACAAAGAAACAGAATAAACACAACAATAAACGCACAAACAGCAACAACAAAAGCACAAATAGGACATACACGTTCTGTTCTTTATGAAAGAATTATCCCATTGCAAAAAATGTTTATTCAAGTTAAGGTTTCATTACTTGTTCAACTAGTAGTTAAGTATGTTTTAAGAAACGCCATCTTCAAATCTGAAGAAGCGCTTTACATAAAGAAAATAAAATTATGTCAGATATTCAAGTATTGAAACCAGTTACTTCTACTCTGGACTGGGAGTGTAAGAAAAACTTAGCATGTGCCAACTGCCTACTCTTCCCTAGCATACAGTAGCTACCAGTAAGTGGAACGTGAGAATTTTGCTGTATCGTTGGCAAAAGGCTTATAACACAACCGCCACAAAAACTATGTGCCATCTTATAACTATCAGATTGTAGGTCAAACGTGGTGTGACGTGAACTATTATGATGCTCTGCCTAACCCGTCAATAACTGTAGGGGTGAGTGTATAGATGGATGGGTGGAAACCTATCTTCAATGCAGAATCTGAATTATGTTTTGTAGGGATTTTTTAGGGTTCCGTACCCAAAGGGTAAAACAGGACCCTATTACTAAGACTCCGCTGTCCGTCCGTCAGACAGACGTCCGTCTCATAAACCGTGATAGTTAGACAGTTGAAATTTTCACAGATGATGTAATCTTGTTGCCGCTGTAACAATAAATACTAAAAACAGAATAAAATAAATATTAACGAGGGCTCCCCATACAACAGACATGATTTTTTTACCGTTTTTATAGATAATGGCACGGAATCCTTTGTACGCGAGTCCGACTCGCACTTGGTCGGTTCTTTTTAATTTATTTTTGTAAGGATATTACCACATTTTTAATGAAGGCCATTCTCTTCATACTCGTCTGTGGTAACTTGATATGAAGGTATTCATTGAAAGTATTAAAAAAATGTGAGCCTTTTCGACATCATTACTCTCTCTCTCCCCTCGTTTCAATTTGAGGTCGCATTTCAATGTCTTTTGACGTTGTCACATTTTGTTTTATATATTTTTGTTTTTATTCGGTACTAGCTGTCCACCCGCTGCTCCGCTCGTGTGGACTACAGGTTATATAGTGCCCAACTGTGGGATAAAATGTAGCCTATGCCCTTTCTCAGGTTCTAATCTATCTCTGTACCAAATTTCATCAAAATCGGTTCAGTAGTTTAGGCGTGAAAGACGGTCAGACAGACATACAGACAGACAGAGTTACTTTCGCATTTATAATATTAAAAAACCGGCCAAGAGCGTGTCGGGACACGCGCATTGTAGGGTTCCGTAGCAGCATGGTTCAAATATGCAGCTGGCTCCTTAATTCTACGAGCATATGGACGGTTAAATCGCTAATAATGTCTAATAAAAACGAGGTCATAAAGAAAGAAGGTAACTAAAGGAGAAATGTAGATTCCAGCGCCACAAGGAAAAAAAAAATCATCTGTTTAATAACCACCTCGCGTGGATGCAAATGGTTGTATAAAAATTGTTTACATTACGTATTCATTTAAAACGGGTGTACTATGGTTACGGTCGTAGTTAGAGATGAAAGAGACTGTCTTTTAAGGCTTATTAAAAAGACTCGCCTCCATCTTACAGGACTTGACTCTAAAATTAAGACTGAAAGTTCGAGTTTTTATTAATAAGACTTAGTAGTTTATTAAAAGATTAAAAACTGAAACGACTAGAGTTGTTTTCAAAATACTAAAAGACTTAAACGACTCAAGTTCTTTTATGTAAAAGGGATCGCACCGCAGTTTGTGTGTGATATTAAATATATTTTTTGTAACCTATCAACCAAAAGGAACAATTCACGCCTAAACCACTAAATACATTTTGATAACATTTGACAAGGAGATAAAATGAGATATTTACATTCTATCAACACATACCTTACGACTGTCGACTTCCCAGAAAATGAGTCGCCAGTCTTTTAAGTCCTTTAAGCTGTTTAAGTAACAGCTCAGTTTTTTACGTTAAAAGACTACAAAAGCTAGTCTTATGACTAAAGGTTGGGAACTAAAAGACTGAATCAGTCGCAAGGCGTCAAAAACAAGGTGAGTCTTTATTAAAAGCCTTAAAAGACTGAGTATCTTTCATCACTAGTCATAGTCGATGTTAAAATCTCCAAATACTATAGTATAAAAAACAAATGTATTAAAGAGTTTACAGTTTCAGAAATAACTTTAGTTTTTGGTCTAAACACTACATAATGAAATTATAAAATTCGCGAGCGAAGCGAGCGAAAATTTTTATTTTTTATTTTTTTATTATTATTATATTTTTTTTTTGCGACAACATTATTAGAAATAATATAGACCTGCTGATAAAATTTCATTTTCGTAATTAACACCAACAAAACCTATTTAACGACAACTTAAATGTCAATATGTTACAGCCTGGCTTTTGACCTCGCCTCACTTTTAGTATTGAACCTTATAAACATATTCTTATTAATTCCAAAAACGTTGCACTTGGTCGACTAACACTCGCAAACTTGAAAGGCCAACTTATGTGTGATAGTTTTTCTTTTAATTTGATTGTATATTCTACCAACGAGATTTTTTTCTCATTTTTAGAAACAACCGTTTAGCTGGTAGAGGGGGGGGGGGGACACTAACTTTGGTTTTGGGCTAAATACAACAGAATGGAAGTATTTAATCCGCGAGCGAAGCGAGCGCGAATTTTTTTTGACTTAAAAAAAAAAAAAAATTTTTTTTTCAACAAAAGTATTGTTAGGAATAATTTCGAGCTGGTGCTAAAGAGCAGGTCGCGCGGCGATTGTGTATAATTTTGATGTCATTTTCGTAATTAACACCCCCAAAAACTTATAACGACACATGACATGTCAATATGTTACAGCTTGGCTTTCGACCTTGCCTCACTTTTAGCGTGGAACTTTGTATGGCAGTTGTTTTGGATTAGGCTGAACTTCGTCGTAAATGCTAAATGCTCGTGAAATATTTAATTTTTTTTTTCATTTTAAAAATTAATTTTTCGCAAACGGACTGCTGAATCGAAAAACGTTCGTAGTAAACCCCTTCTATCTTTTAAAAAACTATCCTATGACATCCCACTCGGTGATATCGGCGAGAAAAAAACATCCATCGCCCTTTCACATGTATGGGAAACACCCGAAAAAGTTTTTTTTACAAAATTTTATTTTTTCTATTTGTCGGCGCAATTAATATGTATGAACATGCCAAATTGCAGCTCTGTAATACCAAGGATCTAATATTAGTAAATATATTCTTATTCCCAACAATGTTTGGCACTTGGTCTACCATTACTCGCAAACTTGAAGGACCAACTTATGTTTTATAAATTTTCTTTTAAATGTGATGTATATTCTACCTCTGTGAATTTTCCCACATTTTTAGAAACAACCGTTTAGCTGGTAGAGGGGGGAGACACTTGTGTTTGACAAAAATTTTCTCTTTAAAAATTTATGATTCGCAAACGGAGTGCTAAATCGAAAAACGTTCTTAGTAAACCCCTTCTATCTTTTAAAAAGCAATTCTATGACACCCCATTCGATGATATTGGCGAGAAAAAAAAATTCATCGCCCTTTCACGTCTATGGGAGACACCCGAAAAATTTTGTTTTTCTAAGGTTTTACTCTATAGTTCTGTCGGCGTGATTAATATGTATAACCATGCCAAATTTCAGCTCTGTAGTACCAAGGGTTTCTTAGAAAACCCGCGGACAGACGGACAGACGGACAGACGGACATGGCGAAACTATAAGGGTTCGTAGATTACTACGGAACCCTAAAAAGGAAGGATATCAACATAAAAAATCTGAGATTTCGTGCCTCACACGATTATCGAGTAAATTGGAAATGAATCTACGGAATTTCAAAAAATGTAGTTCTGGCTTTTTGACTTTTTTCAAAAAGGTTAGGCTATAGGAAAAACCCTTAACCCGATTGTCTTTGTTTTAGGCTCAAATTATAGCTAACTAAATTGTCCAGCGGAGTTTTTCTCAAATTTTTGATATCATTCTTCGTTTCCAAAATATAGAGCGCCAAAATAAAATATTCATATCTTTACAGCTCTTATATCTATCAGCGGATCGCACTTTTTCGTGAAATTGGACCCTATACTGGAGCGAACGAAAAGACATTTCCAATGTCAAAACGTCACAAGTATTTAAATATAACATCCGCTTCTGACAGTGCTGTTAATGTGACTAAATATTGGGCCAAAAAAAAATGACTTATGCTGTCGTCACAAAAGAAGAAGAATATAACATCCAAAAACCTTTAAGGTTCGTCTAGTTGCTATTAAGTTCTCCGCTTGCTTAATAGTAGTCGAAAGGTTATAATATTCTAGCTTTTCGCTCGGGACTTCGTTCCCGTGAGGATTTTTGAAAATTATGGAGCCTATGTGTTATTATGATGTATAAGCTAAATTATATTAGTGTAAAGTTCCATTAAAATCCAATCAGAAGTTTTTTTTTGCGTGAAAGAGTAACAAACATCCATACATACAAACTTTCGCGTTTATAATATTAGTAATTAGTAAGGAACTAAGGATAATAATTAATATTAATTGGATAAGTAATTGATGAATGTTTTACTTCTGTTAAAAAGGAATATGTTTATTAAAACGCCGCAAATTTTTCCTGTTAGGTTGTACCTGAAAACTTTTAAATTACTAAGTGAGTACCAGATATTTTCAACCAACCTCAAAAAAAGGAGGTCTTCAATTCCACTGTAAGTATGTTTTTTTTTGTTTTTTTTTTATTGCTCGATATGTCCGCCAATGTTTGTTTGATTTTCAAAAGAATATGTTCCCGAGGGAGTCCTAAGGTAGAATATATTTGAATTTAACTCGTACCGAAATTTTGAATAATTTTGTGTTGCTAAATTTGATTGTTATGATGGTGTAGCAGTCTTTCTAAAAAAAAACATGTTTTGTAACAAAACTTAACTTTTAATACAATTCATTAAAATAAGCTGTTATGTAATATGAAACTTGCACAAATAAAATAATTTTGTTTTGTAAGTTAGAAATTTCTATAATTAAAATTGTAATTTAATTGTTATGAAATTTTAACTAAAGCTTTTTCTAGCTTTAATTTGTATCTATGAAAAAGCTGTTTTATTTTTATCCGACATACCTTTACTTACTACTTGAGCTAGATTGTGGTCAAGGGCGAACCTATAGCCTATAAAATAAAATCTTATAGTTTTTCTATTTTTTTAAATTATTTACTACTAGCATTCCGCTCGGGACTTCGTTTCCGCGGGAATTCGGGAAAATTATCTAGCCTATGTTACTCAAGGATAATGTAGCATCCTAATGGTGAAAGAATTTTTTAAATGGGTCCAATAGTTTTTAGATTTATTCGTTACATACAAAATAAACAAATATTTTCTCTTTATTCTATTAGTGTAGCGTAACAAACAATTTAGAGTTCAACTTAATTCCCATAAATAAATCTTTGCTTAAGAATGAATTAAAAAAAAAATAACTTACCTTGAATATTTCTTGGAGATTAAATCTCAGAAGAAACTCAAAAAAATAAACAAAATTCACATAACGACGAAGCGACACCTTCAATTAAGAAATGGAAGCATGAGTACTTTAGCTCGCATTGTTAAAAAGTTTTATATTAAACTGTTTGAAAATTAACCACTTTAAAACATTCGCAACACTCCACAGTTATTTCAACGGAATAGTTTTAAAAAGATATAAAAGTTAGTAATTCTGCGACTTCGTAGCAATCGCGCAACCGTAGCACATGCGTTTTCGTAGCCCGTCCGCGCTCCTCCGTAGCCGAGCCTTAACTGCCGCTACGAGATGTCTACACCACCGTTGAAGCGAGGATACCTTTTTTTCAATTTAAACATTTTTGCCAAACCAGTAACAGTCTATTATTTAATTACCTTTTTTATTGAAGCGTTTGTAACAGCTGTTACATTTGTTATCCAATATTTAAGTCTACAATTTTATTATTTATTTTGTTTTTAATAAGAGAATTTTTTTTTGTTTTTCTTATTTTATTATGAGACTGGCTAACTTTTATACTCAATCTTGACCAAGGGCATGGATGAGGTCAACGATGAAACGAGTTAATACAGTATTTTAAATGAAATTGGAGTTTTATGGAGCGAGATTGTTAAGCTTTATTAAAAAGTATCTTTCATTGTTTGGTTAGCACGAGTCGAAATGGGAAAGTTGAATCTCTGAAAGTAAAATTATTACTTTCGTTTTCCAATTTCAGTTTGAGTAATGCAAATCTTTATAGAAATGAAGCGTAAAGTATTTTAATTCAAAAGCTGACATCGGACTGATGTTCATTGTAAAGGATAACGATTTATTAATTTAGTATTTTTGAAACTCTTACCCGCGTGAAGAATATTCACAAATTACTAAGAACAGGGATATTATAATTTTCCACGTTAAAAACGTACAAGTCACCGACTTCAATCCTAACAATAGTTTGTACAAAGTAGATAACTAGTGTCAAAAAAGGAATCTAAATATATAAAAGGAGAAACTGACTGACTGACTGACTGACATATCAACGCACAGCCTAAACGGCTAAACGTAGGCACTTGAAATTTGGAAAGGTCGTAGCTTAGGTACCGTAGAGGTGCACTAAGAAAGGAATTCCAGAAATTCCCACGGGAACGGGAATCAGCGGGAAAATCCTTTTGTATGAAAAATCTAAACCGCTTAAGTTAGACGCTTGAAATTTGGCATGCAGGTACCTTAGTAAACTTAAAGCTTAGTTGCAACAGGATATTGCAGGAGTTAGCGGGAAAAAACTTTTGTATCTAAAAATCTAAATCACGTAAGATAGATGTTTTCAATCGTTGTACTCTGTACAAAAAAAAATTTACATGCAAACGAAGTTGCGGGCATCAGCTAGTAATTTATAAAGTTCTAATAGTCTCAAGATTGTGTTAGGGTAAGTCCTTTGAAGAAGTCTTCTAACTCAACCTATCTGCCTACTAAAACGCTATGAGCAAAAAATTGAAAAAAAAGGACTCCTTGCACCTATTATTGAGAAGTTCAGGGGAGCTAACCTACATAATCCAACTTTTGAAACCACAATGATTTATTTCCTCAGTTTTCATATTTTTTGCGGACTACAATATGCATTGTAGAAACGAAAATATCATTCGTTAATTTAGATGATGTTCTGGTTTGTACGTCCTTTTTTTTTTTTTTTTTTTTTAAAGTGCTGAATCATTTTCGATAAAATGGGACCATTTCAGAAGTATTCTCTTTCAAACAAAAAATATTGAAAATCGGCCAACAGTTGGCAGAGTTATCGCGTAACAAACATACAAAAAAAAGAAAACATTCAGTCGAATTCTGAACCTTCTACTGTATTGAAGTTGGTTGAAAATCACGATAGCTCAGTTGGTTAAAGCACCAGCAGATTTAATCCTGGGGTCGTGAGTTCAATTCGCTACGAATTTTTCTTTTCCTAAAATTATTTGTAATGATTTCATATAAGTATTGATTTCATATAAGTATTGATTTCATATAAGTATACGATTTTAAATTAAGTGGCAAAACTTTTTGGGATAATTTTCCATGCTTCAACGCTGGATTGGGAGTGAAAGAAAAGTTAGAATGTGTCAGCTGCAAACTTCACCCAGTAAGTGGGACGCGAGGGTTTTGCAGTAGGATGACAAAAGGCTGACAACTATCACCACTCTATACTCATGTTCCATCTAATAACCTTCAGAATGAGTATCAAATGTGGCGTCAAGTGGTTCAAGAACTAAGTGATGTTCTGCCTGTCCCAAATGGGGTTATAGGACCAACATACCCCTCGTAACGGCATGCCCCCGTTACGGAGGCGTTGTGCATTCTGAATGAAGTCTAATAGATCTGTAGCCCGGGGAACTTGTATATTACTAAAAAAGGTCACCGTTTGCCTTTGTGATATTATTATAGATTTCGCCATTTTGTATACTAAAAGTGAGGTCTTAATGACCGTAGCCCGCCGTAACTTTAATTATTTTGTGAGTTTTTTTTGTGATTTCTTCTTCGTGGACCAAATGGGTCTTAAAATCTAAACCGGCCACAGAAATCATCTTAAAATAGGTATATAGTTTGTCAAAAGGGCCTATTAATAGATGTATAAATTTGAAACGGTAACTAAAAAATTTCAATAACTTTTTAAACTAATACTAAAGGAGCAATTCTAATCCGTTGTATGGGCTTTCAACAATAATTCATAACAGTAAACTTCTTTATTTATTCATTAGATCAGCTAGTTTATATATGCATGAATCATTAATCCACTTAAATTTATGGCTGCGACTGTTAAAAATAATAAAAAGAAACCTGCCGTTCAGGTGGCGAAATTGAGAGCTATCCAAATTTCATGAATTTTCAGTTGCAGATAGTTTGCAACTTTACATTCGGTTGGTGGTGGCGCTGCTGGTCGGGTTGGTTGTCAGCAAATTTAAGAAAACTAAATAGTGCTAAATTTCGTCACATGAACAGATAAAATGGCCTCCATTCCATCGACACACACAAATCGTTTAGATTTTTTAAAATATGATTTCTATTACATATCTTATTGAATTTAGGTTAAGACACTTATTGTAACTGTAAATAAACCTATTTTCAGCGAAAAAAAGTGTCACTATTTTTTCTGTAAGAAAATGTACTTTTTGAGCGCATTTTTTTTTCTGTAACTTCCGTTCCGCTTTGCAGGTGGATTCGTAAATATAGGTTCTTAGATTTACCCAAGAAGATCATTTACAATAAAATTAGGCTGTTATGGATTTTTTTCCAAAATTATAGGATTGCTCTTACAGTATAAAAGTTTTTAACTTATCACTACATATGGTTACGGTGGGTTACGGTCATTAAGACCTTACTTTAGTATATAAAATGGTGAAATCTATAATAATTTCACAAAGACAAACGGTAACCTTTTTAGCAATATAAATGTCCCCGGGCTACAAATCTATAAGTATGACGAAATAGATTTGTTCTTTACCTCTTTAACCAAAATCGCTAGTTTTACTTCAAGTTACCTGACTTTGATTTTAAATGGGTAATGATATATTTTTTGACATTTTGTGTAAATTTTGTGTAAATTTTTTATTTTATAGATATTCTTTTTTAACATCTTTATTTGAAAATTTTAATAACTTAAAATATGCTGTGTTAGCTATTTATAACCTGTAGGAATAATTAAGTATAAAATTTTTGACGGCCGGTTTGGTCGAGTGGTAGTGACGCTACCTCTTGATCGGCGGGTTCTGGGTTCGATCCCCAGTCGGGGCAAACATTTGTGTAAAAAGCAGATGTTTGTTCTCGGGTCATGGGTGTTTGTGTTTGTCTTTGTGTGTTCAAAGGGACCCACGACACAAGGGAAAACCTTAGTGTGGGCCTTTGACTGTGTAGCGTTTATTTATTTATTTTAATTTGTGTACACGTTAAATACACGGCGATGGGACAATCGTATATCTTTGTTCCCATCGCATTTGAAACGGCGGGTCCCTGGGGTAGTGAAGGTAGGGAGTTGATTCGGGAGATTGGCCGGAGACTGTCAGCTCGTGGTGGTGATTCCCACTCTGGCTCCTACCTGGTCCAGCGTCTGTCCATTGCCGTCCAGCGCGGCAATGCGGCCAGCTTGATGGGGACGTTTGGCCCGGGTCAGATTCAGGGCGGGTTATTTAATTGACGAAACTTACGTGGATCTTAAATTTTTGTTTGTTATTTTGACATGTTTTTTTAAATATATTATGTTTAATGTTTTTTTATTTGTGTAAGATTATTATAAAGTTATTAATTTGGGCCCCGAGCCTGTCATGATATCATTTTGTCTGTGTTAAATTTAATAAATAAATTGAATTGAATATAGGCGTGAGTGTGTGGATAGATGGATTCTCCACAAAAGGCTATACTGTGATGGGCAAGTGTTATGGGCACCTTTGCGCCAGTTATAACAAGGACATGTTTTTTTAAACTGATTAATATTCATAGGATCGACGTATTTTTGATTTCATGAAAACATTTTTTTTTTTATATTTTGAAGTGAAAACTTCTTTAGCGGCGTTGTGCACTTTTTGGATGGGTAAAAAATGTTAGACGGAGGGTGAAGTGAAAACTTCTTAGACCGCAAGGAAGTAAATTTTAAAGTTTTCACTTCTGCCGGCACTCCCGGAATGCAACGCGTTTTATTTATCAAAAAAAGTTTTTTTATTTTTTATTATAGGATCGGTTAACTCTTGACTTCAATCTTGACCATAGAGGTCAAAGATGAGGTCGACGATAGAGCGAGTTAACCCAGAAAATGCATATAAAGGCACTGGTACTCCCACGCACTGACGGAACACAGCAAGCTGTTTGGCATCGGACTTCGGTAGGAGGGTGGTCGCGAACCAGACGGCCCTTTACAGAGCCTACCACACTGCATGAGACCATAGGACGACACCTTAGATTCAGAAAAAAATGAAGTGTCGTTGCCTGGGATGGATTACTAGGAGGCAGTTCTCATTTGTGTTTCCTTAGTCGCCTCTTACGACACCCACGGAAAGAGATGTGGTGGTGTTATTCACTACCGATCACCACACGGCAGATCAAAAAATGTTCTCAAATTAAAAAAAAAACCTGTTGATATTTATGGAACAATTGTTTGAAAGCGGTATCGCTTGGAGTGACGTACAATTGGCAATGTCCAACCCTACTGGATTCCCTTTATATTTGAATTTGCCCAGGCAAAACATTTGGAGTAGTTGCAAACAATATTTGTTTAAATCCCGGGCTTTCACTATTAGTTCGCTATTCACAACTTTTTGGCAGTTGTAAGCGGAAAATCCAACCGTAATAGGAAAAGTTGTTGGAGGTTCAAGTTGTTTGCTTGACATCATTTTGATGACTGGACTGTAATCTTTGGAAGTTGCTAAGAGAACTGAGTTAACAATTTATATTGTTTTCCTTTGGAACAAATGGTGAAATTGTAAATAAGTATTTATTTTCCTTAAGTGATTATTTGATAAATGATTGAGTCAGAGGTAATTTGGCAGTTTGTAAACTCACTACTCTAACATTAAAGTAAGTCATAGGTCAACCGTTTAACTGAGGCTTCACCCGCACGGTGAGGGGGCGCGGGGGGAGGCGACAAAGGGGGCCGAGAGACGATTTATCTATAATTGGTTATATTTAATAAATAATAAAAGAATAAAAAATTGCGAAATTTCGATAAGTTCGATAATTTAAAGCCCATAGGCTGATAGGCCGAGTTGAAATTGCAATTTATAAAAATCTAATTAGAAATAAATACAGGTTGATTTAAGCCTCATCACGTAAACAACATTTTCTTAAAATATTAAAAAGCTCTAAAGTAGCTGGGAAAATTTTGATATCAATTTACTGCAGAGAATAAAGCCATCAAATGTAATGTTTCACATTACACGTCTACATTATTATGATGCCGAGGTCTTGAGTCTCAGGTATTTGAACTCGGATGGGCTCATATTAAATTCTTTGATACAGGGCCCCGATTCTGTAACTTCAGTTGTGTGTCGATGGAATGGAGGCCATTTTATCTGTTCAGGTGGCGAAATTGAGAACTATTTAATTTTCATATACTTGCTGACAGCCACACCGATAAAGTCACCGCCAAACGAACGTAAAGTTGCAAACTACCTAGCAACTGAGTATTCAGTTGCCGGTGGCGCCACCACTCAAAGTAGCCGTCGTTAGATGTATGAAATTTGGATAGGTCTCAATTTCGCCACCTGAACGAATAATTCCATCGACACAACTTAAGTTATAGAATCGGGACCCAGGGCGTGAGTTCTTGCGAGACACAGTGATGTATTAACGGATGTTATATGTACGAAATACTTACCTTCACGCCTATACTCCCTCATGGGGTAGGCACAACGTTATGTGGATACGAAAACTTTTGACGTCACATAGGGTTATTAGATGGAATATGAGTATATGGGTGATAGTGACAACCTATCTTTCGCCCACCATAGAGCAAAATCGTCGCGTCCCGTTCAGAGGCTTCTACAGTAAGCTTGGGAATAGTTGGCAGCTGGCACATTCTATGTTTTTCTTTCACTCCCAGTTCAGCGTAGACGAAATGCTGTAATTGAAGCCAATGGTGTGTCTGTAGCATGATTCTAACGGTACACAAATGGCTGGCTTTTTTGACGATGACTTATTTTGAAGCGCTCGTAGCCCAGCGGCTCTTGCTGATCTCTACCGATCAGTAAGGTTAAGCAACATACACAGAGGCAGGGAACCTGATGGGTGACCAAAGTGGCAATTTATCATGAGCGTTTCCGTGCTTCGGAGGGCACGTTAAGTTGTCGGTCCCGGCTGTTGTCGATTGACTAAAGTCGTTAAAACGAAGTCAGAGGCCGTTGTGCGGTTTGAAAACTCTGAAACCAGGGTTAGCCAAGTTCGCCACACACTTGACTATACCTACACGATAAGAAGAAGAAGAAGACTTATTTTCAACAAAAAAAAACATCTTACCGGTTTGGTGAAGATTTAGTGAAACTTTTGCTAATTCTGCTGAATTTTTTCAACCCGCAAAAAAATAAGTGTTATAAATAGTTTTGACGAGTGTATATCTGTATATCTGAGTATCTGTCTGTGGTATCGTAGTTCTTCAACGAATTACATTTTGATTCGGTTTTTTTAAATTTTGAAGCTGATGTAATCGAAATCATTCTTCGCTATATTTTATCAAAATTGGTACAGCCTTTTAAAAGTTATAAGTGATTAATATCGGGGTGATAATTTTTTATTTATTTTTGAGTTATTTTGTTCTTACTTGGGATGATCGTAGTGGCCATTTATCACGAGTTTTATTCACCCCAAAGGCTAAGTACAGGAATCATCTTTAAACATTTTTACTCGTAAGAATAAAATAGGGAGTATGCATGTAATTCAAATATAGGTCAAATTTTAAAAATAATCTTATCACTTCACGATTATGTCTATTTGAACATTTTTCATCTATTTTAATGTATTTTTGAGACAAATTAATATTTCAAAAGTGCAGAAAAACTGCGGAAAATTCCAATATCCGAAACGCGTTGCTGCTATCAGAGTGTATAATGACATCACGAGTACATGATAACAAAATCACTCAAATGAATTAATACTTGTATGTTGGTTGTTTAGACCGTTCTATAGATGGAGAGTGTTTTTTCATGACGAATTAGGTGAAACTTTAGTTGAAATACATTAAAAAACAGTGAAATTAAACCAATGTCGGTGTCTAAAAAGTGTAATATGACGTCACGCTGAGCGCGCCAAAATGGTGGCCGTTTAAAGTTCTCGTTTCAGTTAGCTACTTTTAATTATTAAAAAAAAACTTCTCTAATTACTTTTCATCGTAAATATTTTTTAACGATAGGTAATTTAGTGATACAAGTTATTCAATAAAAATATTTAATAAATACATATATTCCCTATTAGCGAAAAAACCTAGTATTACAAAAAGAGCGAACAGACATCCTACCAAATAAGAAAGGACATAACGTCACGCTTTATTAACGCAGTCAATACATCCTTGTGGAGGTTTTCTTTTACGCGGGGGAAATCAACAACCTCAGAACAGTCGCAGTGATTCGTGGACAGTATTTATTGTGGCCCGAGGGATTACATAATACGAGATCTAATAACTAGTGGGATAATGTAGGTAACTAAGTTTGGGTAACGCGAGTTTTTTTGAAAATCTTTGTACGTTTAGGTAACAAATCTTGCTAAGCTACAGTGCTTTTATTTTCTTAATGTCCTTCGGCAAACAGTGTCTTGTTCTTTTCATTTGAAAATCAAGTTATTCGAAATATGAAATTATCCAAACCACATTATGTAAATATTTAGAAGCATGTTTGGTTTCATTTATTTCACAACAGATTCTAGTACGTCAAAATAACAATTATAAATTCACAATTAGAAAAGCTGTGACATTTAAACAAACCATAAAAATGCAGGACCAGGTAAGAGCCAGAGCGGAAGTCACTACCTGGAACAGTCGACGACGATGTGGCAGTGTCGCTGCTAGGAGCCTAGCTAGGTCTCTTATGCTTTTCAAAGGAACATTTGAAAAACATTTTCAAATCATTACAAAATTAGGTCTCCTCGTGTTATTATTGCCTAAAATAATTACCCCTTATTTAATATTAAAAATGTGATTGTCTTGCAGAGATATCGAGAGGGCTGGACAGAAAATATCAACAATTAATTAATGAAAATTATCATATATAATTATAATTGTGGGTTTAATTTAAGATTTACCTGGTTTTTTATTTAAAATAACTATTATTTTATTTTTCCTGGCCATGTTTTACATACAAACTGTCGGCTCCTGCTTAGCACACTTCGTTTATCATCTCTAAGGTTGGCTGGAAGAAAATTTGTATACTTCCCGTATGCATTTTTAACAAATCCTTTGAAAAGTGTTTTGTACAATAAAGTATTTATTCCACATACATACAAACGATATACGAGTTTTATTAACCACGATTGCTGCAGCGGGATTACGTTAGAACATTAAATTATATCTAAATCTGCAATGGGATGAGTATTGGTCCAATCAACACAAAGCAACTAAAACAGGAGTGCATAACTAAATTCCCGACTTATCCACAGTATCATACGTCAGTAGGCCTACTCCTTCCTCCTTATTGTCTAGATATGTACCTAGCTAACTTGACTAACTATGGTGTCAGAGATTTCAGACCGCAAAATGGCCTCTTTCTTCTTTTTAATCACCGATAAAAAAAGAGGGGTGTTGTAAGTTCGACGCGTGTATCTGAGTGACTGCGTGTGTGTATATGTGTGTTTGTGTATCTGTGTGTCTGGCTGTGGCATCGTAGCTCATAAACGAATAGACCGATTTTGTTGCCTTTTTTTGTTTGAAAGCTGTTTTCAATCGACAACAGCTGGAGCCGACCACATAAAGTGCCCTCCGAAGCACGGAAACGCTCGTGATAAATTTCCAATTTTGTCACCCATTAGGTTCTTTGCCTCTGTGTGAGCTGCTTCACTTTACTGATCGGTTCAGGTCAGCGAGCGCCCTTGGGAACCGAACCAATTAGAGTTTGTGTATCACTTTTAAAAATTAATTTATGTACGTAGAGTAACATTAATAGGGGTTTGAACTTCACGGTTTTTTTTGGTAATAACGCGCAGATGCTCTAAAAATTTTCAGTGGTAATTATTTTATTATGAGCTCTATACGGCCCACCAAAGAGCGTGGGCCTGTTTTCGTAACACAAAGGGGATTAATAAGATAGTCCACCACGATGACCCAATGCAGGTTAGTGGACCGCGCGCCTTTCGAAAACGAATTTTCCTAGAATTTTCATCACGATGTTTTTCTTCACCCTTACTCAAAGGTGCCTAAGATGCTGGCCACGTTGCCAATCTGTATGGCCAGTGAAATCCTTTGCACGACGAAATATGTTCTACATATTCTGTGCGACTAGTTTAATATGATATGGAACAGTGCATACAGCTAACTAAGCTAATATCAAACGTGACTGCTCCAATATGACATTACTTGGTACAGAGTGTGATAGGATCGTAGTTAGAGATCGGAAACAATGTCATCGTGCATTATGTTCTGAACTGTACTAGCTTTCCACTCACGAGTAAGTTCTTGTGGGGAATTCAGGAAATTATAATTAAATTACTATATATTAGCTTTCCGCCTGGGACTTCTTTTCTATACCATTTATTATCAGGCATCTAAGGCCCATACATAAATACCTCACAGACTAACATACATAATAATACGAATTATACAAAAAAATAAAACTAACTAACACTATTTCCCGGGTGTTTTTCGGGGGTGTCTGCAACCGGGAATCTCCCTCGGAAACGGCGGAACACCACGCCCTCCGGCCAAAAGCTCTCCTTCATGACTGTCTCCAGCATAAACGTCGGGAACCGCACCACAAATGCTTTGAAACTAGCATGGTGATGCGACTTCAACAGTTTCACTCTCTGGAGACCTAAGGGAACTTTTGTCTTCTGCCGTATGTACTCGACGCATATGCATGCAGCCTATGTTACTCAGGGATAATGTAGCAGTTTAATCGTGAAATAATTTTTGAAATCGGTCCAGTAGTTTTGAGTTTATTCGTTACAAATAATCTTTCCTCTTTATTATATTAACGTGGATAATTATACTATTCCCTTCCCTGCCTTATTGTGAAGGTAAATAGAAAGAAAACTTTTTTCTTTATTTCTATGTTTAGGGTGGTTTAGGAATATAATAGGTCTTTACCTATGAAATTGCCGTTTTTCATATTTTTGGAAAACTGGATTTTCCATACTGACGTTTTTGGATTTTTCTCGGGAATGCGAAATCCAAATTTAGCAACATTTTGTGGGAAGGTTTGGACAACATTAAGTTAATTTTCGTCATACTTACTTCATTGAAAGTTGTAACTGTAACAAAGGTACAAAAAAAATAAGCAATAAAACGGGCAACGGATGAAACGAGCTATATTTGAGCTTCTTTTTCAGCAAATAAATCTAAAGTGAATATGTGTTAATTCGACTCAATATCTCCGTTATATGGCCAAGGTTTTAAGTAAAAAAAATTTTTTTTGTAAAAGCTGTTCAATCATAAATTATGAATAAAATCAAGTTTGAGAAAAAATCGGCAATTTCATAGGTAAAGACCTATTATATGTAGCGAACTTGACTAACCTTGGTTTCAGATTTTTCAAAAGTCTTGGGGTGACTTTAAATTACTTAGTGAAATATTAACGGGTAATAAAACCCATGAAACCGAACAACTTTCTACAAGGGATTCATATGAAATACAGGGTGTAAAAGACAGCTTAGCAAAAACTGAAACTCTGGACTTAGACAATCATTCTGAATGATTTTCCAGTGGAATTTTTGTCCGGAAATTTTTCAATTTTTTTTCATGTTTTTTAATATTTTCTGCTTACATTTGTTATTATTTAATTGAATACACTTCATTTTGCAATAAAAAACAATTATAACAATGTGAAACACGAAAACCAGCAATGTACATCGCACTCTGATAGCAGCGCGGCGCGGGGGGATCGCGCGCGGGGCGCGGTTTCACGATACGTTGCTTAGCGCCAAAGTATGAAAATAATGAAAACTCCTTAACGTGACGTTTCCGGGAAAAATAACTACTATTAGCTGATGATAGTTATGGGTAGATTCCACCATTTAAGTATTTGTTAAGTTGTTCTTTACACCCTGTATACTATTTATAAAGAGGAAAGATTTGATTGTTTGTTTGAATTGAATAGGCTCCGAAACTACTGGACCGATTTGAAATATTATTTCACCATTCGAAAGCTTTATCTCCGATGGACATTGGCTACATCATTTTACCGAATTCCCACGGGAACGACTTCCCGAGCGGAATGCTAGTATGAAATAAAAAATAAAAAATCGGTTTCCATACAAAAGCATATTAGCTAATCGCAAAAATTGTTTATAAAATAAAGGAAAATCCATACTAATATTATAAATGCGAAAGTAACTCTGTCTGTCTGTCTGTCTGTCCGTCTTTCACGCCTAAACTACTGAACCGAATTTTATGAAATTTGGTACAGAGATAGATTGGAGCCTGGGAAAGGACATAGGCTACATTTTATCCCACAGTTGGGCACGATATAACCTGTAGTCTACGCGGGCGGAGCCGCGGGCGGAAAGCTAGTTGTTTATAAAATAAAGGAAAATTGTTGATAAATGCGAAGATACACTGCAATTGTCACTTCTAATAGAGTGAATTGAATATGTATGATATATACAAACTAATATTACTATTACTAACCTCCCGCGACTCAATTTGTCACTCGCCAGCCCTCCAACTATCTTGCTCATTAGTTGTTGAAGAAGTGCTTACTCATCATAGAAGAATGCATGTGATATATTTTTAAAACGCTCGCGCTCTCCTTCAATGCAGGCATTACGTTGATAGTAGAATACTGTCCATTAGATGGAAAGTCCATCGAATAAAAGTCACGTACCGTATTGGCATTAACCAGCTGCTACTCTGTTCTACGCTCTACTACTTAACTAGATTTCTGTTTTCACTTGAGAATTTTCTTCTTAAGTTAGCTGGTTTCCGTGGCTTCATTCACCCTCTTTATTGGAAGCTTGATGCCTTTTTCTTTGTTAAGAGTTGTTATTTATTTGTTTTCAATGCTTTTGCTGCCCGATAAAACGAAGCAAGACCGCTTTTTGCTAAGATATATTTTTGATCGTAGTAAAACAAAACTACACGTAAGCAAAGTAATTGATATTGATTTAATAAACTATGGCTTTTGGTCTGAAACTTATGGCATATGTCATTCATTTACAACGAAATTATTTTCTTTAACTATGTTCATTCAGAGAGATGGACTGTTTATAATAAATAAACTAGCATTCCGCTCGGAACTTCGTTGCCGTGGGAATTTGGAAAAATTATGTAGCCTATGTTACTCAAGGATAATGTAGCATCCTAATGGTGAAAGAATTTTTGAAATCGGTCCAATAGTTTTTAAGTTTATTCGTAACATACAAAAATACAAATCTTTCCTCTTTATAATATTAGTGTAGATGTAGACTTGCAGTACCTTGCAGTTTCAAACGCGCAGTTCCCGTTCCTGTGGGAATATCGGGATAAAAGTATGTCATTTTACAACTGTCAACGTGTACGTGTAATGGACCAAGTGCGTAATGAGGGTATTATGTATAAGTAATGATACGCGATCGTCGAGCAATGGGCGTCGCAGTGCTCGTGCTTAACCACCTGCAATCTAGGTAACCTATATTTTACCTAGTACTGTAGAACATAGTCATTCTGGACTGGAAAAAGTTGCTGGCCTCCCGTGGAAACTGAGCGTCGCGGAGCATCAGGCGCTCAAGCGCATCGACTTGCGATCTAGGTAACCTAAATCGGCCTAGTATGACAGAACACATGTTTTTATTATATTGCCCAATAGGTGATATACGTAATTATTGAGGTCTTGGCAGTTAATTATTTTTTATAATATTTTTGTGTTGTTTTCATATTGAATGTTTTAAATGCTCAATTAATCATTTAGGCCCGTGTTCACCAAAAATATAACCAAAAAAAAAAATGTATGAAAATGACATTGTCAAATCTCTGATTAGTTGCTAATCGTTGGTTAAATTTTTGGTGAACACTGGCCTTAGTCTATTACATATGCAACTATAATAACCATTTGAGTAGTTGAGGCATAATAAAAAACACATCACTTTAACATGTACTTTTATTTTATTTATCAACAACAATGTTTAACCTATACAGAATTTCTCTATACGACTAAGTTGAAAAACGTGAGTTACCACCGTATTAGTCCGCTTTTTTTTTCAAAACAATTGCTCAAAGTAGTGTACTCACATACTTCAATTCGTTTATAATAACCTTCTTCCCACCTTTGTTTCATAAATAACCATTTAAAACTAAAACTAAATTAGTTTTTGAGATACCATTGTAACTTAATTTTTTGTAAAGTTTTTATTTTTTAGTTAAAACGGACAATAAAAGTACCTCTATGCAATGCAATTTTGTAATTATGGTAAAATGTGAACGAATATATTTTTAATTTTCTCGCATAGTGTATTGTAACGTGTTGAACCATATAGTTGCTTAATATTATACGTAAGTCGAGTCTCATTAGGTTAATTACCTTCACGTTACTTATTTCTTACCGCATATACCTATATCGTAAAAACCATAATACTGGCGTGATTAAGGGATATTGCGTTTTTTATTTTATCGATGAATGATATTCATTGCCAAAGAAATCCTTTTGTATCAAATCATTAAATTCTATTTAAAAAAATTTTCGCCAGACTGTTGACTACATGACCTAAAGATGACAATGCGTGTTGTAGGTATTCCCAGACAGAAAAATGTTTCCTACATTGCTTTTTATTTGGATTGATAGTTTCAGCGGTAGAATTATTATTATCTTCTTTATTTCTCTGAATATTATCAGTACCTTGATCAAAATAATTAACTTTAGAATTATTTTTATTACTGAAATTAGCTCTTTTTAGAGTATTATTATGGGTATTATGTATCTTTTTTTGTTTTTTATTATTATCAAATTCGAAAATTTCGCCGACAGAACCATTAGTTGAATGGAGAATTTTAGTAGTGGTACTGTCTATTTCATTTTTCTTTGATGCATTTAAATGTATATCTACTGTTTCTATGCTCACGTCATCAATATTTTTCTCATTTTTGTAGAGACGCTCATTATGCACATCGTCAGATACAACTGGAGTTCTTTCACTATTTTTGTTACTTTTTAAATCAAAATCAACAAATTTTGCGATTGAATCGGTAATAAACTTCTTTTCGTACTCTCCACTTTTTTGTAGCTCAGTATCTAGAGCAGCAGGTTCTGAGTTAAAATCTCCAAAATAGGTATTATTTTCGTTAAAGTTTTCAAAATGATCGTCAGTCAAATTGGTGGCACTACTAATGTTATTACTACCATTTAAATTTAAATTATTGGGTTCAGTTACATGACCGATATTTATTCTATTTTGATAATTAATCTTATCATTTAACGCGATAGGTGAGAAGGTTGTTTCGGAGTAAAAATCACCAAAATAGGTCTTATTTTGATGGAAACTTTCAAAATTACCGACATCAAAATTGGTGTGACCATACTTATTTTCTAAATGTAATGCAACAGATTCAGTAGAAGAATCGCCGATAATCCTCTTGTTTGGATTATCGCTTTCATTGTGTAGATCGATAGTGGAAGCAGTAACTTTAGCGACAACATCACCAATCTCAAACTTGTTTCCATAAAGACTTTCAAGAAAATCAATAATAGAAATGTTATTACTATCGCTGTTGTTGCTTTCTGTATGTATATCAATGGTTCCAGTGGTAAAATTAGCTGTTTGTGTCTTATTTTTGTATATATTGTTATTATGTTGATCGTCATGATTATTTTCATTGCCTCTAAAATTAGCTTTAGTGAAACTACTCTCAATACTTTCATTCCTTCTCAAAAGTAAGTCGGCAGTTAAATTTGCGATTTTATTGTTTAAATCTTGAATAGATTTTTTGTTTCCGGAATGACTTTTATTAAATAAGGTATCAGTTAACACAACAGAGGTATTACTGTTTTTGTTCGTGTTTTGTCCTGTTTCAGCATTTGAACTATTATTAATGAGATGTTTCAGATTTAAATGATCACTTTTGTTGCTAATATCAATATGTTCCTTATTTCCGTAATCATTTTCATTATTTAAGTCAATAGTTTTAGCAGTTTTCTTAGTAATATTCTCGTTTTGCTTCATTTTTAAATTAATATCATCAGATCTAGTACTGTTAACATTAATGTGTCCATTACTTTCGTTATAATTGTTAATTTGCTTTATTGGTAAAGACGTATTACTATCAATGATGATGTTTTTAAATTTTTGTAGATATTGATAGACAGTTTTAGCGATCTTATCTTCATTGGGTTCTTTATTTTCAAAATTTTCATGTTGGTCTATAGTTTTCACTACTTCAAAATGTGTGTTATTTTCAAAATCATTTTCATGGTGTAGATCGATGAAGTCATTATTATGAATGTTTATATTCTCGTCAGTTTTATTATCAATTTCATCGCCATAATAGTTATAATCAATACCTCTTCGATGTTTTTGAATAGATTCATTACCAAAATCGATAGTTTTATCAGTTGCTAAGGTAACAGCGTTTAAATATGTAGATGTAATGGTGCTTGTTCCAATTCTAAAAAAATAAAAATTCTATGTATTTTTGACTTGTCAAAGACAAAAAACTGAATAGATCGTTTTTTGTGTACAGGCATGCCATTTTAAATGTTGTTTGATCTAGCATTTATTTTGCCAATTTATGCACAAATAAAGCTACACTAGCTAAAAGTGAAGTTATTTGGGTACTTACTGCACAAAAATAGATGAAATGAATAGTATTACAAGTGCACGTTCGATTGACATTTCCAAGTCTTAAACTGACCATATCACTCCATTAAATGAATGCTTTATTTAGTATCACTAAGCATTATATAGGAAAAAGAGCTACTATTAATATAATATTTAAAATAAAATGTTTCTCACGCGTTGACCTAATGGCAACTTCTTTTGTTTATTATAAGAGAATAGCTAGTCTGAATCACATAGTTTATTGCTCGCTTATAATGTTACATAGGTTTTAAAGAATTAATACAATCCAAGATATTATGATGTCTTTTGTCTGAGATGACACTGCAATAGGGTAAAGGCACCAGTTGTCAACCTTTTAGTGGAAATCCGAACTTCGACTGTATGTTTATTTTCAATCGTAGAAGTAAGAAATCATAGAAATGAAATCATAAATTAATCTAACACTAAGCTTTCATATTAATTTAATTTAATTCCAGTTTGTTTTCAAAGAATTAAAAAAAGTATCTAAAATTAATAACCCTTTTTTCCGGTGCTCAGCGTCTAAAATCCAAAAGTCCGACATATTGTAAGTACCCAGTATTCAACCTCTTTATTAAATGCATTAGTTAGTCTCAAATTACTAATAATGAATTTAAAAGATTTATTTGAGACTACATTAACTTGAATTAGTATCTAAGACCAAAAAAACGGAAATGACTAGAACGGAAATTATCCAATATATAACTTATTTATGTAGATACTTACATTAAACTAATTTACGTAGACACCTAAAATAACATAATAGTAGATGGGTATACTATGGATGTAACACACACTTTGCACATACGCACGCACACACACATACATACATACATACACACACACACACACACTCACACGCACACACACATACACACACACATGCATTCACTATGCGCACATGCACTCTTGGTTCGTTTTTGAGATTTTGTTTTTATTTCTTATTTTTTCTTTTTTATTAGTTAAGTAGGTAATTAAGAATCTTTGTTTCACTTATATTTATTTACTTTATTGCAAACTTCACAGCTTATACATGTTACATTACATAGCCCTTATATTAAAAATGTATACAGCCAATTAAGAAGTTAAACATATTATAAACTGTAGATTTTGATTAACGGGTAGCATAGATATATGATTAACAAAACAAAATAGATTGGATGAGTAATGTAAAAGTAAGGACAGTGTGTGTGTGTGTTATGTGTATGTGAGTGTGTGTGTGTCTGTGTATGTATGTGTATGTAAGCGTATGTAGTTATTCACACCTTATGAAAATAAAATAAAAATATTGATGTTGTGGTTAAATTATTTATTTATCATTTACTAGGATCAATGTCGTTCTCATTAGGGAAAGTCTTCGATGTGTGCTTAATAAACTGGGTTCGGCTTAAAAAGAAAATATCAACATCGATAAACCTAGACTCGTATGTATGTACTATTCTATGCAATACAGAAAATTATATAATTAAACCGCTATAACAAGTTAACCATAAATTCACTTATGTACATGGAAGAGCGTTGTCTCCTGCCACAGTCTTTTCCAAGCTTAAAAGGAGGCATCAACCCAATCTATATATTATGTTATAAATTAAGTGAAATAAATATTTTTTCATTTTCATTTTTTTGTTTACTAGCCGCTAGAAACATTCTTGGATATAGTTTGTTTATACATTCAGTTTTATTTATGTTTTTTTTCATTATATTAAAAAAAAACATCCATAAAAAACATCCTATTAAAATATTTTAGTGACAGAACCCTTTTGGAAAACTAAAAAATTTGCGAAGCCGTTAATTGTATCACAACCTGGTTGAGTTTGGTTAAATTTCTGGCTGAAAGTTTATATGCTTGCTCTCTAACAATAACATTGTAGTGAATTATGTAATACATTAGGTACATATATCATTCACTCAGCTCGCTTTTCTTTACTTTATTCTTTAGTTTTTACATTGTATTAATACAGAGCACCCTTAGAGGCCTTCCGGACCTCTGGGGCTTCGCGGAACAAACATTAAATACGGCGGCGTCTGTGCATCTGTAGATTTGATAAATATAACCGTAACTTGAGATTTAAATTTTATTTCTCTTCATGATAAAATATCTTCTTTCTAGTTAGTAAAAAAATGAAGCGGTGAAAGTTGCACGCATTTTAGTCGATCACGTTGAATTGAACGAAATGCACCTGTATTATTTATTTATGATACACATTATCATATAACAGACAAGAGCGAACCCATTCTTAACAAAAATAAACATATATATTTAGATTATTAAAAGCACAGGGAACGAAATAAAATGTATTTTGTAAGTGAAAACTTTTATTTCCGTTGGTTTTTGAACTCAAAAGGTTTAAAAGGCCAGTTACTGGAGTGGGACTGTGTACTGGTGCTTTTACCCTACTTGAATTGAAGATTTACACATTTTTATAATTTTTAAACAAAACTCGCATCAATTCTTATGTGAGTTTTTTCACGGGGTTTCTATATAATTTCTATATTTAATAAAGTTAGCTTGTTATATGTATAGATTTTGATTTGGTTAATATTTGTGTCATCCGAATATATTTTTAGGGTTCCGTACCTCAAAAGGAAAAAACGGAACCCTTATAGGATCACTTTGTTGTCCGTCTGTCCGTCCGTCCGTCCGTCTGTCAAGACCCTTTTTCTCAGGAACGCGTGGAGGTATGAAGCTGAAATTTATATCAATTACTCAGGTCTACTGTCCCTTGAAGCTGTGAAAAAATCAAACTTCTAAGCCAACGCAATCAAAAGATACAGCCGTTTATGCCGCAAATTTCCGCAAATTTTCGACACTCGCAAAGGAATCAAAACCTACAGGGTACTTCCCGTGAACACAGAATCTTGAAATTTGGTACGAAGCAACGTCTTATAGCACAGATAAAGGAAAAATTGCGAAAACCATAAATTTTTAATTACATCATATCATAAAAATATTTTTAATATTTTTAAACTTACTACCCCTTTCCTCATGAACGCGTTGAGGTATTAAATTGAAATTCATATCAAATACTCAGGTCTACAATACCTTTAAGCTAGGTTTGTACGGAACCCTCGGTGCGCGAGTCCGACTCGCACTTGGCCGGTTTTTTTTACTTCTAAATGACTACACTGTTGGCCGGTGATGGTCTTTACAGCTTCACCGAGCAAGTGGCAAGCGCAGATGGCTCGCAGCCCAAAAATTTTAAGTAACTGGTGGTCATCAACGTTTTTAGCTTTAACAAGTTTTTTTTTATAGCTTTTTGTTGACGTTGGAGCATCAGCAACAGCGTCTTCCACCATTTCTATGACTAGAAGAAATTTTTTTGACTGATTTAGTCTACAACTACTACTTACTTAAGCTTTGATGTAAATTCACATTATCTACTAGAAAAATAGTAATAGCAATGTTTGTAAATACTTTATATTATTCTATATGTATTATAGCTCAGTCTGTGGGGAAATGCAAAGGCCTTTGCATTGCAAAAGGTGGTGTAGAAAATATTTTGACACAATATTGTTTAGGTATGGCAGGTTAATAAAAATCCAAGTTCTCGACCGTGGAGGACCCAGGCGTTAGCCGCCATCTTGAATTAAAGGTGCCAAAATTAGGTATATTTTAAATAACTTCTCAATTGTTAACTAAATCACAAAAGTGTCTATGAAGGATTCAAAGAAGACAAAATTGCCTACCTTTTTTGCATACATGATTATTCTGTAAATTTAAATCTATCCTGATTTAAATTTTTCGCCCCAGGTAAGTTACAGGCGTGACTGTATGTATAAATTGCGTAAAGACATGATTTTTAAATTTAAATTCACCGCCCCCTTAGATCCGGTAAAAGATTATCCAAAATAAAACAATTTGGCAAAAAAAGGGGATGCGTTTGGCACGTGGTAGAGCACTTAACAAGCTCCATAAAAATGTAATATCACAGAAAATATGACAACGAGAATTTAATTATTGGATAACAAAGAGCAGCGTGGTGTTGCTTTGTGCTTTATTATAAAATTCTAGTATTCATAAAAAAAAAACAATTGTAGAGAAATTGATTCTTATATACTTTTTTTTATATATTTTATATTATAATATGGGTTAACTCTTGACCTCAATCTTGACCAAGGTCTACGATGGAGCAAGTTAACCCAGAAAATGCCTACTAGGCACTGGTACTCCTACGCATCGACGGAACACAGCAAGTTGTTTAGCGTCGGACTTCGGTAGGAGGGTGGTCGCGAACCAGACGGCCCTTTATAGAGCCTACCACACCGCATGAAACCATAGGACGACACCTCAGATTCAGAACAAGTTGAGGCGTCGTTGCCTGGGATGGATTAATAGGAGGCAGGTCTCATTTGTGTTTCCTTAGTCGCCTCTTACGACACCTACGGAAAGAAATGGGGTAGTGTTATTCTAAACCGATCACCACACGGCGGCATCACATCATAATCAACCCTCTTTTGAAACTAAAAAACTTAGATTTAATCCTAAATCTTAAGCTTTAAAGGAAAACGAGGTTTTCGTTTTTGGAGTTTATGTATTTCTATGTATACGAGTTTAATACTAAATTGAAATCTATGTTTACACTACAACTGCCTGGAAAGTGCGTTGATATTTGAAACTTTATGATCAAACAAACAAAAACAGAACAGAAAGTATAAATTAATTGTCATATGTAGGAAAAAAAATTATATACATATCTTAATTTCGTGAAGGCATATTTCAAAAAATTCTTATTTCTAAAATAAAAGTTTTATTTGCCATTTTTTTTTTCTGCAAAACATCTATTTTAATATAAAACGTGAAAACTAAAATCTTGTAAAATTACGCGGTCACATCTTGGTTCAATTTTCATATAATTTTCACATGATTTCAACTTTGTTTTTGATTAAAGAAAGCATGTCTCATTTTCATTGTTCTATTAATATGTATCACTTGAGAAAAAGTGTTACCCCCGCACTTTTGCCGGTAAGATCAATTTAATCTGATGTTCAACAAAGTGCTAATTTCAGTTGCCTTATTTTTGTTGTTTTTGCGAAAACGTTATTATCTTCCCGCTACATACCTAATCATTTTTTTACTAGGTTAAGTTTCACAAAACTCCTATAGGGCCTTTTTATAATTCGAAAACGGCACGGCAAAATTGTATTACCATTGCCTCCTATGTAATAGTAATACTAGAAGCTGAGAACATAGAGAACAATGGTAATTCAAATTTTGAATTGCCGTGCCGTGACGTGCCGTTCGAATTATAAAAAGGGCCATATAGGGTGTAAAAGACAGCTTAGCAAAAACTGAAACCCTGGACGCAGACAATCATTCTGAATGATTTTCCAGCGGAATTTTTCTCCGGAAAACTTTAAATTAGTTTTTTCACGTTTTTTAAAATTTTCTGCTTACATATTGTATTATGTAATCGCGCCAAAGTAGGTAAATAATGAAAACTTAATGTGACGTTTCCGGGAAAAAATAACTACTCATAGCTGATGATAGTTATGGGTAGATTCCACCATTTAAGTATTTGATAAGCTGTCCTTTACACCCTGTATAAAGTTACTTGCCTATAAGTTACAAAAAACTCCTGCCAGCGAGATCTTTCTAGTTTTTTATACGGCACACTCCGACCAACTAATTACTAATTACACCTGCAGAACCTTACTGCACAAGGAAGTACCGACGTCAGACCGCATTTAATTTTGCTGAGTATACTTACTTAATTACGCAACGATGAAGTCTGCAGGTGATGCTAGGCGGCTTTCATAGGCAGCATAATTAAAAAATATACATTAAAAATATATTTTTTAAAAACGTTAAAAAATAAAAAACTACTTTTAATGCTGTGACGACTTTACATTTCAAAGTGAAACTGTATATTTGAATCCTCCAGGTAAGTAAATGAGGGTAGTAAAAAATTAAAAATTGAATTTTCTCATGAAACTAAAAAGTTTCTTAAGAAACCCATACTATATCAGAAACGAAAATTTGGCTGTCTGTATTAAGCTAATAAGTTCACCGAATAATAATGTGGCTTCTCCACATTATCCACAATATCGTTTTTTTTTTGTTTTGTTTAGTAATATTTCAACCTGTTTCGAAGGAAAAGTTGTTCAGATCAGTGGGCTTCTTCTTATCGTGTAGGTCTAGTCAAGAGTGTGGCGAACTTGGCTTACCTGATCCACATCTTTAAAATTTCCGTAAGTTTAAAGTTTCGAAATCTAACCAATGTCTCTCGAGAAAGGTATTATAAGACTTCATTTTGTACTGTCATCACAAAGATAAGCTTAGTGCTTCTTTTCCCAAATTCTTTAGAAATGTAAGTGCAAGGTCCGGCCCCATTTATTAGGAGGCGACCCTAAGCTTTGAAAAGCGAATACACGCTATTTCCTCAGGGTCATTCCGGTCGAGATGACCATTGTCCAAGATCCGGCTTTGTCCATTCAGATTAAATTGGAGCTTGAAAAGTCTTTACTCGGTTTTTGATCTCAATATGAGTCAGATAATTGACACTGTAGTGTAGAAATACCTTTTTAAGCATGACACTAATGTAACAATAATAATTTTGTAAAATTAAATTTCCAAAATAGCTAGCACGGCCCGCAACAAACTCGTGCGTCACGCCACTCAGATGACGGTGAAACTTCACTTTGATTAGGCGAAGACACAGCGCAAAGGCTTTGCACGCAAAATTTTTGTTGTTTCTTGTCCTTTGAAGTTGTCATTTTGATACTAATTTGACATTTGGCTGCGGCGCATTTGACCGCGAGCGCATTGTGCTTGAGCTGCAGCTCTTTAAAAACAGACTCCCTAATGGCTTAAAGGATGACTATAATTGACCCTATCTAATAATGTCCCCACAAATACTGTGAAACAATATGAGGAAACGCGGTCGCTCACGGAAAGATAGCGAGGAGACGAATTGGACTAATTCTGTGTGAAAAGATGGCCTTCGCACGCAAAAACAAAAGAATCGTTTTGGGTTAACCTGTTTATTTTATACTCGCATTCTGCCCGGGACTTCGTTCCTGTGGGAATTCAGGAAATTTATGTAGCCTATGTCCATCGGGGATAGTGTAGCTTTCTAATGGTGAAAGAATTTTTCAAATCGGTTCAGTAGTTTCGGAGCCTAATTTTTTTTCTTCTTAGCGAGTCGATGGCAAGTAACTATAAAGTTATGGCCCAGTATTCAATGCAAACAAACAAATAAATAAACAAATCTTTCCTCTTTATAATTTTAGTATAGACTAGCTTTTGGCTGGGACTTCTTTCTCATGGGAATTTGGGAAAATTATGTAACCTGTGTGTTAATACAGGATATTGTTACAGGATACATGATAAATTTTATAAAATTGGTCCAGTCGTTTGAGCGTGAAAGAGTAACAAACATCCATACATTCTCATTTATAATATTAGTAGGAAGTTAGGATCTACATTTCTGCCATGAGATTTCCCGTTTCATTTACCTGAGGCCATTACCTAATCAAAATCTAAATCCGAACCTGGTAATTGCCGGACTCCCTCAGAGAGATCTTTAAGTTGTATATAACTTGTGCTGAGGCAAGTAATTAATCCGAATTGGTAATGATTAAATTAGATTAACCCATAAAATGATAAGGTAATTCATTGAAAACTAGAATTGCTTCTGTGGCCTCATTCCCCTGAGAATACCTATAGTAACAGTTTAAGTGGCAATTAATGATTTTATTATTTTTTTCGAAACCTGCTCAGCACTTTTTGCCGGAAGAAATAACAAATAATATTATATCCATCCATGTAACCGGACACACTTCCGCGTTTATAATACATAAGAGGGAGTAGGATAAGCGAATGGTCGACAATCCATCTAAAACTACAGAAGGACCCTCACAATTTGTCTACTGTGTGACCATTTGTCACATTAATAAATGGAAGGAAGAGAAAATATTTTACTGACGCTATCAAAGAAACGATAGACTTGTAATTGGCGGAAAACATACGGCGTCACCCACATTCGAAAAGGTACGGTGAAATAAAATGGATATCAAATTATGTTTCCATCAATCTTTGTATCGATTTAAACATTTAATGCGACTTGCACTAAAGCTTTCAACATATATAACAGCCTAAACATATTTAACTCAGTTGTCAAAGCAACAAAATCTGTCAAATTAATCAAAATTAGTCTACTATACGTTTAGCACTTTGGGCAACACTGAACATTGGCGAAATCTACCAAAAGATCGCCACAATTTAAGAAATTGAATTGAATTAGCACTTTGGTGCAAGTCGCCTGTAATAAAGGAACTGAAATCCTTTTGACAGGTACTCATTGACGTCATTCTCCTGTGGCGTCATCGATTTCCGTCACTCTTCATAAAATAAATGCCTGAATGAAACGTGTTCCTCATAAAATGTCTTTATACCCATCTTAATTTCTTCCGGCACAAATATTATATTGTGTGGTATATTTTCCTATAAATGAGAGGTTTAGTCGTTACCATGAAAGAGATAAATTGAAACACCTATTAATTGATACATATACCTATTCAAAGATAATTAAAATTTATTGAATAATAACAAAATATAATAAATTGAACACCAATTTGAATATGGTTTCCCAATAACACCAATTATAAAACTACAAAAAAAAAGCTTCTTACATGAATATTATTTTAATTACCGTCAAATAAATTATTTGTTGAAAAAAAATCTTCATATTCTTCTCAGCAACCCCTTTTATTTAATATGGGAGTGCAAAAAATAAAATAACTAGTCCCCCATTTTATGCGGTCTGCTATATTGGATTTAGAATGAAGGCACTTAGGAAAAAAAGTTACTTGTTTACCTATAGTTACGGGTAAATTCCACCGTTTAAGTATTTTCTCTTCATTAAAGTCTGTATAAAAAAAAACAATAACCTATAATGCGCTCACCTTTACGTTGACGATACATACATTCTATTTAACTTAACTTTATTTAAATAAATAACCATAATTGTTTAATTATTGAACTATTAAGTCTATTATTCGAGCACGTTTATTTTTCCTAGAGAAGCAGTGTGGGAAAATCCAACATAAGAATAGAGTCGGTAATACTGCGAAATCCAGTCGTAACGCAAAAAGAAGTAGAAATCTATTGGGAGAGGGACAGTAATCCGAGATTAACACATACAGCAGCGCTATCGGGACTTAACTGTTTTTACGGGTTTAAGGAGAAGGCTACGCGTCTACCACGCTGGATTTTTGGTAATAAAAAACAATCTGCCAGTTGCCAACTTGCAGTTAATAACAGTGTTCGTGCTCAAAAAAGTTGCATTAGAGCAATATGTGGACTTAAGCGCTTAGACAACTGTCAACCCTATTTTAAATCCCTAAAATTACTAACCTTAATGTCAATGTACATTTATGAGGTCGGAATATTTGTCAAAACGAATAGAAATTTATTCCCTGACAATATAAGCCTAAGAGTGTGAACTAAGGTACAATAAGCGACTTTGCCTTTTCTATTCGAATACAGCTTTAAAAAATAAAAGTATAATATGTATGGCACCAAAAATATACAATCACCTTCCTGATTATTAAAAAAAAACAATGTCTCTATTTTCAAGCAAAAATTGTATGGTCTATTAAGTGATAAATGTTATTACAGTTTAGAAGAATTCTTCTCAGACTCTTTTAAATAAGTTTCTATTTTAGTTTATTTTAATTATATTCTAATAATTAGCAAGCATGTTAATTTATTGTTTAAACGTGTGTTAAACTTAAAAACAGTTGTACGCTCATGTGAGCAGAATTCGGAGGTCCTTCTATTATTTTTAACATCTTTTTTATACACCCGTTTTTTAAAAATAAACTATTTTGATTTTTGAAGACGGGTTTTACGAAATCGTGAGCGAATGGTTGTAATTCTTTTGTATTTCACCTACAACCTTAAAAATATCTATGTTTTTAAATGGCGGCGACATGTCTAGAACCGCATGATTTTTGCCGTGTGGTGATCAGTTGAGAACAATACCACCCCATCTCTTTCCGTGCGTGTCGTAAGAGGCGACTAAGGTAACACAAATAAGGCAACGACACTTGATTTTTTTTCTGAATCTGAGGTGTCGTCCTATGGTCTCATGCGGTGTGGTAGGCTCTGTAAAGGGCCGTCTGATTCGCGACCACCCTCCTACCAAATTTCGACGCCAAACAGCTTGCTGTGTTCCGTCGGTGCGTTCCCACGCAGTGCCTTTATAGGCATTTTCTGGGTTAACTCGCTCCATGGTCGACCTCATCTTTGACCTTTATGGTTAAGATTGAGGTCAAAAGTTAACCCATCTTAATAATAAAAAATTAAATAAAAAAATACTCCATTTAGGATTACAGACACAGATTAGAGATTTAACGGCTTATAATATGTATAATTGAAGGTAGAGATACGAGTAAAAAGGAAATCATCCACTTTTGACGTACACAAAAATAAATATTTTTCAAGATTTTGTGGACGTCGTCGATTTGTATGATCGTGCCAAAAGATATCATTCGTTTTGGGGCCGAAAATTCAACGTGCCGGTCAGGGAAAAAAATGTGTCCTCCTGATTGGGTAGTTCCATCCAAACATTTTTCACTATGGCTCCAAATCTCTACGGTCAGTCGGTTTTTAGGGTTCCGTAGTAATCTACGAACCTTTATAGTTTCGCCATGTCCGTCTGTCCGACTGTCCGTTTGTCCGTCTGTCCGCGGGTTTCCTAAGAAACCCTTGGTACTACAGAGCTGAAATTTGGCATGGTCATATTGGTCATACTAAACTACGCCGTCAGAACTGTAGAGTAAAATCTTAGAACGAAAATTTTTTCGGGTGTCTTCCATAGACGTGAAAGGGCGATAAATTTGTTTTTTCTCGCCAAAATCATTAAATGGGGTGTCATAGGACAGCTTTTTAAAAGACAGAAGGGGTTTACTAAGAATGTTTTTCAATTCAGCACTCTGTTTGCGAAACATAAATTTTTAAAGTGAAAATTTTTGTTAAAAACAAGTGTCCCCCACTACCAGCAAAACGGTTGTTTCTAAAAATGTGGAAAAATTCACGGTAATAGAATATACAAAAAAATTAAAAGGAAAACTATCACACATAAGTTGGCCTTTCAAGCTTGCGAGTAAAAGTCGACCAAGTGCCAAACGTTGTTGGGATTAATAAGAATATATTTACATAATTAGATCCTTTGTAATACAGAGCTAAAATTTGACATGGTCATACATATTGATTGCGCTGACAGATCTAAAAAATGAAATGGTGGAAAAAAATTGTTCTTCCGGTGTTTCCCATACACGTGAAAGTGCGATGGATTTTTTTTTCGCCGATATCATCTAGTGCAGTCTTTCCCAACGTGGGCGATAACGCCCCCTTGTGGGCGCTGCAGGCCTAAAGGGGGGCGGTAAGAGACCCAGAAAAAAAAGGGGGCGTTGTGTAGGGCTTTGGGGTCGATTTATAATTTCATCTACCTAGCTAGGAAGACTCTTAGACACCGACTGAGCTCTCGACTCTCGACTACATCTTGTGAACATCAACTAATATTAATTAAGATATAGCTCAAACTCGGTTCGATATAATAGACCGCGGGCAATCATGTTTTAACAAGTTTTTGTTAAATAATCCGATTTGTACATTCCTGTATCAATCGGCTGGTTCTATAATACTTGTTCTTGCTTGTCGAGTACGATTGGGCGTCGAATGAGATAAACGAGTTTATGCACGTTTGTCTTATTCCTGTTGGTGCGTGCTGCTTATGCAATCCTGTATAAACGACGTAAATTTATTTTACTTTCATTTGCGGTTTCGCGCATAATAGATAAGCAGTACTTCATTATAACACTTACGTATTTCTCAAAACAAAACAATGTCGGGAGTAAAAAAGAAGAGACGGCAATACTCTGCGGAATATATTAAATTCGAATTTATTGAAAATCCCACAAACCCGTCGTCGCCTTTGTGTCTTCTATGTCTAAAAACATTTTCGAACAAAGCAATGAAGCCTTCAAGACTGCAAGATCATTTGAATAAAATGCATCCAGATAAGAAAGACAAGAATGTAGCATATTTTCAAGACCTAGAGAAGAAGCATAATATTCAGCCAAGTGTATCAAAACTATTTTCGGCGGCTGCTAAGCAAGATGACGACGGACTTCGAGCTTCGTACAATATCTCTCTGTTAATTGCTCAAAAAGGCAAACCACACAACATCGGAGAAGAGTTAATTTTGCCAGCAATAAAGGAAGTAATAACTACTGTGCTTCATAAACCGGCCGCAGATATTATCCGAAAAATTCCTTTGAGTAATAATTCTGTGCAAAGACGAATTGATGAAATGGCTGAAAACATTGAAGAATCATTGTGCAATCATCTGAGGACTAGTCAATTCTCAATTCAGCTCGATGAGTCCACTTTACCAACTAATGAAGCGTTGTTGCTATCTTACGTGAGGTTTATTAAAGATGAGAAAATACGTGAAGAACTATTGTTTGCCAGAAATTTGGAGACAGATACAAAAGGCGAAACCATATTCAATACATTGGAAAAGTTTTGTGAAGAGAAAGAGATTCCTTTGAAAAATATTATATCAGTTGCTACGGATGGCGCTCCGGCTATGACAGGGCGCCATAAAGGCTTCATAGCGTACTTAAAAAATAAAATTCCAGATGTCCTTGCTATACATTGCGTTATTCATAGACAAAATTTGGTTGCTAGAAACTTAAGTGAACGACTATTTCAATCACTGCAATATGTCATCAAAGCAGTCAATAAAATCCGTAGCAGCTCTTTGAATGATAGATTATTTCATCAGCTTTGTGTTACTAATGACGAAGATTTCAACCGTTTATTGCTTCATACTGAAGTTCGTTGGCTGTCAAGAGGCAATTGTCTGATTCGATTTTACAACCTGTTTGACTCTGTGATAGAGTTCTTGGAAACTAAAGATACAGAACTGCGCAACAAGCTCATAACATCAAAGAATGATATAGCTTACATGACAGACCTGTATAAATTGTTCAACGACATGAACCTCCAACTGCAAGGCGATGAACTAAATTTAATTAAAACAAAAAATGTCGTTGCTGCTTTCGCAGCCAAACTGCTTCTGCACAAAAAGAATATGGGCAGACGTGAGTTTCACAATTTTCCGAATTTATCAGTATCCTGGAGTAACGACGACTTGTTTGCCTACTGCCAACATTTGGAAAACCTCCACATTGACTTCGCCGAACGATACCAGGACATTTTAAACTTGGAAATACCAGACTGGGTGTTGGATCCGTTTTCAAATGTCAACATAGCAATGTCACCTCAGCTGGAAGAAGAACTTATAGAATTGACAACAAACGAAGAAATAAAAATCAAGTTCAAAAATGGATATCAAGAATTTTGGCTTCAAAAACCGATCCTGCAATTGTACCCTGGATTGTGGTCAATTGTTCAACGATTCTTGATAGCATTCCCATCGTCATATTTGTGTGAACGTGGTTTTAGTGCTGTGGCAACGCTGCTTACTAAAAAGAGAAATCGTTTGCGTGTTACCGAACGTGGCGACTTGCGGCTGTTTTTGAGTAAATTGGAACCTGATATCAACAAACTTATTGAACAGCATCAGATTCAACCTTCACATTAGTTTTTATATAAGAATTGATTATGTTTGTTTTATTTTCAATAAAAGATACTCTGTCCGAATACTATAAAGTTGCGTTTCAATAATCAGTTATAAGTACTTAGCGGTTTTTAAGTACGTTTAAAAAGGGGGGCGTTAAAAAATAATTTATTCTTAAAGTGGGCAGTAGACAAAAAAAGGTTGGGAACCCCTGATCTAGTGGGTTATCGTAGGATAGCTTTTTAAAAGATAGATGGGGTTTACTAGGAACGTTTTTCGATTCAGCAATCCCTTTGGGAAACATTAATGTTTATAATAAAAAAAATGTGTAATAATTCACGAGGGTAGCATTTACGATGAAGTGTAGGTACCCTAATCCATTTTTTTTTGTTACAGCCGAAAGCCAAGCTGTAACATATTGACATTTCAGGTGTCGTTTAATAGGTTTTTGGGGGTGCTAATTACGAAAATGACATCAAAATTATACACGATCACCACGCGACCTTCTTTAGCAGCAGCTCGATATTATTATATTATTCCTAACAATAATAGTATCGCAAAAAAAACATAAAAAAATTCGCATTTGTTTGTTTTTAATAATATAATATTTGAGGATTTTAACGGCGACTATGACAATATGCTCGTAGAATTAAGAAGCCAGCTGTATATTTGAACCATTCTGCTACGGAACCCTACAATGCGCGTGGCCCGACACGCCCTTGTTTTTTGGTTGAAATATCTGCAAGCCGAGTACGATACTGACAGCGCCGCGACAACCTATGTCAACATTGACAACGCCATAGGGCGAGCAAGCCTTTGCGCGGGACCCTCGCGCAATCAAAGTGAAGTTTCAGCGTGAGCCGAGCGCGAGTTTGTCGTTATCGTGCTAGAGCTGCTGGTTTTCGTACATTTTGAAGCCATAGTTAAAAGGAGTAGTTGGCCGGCACTTTGGATTTTTGGGCCCAATGTTGTATGGGCCGTGAATGACCTCCTTTAAGCTTTGCAATTCCAAGGGTAAAAACCGTGGTCAGCATTATAAGGGTTCATAATTTACTACGGAACCCTAAAAATATTCAGATTTCCTTTCACTCGTATGTATACTAATTATCTTTGTTCTACTTGGTGGGCAAACAGATAAAATAAAAGCAAAGGCGGACTTATCCTTAAAAAGATTTCTTCCTGTTCATCCCGTCACTTTACATACGATATGTCACTATTTCATTTAAAATAAAAGTTTACTAAAGTCCAAGATTCAGAGTGAACGTCGCCTTAACTGTTTTACTTCAGTCTCTCTTAAGTTTATTGTTATTGATCCTGTAAAGAGCTAGGTTTAAACATGTCTTGCACTAAATTTGAGTACTTTGCATTTATTCCCATTAACTTTTAATAGAACTCATTGTGGATATTTTAACATCCAAAATACTCGTACTTAACCGAATACTTGACTTGACTTCTTTATTTTAATGGCAATCCATCCTGATGACAATAATTCTGACAGTATCAAAGTACCAAAGAAAAACGAAATGACTTATGTACGGCAATTCCAGGCAGGGTTGATACAGTGAATTTTCAAAAAAAATACTAATCTTTAGGTTATAAGCCCGCGAAAAAAAAAGAGAGGTTTTAAAAGTTTGGCGTGTGTAATTGTGTGTCTTTATAGACAGAAATAAATACTTTATTACACAAAAATCGAACGGAACTCCACTGCACTACAAAATTTGTATTATCATTGTCTGTCCCCTATGTACCCAGCTTCTAGTATCACTAGTACATAGGAGCAATGGTAATACAAGCCGTGCCGTTTTCCAATTATAAATTAGGCCCATTAGATAAACGTTTCACTAGGTTAGTTGTGGTTTAATATTTTTAGAAATTGTATGTCAGTTTTTCGAAAATTGTGACAATTTTACCACTGTATTTCGATACCACAGAAAACGAAACCCGAAACGTTTGATGTCGTATCACGCGTCACCACATAACACTTGAAGCTTGTTCGGCCGATCGAGATCGTCATAAACATAGCATTTTATTACTATGGCGATATGTTTGCATGAGCGAAACGGTAAAATGTTACGTGTTTTAGTTTACGAGAAAAGTCATGTATTTTCATGTTAACGACATTACAGAGAGTTAAATCAGTTTTACAAAAATATGGGAAGTGAGTTGCTAGAACTTAAACACCATGAATTTTTTTCCCGTGTTATATTCGAGATACAAATCAAAATCTTTGTTATTTGAAATCTGGTAAATACAGTTGTAAATTTTAAATTGTATGTAAAATAATGTACAAAATGTTAATGTTATGTTAATTTTAATGTATTTTGTGTGTTTTACATTGTTGTATTGTAAATTTTCATATTGTTGTCATTATTTTGTTCTCAAATTCAAGCTATCACCAAATAAGCTTGAAACGTTCACCGTTTATGTGTTCGTTTATAATAAGAACATAAAAATAAAAAATAAAATTAAAACATTGCTACGATTTCGAATTTAGACAGAATTTTATCCTGATTTTTGGATTTTAGCCCGAACAATTTCATATTTACATTGCTTACAACGTAATTGTAACTAAAGATGTGAATCGAATGCAGTATGCACGTCGACGTATAGTCGAAATTGTTCATCGAATTGTTGTTAAACAAAAAAAAAGGGAACATTTGACTAATTAGAAAGACTTGTCGAGAAAGGGGAAGGAGCCTCCCGTTTTGCGTCAATCTAAAACGTTTAGCAAATTGTTCTGAAACTATTATCATTAAACGTCCATCACCCAGTGCCAGCAGGCCGAGTGCGATAGTGACAGCGCCGCGACATTTTGACATAGTTGTCAACATTGACAACTATGTCAAAATGTCAACATAGGGCGAGCAAGCCCTTCCGCGGGACCCTCGCACAATCAAAGTGAATTTTCAGCGTGAGCCGAGCGCCAGTTTGTCGTTATCGTGCTAGAGCTGCAGGGGAAGTTAAAAAAAACATTTAATTTGGATGCTAAATAACGTGACTTTGTAAAACGACATAATCATTTGTTAAAGAACGTAACACATGTCTGTGACATATGTTACCTAGATACTTTGGTGCTTCAACTAAAACTGCCTTAAAAGGTTTCTCGATATAACAACAGCCTCATCCTCGACTCAAGGACTTGATAAAAGTAGTAGCTTTCTGTTCCAGTACTTGAGCTGAAGACCGGTACTTTCTAACAAGACATCAGTCATGTTATAAGCACTTTTCGTGTAGAAAATATCCACTCAAAATAATGAAAGCAACGTTTTACAAACACTGCGAGACGATATGTTGACTCTTTTATATTTTTCAGTATCATCAATTTACCAACATCACAACGAAAATGCATGAAATTCCATTGCTTGGAAAGCACGCAAGCGTGTCTTGAGAAGAAATTCCATCTGTAATCACGTTTGTAAGGCTCAGAAAGACTATGTTTTATACTTCCTGATTTCCCAAAATATTTTTTTTCATATCCGTGATTGTTAAATATTTTTAGATAGGTATGCTCTTTTACACCATTCAAAAATAATATGAAAAAATACATCAGTGTAAGCAGTGTACCCACTTTGTCATCTCATCAGCCTTTATAAGACCCTTGGAAACAGTATAGAGGGTTCATGCGAGTTGATGGACTGCGCGCATTTCGGACATACAGGTTTTATAATGATGTTTTCCTTCACCACTGAGCAAGTAACAATTAATGACTACCTATGACTATGCTAATTTTAAACTTACTTGATGGCTGGTTTGGTCTAGTGGTAGTGACGCTGCCTCTTGATCGGCGGGTCCTGGGTTCGATTCCCGGTCGGGGCAAATATTTGTGTAAAAAGCAGGCGTTCGTGTCTGTCTTATGTTTGTTCCGAGAGACCCATGAAACAAGGGAAAACCTTATTGTGGGCCTTTGAGTGTGTAGCGTTTAGCGTTTAGTATTGGTAGTTATCAGTATTGTTCTTACAACTTAATTTTAAGCTTGCCGTGTGTTACCTATTGGAGTGGCATTGAGTTTTTATATTTTAAAGAGTTTAATGTGCTTGAATATCGAGTACACACTTTTGGTAACCAAATAAATAAAATAAAATGACGCATACAGAATAAAAACCACTTAGGGGCCATCCATAAATTACGTCACACGAATCTCATCGTTTTTTGACCCTCTCCCCCTCCTTGTCACAGCTGGTCACATTTGTGACGTCACATATTTTGCAAAATTTTCATTTTTTCTAATTTTCTAAAAAAGCAGTATACTCACTAGAGTTGTTATTTTTTTTGGGAACTCAAAGTCTAAATAAACCAAAGTAAAAACGTAAAAAGAGTACTTGGGACTGAGGAGGTTAAGTTTTTCGTTAATAGTTAACACATTTTGATACTCATTACACATTTTGAAATGTGACGTCACGTAACTTATGACCCCTCCCACCCTCTTGTCACACAATGCCACACTTTGTCGACCCCCTCCTCACCCCTTAACGTGTGACGTAATTTATGGATGGTCCCTTACGCATACGAAATAAAAACGGCATAAGCTATGCCCTAGGTTTATGTTCTGGAATGTACCAATAAACATACTATTCGGTTCTAATTCACGTTAGCATCGCAACGCACTGGCAAGCTATCCTATTATGACGTTGATCAAAGATTATGTATTGTGTATTTAAATCGTTTAATGTATGTTTGTATGTATTTCATTGTAATCTTGACTTGTTTTAAGTGACATCCTGAATGTCCTATAAAATAAGGATTTTTCTATTCTATTCTATTCTATTCTATTCTATTTGGAACCCAAATTCTCTTAAACAGACCTCTGAATATAGGCAACTTGTGTTAACAGCTGCTGGGTTGTCCAGTCTATACTATAGCCTATATCTGCGTGGTAGAGTTTAAATTACTTTGTATAAATGCTCGCCTGCTACTTCACTTATGTGTTTATTTTAGAAATCTTGCTATTGTGATGACTGTAAATTTGCGAAAGTTAAAGACAAGAGTCTCCTTATAAAACTAAACAACATTCCCGAAGGGATGAAACTAGCTTTCTGCCCGCGACTCCGCCTGCGTGGACTACATGTTATGTCGTGCCCAGCAGTGGGATAAAATGTAGCCTATGTCCTTTTCCAAGGTCTTATCTATCTCTGTACTAAATTTCACTAAAATAATTTCAGTAGTTTAGGCGTGAAAGCGTTACAGACAGAGTTACTTTCGCATTTATAATGTTATTACTAGTTTGTATATATATATATATATATATATATATAAAAGGTATCCTATGTTATTTCTAGTACCTCCGAAAATATGTGTACAAAGTTTCATGATGATCGGTTGAGTAGTTTTTGTGTGAAAGCGTAACAAACATCCCTACTTTCACATAATATTAGTAAAGATTAAGTAAACTGAACCTAGATTGTTAATTTCAATCCCTTGACCTATTTATTATCTAGATTATTCTATAGATGAACACATTTATTAAATCCAGTACATGAACGAATACATCCTTGATAATATACATCATATATGTTGTGGTTTAATTTTAAAAAGTTTTTAATATTTTTTGCCATATTTCACGCACTATAATTTACCAATCAAACTTTATGTCGAAATAATGGTAATTAATTTAATTACAAACACGATCTTTCTTCTCTCTTTATTACAATCGATTTATAAGTCCATTTTCCAAACTTTTTTGATTATACTATACTAGTTTTTTCCCGCGGCTTCGCTTACGTAAGGAACTCTTTAAGTCACCCATTTCATTAACCGACTTCAAAAAAGTAGGTTCTATGTTCGACTGTATGTATTTTTTTTTAATTAATGTTCACCGATTTCTTCGCCAATTGTGGGCCGATTTTTACGAAAATATACTTCAGAGGTGGTCCCATTTATATCATTTATATAAATGAGTGACATTTTCGTTTGTGGTTATCTGCTAATTGGCATTGTAGTCTGCAAAAAATACTAGTTATCTACTTTGTGCGAACTGTTGTTGGGATTGAAGTCGGTGACTCGTACGTTTTTTTAACGTGGGAAATTATTCTCTAAAATTTAGGTTTTCGAAAAATCACGAAACATGTGTCCGTTTATTTGCTTCAAAGTAGATCTTGACGAAGTTTCGAGTACAAATTAAAAAAAAAATGTTTTCAATTTAGTATTTATAAAGAGGGATATTCACGAAAAATATTCGGCGCGAATGGGACTTGAACTCACGACCCCAGGATTAGATCTCCTGGTGCTCTAACCAACTGAGATAAGCCTTCAAGTCATGCGGCGAAATTTATCATTCCCTTACTAAGCTGATACGTTGTGCTTGTTGGTTAGCGCCATCTGTGTCTCGTACGGAGAACTACAGACTCATATTACTTGTTGCAAAGTAAATCATGACAAGAGTGAAAATTATTTTTTCCATACAAACTGTAAACCCCCTTAGGGGTTGAATTTCGAAAAATTATTTCTTATTGCTTGCCTACGTCATAAAAGACACCTTTTTACCAAATTTCAACTTTCTAGGTCTAAGAGCTTGGGCTGGGCGTCGATGAGTCAGTGAATCAGGACCTCCAAAAGTTACAGATTTGTAACAGTGTGAAATTGAAACCAGCGCATTTCACAGAACTGTCTGTCTACCTACGCAAATACTTTACAAAACATGTCAGACAAAGGAATCGTACAACTTCTACAACATGGCAGCAAAGTTGGTAAGTTTGAATTGAACTGGTTTCATCTCACTGAATGGTGACTACCTACGAAACAAAGAACAAGTATAATGAAAAGCACATCAAGCTTAGTATGACGTTACCTATACAACAACTGTTCATATTTTAGGAATGTTGGAACTCAAACGCAGCTCAGTTAAAGCTTACTCGGGAAAACTCGACTTACTATAAGACTATAAAAAGTATGACTTACTACAAATAAGAAGTAATCTTTTATTATTCATCCACGCAAAACATACATTCAATTTTTTGAAAAATAGCGACCATTATCGTGCCAAAGTTAGTATTTTGATCAAAATTTGAATGTAGAAAGGCAAATTCTCCAATATCAAGCAAGGATACCCTTTACGGGCTGTTACACGTCAGAGCCTTATTGTCCGTTGATCAGTAGGGTGCACCGCTAGTAAGTGAGGATGACGATTTTGGAGCACTAAGATGTTTCGTGTTTCGAAGGGGGCCCGTGCCCCTCGGTGGGGACGTATATGGGCTAGTAAGAAAAAAATATGTTATGACCCCCACACCCCTTGACATATACATTCCGAGAATTATTAAATGAAACAGTGATAGTTTCTCTTTCGCCCTTGATACATCAAAAGTGCCACTCATGGCTTCTACAGTATACCAATGTAGCTAACATAAAAGCGTGATTTTGTCATATAAATCTCGCTCTATCTTGTAGCATCAGTATGGAACAGACAGAACGAAAACGAGATGACAAAATAAGTCCGCCTTTGTATTGTGTCTTGTGTAACTTATTTTGATGTACAATAAAGAATAAATATACGTACATACATACGTTATTTGCTGCTCTAACATATATATACATATGTTAGAGCAGGAAATCATTCTTAATTTTTTATCCACTCTTTGCAATATTAGCTTAGTTCGTCTGGGTGTACGAAAAGTAAGCAAAAATAGACGTCATATTGTATAAAGTAGGCAAAGAGCGATGAAACTGTTTTGTTTAATTGGTATTTTTGAAGTCTCACGAGTTTAAATTGCACTTGATCCATTTGTTTTATTACTAACTAGCTTTTCGCCCGGGACTTCGTTCCCGTGGGAATTTTCCTGTCAATTTTCCAATGTTTTTAATAGTTATTCTGCTATTCGGGACGGAGAGAAATACAACAAATCAAAAACCATGGCAATCGGTCCAGCCGTTCTCGAGTTATAAGTGTTGTAACAAACACGACTTTCTTTTATATATATAGATTACAAAATGTCTTAAAAACCTTATAAAAACTTTAAACAACATCTATAACGAAATCTTTAATCATCTTAATACGTACCTTTCTTCAACCAAAGTTTCTAGAACTAAACTGCTAATCCTGAAGAAACATAAACTGTTCGGTGAGGGCCGGAATCTTGGGTGTGAATCTTGTGTTTTGAATGTGGGTAGTAATGGAAACTTCTAAAGTGAGTTAGGAAGTTAGTGATTATATGAAGAGAATAATATTAATGCTAGTTCTGCTACTAGTAGTTATGCACTTAGATAATTATTTTCGGAATTACAGTTGAACAGGTTTAGTCATTTATCTTTATCAATCAAATAAAAGGCAACGTCAAAAATCTATGCACATACGGCAATAATCCCTTTTGGGGTAGGTAGAACGCCATGTCGTCAAGTCAAAGTTAAAGTAAAAATAGCTTTCTTTCAATTTAGGATGTCACTTTAGGAAATTTAGGATGTCACTTAAAATGAATCAAAAAAATTAATTACATAATTTGTTTTAACTCTACGCCTTTTGTAAAGGTACAGTCTTTCCCAGATAAGAATAGAGAAGAAACTACGAGGAGAACTCTATTTGAAATCTACCCACTTGATCCCACATTTAAGTTTCACCGAGTTTTTTAGATGTAAATTAATAGATGCATACAAACATCTCATTTATGATTTTTTCCATCTCATCTATGAGACCTTTCAAGTTTTAAAATTTATAGGATTAAAAAATATAAGAGAAACTTTAAAGGTTGATTCATAATACTGAATAATTTTCCCCATTTTCTATAAAAAATCCTCAACAAATTTACTTCTCTTTCTAATGCAAACAACATGAATAAGTAATTTTTTTTAACAATTCGACCTTCCTGGGGTTAGGTTAGGTTAGGTTAGATTGGTTGATACATTTCCTTAATTTTGATTTGCTAATTAAATTTGCCGTTGCCCAGCAGTGGGATCTAACAGGCTAGTAAAAAAAAAGTCACATCCCATATACAAAGGTTTCTTTTATTTTTTTACTAACACTTACTTTTCATCCACAGACTTGATGTCCGTGCCCTTGTCTTATTATAATTTATATTTTTAATACTTATTTTATATTTTTAACATATTGTATACTCTCCATTTGAGTTTACAATAAATACATATAAATTCATACTACAATATAAATACAATTATTTTCTATGTTTATTTACTTAAGCCAGCGGATGGTTTCTATCTATTCTATAGCAACCGTATCTCGATTTTTGATGGCCATTTTTAGGTTATAATCAATCACTTTTTTCTGCCCGCCGCCTTTTCAGTAACTTCAAATAACATTAAGTATTCATGTAATACAAAGGTTTCAATAACTTCATGTCTCCCGCAAAAAAAAAGAAAAAAAAATAGAAACTAAAATTTTCCATCTGGCATCTATCTCATTCCCTTGGGAGGAATGTACAGTGTCCAACCTACTTCTGTGACCTATTTTCACGTTGCTGTGGTCATCGCATTAATTTTTCTTTATTGCCGCGTAAATCCAACGTAATGTGATACAACACCTCTAACCATTTATTTTAAGACTAATTTGAACTTTTCCACTTAAATTGAGAAATATTTTTATTATATCTCTTAATCTGTGACTGCAGATTTCTCTTTTTTTCAATGTATATGTATATGTAAACCGGTGATAGCCTAGTTGGTAATAAGCCAGACTTGTATTCCGAAGGTCGTAGGTTCAAATCCTGGTGCGGGCCTGTACCACTAAATTCGTCTTTTCGGATTTATGTACGGATTTCTAATTATCACTTGCTCAACGGTGATTTATGTACGGATTTCTAAATATCACTTGCTCTTAGAAAATTTTCGAAAGACGAGCGGTCCACCAACCCGCATTGAGCTAGCGTGGTGGACTATGGCCTAAATCCCCTTCGTGTTTCGAAGGAGGGCCCTTGCCCCTAGGTGGGGACGAATATGGGCTGGTAAAAAAAATGTATGTAAGGTTATGTTTGGGTTTAAAATTAATAAAAAATACCCATAATTAATTTACCAAAAATCGACATTGTATCCCAAAACTTCTTTACTTTAATTTTTTTGTAAGGTAGAAAATAATGGGCCAAGTACAGAGGCCAGCGCATCAGGTTACTCCATTTTCATTGCAAAACCGCTCTTATCACAACAACACAGAGTGCACGCGTGTGGTAACCTGAGTTGCAGCCGTCCGTACCTACACTAACCAACCCTTCTTGAACCTCGGTTTTAAAATAAAATACTTAACCTTTTCATAAAAAGAAAGTTGACAGTACTTGAACTTTACTCCCTTTTACAGCCGTTTCAAGCAGGTCTTTGTAAATAAAAATATTTACACAAATTGTTGGCACAGCCAGTAATGAAGAGAGTTTAGAAGGTAGTCAATTGAGGACGGATTATGCTCACCCAATTACAAGGAAAACTGTTTGCTTTCGTGAGCTTACATTTATTTAATTTGGTCGGATTCCGCTAACAGGAAAATATTAATTGACTCAGAAAAAAGGAGTTCAATTCGTTAATTCTATTAAGCGATTCCTTTATACTGTTTTTTGTTAATCTTTTAATTAACCCTCAACCACTTACAGTGGCCGCTACGACGATTTTCAGATACGAATTTCCCTTTTACCTCCTTAAAAGTATAATTTTGATTTAGACTTGTATCATTCATGATCGGCAAAAGCTAGAATGCCTTTCCATTGACCTTTGTGTGGCCATAGCCCTTTAAATGAGGCTTTAAAAAAATAATTGTGTGTTATTAAATCAAACGGTCGTGTTACTAAATCAAACAATTTAAATAAAATAAATAAACAGTAAAACTCAAATGTGAATGATGAAAGGATAATATTTAGAAAATACTTTACAATTCGTGAACAATAAAAGGTTGAAACATTAGCAACGGAAGCGCAACCTATTGTCACGTAAGCAGGTCCCATTAGAGATCTGATTCTGTTTCGAGAGCAGCGGGACCTCACAATGTCGCGCTTCCTGGTGGCTGCGGTTGAAATGGTGCTTTATCATTTAAGATTCAAGCACGTTCAAGTATTTGAACCTTTCGGAAGTAAATTGTTGAATTTTCTTTGAAAGGATTTACGTTGAAGGATTTGCTATCTATTTAACAATTTACTTTCTAGATGTTAAAATCTCGCACTTCCTTTTTTAAGCCCCGACAAAAAAGAGGTGTTATAAGTGTGTATCTACGTATCTGTGTGTTTGTCTGTGGCATCGTAGCTCCTAAACAAATGGACCAACTTCGATGCTTTTTTTGTTTGAAAGCTGATGTCATTGAAATGGTTCTTAGGTAAATTTATTATTTTTTTTATTTTATTTGGAAGGTTTACAGCCGATAAAAAACTAGAGATATACACGGTTATTTGTTCTAAGCCAATAACAAATCATTGAGGCATAGTTACTTATATAGGGTAATTAAATAAAACCTACGAAATAACCCAAAAAAATTAAAAAGAATATAAAGTTAGAGAACTGCCTGACACCGATTCGCTATGTAGGAAGAGAATCATGGAAATAAATCAACGTGGATACCTGCACGCGCCAATTTACATAGTAGCACAGAGTGATCTATACGATCGAAGCATTTGCTATAATCTGTATAAACTAACGTCAACTTGAGATCCATTCTCAATTTGATTTGATCAAAATTGGTTGAGTCTTTTAAAAGTTATAAGCAATCCAATTTCGGTGATGATAACATTTTTTTTAATTTTTTATTTATTTTATTTCGAATTTTTTTCCAAATTACCACTCAAGTTTTTTTAGGTAACACAGAGTCTCTTTTTGGGGTAACCAATGAAACTCGATTTAAGTGGCTGTTAAAATATCGATTTATAATGATAGTACTAGTAAACAACAACCGGCGATAATGTCTCGATTCAACGTTGGAATGTTACTCTAATGTTGGTACATTAGGAGAAAATTTGCGGAAAATTCCTAGTGGAGTCAGAATTTAATTTGATTTGTTCAGCTTTTATACAAACACATCAAGGAAACCGAAATTTGCAAGCATAGATTAAATTGTGGTTGTATCATTGATTAAGGGCCTCAAAGTTATACTTGATTTACGGCATAAGTGGTTTTAATAACCACTCGTTATTTGAAATTAATAATTTATACTAATATTATAAAGAGAAAAGACTTGATTGTTTGTTTGTTTGCATTGAATAGGCTCCGAAACTACTGGACCGATTTGAAAAATACTTTCACTGTTAAAATCCTACATTATCCCTGATGAAAAAAGGTTACATAATTTTTCCGAATTCCACGGGAACGAAGTCCTGGGCGGAAAGCTAGTCTAAACATATTATAAATAGGAAAGATTTAATTGATTGATTGTTTGTTTACATTGAATAGGCTCCGAAACTACTGGACCGATTTGAAAAATTCTTTCACCGTTAGAATCCTATATTATCCCTCATAAACATAGGCTACATAATTTTTCTAAATTCCCACGAGAACGAAGTCCCGGGCGGTAAGCTATTTATGTTATAAAGAGGAAATATTTGATTGTTTGTTTGTTTGCATTGAATAGGCTCCGAAACCACTGAACCGATTTGAAAAATTCTTTCACCATTAGAAAGCTACATTATTCCCATAGGTTACATAATTTTCACGAAGTCCCGGGCGGAATGCTAGTTAGTCATAAAGGAATAAATTAAGTTATTTTTAGAATTCAACTCTGGTCTCGAATAGATTAGATTAGTTTTCTTTTAAACACCACGGACAGAAAAATACAACCGCAGCTGTTTGTGCATGTGTATTAGGTTGTATAATAAATTACCTGCTGACATTAAAAATCTAACTTTGACTAAATTTAAGACAAAATTGTATAAATGGCTAAATGACAAAACTTCCTATAAGATAAATGAATTTTTACAGTAATTTTGATGAATTTCTAATATTTTATAATCAAATAATAATTTAAATGTAGTTGGAATGAAACAATAGTGATGAATTTGAATTTGTATAAAACTTTTAAGACTACCCGCCACCTTATTGCATGCTTATTTTATTTAAACAAAACATGATGTACTTAACTACCTTATTGTCATCTAAAATACCATGTTTTATGCAAATAAATGATTATTGATTATTGATTAATGTTTTGATAAAGATTGACCTACACTTAGGTCTCCGAATTTAAACATATTAGGTGACTTTAAATTAGCGATACTTTAGGGCGTGATTCTCCCCATAAAACTGAACAACTTTCCCCGAGATACGTATAAGAATTTCTCAAAACATGCCAAGTGGCATAATTTTCGAATGTAAATGAATTCGCTATTATAGACATACTAGCAAAGATCTCTTTTAGTCACCTATTTCATTCTTGAACTCTTAGGGGATGATTTTCGTAAAATTGCGAAACAATTATCCGTTTATTTGCTTCAAGGTATATCTTGACAAAGTTTCGAGTCAAAACCTCCAAAAAATTGTTTTTACCATACTTTGAAACCCCATTTCACCCCCTTAGTGGTTAAATTTCTAAAAATCCTTTCTTAGTGCTTTCTTACGTTATAAAAGACACCTTTTTGCCAAATTTCAGCTTTCTAGGTCTAAGGGTTTGGGCCGGGCGTTAATATGTCAGTGAATCAGTTTTATATACAAGATTATATAGGTACTGATGGAATCCCATTATCTCTGTGAAACGTAATTCCATCGCTCTCTACAACTAAGTAAACATAAACAAACAGAAGGAATTCATAGCAGTACACGTGCAAGATATTAATTTATAAGGTGACGATTAGAAGCGATTGTGCAAGGCCTCCTACCTCGGTAAATTTCTGAATTATGATGGAGGAAATTTTAGCGCTTTGCCCCGTTTCAATTTGGATAATAACATGTTGTCTGAAATCTTTTTTTCTGGATTTATATTAGATTTATATTAGTGATAAAATTCCTGCTGCTATCTTTTTAAGTCTGGAAACTACAAGTTTAAATCCAAAACAGTTTTATTAAATCCGAAAAAGTACACTAAAGGATTTAAATACGTTCATACATATACAGCGCTTTAGGTAAATCACTTTCAACTTCTCGGGTGGTAAATCAGTCCGTAAAACTGAACAACTTTCCCAAGGAACAAAGGTCGAAGTATGAAAAAAAAATTTGACTTCCCATACAAAATGCGCTATCAGCTGACGCAGTTTGTATGGGAAAAAAAAAATTTCGTTTTCCGACCTTTGTTCCTTGGGAAAGTTGTTCAGTTTCATGGACTGATTTACCACCCGAAAGGTTGAAAGTGATTTACCTAAAGCCCTGTATTTTCTTTTGACTCTACTACCTTAACATTTCCATTTAACAAATAATCTTAAGGCCTTAAACTAAATATAGGCCCCAGTGTGTGTATATATATAAGATCGTAGCAAGTGATGGGTATTACGGAGTAACCCTGCCTTGTAACTTAGGTGAAATACCTGTGTCCTAATACCCACCTCCTTTGTGAAGTTGTCTTAGTTGCTACCTCACTATTTCAATACATAAACTAATGAGACTAAAATCTTTGTAAGACACCTTGCTACGAATCAGGTAGGAGATTTTTCTCTAAAGGTAAAGCACAGATATTATTATTGTTGGCCCTAACAAATTTACGCCAAATAACAGTCCTCAAGTGTTAATTAAAGGTGACTACACGCGTTTTCGTAAAACAGTAACTATTTAGCAGTAAATCAAAGGACACAACCCTGATGTTAAATAGGTTTAGTACATTTTGATTTTGTTATTTTTATTTTATTTTTTATTTTGTTTGTTTGCATGTTATTTGTAACTATGTGCATGGTGTGGCGACAATAAATTATTTCTATTCTATTCTATTCTACATTTGGCAGACATTTGACGTCAAAGGTCTATTAATAACAGCAAGCGTATAAACTTGTTAATTAATAACGAAGTGAAACTTAATGATCTCCTTGAAGAACGAAAACTCTTTGACAATACAACGAAAACTTCGGGACCTGGTGATTTTCTAACTTTCAAAGCCTTTACTTGTACTAAGATAATAATGCCGTCGCGATAAATAAAAAATATTTGAGGCCGTGTTGAAAGTGAAAACTGAAAACTCCCACTTGCGGCGGCTCTACTGTGTTGTCAATAAATTCTGTAGTTCGTAAAAATATTAGTAGACTTGGTTTTAAAGATACGCCAAAATCAATGAAACATGTGAGGAAATACGATTAAAGCTGTGTTTAAGAATATTTAATAAATTGCCAAGCCAGTTAAAAACAATAAATGATAATCTTTTTAGGCAAAAAAACCGTGGATAGTTACTTAAAAATACATTTTGTGACCTAAAGGAAATTTTATTACCGTATGAGGTAAATAGAATATTTTTCTTACATATTACATTGCCACTCTAATTTTTGCACCTACTTATTTATTATATCTTTGTTTAATTTTAATTAATTGACAAAAGAGAATGAGTGGGTCCGTCCCCAGTAGTGTACAAGTTTGTTCGCTCAATTAGTGTGCATGGGTAGCTGTCAGCTGTCATCTCGAAATGTATGGCGGTACAGGGAGCAAGAAAACTTGAATGGTAATTCATATCTTCTATCTCTTTCTACTAGTTATAATACGAAAATAATAATATTTTGTGGTCTCTGTAAATATTTACATGGATTAGTATAGCTATTTTTTGAAAGAAAAATATTCGTACCTATTTGAAAATAAAATTACTTAACTGTAAATAAATTATTGTATGTGTTCATTGACACTATCGTCAACATTTACAAAATAATAATAACGTATATTTCCAAAAAGAAGTACTTAAGGAAGTTAGTTCTGCTAACTTATAAATTACAAAGGAGGGTTCAGATAATTCGTCCTGTAGGTATTACTTGCATTACAAATACCCAGTTGCAGTAACGGTCATTAGAATAAAAGCTTTTCGGTCATTATGTGATATTCATAGATTAATTTATTTATAGATAGATATGAGTTTCGACATTTATTATTTGAATTTCTTTCAAATACTGACATTGGCAAAATCACTATGCGGAGGCCATATTTAAAAGAATAGGCATAAGTTCAATAATAAATTTTGCTATTTTATTTATTGGAGTTGAGAAAGGGCATTATTAATTATAGTTGAGAATGTTGGAGGAGACTGGCAATGACACTGCGAATAATGACAACAGCGGTGGTACGTCTCAAGACGATAACGCTCCAATTAAAAAAAGGAAGACGCTTTGTAAAAACTGCAAAGAAATAATTTTGAATGTTCATCAATACTGCGTCAACACAATGCCGCCTGATAATGATAAAGAGATGGAATTTAAAAATTATCCAATTATTGGGACAGTTTCGAAAATGGTTAATGTGCATCGAAACACTGTCGCCAAAATTATAAAATCAGGACCAGTTTCTCCCTTAAAGAGAGGAAGTCAGACGAAAAAATTCTCAAAGATAGATGATTTTGAATGCGATTTAGTTCGACGCACAGTATATAGATTCTATACAGATAAGAAACTTCCAACACTCGATATGATATTGCAAGATTTAAAGACAAATACGGACTTCCCATATCAACGTACTACGTTGTATGAGCTTTTACGTAAACTTGGATTCAACTATAAAAAAGTGAATAAACGCAGTGTGTTGCTTGAGACGCCGCGATTCCAAGTCTGGCGTTATAAATATATAACAAAGCTCAGAGAAGCACGTCAAGAGGGGCGAAATATAATCTACCTGGACGAAACGTGGTATGACACACATGATACCGTCAAAAAAAGTTGGACTGATTGTAGTTGTCACTGCATTTCAGATTTGCCTTCCACTCGTGGGAAACGCATTATCATATTGCATGCTGGATCCAAAGACGGTTGGGTCGAAAATGGACTGCTTCTATCTGCGAAACAGATTAGCGATGCGAGCGCTGATTACCACTGCGACATGAACTCAGTGCTCTTTGAAAAGTGGTTTCAGGAGCAATTATTGCCAAACATAACACCAAATAGCCTAATAGTAATGGATAACGCTCCTTACCACTCGCGACTATCCGTCAGAATTCCAAACACCACAACCAGAAAAGGGGAGATCCTTGATTTTATGAGACAGTACAAAATTTCCATTCCAGAGCCAACCCCAACCATTCCAGTGCTGCTGGATATTGTGAAAAAGGCGGGCATAGAAAAAAGATATGTCATTGATGAAATAGCAAAAATGAATGGTTGTGAGGTGGTGCGTCTTCCACCATACCACTGCATTTTTAATCCGATAGAACAAGTGTGGTCTAAAATTAAACATGACCTTAGAGCCAACAATTGCGACCCCAAAAACAGCAGTGCCGTATGTCAATTGATCAGGCAGGTCATGTTGAACGTAACATCTGACTTGTGGGGTAAATATATTGCCCACGCAATCAAAGAAGAGAATAAGTACTTTAATGTAGACCAGCATGTTGATGTTAACGGAGACACTTTCATAATAAACACACAAAGTGATACAGATGACTCTGATTCGGAATAGCTAGATTGATTTTTTATACTTATGCTACAAAAATTGCATATATGTTTAAGTTGTAAGATGGCTATTTAATTTTAATTTTTATTAAAAAATTTGCATTTGTGGACGAGTCACATTTAAGTTAAAGAATGGTCCCAATATACCGTGCGCCTGTACTGCACACTAATTGCCCGAACGAACATATGTCATTTTAAAGATCATAACATTAGTTGCATTTTATTATATGAGACCCACAATGACATTCGAGCAGAGAATAAATAAACTACGAATCATTTTATCATACATCGACTTTTCATCCGACCCCAGTGGTGTATAAGGTTGTAGCAATGTCGGCATACTTTCAATGCTTGTTAACCAGGTATTCAAAGTTGTATGAAAATCAACTATACACCAAAATTCAAACCGATAGTGCAAAACAGCTTTAACTCAGAAGGTTCTACAGTCAATAGATTAAGACGCCAACTTACTATAAACTCACTTAGCCAATCCAAGTGAAACAGCTTAGTTGGAGTTAGTGATCTAATCGGTTCAGCCGAGAGTCCAAGTTTCTATTCTCCAACTTAGCTTCAGGATATTTACGCCTGAATCTATCGAGAACAGACTGTCTATATCTTACTGCACGCCATTTACTGCGTTTGATAAAAATGCCATATTCGGATTTAATTTTGGATTAGAGGAATAGATTTTATGCAGCAAATGCATAAAATGTGCGTAAAAAGTTAATTTTTTCCAAAAATAAGAAGCAATATATGAGGTGATTTTAAATCAGTTAGCAAAAATTGAGGATGTGAATCAGTCCACGAGATTCTAAAAAAAAATTGACTTCCCATGTAATGGCAAATCAGCTAATCGCACAAAAAGAGGCGAAAATGTTATTTCATACTTTGACCTAAGTCCTTCTTTGTACTGTTATGCTCATCTATATCTATATCTTCTATCTATATCTATCTATACATATTATAAAGAGAAAAGATTTGGTTATTTGTTTGTTTGTTTGTTTGCATCGAATAGGCTCCGAAACCACTGGACCGATATGAAAAATTCTTTCACCATTAGAATCCCACATTATCCGGGACATAGGGTACATGATTTTCCCGAATTCCCACGGGAACGAAGTCCCGCGCGGGAAGCTAGTATACAATAAAGAATAAATGCATACATACATACATACCTACGTTTCTCTGGGAAAGTGTTCCCTTGTTTCTTACGTCAAGCATGACTAAAATTAAACTTTGAGTGAAGAGTAAACATACCATGAAACACACAGCTGCTGCCGGTTCATATACAGAAGTTAAACAGCTGCAGTCTTGGCTTGTTAAAACCTGTGTTGAAGATAAAGTTAACACCCAAAAGTTTCATTTACATACACAGCACAGAGTTTCCACACAGAGTAAAAAGTAAGAGGTATTTAAACAGAAATTTGTAAGAGAGAGATAACGACTTTGCTTGTCCATAAAACGGCGCGTCGGAAGAAAAAATATTTGCATAAATCATAGTCAAAGGTCAATATGCAGTCTCATCCCAAAATGACTGGTTTATCCTAGGTTAGGTTAGCATAACAATTGACTAGTCAAACCTAGGAGCGTCGGAGCTTCGAGGTATGTCTACAACACAAACATGAATGGCAAAACTGTATCTGGCTTCAGGCTGACGACAGATTACAAACGGCTGCAGTTGCTGATACGTCTACTTACAGCTAGAATAAACAGCTCATAAACAGCACATGAGCGACATGAAAGCGCAAAAATAAAAATTGTGTACAGTCACTTTTTCTAAAATATCTTAACCCTTGCCTTTCAAAAAGTAGGTATGTTAACAACGATTTGCTCTAAATTACCTTAAAGTGCTTCTATTTTCTTAACGTCTCTCGGCAAACAGTGTCTTTGTCGTTGAAAATCAACTTAATATTCGAAATACGAAACTTTCCGAACCACAATAAAAAATACAAGTACCTACCGTGCCAAATTTTTAGACACAGCATATTTATTTATGCAATGTAATGTTGCTACGTCAATTTAAATTTATTTTGCTCGTGGGTGTGTCTATATTCTTGCTCGTAATTGTACAGAGGCCACAGCGTATCAGGTTACCCCATTTTCATTGCAAAACCGCTCTAATCGCAACAGCACAGAGTGCACGCTTGGGGTAACTTTATTTGCGGCCCTCTGTACATAGCAAACATTACGCTCCAAATCAATCAGTACAGCAACGCAACATGCAGCAGCATTGCAGCTTGCAGCTTTGATTAATGACAAATTAGTTCAATCTATTTCTACTCTGTGGCTTAAATCTACATAAAATGCGCAAAGTTTTTGGTTTATGCTTCAATCTGAAGGACTAAACTCAATAAACACTCTTGTTTTTAACCCTTAGACAAAAAGAGGGATGTTATGAGTTTTACGTGTGTATCTGTGTGTCTATATATGTGTATGTCTGTGTATCTGTGTCTCTGTGTGTGGCATCGTAGCTCCTAAACCAATGGACTGATTACAATGCGGTTTTCTTTGTTTGAAAGCTGACGTAATTGGAATTTTTGATAAACTTTTTTTAGTGTGGGGTTTTTAAAATTCTTTATTCGTGTTATAGAGGGTTGTTGTGGGGTTCTTAACTAAAAAAAATACTAGTAGGTAATAAAGACCTTTGACCATCAGGAAGCTTATCAGGTCGGGAATTATAATAGCCTAGGCGACTTATAATTCTCAATCCCGAAAAATCTGAATCTATATCACTTCTTGATATTTTAAAAGGAACATGTGTGTAAAATAATGTAATCATTACGAAACTTTTTTTAACTAGCTTTTATTATTTTTATTATTTTTCGCTTTCTTATCAAAAAACTCTTTCATTTGATACCCAAATTGAAATAAATGGGACTGCACAATAAAATAGTCCACCATTTAGGGCGGTCCGCCACATTGGATTTATAATAGAATGACGTCACTTAAAAAAATTCATCGTCATCCAAACTTTATACAAAATTAAGCTCAATTGGATGATAGTATTCATTAAAATTCAGTAGCAAGATTTGATCCGAACCAAATACTTAGCTCGTACATTGCAAGTTAGTACAATAAAATGCTTATTAAAACGGCGTTGATAAGTCAGTCAGCAATTTTTTACATTGTAAATGTCTCTTCGTTCGCTCCAGTACAGGCTCCGAGGTGCGATCCCCTTACATCTCGGAGAGTTCTGAAAATATGATATTCAAAAAATATCCACAACAAAATATCCACGAGAAACTGATTTGTCAATTTTAACTGACGTTCAAAAGGGGTTACCATACTTTAATTTCTATGGGTTTTAACTGACGTTCAAAAGGGGTTACCACACTTTAATTTCTATGGGTTGCCAGTTAAAAACCTATGCAGAGTTATCGTGGGACGATTCTATTAAGTAAAAATTATTACGAGTATCCCACGAAACTGAACCCATGAAACAGATCGAAATATTAAAAAAAACATCTCTCTTACCACTGGTGGGATCACCTGAGTATGAGAACTCGGAATTGTTACTTTGAGAATTTTATACAATACAATACTCTTTATTGCACACAAAAAAAGCATAACATTAAACAAAAACAAATGTTCATAATGTAGTGTTTTATTACAGATATTTTAATAATATTTTTCAAAATATTTTTATTTATTTTAAATACATAATTATGTCAAAATTAAATTTTTTAAGGGCTTAAATTTTAATTTCGCTAATCGCACGTCCCATATTTACAAGTTAAATAACCCGCCCTGTGCCGTACCAGACGCAAAGGTGCCCATCACACTCGCCGCGTTCCCGCGTTGAATAGCAATTGACAACATTTGCGCCAGGTAGGACTCAGAGCGCGCCTGATGCCCACCTTTCCTAAGACGACGCCCAATCTCTTCAGCGAAGGCCAAAGCCTCTGACCCCCAGCAACCCGTAGTCTCAAATGCCAGCGGGACAAAGTAATAACTGGCTTCTAGAGCAGAGTATTTGTCCCGCTTTTTGGCGGCTGCAGATTTGGCAGCGGCTCCGGCTACCCTGATTGTGCGTGTAAGGTGCGAGGCGGCGTAAGTGCTGACGCATTTTATTTAGGTATTTTAGTGAAAGTTTTTCAGTTTTATCGGTGGAATCACCAGCTAAAGTTTCATTAGTTAATTTAAACTCGCTCCGTTTATTTATATGTATGTAATGTAAACAATTACTCACCTAATAGTACATACATGCCAACACCACAATAATTAATTACTTTAGTGTCATGTTAATTCAGTTACTAATTAGGTGCATAGAACCGCATTGAGGTACCTATTTCATTAAGTCCATTTGTCTCTATGCATATGTAATGAGCCTAAATTGAATTGTCTCATTAAGTTCTGTAACTTAAAGGGTGTTATTGGAATATGTAATCAGAGTAATACGTGCTAAGGTTGAAAATTAAGTTACTTTTTCAAAATGCTATCGTTATTTTCTTAGAGGATTAATCTCATGGATTACTTAATTTTTTAATCAAGGACTCATCTGTAAGAGGATTCTGAGGCTTTGATTCTTCATCAGGAATGAAAATTAATTTTACCAAAAAAGGTTTTTTTTTTAATATAACGTGCCTACAGAATATTTGAATCTTCTTATAGTGTAGGTATAATCAAGGATATGGCGAACTTGACTACACCAAGGGTTAGTCAACTAACTCTGGTGTAGCCACATACAGAGTTTTCAAACCGTCAAATGACTTTTGACTTGAAATATTTGAAAACCTTTGTCAGATAAAAAGTTAATTCGGGAAGTGTCTACTCTAGAAAATGGTTGATTTCTAGTCTACGAGAGAAAAACAATAAAATACAACATCGAAAAACATCCATAGTGTCAGACTTACAAATATTGTGTAAATTCCAGCTTTCCATTTGCGATTTCAGGAAAGTATTGTCTTAATAAATGTTTATAGGGAGGTTTCTAAGCCTTAAGGCTAAGTGCCATCCCACCATTATCAGAAAGTTACGAGTTTGAGCGTTCTCCGTAAGGTTTTCCACCGGTTAAGAAGCATTTGGAAAGGCGCTTAGGGACGAAATACGAGACAAATAAGTATTGTAGATTTATTTCAACCGACCATAGGACTTTTCTAACATCAGAATATTGTCTTTTTCTTTTTGTTAAAATGTTTCACAGTGATTCTGATGTAGAGGCGATTTGCGCCGAAGAATGCCTTTGAGTTGGCCAGTTGCGAAGATCAGTGAGTAGGTGTGTTGTGAAGACCAGTGAGCGGGTCTTGTTGCGTTGCGAACAGTGAGTCGGTCTGAGTGGCTGCGTGCCCAATTATGACGACTTACGCGTCCAAGAGTTCCACCATGGCTCCACGCTGCATGGCCTCCTTTTGTTAGGGAGGATTTAGTGTGCCTCCGCCACATAATACCACTTCCCTTCCCTCTGTAGAAACGGTCTCCCAGATATGTCAATGCGTATTAGACATTTGTAAAAACACTATCACTAACCGAGCGAGCGCGAAGCGTCTCTGTTTCAGCGACTTGTTCTGTGCTTTCGTATGTCCAGATGTCCGGCTTCTCGTGTGAGCAGCTTCGATAATATATATTTTAGTCTATTGAGTTTCCGAAGCCATGAGGGTTGAAAACGTAAAAAACATGTTGACTTACAAGGTGTACAGTTCACAGATCCATTAGTTGATACAATCAGCGTAATAACTCCCCTCCCGCTTTTTCTCGCTTTTCATCGCGAAGCGTTCGCGGCCTGATCTGCCACATCCTTGATCTACTTGAATGTTCATGAACTATTAAAAACAAACGGCCGCTCAAGTTAAATTTATGTAGTCACAATAAGAACTATTTTGAAGTACCCAACAAGAGTAAATGTTTCACCGGATTAATTTGAGTCTGGTATAAATCCTGTTTTATTTGCAATGAAAACTCCGTACAGACTTGGTTTATGTCGTTCCTTTAATTAGTTTACTTTAATTAGTCCTTATCTTTTCCCCCACGAGGTTGCGAACGAGGTAAATTCTTTGAACATACTTACACATAAGGGTAGGTAGAGACCACAGATTTCCACCTACTAAGATCCAAACAATTCGTGATTCGCTTCAAACATGTTCGACGAAATTCTTAGTAATTTATAATTAATTGTATGTTCCATAGTGTATTATTGTACTGGGTAAGTAAGCAGTTACTGTAGTCAAGAACGCGACGAGTTAACTCGTCGCGTGCTTGTTTACGCCGCGTGCGATGCAAATCTCGTACACCATGTGTTCAAAAAGCACGCGAAGGTTTAAGCATACTTAGGAGGAATTAAGTTAATTAACATACATAATACATACATAAGCTCACGCCTTTGTCCCGTTGGGATATGCAGAGACCACAGATTGCCTCCTGCTACGATCCAAATAGGTGAATTAAGAAATAAACATTTTGGAAAATCAAGTTGGATGCCTGTATTGTGCCTTTAATTAAATTAATAAGCGTGTCCTAGGGACGTTATTCTCGTCACGAAATTGAACAACTTCCCCAAGGGACCTTTCTAAATCAATTTTTGCCTTAAATACTTAAGTTTTTTTGGTAATTTAACATCATAAGGTTTTCATGGCAGTATTTAATACAACTTTGTTATGGTTATTTCGTGATATTTTCGTAGTGTTACCTCGCAAATAGCTACGATCTACGAAATACAGTAAACGCCATGTGACTTACAGGTTACGTTTAATTTATCAACATAATGCTATCTACAAATAAAAAACAGGTTAACGACAATCATCAATATCCGTGAAATTCAAAGCTTGGATGGTTTATTAACTTAATTTTATTCGTTTTTTATTTAAATTATTTATCTATGTCCCTCTCTACTTATTTTTTTTTCAGAAAACGTTATCATTATTAGAATAACTATGGAGATATAATTAATATTTTTAGGTAAAGAAAAATGTTCGCCGCGAATGGGACTTGTCGACCCCCAGGATTAGCAGCTCGAGTACGATGGCGATAGCGCGCGTAATGCGCCGCGGTCCTATGTTAAAATGTCAACATTGACAACGCCAAAGGGCGAGCAAGCCTTTGCGCGGAGCCCTCTTGCAATCAAAGTGAAGTTTCAGCGTCAGCCGAAAGGCGCGCCGCGCGAATTTGTCACCATTATGCTCGAGCTGGATCTCTTGGTACTCTAACCGACTGAGCTATCGTGCCTTCAAGTCAAGCGGCGAAATTAATTCCCTTACTAAGCACATTACGTGTTCAAAAAAAATACATTTCAATGATATGTTGGAAGTAGCTTATTTCATTACTCCGAATCTCGTCTCGTTATCTTGCACATTTTACATGTCGGTGACAGTAGAATATGCAAACAAAATAATGTAATAAAGTAGTAATTTTCCACGTTATAAAAGCGTGTAAGTCACCAACTTCAATCCCAACAACAGTTCGCACAAAGTAGATAACTAGTATTTTTTGCAGACTACAATGCCTATTAGCAGATAACCACAAACGACAATGTCACTCATTTATTTAGATGATGTTCTGGTTTGTAGTATTTTTTGTTTTTTTTGATTTTATTAAAAGCGCTGAATCATTTTCGATAATATTTATATCAGACCACCTCTAGAGTATACTCTTTCGAACAAAAAAAGAGTTCTGAAAATCGGTCTATAATTAGCGGAGAAATCGGTGAACACACATAAAATAAAATACATACAGTCGAACATAGAACCTCCTACTTTTTTGAAGTAGGTAAAAATGGACAACTATATTAAACTAATTTCAGCGAATAAAAATATCTGATTTAAACACATTAAAGTATACCATTAGAGAGTCATCCTAATTATTCCTGTATTCACTTTGATATATGAATGTTTAAATACGTCTAAATCTTTATTATTTAGAACACGCGAACCAAGAATTAGAGCATCAACAGAAAATGGAAGTGTGTATCTTATATTCAAGGCCCAAGTAACAATAAATAGATTAACCTTGAAACTGGAAGGTGAAATCGAAGATTTCCTTAATTATAATTTAGGAACAACTTATAAGGAACTTGTTGCCACGAATATTTGTGAGTTTCAAGGTTTTCTTTTGATGATTCGTACTTTTTGTTACAACACCCTTAGAATAATATGTATGTCAAATGTAGCGTTAAGTTTGGGGTCAAGACATTATGCCTACCCCAACAGGGATAACAGGTGTGAGTTTATAGATGGATGAACTGTATATGACTATATAAGATACTGGGAATTAAAAAAAAATAATGCTTTTATTGTATGTCTTCAACATTTATCATAAAAGGATTTTTTGTAAAAAACTTCAGCTTCTTAGGGTTCGAGGGTAAAGCTGAAGGGTGTTGATGATTTCTTGAGTGAGATACAGCTTTTATTTTTTTAATTTGAAGAGAAAGATAGGTAATTACAAAAAAAAATACAATTACTACTTTCCGATGTCAATACCATAAGTTTTCATTCGAATTTGGTGCAATGAAAAGTCTTCAGACTGCTGATGAGTTGTACGTATGTTATATGGGGTGAATTTAAATAAGCTAGAAAAACTTTACGGGGTGATTATTCCCATGGATTTGAACAACTCTCCCCAAGAAATCTTAAAAGAATTCTCAAAAAATTGATTTCTAATACTAAAACAATTAGCTGAACGCTCAAATTGTAGGAGAGACGAAAATATCATATTATTTGTTATTTCTACCTATGTTCCTCGGATAAAGTTGTTCAGTTTAGTGGACTGATTCACATCCATAAAAAAAACAACAATCCTTAATTTTCGCCAACTAATTAAAGTAACTTGTTTTACGTTCGAAATGCGGTATTGGAGTCGACTATTTAGAGAGGTCCGTGACAATTACAACTTCGACCTTTTGGGAACAGCGAGTTTACTATCCATTACGCAGCACCTCTCATTAAATTAACATTCCGGAAATTTTAACAGCCGCAAAGGTCGTTTCATATCAATTAACCCTTTTCCGCGTTGGGGCTTCTAAAAAAAAGTTAAAAATAGCGGACAAACAGTTAGCAAGACAAATTACATGACACAGCACAACGGTAATTGTTCCCCGGTGGATTAGAGGTAGGGGGTAAAACTGCTGCGACAGGCAGAAAGAAATGCCTTAAGGATATATGAATGAATAAATTTGTATTTTTTATTTCAGAAATTACAATCCGTACTATCTTAAAGTCAACGATAAAACTAAATAATTATAAACACAGGTGTCACATAAACATCAAAATACAACACAGAATTAAATCTGGTATCCGATTTATGTCGTGCCGTTTTAGACGGAAAAAAATTATTACATTACATTACGTTAAATAGATATGTGTAAGTACGTTATGATTTAGTTATTTTTCTTTTATTTGCATGTTATTTGTTCTACTATGTTTATGGCGTGGAAGCAATAAATTGTTTATATTCTATTTTATATTTCTTAATACAAAGATTATGTTTCTCATCTGCCTCCAGTGGGGGAAAATGCAACGATGAAAAATTGTCACTGCCTCCACTAGTGGCGCTTGAGGTGGTGGCAATCAGGAATTAAAGCAATAATTTGGTCGATTATCCGTCAAATTTATTTTTGTTACGAATATTCATGTTGCAGAATAATTTATTATGAATAAATTATTTTTCTTTTTGTCACATTATTTCAATAGTTAGACACACCGAATTCTGCTGTTTTATTTTTCATATTATTAAACATAAGCCACTGATTATGGGTATTTCAAATTAGTAAGCGAAACTGACTTTCTCTGAGGAACATCGGTCGCAATATGAAAAAATAGTTTTGCCTCTTCATACAATGCGATCAATGCGAGCCTTTGCATAGGAAGACAACTTTTTTGTTTGTTTCATTATTTACTTTTGGGTATAACCTCCTAAATTTTTAATAACTTATACTAACCCACAACATTTAATCGAAGGAGTTTCTTGAACCCTCCATTTATCAATTTTCAACCGCAATAGTGTATTCTTACCAAAATCGCTGCGAGAATGCTGTCTCACCCGCTCCAGCGAAACAGTCTAATTGAATATGCCGGTATAATGTAGCCTTAATTCGTTCCAGACCTTTCAGCTTTCAGCCCACTAATGTAGTTACCACTACGAATTATAAAGGAGCTGTTCCTTCCTTTGTCTTATATCTTTAAATTGGTTACGAACGTCATGCAACATAGGAATTTCTGCTTCGTAAAAGATTATTAATTAGAGAAAAAGTCTTAAAATACCTCATTTTATTGCATTAGTGTCTGGAACGAGTAAAGTAGGTTGGTAACCTATGTGCACAAGTATTTTTTAACTCCAATAAAAAAAGAGAGTTGTTATAAGTTTGACGTGCGTATCTGTGTGTCTATCTGTGGCATCATCATAGCTCCTTAAACGAATGGAGTGATTTGGATGAAAAGGGACCTCTTTTTGTTTGAAAGCTGAGGTAATCGAGATTGTTCTCAGCTATATTTGATCAAAATTGGTTTTGCTGTTTAAAAATTATTACTATTAGCAAACGAATGATACACCATTTTTAATTTTGCAGTTATTATACCTAAGTAAAAATTTGTGTAAAACGTTTTATAACTTTGGCCGTACTTTAAAATGCATTAATCAGTAAATATTAGACCGCATTTTCTTTAGATTTTCAGGATGGGCATAAGAAAACTCTTTAACTCTTTAAAACTCTTTAATAAAACGCTATGTTTTAAATAAGAATGTTAATAAACCAAAATATAGTCAACGTAGCTATTAATTTATAAATAAACTATGATACCTAAGATATCACAAAAACATATTGACCTACTTAATAATATGTTTTCCTTACATTATTGCTTACAATATTAATTTTATATATTATTTTATTTAAGCTATTTATATATTTTCTTTATTTAAAATAGCATAAAATAGTTTTATTTCTTTAAAATAACAGTATAAAAACGCATTTAGTGTGAAGAGTCTAAACTTATATGTTTTAAATATAGAAATAAAAAAATAATAATTAAAAAACTAATATTTCCTTAATAATTAAAAACATTGAAAAATATTCAATAAAAATGAGAAAATAAAGATGTAAACATTTTAATATCTATAATCTTAGAATACGTTATAAAAGGTATCATGGGTTATTACGTTTTTGTGTCAAAGTCCTCCGTTATTAATCTTAAGTTTAACTTAACAATAAACATCTGAACATAAAATAAGAAAATGTGGTTTGAGTTAGTGTTTAATCCCTCAAGTTAGGTCTAGATAGAGCCTTCAGCCTAGGAAATTGTCGGTTTACTTGCTCGCTAACCTAATAAAAGGCTATTAACTGACTACGCCATCAGGCTTGAGTTTATGCAGCCTCTAGAACTTGGAACTTTACATCCTACTGTTGGTATCATAAAGCCTTTTTAAATTTTTTACATGTTTCTTGTGAATAAGTACATTTTTATTTACTTACTAGCTTTTTCCCACGACTTCGCTCGTTTAGTCACCCATTTCATTTTTGACCCTTTATTAGCTCTTAGGTGATTTTAGAAAAATCTTGAAACACGTGTTCATTTATTTGCTTCAAGGTAAGTACTTACATCTTAACGAAGTGTCGAGTCAAACTGAACTCCCAAAGAACAATGAAATATGAAAAAAAATCGCTTTTCTTACAACTTGAGCAATTTGCCGTTTGCCTTAATATGTATAAGAGGCCGAATTATTTTTTTTTTTATATGGGGGACCCATACTTATAAACAATACCAGCTTTCCGCCCGCTCGTTCCTATCTAAGCTATATTACAGTAAAGTTTCATCAAAATCCGTCTTTTAGTATATGCGTGATTACGTAACAAACAACTTTAACATTTATCACATTAGAAGTACCTATGTAAAAAGTAGTTTGTCCTCAGGTATCTCACATCACATTGACGACTATCAATCATAGCTTTCCATATTTCAATTATGCCAAGCTGCACTGACATTGTGGTCCTATTAATGGAGGGAACAGTCCAAATTCAAAACCAACCGTCTAAAGCTGAACCGAAATCCAATTGTCTATGGTTCACAGAATTCAATAAAGCGGTCTCTATGAGGCGACTTAGTTCCCGGTACTGAATAGGGGTGTGATACCTCAATATGAGCGGGGAAGGTGAGACCTTCTGTGAATAATGTGAGTACCTACTCCCTTTATGATTGACGTGCTGTTTTTTAGACAGTTGCGTGGTATTCTCGTCAATTCACGCTGAAATTGTTTTATACATTTTCCGTCCAACACGTCATTGTTGGACGGAGCGCGCAACTTACAATATACAACTGGACGATTCAGCTAGAGACGATTTTTGACATGAATTTGTAAAATTGAAGTTTTAGTTACTTTTTTAAGTCCATTCGAAAATAAAGATGTAAATTACATAATAAAACAACTTTTATAAGCGTTCTATGAAGACAATTCATGCAGTTTTATTGATGTACTTTGGAGAGTGTGCTCAGAGGCTACATGAACTCATTCCGCCTGCCCCTTTTTTCCATCGGACGTCCAGACGCACTGCGGGGTACCACCCTTATCTTGTCGAGATCCCTCGGATACGTACTGAGCGCTATTCTTCATCTTTTATATTGCGCACTGCGAGGGAGTGGAATTCCCTACCGGGGCGTCTGTATTTCCGAGTTCATACAACCCAAACATCTTTAAAGTGCGAGTGAATAGGCTTCTTCTGGGTGAGCTCGCTACATCCTCGACCACATCTTTGCCCTAAGCTAGATTGTGGTCAAGAGCGAACCCATTTTTAATAAAAATAAAAAATATCGTAGATGTTCAAATAACAGTTCGATCGGAAGATAGCACCAAACATGAAAATTAATTATACATGCTTATAATTTCTAATAAACATTGACTTATTTGAAAAATAATAATTAATATAAGTTAAAAAAGAGTGCAATTAATCATAAACTTGTTTGATCTCACTTCTTTCATTTAAAGTCTTTCAGTGAGGTTTAAAATCACTTCAGTTAGACGAGTTGCACCCGCGATAATTCGACGTTGCACCCGCGACGGATAGAAAAGTTATAAAGGCATTATAATTTATCAATATTATTTTATAATTATATTTAATTGAATAATTGGTTGACTTTATACTTTTTAAAAATATGAAAGCAGAATTAAATAAATGTTTAACAATTTGGAGACATTTTGTCATTCTTTCTATAAGATCTGTAATGGTGGACCGATTTCGTTGCACCCGCGATAGTACTTTAAACTTCTTTTGTGCTAATTTACGCATTTTATGCTAATTTGTATATAGAAACCTTTAAAAAACACGTTAAAATGTAACCCTTAGACCAGGGCCGGCCCGCCCATACAGCGATCGGAGCGGTCGCTCCAGGCGCCAAATCCAGAGGGCGCCTAAATGGTAAAGAAAAATAAAAGAAATTCCTCAATTGTCTATATTTTAAGCGAAGAGATGAACTTTCCCATCCGGCGTCCGGGCGTATGATTTTAAAAGTTATCGATATTCTATTACTTCTAAAATCCTAGTCGACCGTAGACGGTATTGCGGTATAGGTATATATTATTAGGAGCAAATAGGACAGGCGTCATAATTGGATCTCGCTCAATTCTAAAATTTACTTCGGGCCGGCGGCGCTGCCTTAGACCAATTAAAATGTAACCGCGGTAATGGAACCGCCCAACTCTAGAATTAAAAAAAGTAGCACCCCGACATTTGGGGGTGGTAGCTTATATATAGTATAGCTTATAACTTTTAAACGGCTAAACTAATTTTGATGAAACATACCTAAGAACTGTCTTGATCATGCCAGCTTTCAAACAAATAAACCGCATCAATATCTGTCCATCCGTTTAGGAGCTATGATGTCACAGAGAGACACAAAGACATACGTATACACATTTTAAACTTATAACACTACTCTTTTTTCGTCAAGCGCTAAAAAAGTACGCAGTCAACTAACTACAGATATGACAAATTAATTTAATTTAAAAGCTAAAGCGTGGAAAATGCCCCTAACTTGATTATATTATTATCTTGGAAATGTATTGCTACAAAGGTCACTAATTACGTACGCATAAATGAGACATTTTATGTAATTTATTCGGACAAAGAGCAAACAAATTATAGGGAAGTATGGAGTAGCACGTAATTTCTCTTGAATAATTTTCTCGTAATAATTAAGACTCATTTCACATTAGGTTTAAAACAACGCGACATCAGCAATATTTTATATGTATATCAATATTTGTATGCTAGGTGACTTTAAATAAAAATAAGAATCAGCATATGAAAAAAAACTTGTGTGATCAGTTACCACGCTTGCACTAAGAGATTTAATATTTGTTACTTAAAATTTTGGCCGACTAAAACTAAAATAAACTTTCACAAGATAATAAATTGTTTTAAAAACGTAAAGAATATTCGCCATTCATTTACATCTTTTGAAAATGATCCCGTAACTTGATTTGATCGAAGTAACCTGCGCCTAGGTCTTCACTATCCTTAAATATTTCCCTCTATGATGTTTTTTATACACCACCTGCATCTGGAGAACGTATTATACGTCAAGTATTCTATATTTATAAGTAAACCATTAAAGCTTAAGGGATATAAAATTGTATGGAACTTCCCTTGGGCATTAATGACATTTAAATATGGAACGCCAAAATTTCAACAAAACTTAGTTCTATCAAAAATAATTTCTAAAAAAAAACAAGGCTGTTGAAGGCTTAACTTCCTTGGTCCAAATAGATTTTAACTATAAAGTTTGACACATCAAAGAGATTTTACTTTTATTAAAAATATTTAGTATAAAAACTTGGTTGTATGTCTTAGCTATTGACTTTCCTTTGCCTACGGAACTAAATATTATAAGAAAAAGTCGTCGGTGATTTTGGGTCTGTGATTCTTACCGCAAATTACTAAATTGTTTTGTGGTAAGTTTTTTAAATAATTCTAAAAAAAAGTCCAGTATGTAATTCCAGCGACTCTGACATAGAAACGGAGGCTCAAAACATTATTGATGGGATGAATTTATATTTTTTTTTTATTTAACCTCACAGTAGGTGTGTAAAGTAGAGTAAGCTCCTCGGGGATAAAAGTATCTTAGTCTTAGGCAGACTTGAATCCTTCGCTTCATTCAGGATTCTTAACATAATTCCCTCGCTCCGCTTGGAAATTAACATCTTGATTCCCTCACTACGTCCGGGAATTAACTACAAATCCTTCATTTCGCTCAGAATTCAATATGCTGCTCGTGACATAATACACTGTTTTATCCCCTTATTGCTTAATCTACTATTATGGTCGTGACGAGTCAAAGGTCTTATCATTTTCCCCCTCCTGTTTTTGATGGTTCTCAACTTATCTTTTATTTACTAAAAATATTTCTCCACTAGTTTTTTTCTTTTTTTTTTCCACAAATTTTTCACCTTTTTTCAACATTGTAGGCTTCAACTCTAACGAATGTGCTTAACTTTAAATAAAAGTACCGCATTTTCTAATATGGAAAATAAGCCCCAAATGGCCCTTATATTATACGATGCATACTTATAAATTCGGGACACAGAAGCCCTTTAATTAGGTTACTATATCGCACATGCCTGTGGAATTAAGGCAGGAGACCCGAATTTATGTCTCAATGCTCATGAGTTGAGCTCACACGTGGTTTGAAATTGCGGTCTCTTTATGATATCAGGAAATGTGTGAACTTGTAATCGGCGGTTACTCTGAACTTCGTAGCCAAAGTCAAAAATAGCTTTATTTCATTGAAAATTCAAGATGTTACTTAAAAATAAGTCAAAATAGTTATTTACATTAGTATTTTTAACTTTACGCTTATTCTCAAAGGTGCAGTCTTCCCAGAAGAAGCAAGAAACTCCGTAGTGTTTGACCCTAATACGAGCAAATTCAGGTTGAAATATTGCGATAAACACTAGCTAGACCACTTGGGTCCAGTGGGTAGTAAGTAATACGGCTTCTCAATCGATTTGATGGTGCCTACATGTTCATTTTCCGGTCGGGCAAACATTTTTGTAAATACATAATGTTTGTTTCGCATCTGGGTATTTGTGTTTATCTTTGTTTGCGTCCTACCAAACCAAAAATACTAGAAAAAACTTAATGTTGGCCTCTGAGTGAGTGGAGTTTGGTATTTATAATTTTCTTCTTCTTCTTATCGTGTAGGTATAGTCAAGCATGTAGCAAACTTGGCTAACCCTAGTGTCAGAGTTTTCAAACCGCACAATGGCTTCTTATTTGGTTTTAGTCAATCGACAACAGCCGGGACCGACAGCTTAACGTGCCCTCCGAAGCAAGGAAACGCTCGTGATAAATTGCCACTTTGGTCACCCATCAGGTTCCCTGCCTCTGTGTACGTTGCTTGACCTCAATGACCGGTTTAGATCAGCGAGCGCCACTGGGCTACAAGCGCTTCGGTGTTTATAATTAATCAGTGTTATTCACGGTATTTATAATTAATCAGTGTTATTCACATTTATATTTAGTTTTCTTACCACTGACTTTTGAATATTTTCTAGAAAATTCACTGGTTATGCATTTTACAGCTTCACAGCTTTCACAAGGTTTCTATTTTCAATTCAGCAGTTCAATATATTCATGACTGCACTCTTGCAATGAATACATTGTAACCTCCACCGAAATATAAAGTGGAGGAGTTATTTAAATTAATCTTTTATATCCTGCATTAAGGAAGAAAGAAATAAATTTTAACGGGACAAATTACTGAAGGCGCAAGACAACGGGCAAACAGAATGGGTATAAGGGAAAGGTTTGCAAATACTTAAATAGACGTGGAATCTACTCATGACTGAGATCAACTATAAAATACTTTTAGGAGATTCCATACATATATATACATACATATGCTCACGCCCATAATCCCTCGTGGGGTAGGCAAAGAATCAGTGGTTTTAAAACCACAAGATGCCACGTTAGACACAAATTGTGAGGGTTTTCAGATGGAACAAGTTACATAATGGTGAGAAGTGGTCAGCCCTTTGCACATTATACACCAAAACCCTCGCATCCCTCTTACACACTTTTACTGTATACCTGGGAAGAGTAGGTAGCTGGCACATTATAAGTTTTTCTTTCACTCCTATTCCAGCATCGAAGGAGTTTCTTATACAGGGTGGCCGGGAAGTTGACGTTTACAAAAAAATAGATCCCTCGTGTCGTGGGGTATCTGAAACACCCCTATGTATGTTCCGCGATTTTTTGTAGTTTTCGAGTTACGATTTTTTTTCTGAATTTTCGAGAAATTTCGACCTGACGCGTTTAAATTTTTTTTTTAAAGTTAAAGACTTTTTTGTGTTTTTTTTTTGCAAGTGAATGAGTTGTTCTTTTATGAATAAAATAATTAGCTTCGTAACTTTGATAAAAGTTATGAAAATGTTGGTGAAAAGTGAAAAAATTAGGTTCGGTGAATTGTGACTTAAATTTTCAACTTTAAATCAAAAATCGAGACAGGTGACTCCAGCTTCTAAGTGGGCCTAAAGAATGCGCCATGCTCTCAGTTTTTAATAATAATAGTAAAAAAGTGGTACTTAAGGGGCTACTTTTGCTAATACCGGTTTTCAAAGACAGCAAGGTGGAAAATTCTTGAAAGTAGTCAACTGAATTTAAAAAATGTTTTTGGTGAATAAAATAAATAAATAAAACACATTCTTGTTTCTTAATTTATTTATTCACAGTAAGTTTTCAAAATTACGCCCTCCCACTGAAATACACAACCTACATCTACGTAACCCCAAATAAAAAAATCTATGGGGTTAAGATCAGGCCTCAAAGACAGCAAGGGAATTTTCCACCTTGCTGTCTTTGAAGACCGATATTAGCAAAAGTAGCCCCTTGAGTACCACTTTTTTACTATTATTATTAAAACTGAGAGCATGGCGCATTCTTTAGGCCCACTTAGAAGCCATGGAGTCACCTGTTTCGATTTTTAATTATAAAGTTGAAAATTTAAGTCACAATTCACCGAACGTAATTTTTTCACTTTTCACCAACATTTTCATTACTTTCATCAAAGTTACGAAGCTGATTATTTTATTCATAAAAGAACAACTCATAGAGATTCAGTTGCAAAAAAAAAATTACGAAAAAGTCTTCAACTTTAAAAAAAAATATTTTTAAACGGGTCAGGTCGAAATTTCTCGAAAATTCAGAAAAAAAATCGTAACTCGAAAACTACAAAAAATCGCGGAATATACATAGGGATGTTTCGGATACCCCACGACACGAGGGATCTAATTTTTTTTTTAAACGTCAACTTCCCGGCCACCCTGTATATAAAAAAATATAAATATAAATAAAAGAGCTGTCGAAATGTGACATAGTTACATTGCAAGACTTTATATTTTACGCTGCTATCATTGTTTACATTGCAAAATGTAATGTATCCGAATAAATGGCTTAGTTGTAAACATAATTGAAAACATTTTTTTAAAATATTATTGAAGAAAATTCTAACGGAAAATTACACAGGTCTAAATTCAGGACTTAAGTTTTTACTACAATGCCTCTTACATCCCTGTTCAATACGGGGGGTGATTTAAAAAAAATCATAATAACCACTCAGTAAAGAAAAAAGAAAGAACTTCTTTTTTTATAACTTCGTGGTATTCTCAAACACTGTCCATATTAAAACATCCTCGATTACCATGAAAAATTTCCGAGGGAATTATTCAAAACTGTCATTCATATTTCTTTGTCCAGCGATCGGGAAACTAAGAGAATTCTTCAGGTACAGACAGCAGCATGTCAGTATACCCATTTGCACTATGAAAGCCGGCGCTATTACGAGCGAGATAAGGGCGACGTCAAGGTCAACATGTATAGCCTGATGTGCTGCTGTGTGTACATTCTGTGGAATTTAGCATTTGTGAATAATCTTTCTTCAGGAATATGAAGAGTGCTGTGCATCATATAAGCTTGAATTTTCCTTTTGTGAAACGTACAAAGTATTGAATGTTAAATGCATGCACTTTGTTATAAATCGTGTTGACAACGGGTTTTATTGAACGGGTCATCGCTCGTTCCATCGTTCAATTTCCCAGTGGAATTTTTATTTTATTGTTTTTATTATGAGACGGGTTAACTCTTCACCAAGGTCATATTCAAAGTCAAAATGGCTCAACTTTAAAGAACATTTAGAATGTTACTCAAAATAAGTCAAAGTAATTTTCTAAATCCAAGGTTTTAGCTGGACATGGATGAGTCTATGAGGGACTTGCTTTTTTAATACACAATCATACCTTCATTGCCTTTTTAGTTTTCCCCAAAAACTGTGCGAGTACTTGTCTAGCAGTGGGACAAAAAAAAACTAAAATCATCCATAAATAAGTTTATTTGCGCTACTTAAAAACAACCATTTTATGTTTATTTCTATAAAAATGCAAATCTGTTTAGTCTTTTTTTATTATAAGATGTGTTAACTCTTAATCTCAATCTTGACTCAATCTTGACCATAAAGGTCAAAGATGAGGTCGACGATGGAGCGAGTAAACCCAGAAAATGCCTATAAAGGCACTGGTTCTCCCACGCACCGACGGAACACAGCAAGCTGTTTGGCGTCCGACTTCGGTAAGAGGGTGGTCGCGAACCAAACAGCCCTTTACAGAGCCTACCACACCGCATGAGATCATAGGACGACACCTCAGATTCAGAAAAAAATTAAGTATCGTTGCCTGGGATGGATTACTAGCAGGCAGGTCTCATTTGCATTTCCTTAGTCGCCTCTTACAACAGCCACGGAAAGTGATGGGGTGGTGTTATGCTCAACCGATCACCACACGGCAAAGAGTCTTTTAGATACGTCTACATAAATTGTTCAATCTTGGCCAAAAGGAGCCAAAAGAGGAGATTACGCGCCAAAAACGCTAAACAAGGTTGTTCCATAAACAGAATGAGGCTCACGACACTCGTTGAATCAGATATGGCACTTAACAATCGTGTTACACAAACCAAAAGGAGCAGCTAACGAGTTTTTCCTCCGAACGAAAACTTTCAACAATTAGAGAAATTAGACTTTATTTTAAAACGAATTAGATTTTCTTTTGCTTATCTCGTTTCGTGGTTTAATCTTGCTTTCAGGAATGCAATTACAGTGGCAGTCATAAATAAGCAGCTACCGCAACTTTGATTAAAGCGGACCACTGCAACATCACTCGCCAACTTTGGACGGATTTATATTTTTTTAAATTTATTCTATAAAACTTGAAATATCAGAGGACAATGGCATTCAATGACATGGAACACATTTTTAATCGTTAAAAACGCTTTTTTCCTGTTTAATCCGACAACGATTTTCCAATTTTTTTTTTCTTATCGCGTAGTTATAGTCAATTGTGTGTCGAGCTTGACTAACATTGGTGTCAGAGTTTTCAAACGGCTAAATGGCCTTTGAGTTGGTTAAACGAAGAAACAATTACAGCCGCCGGCTTAACATGGCTTAACATTATACTTTGGGGGAACAGCACACATTTTGATTACATATTTAAGTTACAGAAAAAATGCGTCAGAGCACTTTTTGGAGCCAAACAGACGGATTCATGTAAACCCCTGTTTAAAAAATTAAATATCTTGACCTTACCTTCAATGTATATATACGAAATATGTCTCTTTGTCAAAAAAAATTTCAGGCAATTTTCTTTAAAATCTAATATCTCAAGGTATACGACCAGAAGAAAGTTTGACCTGATTTATCCATCAATTAGAACCACACACTACCATGACAGTATACTTTTTATGTGCATAAAATTTTTTAATAACTTGCCAGATGACATAAAGAAATTGGATTTACCAGAGTTTAAGAATAAGTTGTATCTATGGTGTCGAAATAAGTTTTATTATAAGGTATCTGAACATATATGTAGAATTAAATAAATAAATAATTAATGTTGCTTAAATAATAATAAATTTCTTAATGGTAGATAAAATACATATGTATAATTTTCTGTCATTTATAGTTTGTTGATAAAAAAAAAAAAAAGTTTCTGTGATTTTCTTACTTTATAATTAGGTTATCGATTTTGTGTTAATATTTGTCAATTTGATTGCATGGCTTTATAATGATTATACTGCTGTGATTTTCTTACTTTATAATTAGGTTATCGATTTTGTGTTAATATTTGTCAATTTGATTGCATGGCTTTATAATGATTATACTGCTATTTTTTGTATTTTGTTTGTATGTGTGGTCGAACGTTGCGACTAAAAATATTGTACGCCGTAACTGGCATATCGAGTATGTTTCTGTCACAAAATAACATCGATATTGTACTCTCGATAAACAATAAAGATATTTGATTTGATTTGATTTGATTTCAGAAGCACGGATAACGTGCGTGATAAATTTCCACTTTGGTCACCCACCAGATTCCAGCCATTCTGTAAGTTGCTTAACCTCATTGACCGGTTTAGATCAGCAAACACCACTGGGAAACGCTCTTTAATATTTTTTTCTGTGGTATTCTTGCTAAGCCAAGATCGTTATACTTATTTTCCATCTATTGCTAGTATGACCTCAATTCACAATAAATCATGTTTACTATTCATCAGTATAGAACAGGGGTTCCCAAACTGTGCGCCGCCTGGTGCGCCGTAGACAGTACAGAAGGGCGCCGTGAGGTAATCCTCTGTACCATACTCCAATCCGAAACCTTAACTTAAGGATTGGCGGGTACGAAATGAACACTACAACGCTTTGAAACTCGTGGTAGAGATCACAAAACTCAACCTATCACATTGATTAGGTAGCTGTTTTTGTTTCAATTGAGTATTCTAATGAATAAATAAAAAACTCATCTTCATATTGTGGATGTTTAATTTTTTGTGGCTACCTAACAAGTATCATTCTACTTACCTACCTATTTATTTCAACTGTATCTATTAGGTTAGGGCGCCGAAGAAGAAGGCGGTTAGGGCGCGTAAGAAGGAGGGGCCGAGACCAATTTCTGAAGTTATAAGTGCGCCGCGGACTGAAAAAGATTGGGAACCCCTGGTATACAAAATTGTTGTCCCTTTTCATTCTAGAGAAAAGGTCCCGATAATTCTGGCCGCATTTCCTCATTGAATTGCCAGGGACAATCTTCGCATCAGGAATGCCTATGAACAAAACCTTTATAAATTGAATACCTCATTGAATTTGGTGATCATATTTTGTAAATACATACCTCTATGCTTTATATCCTTATTGGGGTAGGGAGAGCGTCATGTGTTTTTTAAGCCACTTGACACCAGCAGGCCGAGTACGATAGTGACAGCGCCGCGACAACACCGCGGTCCAATGTCAAAATGTCAACATTGACAATGCCATAGGGCGAGCAAGCCTTTGCGCGGGACCCTCGCGCAATCAAAGTGAAGTTTCAGCGTGAGCCGAGCGCGAGTTTGTCGTTATCGTGCTAGAACTCGGGATTTCTAATAATCACTTGCTCAACGGTGAAAGAAAACATCGTGATGAAACCCGCCCGTCATCAATTCATTTTCGAAAGACGAGCGGTCCACCAACCCGCATTGGGCCAGCGTGGTGGACTATGGCCTAAATCCCCTTCGTGTTTCGAAGGGATGCCCGTGCCCCTCGGTGGGGACGTATATGGGCTGATAAGAAGTGCTGGAGCTGCAGGTTTGACATACAGCCTGGGAGTTATTATGGTTGTCAGTCTTTTGCCCAAAATACAGTAATAACCTAACATCCCTATCACTGATTCTTACAGTATGCCTGAGAAGAGTTGGCAGCTGGCTTATTTAAAGTTTTTCTTTAATTTCCAGTCTAGTGTGGAAAGTCCCAGTCCATAATTTGTACAAATGAATTTTGGAATATTATGTACGAGTATACAGGGCTTTAAGTAAATCTCTTTCAACCTCTCGGGTGGTTAATCAGTCCATGAAACTGACCAACTTTCCGCAAGGAACATAGATCGAAATACGAAAAAAATTTTTTGATCTCCTCTACAAAATGCGCTATATGCTGATGAAGTTTGTATGGGAACTCAAAATATTTTTTTCGTATTTTGACCTATGTTCCTTGGGGAAAGTTGTTCAATTTCATGGACTGATTAACCACCCGAGAGGTTGAAAGAGATTTATTTAAAGCCCTGTATAAGTTTAACCGTTACTTTATGTCAAAAATAACCAATTTTAATAGCAAAGAAAGAAATAATATCCACTTTCCAGGCAACATGTTTCGATTTACGACTGCCTTTAAAAACATAGAACATGAAAACTTGAAGTATGTTGATCCTTTTTTAACCAATGACAAAAAAGAGGGGTGTTGTAAGTTTGACGTGTGTATCTGTGTATATATCTGTGGCATAGTAGTTTCAAACAAATGGACCGATTTCGATGCGGTTTTTTTGTTTGAAAGCTGACATAATCAAGATGATCTATATTTGATCAAAATGGTGCAGCTGTTTAAGCATTATAAGCATTGAATGTCATAGGTTATAATTTTTAGGGTTCCGTACCCAAAGGAAAAAACGGGACCCTATTACTTTATATTATCTGTGGCTCTGCTCTCCGTCCGTCCGTCCGTCCGCTCTATCTCATGAACCGTGATAGTTAGACAGTTGAAATTTTCGTAGATGATGTATTTCTATTGGCCCTATAGTAACAAATACTAAAAACTAGAATAAAATAAATATTTAAGGGGGCTCCCATACAAAAAAAGTTATTTTTTTGCTTGTTTTTATAGATAAGTCTGTCCGAGGCTGTATCTCATGAACCGTGATAGTTAGACAGTTGAAATTTTCATGAACCGTGATAGTTAGAAAGTTAAATTTATTTTTATTGGTCTTATGACAGCAAATACGAAAAACTAGAATAAAATAAATATTTAAAGGGGCTCCTATACAAAAAACGTGATTTTTTCCTCTTTTTTATACAAAGTGTGTCCAAGGCTGCGTCTCATGAACCGTGTTAGTTAGACAGTTTAAATTTTCACAGAATACGTGTTTTGGTTGCTGCTATAACAAAAAATACTAAAAAGTAGAATAAATTTAATATTTAAGGAAGCTCCCATACAACAAACGTGACTTTTTTGCCGCTCTTATAGAGATAACGGTATTTATAGAGTCCGACTCGAACTTGGCCGGTTTTATAGGTAATGATAGTGCGCGAGGCCGACTCGCACTTGGCCGATTTTATTTAATAGTTACAGCTCATATTTGAACGGCCATTATAAGTCAAAATCTTAAGCATTTCAAACCAGAATTTCGTCATTATACAGAAGCACTGAGGAAACAAAATCACTAACCGTCTTCTGACATTCTTTTTGTCAAATTACGACATACACGAACTAATTTTTTGTGACCAAAGTCATAATTAAGACAGGTAGATTAAAAAAACACTGTAAAGTATTCTAAGATATAATTCTGTGGCATTTCTGGAAGATAAGCAATACAGTCACACCTCATCTATATTTATCAGGCGTTGCCCAAAGTAATGTTATTCATTATATCGGCGAGGAAAGATCCTGGAAGTTCCGCCCAAGTGATTGGGACCACTCATCCAAATGGAAGTTGATGTCAAGTGTTACTATTTGACTTATCTTTGGTAACACAATCTCTATATTTACAGGCTACTAGCTTTCCGCCTAGTTAGCCTATGTCACTCTTTGTCTGATCGATCCGTCCGTATAACGTTTGGACGACCAATAAAAGAAAGAAATGTGTGGAATGAGGATTGAAGAATAGTAATTCAAAATTAAACAAAATGTTTAACCCTTGGCATTCTGTCGCTTATAATTCTTAAACAGCTCAACCAATTTTGATTTAATATAGCTAAGAACCATCTCGATTACGTCAGCATTCAACAAAAAAAAACCCATCGAAATCGGTTTAGCCGTTAAGAACTATGATGCCACAGACAGACTCACAGATACACACGCCAGACTTATAACACCCCTTTTTTGTGGGGGTTAAAAAAGTTAGCTTCTAAGCATACTCCCTGAAATAGTTCGATAAGAGCGATAAACCTTAAGGCGACTACAGCACCTGAATTATGATTTTATGATGCGTAGATAAGCATGACGCACTGCATTAAATCGAAGAAAAAAAATACTACGGTAATATTCAGGACAAAAACTAGATAAGTAGTTTGCTGAAAACACGATTCATCACTTTTGGTTCGATAGAAAAAGCTCACAAAGTCACCTCTAAATACCAATATTGTGTATCTTTTAAGCTGTAAAAACGATAGTAAAATGCACACAGGAACTTGAATTTGCTATCAAAATGTTCGTGATTGAACACTCTCGATAAGTAGTTAACGCATTTTTCGATTTAAGCTGTTACCTTTCCATAAATCTAATTTTTCTAACTTTCGAACATGTTTTTACGCACGCACGCTTTCATAGTCCGTAAACTTGACTAACTTGGATATTTTGACACTAAAACAAACATTATGGTGATCCTAAACATATGAAGTTGTAGTTAGGAAAAAATGCATATTTTTAACATAAATAGGTATATTTTTATAAATACAAGATAAGAAGGTATAGTTTACTGTATTTATTCGACTAGATTATTCAGGTACTGACAATAATACGATTATTATTCATTACAATAAATTCTGTTGGTCATGACTAAATTCTGTTTATATGTAAACTACGAGTATAATCAAAATAACCATGCGATCTGGTAATATTGTTAAATTTTTTTTTCTCCGTGTAATTTGGTCGAGTGGTAGTTGCAGATGAGGCAAATGTTTTTATAAAAAGCAGTTGTTTGTTTTCGAATGTATGTTCCAAGGGCTGACGGGCCAAGGGAAAACCTTTGAGTGGGCGGGTAAACCAGTAACAGTTTCGCCGCCCCATAAATCAAAAACGGCTAAAATTAAATTATTCTTAGCCTATCTACATTTTTATCGCATCCTTCATAAAAAGTATCGAATATTTTAAAGTTAATGGTGTGCTTTATTGCAAATTTGGGCGAACGGAGGTCGTTTGTTGACGCTATAGCGAGCCCAGCTTCCGCCGTCGTTCATTCAAAATATATATGTGAATTTTTGTAGAGACACCATGTCCGTATTTCTAGAAACGTAACAAGGGAACCTTTTTTGATTGTGTCACAGAATAAATAATAGTATTGTGTTATGACGCTTAGATTCACGCCAGAATGTTACTAGCGCTAGCAGACGAAAGACAAGCTTAAAGACTAACATGAGCTCAGACACTGAAAGACCCACTGATACACCAGTCAAACTTATAACACCTTTATTTTTTGACATGGTTTAAAAAATGGGTTCTTAGGAGTTTTCTTTTTCATCTATAACCGATTAGATGAAAAAGAATGGTTGTTGCTAGAGGTTTAAAGTCAAAGTCAAAAATAGCTTTTCTAGGTAGAAAATTCAGGATGTTACTTAAAATAAATTAAAGTAGTCAAAGTTCTGACTTCGAGTCCCAGCCAAACCCAGTACTTCTCAGTTTCAGAGTAATTTTTTTTAATATTTTACAGTTCCTTTTTTCTCAGGTATAGTATACTGAAAATTATGAACAAAGAAGTATACATTATTATTCTTATAATTCTTTTATGTTTTTTATAGGCTAGCTGCCGTCACGGACATTCCCCACCGCCCCAAGCCCTGTCAATGCCAAGACTTCACATCTAAATTGCAAATACCAAGTTCATAATTAGCTCTTCATCAGACAAATTAATTAAACAATTTCTACTACCTCCAGCATAACAAATTGAAGTAATTGCTTACGCATGGAACGTTAATTTTATTTTATACTTTCTCGCTTATTTCTTGGGATTGTTAGTAACATTGTTTCCCACTTCTCCTTCGTGTTTTGGGAACAATAATTTTGAGATATTTATTTGAAGGTTTTACCTAAGGGCCACTTTCACCAAAAGTGCTAAACGTAGTTAACAGCCTAAACACATTTAACTCAGTTGTCAAAGCAACAAAATCTGTCAAATTAAACAAAATTAGTCCTGCTAATACGTTTAGCACTTTTTGTGAAAGTGGCCCTAAGTGTTTTACTTTAAAATCATTTCGTAATAAGAACACATTGCTCTGACTTTGATGCATACATACATTATATAACCTCATACCTTGTCTGTACTGGGATAGGCAGAGACCACATTTTGCCACCTTAGGGATATTTGATCAAAATTGGTTCAGCCGCTTAAAAGATAAGCTACGAATAACGGAGGTAGTGGTTTTAATTTTACAGTATATGGGGTATTAAAGCGTTGGAATAAATTAGTATAAATAGTATGGACGCGCTGGAGAGTGAATAGTTTGTAAGTCTAACGCCTGTATTATAGAAGGAGACTCAAGTATTGATTGCCTCTTTCTCCACTATCAAAATGACAAGGACGACTACTACTTAAAAATAAATCTGAGTCGCGTTCTCTAATATGGACTTAAAATGTTTTTATTTATAATTTCCTTGCTTAGCTACGGGTCCAGAAACCATTTTTTCATATCAGAAGACAGAACTCCAAAAACAATTGGCTAATGGTTGTTTTATGTAGATTTTATACTAACGACTTGAAAAGGACAATCCCTCTCCGATGGCAAATAAAAAAAATGTGCAAATGGATTACGAATAAAAAGGATTTTAAATGCGTCAACACAATTTTTTCATTTCAATAATGTAGAACTCATGCGGGAAACAAAACGAATACCGTTTTAATATCTCACCGTAACATTTTGAAACTCGTTATATTGTAATTAGACTTTTTTTTACTAAACAGACAAATAGAAAAACGAACACAAAAGGCACAGCTTATTTCTTTAAGAAATTTCTTCCAGCAGACCTGGGACAGTGAGAGGCGTAAAATAAATAAAGACAGACGTGTACAATTAACCAATGAAATCTAAATACTAATATAAACTACATAAAAATACAACTACACATACATATAATATATAAATACTTTATATAAATACACAGATATCTATTTTATACATACATAAACAATACATTAATATCATGTTCATTATACTGAAGGGAAAGCAATAGATACATACTTAATGTTCCTTTAATTTCTTTGAAATGAAAACTTTTAGCGGCGTTGTGCACTTTTTGGATGGAAAAAACTGTTTAAACTCGCGTCAGGGTCACGTGACCCTGATCGGAAATTCGTAAGATGAAACTTCTTAGATCGCAAGGAAGTAATTTATTTATTTATTTATGTAGGTGCAATGCTTAGTCTTACAGGCTAACCAAATAACTAAACAGGAAACAAGAAATATAAACTTAAATTAAATATTTTCACAATTTTTGTGAATTTCACCCAAGATTGTTGCCCATTTACATGCAAATAGATCCATGTCTGGTGATGCATTCAAGAGGCCACGGAGGAGTTCAAGTCCGCGTAACAGGGGTGACTGCGTCTCGCCACCGTGCGGGCGGTAGGTGCCGGCAGCAATATACAAGGTGTAAAGGAACCGCTTCCAAATACTGGAAGTACATGCTCAGTCAATGGTTTTGAGTAACTTTCTCAAAGAAACTTTTCCAGGAAACGAAAAAAAGTTTTGGACTTTTTCATACAAGCTGTCCGATTAAAATGTCTTTTTTGTATGGGGCCGTTGTTTTTTTTTCGTTTCCTGGAAAAGTTTATTTGAGAAAGTCACTCAAAACTATTTACTGAGCATTCGGAAGCGGTTCCCTTACACCTTGTATGTTCAAGTTTTCAGTTCTGCCGGCACTCCCGGAGTGCAACCGTTGCTTTTTTTACAATGACGGAAAAAGCCTAACCTAACATAACGGAACCTAATTTATCTTAATTTCATGCAGTGGCCCTTAAAGTTTCGTAATTTTTTTAATTTTAGCCGGCAAATTATAATATCTCGGGAGATCATAATTTCACTAGTCAAATTGTAATATTACGTTTTTTTGTAAATTCCGGTGACAAATATACATACAGTGATATATAGTCTTCACCGAGATGAGACTATGTTTCACAAAATCTACAGGCTGGTCGGAGTGCTGTCATTAAAAAGTATCGATTTAAGATTTAAATTTAAAATTGAACGTCTATATTCGGGAATACAAATAAAGAACAGTGACAGCAGTCCGGGGCCAGGGGTCATTCGACGAGAGACACCCAAAAGTGTTGGTTGTGCGCGAAAGCGTTATAATATGTGGTTAAGTAGGAAACCGAATCATCATTGTGTCGCGTTAAATGAAATATAATTTCGCCTGATCTGCACTAGTTTTAACAGTGACATACTCTTTTTTACTACGGTTGATTGCATTACAGTTGAAAGTATAAGAAAAATGTTAAAAAGGGGAAACCGCACCTTTGCGAACAAACATAGACTTAAAAAACAAAATTGACTTATTTCAAGCAACATTTTATTGAAAAAATATATATTTTGAATTGAATTGGTAAAATTTCTGAGGTTGACTCATGTTTCATCTAATAACGTGGTATCATGTGAAACACATAATGCTCTGCCTGTCCCGACAGGGAAAATAGGCGTGAATGTAGAAATAACATACCTCAAGGAAGTTTAATAAAAAGTTTTGCAATTTAAGGCAGGAATTTCAGACTCTATTGTTTTTAAATACCGACAAAAAGTATATCTGTACGTCAGTGGCATTGTAGCTCCTAACCCAATGGACCAATTTCGATGCGGTTTTTTGTTTAAAAGCTGACGTAATTGAGATGTTTTAAGGCAATATTTAATCAATATTGATTCAGTCGTAAGAGTTATAAGCGATGGACGTCGGGGATTATACAACATTTTTAATTTTAAAGCTATAAATTTAACTTGAAAGTTATTTTTGTAGGGTCTTCCCTACCTACCCTGCTAGGAACGCTAGTCTAAAATACTAAATCACGTTATTCACTTACAAATACTAAGCTTAAATTAATTATTTATTTATCAATAACCTACATACTTATCTATTTACAAAACATTCATTTAATTATTTACATTATAATACATACATATACAAAAACATAAATACACACACACATAACTTACATAACTAAATAATATTATTAAATACATAACTAACACTTACCTGCGTCGTACCGGTAGATCAGCGACTAGGTGCAGTGGATACGCACCCACTGACGTCATCGCCTTTGTGTGCGAGGCAGCCATGCGTAAACGCAGGCCGGCAAGTAGCCGCGCCACTCCCCCGCACCAGTCCGGCACTTGCATTCGCACTGGACGCACGCCGCTTTGCGCTCCCTACGCTTTCGCTTACCCGCTTACGTATTTTATAATCTCTTCGCTTGATCTCTGTGCTGCTTTTATGTTCCTTAATTTCTTCGCGGTATTCCGTGCCTAAACTGAACTGTGCCTTTCTATCTGTATAACTACTGTGACTGTTTCTCTTCTGTGCCGTGTAATAACTACCAGCTATTTTCTTCCTGTGCTATCTGCTTTGCCTTCTATCAAATAAATACTGGATTGCTGAACTAGTAAGTGGTTGTTATTTCTACTATCTGGAATTCACAACAACCCCCAACTCAAGCCGCAACCCCATATTTTTTATAATATTTGTTTTTTAAACTGTATTTTTATTTTTTATTATAAGATGGGTTAACTCTTGACCTCAATCTTGACCAAGGTCATAGATGAGGTCGACGATGGAGCGAGGTAACCCAGAAAATGGCTATAAGGCACTGGTACTCCTACGCACCGACGGAACACAGCAAGCTGTTTGGCGTCGGACTTCGGCAAACAGCTGAACTAGGTACAAAATGAAAACTAAAAACGCGTCAAAAAATCGTGATAAATACAAAACTTTTTTAAAAACCTCAATTTAGGATCTCAATTTACGTCTGTCAACTGTGGGTGTGGTAATATGTGGAATGTAAACGGATTTCTAATTTTATTTGATCAGATAATGGAGCGTTTCAGACCGAATCGCAGATTTCATTTCCCATGTCGAAGGAACAATATCATCACGCTTGAAATGAAAGCTTTATTTTGGAAGTGTGTATCTTATGGTGCTGTTTTTTTTGTTTTTTTTTTTATTGTAAGATGGGCTGTTATGACAGTTTTGAACCAGTTATCTAAAACATTTAGATGGTACTGTGGTATGCAGACCTTGATGGAGGATCTGGCATAACGCAACTTCTTTCTCATTCGATCATTTCGAAGAAGATAATTCGAATATCACTATAAAAGGTTTGAAATGGTATTCGATGTCAAGATTCGAAATGATTGAAGATCTGGTCTTGCGCCATTCATTCACAGACTAGGTAGATGATACCATTCATTGTAGAGAGCTCGCGGAATAAGTTCTTGTTGCGTTCATAGGCGTGCAAATAGCACTTTCCTAAGCGTTGTATAATTATAATAACTGTGTATACGTTTATAATAAACAACAAGTGTAATAAAAGTGCCAGTATTGTTTATAATTATAGTACCTGTTAGAAGAGCTACGTCTTTCACTCTTTGCCCCCAGAACAGGTGCTACAGTACTTATCATTCTATTAGTGCGTTATGATTATGAAGTAATAATATCGAATCAATAAAACCTTCCCCCGATTCTTCCACACCCGTGTAAACAAGCGCGCGACGGGTTAAGGAAATATTACATGCTCAAGAAAGGTAAAAAAGTTAACCCAAAATCTGGACTGGTGAATAAATACGTAGTTTTATTTTCCTAATCAAATAAATATAATAAATAAGCACACACACATGTTCGTATAGGCAAATATGCGAATATAAGTTTGCTTAAATGTTACTAGCTTTCCGCCCGCGAATCCGCCCGCGTGGACTTAAGGTTATATCGTGCCCAACTATCAGATAAAATGTAGCTTTTGTACTTTCCCAGGCTCTAATCTATCTCTGTACCAAATTTCATCAAAATCGCGGTTAAATAGCTTAGGCGTGAATGACGGACAGACAGACAGAGTTACTTTCGCATTTTTAAATTAAAAATAATAAAAATATTATAATATTAATATAGTAAGGAAGTAAGGATAGTAAGGATTAGTAGAGATTTGTTATGTATACATAAAAGTGTTTATCTATCTAATATGCACACTAAAATTAAACCCTGAGAACTTTTTTTCGCAAACGGACTTTATTTTTTTCTACAAATGTTTAATCTTCTTATCCTTACAAATTAAATTTTCTTACTCTTATTTATTTATTTATTAAAAGGCAAACCAACAGCATAACATATGAATATTACAATTTAAAATTAGATCAGGTTACATTTTCTATATGCATGCCAATTACAGGTATGCTCATCATTGGCCACATTACAGTCAAACTTAATTTACAAATTAAGCTTTAAAAAATAACATTTAAGAAAAATTTACAATAGTAAAATCGACATTACAAGCTTTTTTTATATAAAATTGTTGGGAAAGCTAATAACTAGTTACGTAAATATTTACAGAGGTTAACATAAAAATGATAGTGACATAATGGATTAACCGATGAGTTTCAGCAATTTACTTCGGAATACAAGAGAGTCACTAAAGATATCAATGTCGGGAAACTTTGCATTAAGTTCGTTATAAACCGCACACACTCTTTTAATTGGTTCGTAATATAATCTTAATATAATCTATGTGAAATTATAATTATTTCTTTCATTCAGGATTAGATAGATAGATAGAAGAAATTCTTTATTGCACACAGTCACAAAAAAAAAGTTTTACATAACTAAACAAAAGTGCGCAAAGGCAGCCTTATCGCTAAGAGCAGTCTCTTCCAGGCAACCCTTCAGGATTGACGTGATTATACTAAAATCTAATCTACATAACACAAACACTGATATTTTTAAGGCTTCTTCTTATCTTGTAGGTATAGTCAAGTGTTAGGCGGACTTGGCTTACCCTGGTATCAGAGTTTTCAAACCGCAGAATGGCCTTTGACTTGTTTTTAATGACTGTAGTCAATCGACAACAGCCGGAACAGCCAGCTTAACGTGCCCTCCGAAGCACGGAAACGCTCGTGATAAATTACCAGTTTGGTCACCCATCGGGTTCCCTGCTTCTGTGGACATGGCTGTGATTTTAAAACCGACCAAATGAGTTTTTCTTACGCTAAAATACATCGCGGTAAAACGTGAAATGTTTTTTCGCAAAATGCTGAGGAAAAATAATGTTTCTCTCCATTGTCGTTTGTCCCATCTAATCTGCAAGTCCGGGAAGTGTAAATTTTTTACGCATAATTTTTACGGCATTATAAATTGTGGTTCTCAACATTCCAGTAAGTCGGGACATTGCCTTTTTAACCGACTTCAAAAAATGATCGATTCTATTTTCGACTGTAAAAAAAATACGCAAAAATATGTAGAAAATTGTCTTATGCTCTTTTTCAAAAAAAATGTTTTTCTTTTTTTTCAGAAACTTTCAATATGTCAATAAAAAATAGTAACAAACTAATCGTTACAACAATCGCGGTCACCCTCGAAAGAGATTTCACGACGAATTGGACACTTTCTCCAAAGATTATTGGCGAATGGCTGAGGACCGTGGGGTAGGTATTCAAAAAGATAAAGGAGGCCTTTGCCCAGCAATGGAATCCTGAGGGCTTGTAATAATAAGTAACTGAGTAAAAAAATACAAGTAAAATAAAACGAATTTTTAAACATAATGTAATGGGTTCTTACCATGCTCAAAGTTTTTCATTCGTATCCAAGATTTCGGCGCCGAAAGCTCCTTCAGTACAATGATTTAAAAAGTATTTTCAAAAATCTTAAGAAATGTTTAATAATGTAGTGGAAATCGTTTGAAGTCAGGCCTTAGGGCAAAAAAATACTTTTATCGTGGCTTACTCGAGTTCATTCTCTACATTAACTCACAGCGCTTTTTTAATTTATATTTTATCCAAAAATCACAGCATATATAATTAGCACAGTTATTTAATAAGAGTTCTGTGAAAGATCAAGCTTTTTCCATAACCTGAACATAAAGTTTCCTTCTGAACATTTATTTAAATATTCAGACTGCGAAAAGTTACCGGAGTTTAAATTCAAGTTTTAATTAAGAAATCTATTGGCGTAACTACCTGTTCAGATGGAAAACTTTAGCTTTGAAATTATTTTATATGTCGAATATCTTAATTTGCTTCGCCATCTTGTATTTTCAGAGTTCCAAGCGAAATAATAAATAAGGAATCAGGTGTTGCTGCCTGTGTCCCTCTGTCATGGCACTGAAATATACAGGGTGGAAGGGAAAACTTAGCAAATACTTAAATAGTGGAATCTATTCACAATTGTGGTTGTCTGCCTGTATTTTTTTTCCTGGAAACGTCAAAATAATGAGTTTTCGTTATTTAACTACTTTGGCGCCCGCGCGCGGTCCCCCAGTGCTGCGTCGCTGTCAGACTGCGATGTAGATTGCTAATTTTCGTAATGCACGAAATGGACTACATTTGTATAAATAATTTTATGTTGAAGCAGAAAATATTTAAAAAAACTTGAAAAAAGAAAACAGTTCAAATTTTCCCTAAAGAAAATTCCACTGGAAAACTCAAAACTCAGGATTTCAGTTTTAGATAAGCTCTCCCTTACACCCTGTATCTCAACAACTAATAAATAAATAAACAGTGGCTTTAAGCAAATACCTTTGAACCTGCAAGAAAAATACTCATTGTGCAACATAACCAACGAAATCTCGGAATCATTCTTCGCTGCCTTTTATAGTATATAGAGTACTTAGATATAAGTTGACCTAATTATTGGACTACTTTAAGAGATGTATCAAACACTATGATTCACTAATAAATAGTACTTCGTTCTATACACATGTGTTTCCATAACTCGAGCTCCCGTCCCTATATGGCGACCCTGCGTTGGTCAGCCTCGGACGCGTGACACATATATGGAGTTGTGATTACAGTGAGAACTTTTCAAAAGATTTGTGCGAGATTACTAATTTTAAGTGAAAAATGTGTAATTCAAAAGCGCCGAAACCGGATTCTAAGGAATTTCTGACACAGATTGGGTACAATAACTACGTATCGAATACAAACGTCGAGATGCATATGGGAATGATATCCTGGAGCATGCTGGTGATAATTATGTTGTTCGTTATTGTAATGGTTGTCATCGTGATCCGCTACTGCTTGAAGTGCTTTAACAAGCGAGTTGAACGAGGTGTAGACGCTGGTATGTTGCGTTTACAGAAGCTTTGAATTCTTCTACGCCCGCCCTAGCCCTTGACGTCTAACAGCTGAGTAAAGTAAAGAGGAAGAGAAAATAAAAGTGCAATTGACTTTTACGTTCCAATGCGTGGTGAATAGTGAGTGAATAGTGCAGTGAAATGGAAAACTGAGAGATCGAAGGCGTATATAAAAATGACAAGTGAATAGTGAGCATAGAGTAACTTACATATATATGGGGGTAATAGTGAGTACTGTATAAAAATTAGTTATATTCTGGTATAGGTATTAACATAAGTATGGACATCAACTAGTAAGTAAATATTATATTATGAAGTAGTATATATTATTATGTGATATATCTTTCACTGATAAGCTATGACTAGTGTTCTAAACTTTATACGAAGAAAAGCAATTGAAATCTTTCCAATAGCACTATTAGTAATATATTGGTCTGGAAGCCCTTTTTGCATGCAAATGCGAGTTCACACCTGAGGGAGCGTGGATGCAAACAAATATAAAAATGTTACTTCCAGAAGAAAGTGGCTTCCTCAGTAAGCGACTTACGGATGGTCGAGATTAGAAGCTTTTAGAAGGTAGTTAATATACTAGCGCTCATAGCCCAATGGCACTCGCTACAATAGATCAGTGAGGTTAAGCAATGTATACAGAGGCAGGGAACCTAATGGATGAGCAAAGTGGCTGACACCCTATATTAACACATAGGCTACATAATTTTCCCAAATTCCCACGTGAATGAAGTCCCGAGCGGAAAGCTAGTAGAGAAATAATTATACACAGACTTCGGCTTTTACCGTAAATGTCGGCCTTTACTCCAACCATATATTCTGTAGGTCTTCGACCGATACCACCGACCGATACTACTTGCCACATCTGTAGGTATAGAGAAAAAAATACTGAAACCTAATGTTTCGATAGAGAAAAAAATATTGACATCAGCATCTCAAGTGCAATGTGAAAGTGGTCAAATGTCAAAAAAATATCGAAATGACAGCACCCTAGGACGAGCAAGGCTTTGTGCAATGGTCTCGCTCGCGCGATCAAAGTGAAGTTTTACCGTCATCGTATAGAACTCTAGATCATCGGATGCATCCAAAACTCTAAGATTGCTGAACTTGTGATGATGGAAATCTAAATACATTGTTTTTATTCGATCGAAGCTCTACTACCCTCTGCCATATTCGCTTCAGCTTATATCTTATTGACATCCCTTTGGTAAAGTAACAATAAAATCCACAAACCCGTTCCAATGTACCAATTTCCGTTCAATTCTGCGGAAGTGAATTCAATGCATAGAAACTTATTGTGATAAATGGAATTCCATTTTTCCAATATTTATTTGTAAGCTCCATTGTCATCTCGGTGAATCAAGATTTTAAGTGGTGCTATATTTTTTGTTTGGAATGAAAGGCGTCTTCTTATTAACCAAAGATATTGCCAATATTGTATCGGGTAATTGAAAAAAAAATGAATTGTGATGAAACTTTTTCATTTACAATTTCATGCGCTATCTTGCAATGCAGATTGGCCATCTGACTTGATTAAAGTCTGTATTTTGATTAAAAATAAATATTATGGTTTTTTCTACAAGTTCTTTCAACTTCAATATAACGTAGTTTTTTTTATTGAAATTATTTGGTTTTTTTAAATAGATAGATTGACACTTTATTCAATTGACATAAAACGGCACAACATAGTAATAGATAAACATACAAGTAAACATGAATCAGCAAGCAAACAATTAAGTAAACGGAGAAAGAAACGGTTACATAATTTCATAAACTATCACCGTGTTATCTGTATCATGCCAATCAAATTGGCGCTGACTCAGCATATTGCTGCAGTACCAGACTGCAGCGCTAATGGTAAGGTAAGCAATGAAATCAGTATTACATCCACAGTTTAAAAGGCTTTTAAAGTGGATAACACTCGGGTGCTTTCTAAAAGACAATGACCCCAGTGTATCTTCGAGAGTCTTTATAAAAAGCCATCGTCCCTGATTATACATTATCCATCGTCATCAACATTTTGTTAACAAGAGCGTCGGTGGTGTAACGGCTAGCGGGTCACCTCGTACGCTAGTGACATCGACATCAACATCAGTGTCGCCATTTTATGATATGTTTGCCGGGAGTTTTCCGCAGTTAGCATCTCGATAGGGCCATTGTGCCTTCCCCAGTGCCGCCATGTACCACTCGTTTTCTGAGTTATATACCTATAGATACGATTTGTTCACATTTACCGAAGCTCTTACGGTGAGGGAGACTGAATGTGTGTAACCACGATCCAATACAGTCAGGTTACCCTGATAAAGGGTCACGAAGGTCAGACGGCAGTCGCCACAATATGACTAAACCTGCCCAAATCACTTCTTTTTTTTTAAATTCTTTATTATAAGATGGGTTAACTCTCAACCTCAATCTTAACCAAGGTCATAGATGAGGTTAACGATGGTGCGAGTTAACCCAGAAAATACCTATAAGGCGCTGGTACTCCTATGCACCGACAGAACACATGAAGTTGTTTTGCGTCGGATTTCGGTAGGAGGGTGGTCGTGAACCAGACTGCCCTTTACAGAGCCTATCAGACCGCATGAGACCAATTGGACGCCACCTTAGATTCAGAACAAATTGAGGTGTCGTTGCCTGGAATGCCTGGGGTGGATTAATAGGAGGCGGGTCTCATTTGTGTTTCCTCAGTCGCCTCTTACGACACCCACGGAAAGAAATGGGGTAGTGTTATTATCACCCGATCACCACACGGCAAAAAATCTCTCAAAGAAGACTAACTTATTGTCGCTAAGCTAACTTTAGTTTAAAATGTTTGCTGTTATTTTTACAAATTATAACAAGTTATCCGACGATTAATGATTTTAATAAACATCGGAAACTTTGGCGCAGTTGCAATGATCACAGATTAAATGAAAAACTGCCAGTGGATGACTAAGCTAAGGAATGAAGTCAGTTATACGTCTATCTGTTTAAACTATCACAACAAAGACTAAAACTATCAAACCATTTTCACGCATGATGCTTTTCTAAAGAGCCTTCAAATTGACTGTTCTCTCAATACCTGTGAGAGTCTAATAAACTGAACGATCGCAAAAGCGATTTTGCTCCTATAAGTGAATTTGAGCATGTAAACGTGTCAGTGCGTATGACATTTACAAACAGGCATAATCAAAGGCATTTAGAGACCAAAGCCCGTCAAAGGTTTAAAAGCCTACACATCTATTAAACGTGTGCGTTTGTCAATGTGTATTTCTAGGCGATTTCAAGCCTAATGGAAACAAGCCCGTTGCACATACTTATGTGTGAATCTTTAATTGTACCTGTCAAAATCGAATCTACGTTATTTTCGTGGTATAATATATGTATATGTGTATTTTAGTATAGAATAGAATAGAAAAATCTTTATTTTATAGGACATTCAGGATGTCACTTAAAACAAGTCAAGATTACAATGAAATACATACAAACATACATTAAACGATTTGAATACATACATCCGCATTCGTTCTTTTGACCCTACTGACTCTACGCCTATTCGCAAAGGTGCAGTCTTCCTCAGAGAAGAACAGGCAAGAAACTCTGAGGTTGCTCTTATTGAACTTAAGTATCAGTATTGAACTTAAACCCTCCCCAAAGAAGTTCTGAAAACTGCAGCTCTAGCACGATAACGACAAACTCGCCCTCGGCTCACGCTGAAACTTCACCTTGATTGCACGAGGGTCCCACGCAAAGGCTTGCTCGCCCTATGGCGTTGTCAATGTTGACATTTTGACATAGGGCCGCGGTATTGTCGCGGCGCTGTCACTATCGTACTCGGCCTGCTGATAACTCTAAAATTAAAATTGTTGTATTGTACCCCCCCGACATTCGATTTTTAAACGGCTAAACAAATTTTTTCAAATATAGCTAAGATTACGTCAGCTTTTAAACAAAAAAACCGCATCGAAATCGGGCTATTCGTTTAGGAGCTACGATACCACAGACATACATACAGATACACAGACATACAGATACACAAATACACACTTCAAACTTCTAACACCCCTCTTTTTTGTCGGTTTATTGCGCGTTTTTTTATAAGGCACTCTTATCTTGAAAATAACTCTCCCATACTCTATGTACCACATTTTAATTATAAATCTTTCACGTTTAGCATATAATTGCTTTACGTAGAAGCTTTCAAAGGCAAGATGACGGTGCTCTTTTGCTTATTCCGCTTTCTCCAAATTCGTGCGAAACTGCGAAGGCTCGTTAGGGTTTTACAAAATTATAATCACCCACTTATCGTGCACCCGCCTTTTGAAAGATCGCTGCCAGGACGTGAATTCGTTAAGCACCGCGTAAATAAAGCAGAAATTCAAAAATTACAGCTATTGTAATTCTATGTCAGCTTAATAGTCTGCAATGGCAGCTTTGTCTAACGAACAAACACCTTCAGCGGAAATAAGTATCTTGAAATGTTTAGGCAAAATTACAAATGTGTATGAGACCACCTTTGAAGTATTGAAGAAGAATCATCAAAATTAATTTAGAATTGACGGAGTAGTCGCGTAATATACATAAAAAAGGAAAAACAACATAAAGTCGAATGGAGAACCTCCTCCTTGTTTTTGAAATCAATTAAAAAGTAAAACACAAGTCAGCAGCTTAAGCATAACGTGAAAACAACGTAAACCGTCGAAATAATAACGTCAAAGGACGAGCAAGTCTTTGCGCTATCCCTCGCGTAATCAACTAACCTTTGTGTCAGAGTTGTCAAACCGCCAAAATGGCCTCTAAGTTGGTTTAACGACTGTAGTCAATCGACAACGGCCGGGACCGACGACAGCTTAACGTACCCTCCGAAGCACGGAAACGCTCGTGATAAATTGCCACATTTATTCACCCATCAGGTTCCCTGTCTCTGTGTACGTTGTTTTACCTCACTGACCGGTTCAAATCAGCGAGCGCCACTGGCTACAAGAATGGAGTTACTTTATAAGAAGGCAAATAGTACCTATGTAAAATATATAAAGTCAAATAAAAGAAAAAACATCATCTCCGAGGCCTTTGTTCTAAAGCAAGTCCCCTTCACGTTACGCGGGAATGTTATTGGATTTCACATGCAAATGAGATGTCTCGTCTATATTGTCACACAAATTCTATGTTAGTGGCGCCTTCTGGCAATTTACTCTACCTACTGAAATTTACTATATAAGGAGTGACTTTAAAATAGTGAGCGAAGCTTTACATGGTGAGTCGTCATGGAACTGAACAACTTCCCAAGGAAACCAATGAAATGCCCAAAAAAAGTATGGCTGATCGCTCGAATTGTGTATGGTGAAACGGTAATTTTGTTTACAGCTCTTGATCTATGGAAAGTTGTTCAGTTAAACTTTCGTTAACTAATAAAATGTCATATAATATTAGGTTCTAAAGACTCTCTTAATAACACTAAAATTAAAAATCATGAATCACCTCCGACATTCGATTGCTTATAACTTTTAAACGGCTGAACAGATTTTCATGAAACATGGCTAAAACACTCGGGATAAAATTATCTATGACACAAAAAAAAAACGAAAATGGGTTCTTCCATTTGGAAGCTACGATACCACAGACATATACACAGATACACAGACAGACACGTTAAACTTATAACACCCCTCTCTTTTTGCGTCGGGGAATTGAATCACAGAAATTGAAAGAAAAAAGAAATTGAATAACAGACTACATCAGAGTAACATTGCACTAATGGACTTCGTATTGGCAACCTGTTTTCGCATTGGCATGGGCCAAAATCCATTACAGAAATAAACACTATCCAATCTCGTATGCCGGTAGCTTTACTGCATGGATGAAAATACCTAGGCAACCTTAATTACTAACTATCTTTCATTAAATAACTTACGTGCTGAACTGGGAGTGAAATAAAAACTCAGAATGTGCCAGCTGCCAACTCTTCCCAGCCATATTGTAGAAGCTAATAAGTGGGACGGTAGGGTTTCGCTGTACGACGGGTGAAAGGCTGACATCCTATGACCACTATGCTCATATTTATAATAACCTTCATGTATGTCAAACGTGGCGTCGAGTAAATCACATGATTCCCTACCTACCCTGTCAGGAATTATAGGCGAGAGTATATGGATGAATGAATTTCATAAAATAAGCTTTCCCGTTCACTACTTTATTGGGCCTTTTTATAATCCGAACGGCACGGCACAGCATCACAGAAATTGTATTACCATTGCCTTCTATGTTCCTAGCTTCTAGTATCACTAGTGCATAGGAGGCAATGGTCATACAATTTTGCCGTGCCATTTTCGTATTATAAAAAGGCCCATTAGGATAGAATAGGCTATGTGATCATCCAACCTTATAATAGCAATGTACCTGCATTCCAAGCACAACCCGCTAGTCGCACCGCTCAAGATGGCGGTGAACTTTACTTTGACAGCGATTCATGATTGATCAGCGACACTTTTGAAGTTTTATCATCATCTGAGTTGCGCAACTCACGGGTTATAAACGGCACGGCAAAATTGTTTCACCATTGCCTCCTATGCACATGTGATACTAGAAGCTGAGACCATAGAAGGCAATGGAAATGCAAATTCGGTCATGCCGTGCCGTGTCGTTCGAATTATAAAAAGGCCCATCAGATGTTAATATCATCCAACTCATACAGTTAGAGACACAATTGGTCAATCAATTTATGTGGATTTTTTATTAAAAAATGAAAAGGAACAGCTATGTTCGAACAAGGGAATCCAGAACATAAATCACATTTTATGCCTATCAAAGCAAATTATGATAAAATTGAACCTTGTACCTTATAGATTTATGGGTAAAATATGTCAATTGCATGCCGAATATAAATTCCAATACGCTTTTTTAGCAATATAAGTGCTAAAAAATTCTCCACTACATTTTTAGGGTTCCGTAGTAATCTACGAACCCTTATAGTTTCGCCATGTCCGTCTGTCCGTCTGTCCGTCTGTCCGCGGGTTTCCTAAGAAACCCTTGGTACTACAGAGCTGAAACTTGGCATGATTATACATGTGAATCACGCCGACAGAACTGTAGAGTAAAATCTTAGAAAAAAAATTATTTTCGGGTGTCTCCCATAGACGTGAAAGGGCGATGAATTTTTTTTTTCTCGCCAATATTTTTGAATGGGATGTCATAAGATAGCATATTAAAAGATAGAAGGGGTTTACTAAGAACGTTTTTCGATTCAGCACTCCGTTTGCGAAATATAAATTTTTAAAGTGAAAATGTTTGTCAAACACAAGTGTCCCCCCCCTCTACCTGCTAAACGGTTGTTTCTAAAAATGTGGAAAAATTCACGTTGGTAGATTATATAGCGAAATTAAAAGGAAAACTATCACACATAACTTGGTCTTTCAAGTTTGCGAGTAATAGTCGACCAAGTGCCAAACACTGTTGGGATTAATAAGAATATATTTACTAATATAAGATCGTTGGTACTACAGAGCTGAAATTTGGCATGGTCATAGATATTGATTGCACCGATAGATCTAAAATATAAAATTTAGGAAAAAACATTTTTTCGGGTGTTTCCCATACACGTGAAAGGGCGATGGATTTTTTTTTCTCGCCGATACCATCGAATTGAATGTTATAAGATAGATTTTTAAAATATAGAAGGGGTTTACTAAGAACGTTTTTCGATTCAGCACTCCGTTTGAGAAAAAAATATTTTTAAAGTGAATTTTTTTGTTAAAAACAAGTTTCCGGGGGGGACACTACCAGCTAAACAGTTGTTTCTAAAAATGTAAAAAAATTCACGGTTATAGAATATACAACGAAATTAAAAGAAAAACTATCACACATAAGTTGGCCCTTCAAGTTTGCGAGTAATGGTCGACCAAACGTTTTTGGGATTAATAAGAATATGTTTACAAGGTTCCACGCTAAAAGTGAGGGGAGGTCGAAAGCCAAACTGTAACATATTGACATTTTAGGTGTCGTTAAATAGTTTTTTGGGGGTGTTAATTACGAAAATGACATCAAAATTATTTTAGCAGCAGGTTGACATTATTTCTAACAGTAATATTGCCGTAAAAAAAAAACAAAAAAAAAAACAAACAAAAAAATTCGCGCTCGCTTCGCTCGCGAATTTTATACTTACATTCGGTTGCATTTAGACCAAAACAAAAATTATTTCCCAAATTACAAACTCTTTAATAATACATTTGTTTTTAGGGTTCCGTAGTAATCTACGAACCCTTATAGTTTCGCCATGTCTGTCTGTCCGCAGGTTTCCTAAGAAACCCTTGGTAGCACAGAGCTGAAATTTGGCATGGTCATACATACCTATTGATTGTGGTGACAAATCTAAAAAATAAAATGGTAGAAAAAAAATGTTTTCGTGTGTTTCCCATTAACGTGAATGGGCGATGGTTTTTTTTCTAGCCGATATCATCGAGTGCGTTATCATAGGATAGCTTTTTAAAAGATAGAAGGGGTTTACTACAAACGTTTTTCGATTCAGCAATCCGTTTAGGAAACATTATTTTTTATAATGAAAAAAAATGTGGAATAATTCACGAGGGTAGCATTTACGACGAAGTGTACCCTAATCCAAAATGGTTGATATACAAGGTTCCACGCTAAAAGTGAGGCGAGCCGAAAGCCAAGCTGTAACATATTGACACTTCAGGTGTCGTTTAATAGGTTTTTGTGGGTGCTAATTACGAAAACGACATTAAAAATATACACCTGCTTAGCTTGATATTATTATATTATTCCTTACAATAAAATTGTCGCAAAAAAAAAAGTCGCGCTCGCTTCGCTCGCGCATTAAACACTTCCATTCTGTTATATTTAGGCCAAACTTTTTAATACATTTGTTTATGATACTAAGTATAGTATTTGGGGATTTTAACATAAACTATGATAATATGCTTGTAGAATTAAGAAGCCAGCTGCATATTTGAACCATGCTGCTACGGAACCCTACAATGCGCGTGGCCCGACACGCTCTTGGCCGGTTTTATTATATAACATATACACTTATGAGTATGTGTACGTTATACACACAGCTATCTTTATAATAGCTGTTTTGAACACAATATACCAAAAAACATTAAACTAATATGCCATTCTCTTCCTATATACCAGTATACATGTATAATAAATACGAAAAATACGCAGTATAAAAATTATCTAAAAGATAAACTATGTGCTACTAGACAAAACTTGTAATCGTTACACGGAAGTCCAAAGTACAGAGCACATGAAAACAATTGGCAAAAAAGTACTTACTTCCTTGTGTAAAACATACATTGTGTTGTATAGTTGTTTGCTGGGCAAATGTTTATTTTCTTAGAACAATGCTCAGGAGCTGCATGAGCTCATTCCGCCTGCCCCTTTCTTCCATCGGACGTCCAGACGCACTTGCGGTGTATCACCCTTATCTTGTCGAGATACCTCGGATACGTACTGAGCGCTTTTCTTCATCTTTTGTATTGCACACTGCTAAGGAGTGGAATTCTCTGCCGGCGTCTGTATTTCCGAGCTCATACAACCCGAATATCTTTAAAGTACGAGTGAATAGGCTTCTTCTGTGTGAGCTCGCTACATCCTCGACCGCATCTTTGCCCTAAGCTAGATTGTGGTCAAGAGCGAACCCATTCTTAATAAATAAAAACAATATTTTTTTTTATAACGAATCACTCTTAATCACGATCTGGATCAAAGGCAGTTAATGTCCATATCTTAATTTTGTGTTTTTCTATAATTTAAACATTTGTTGCGTTTTTATATCAAGCAATTTCACATTTGTCTTATTTTAACCTATTATTAGAATAGAATAGAACATTCTATTGGAATTATAATGAAATTATATAGAATGAGTATACTATTACAATTTGATCACAAATCTACAACCTACTTCTCACATTTGAACAACTTAAGTAATTGCACTCGCCCTTTTTCACTAGTCTTATCCATTTTCATCTTAACCAATAGACAGATACCTGCAGCGGCATAAAAATTCTTCTAAGCCTGAAAAAGCGCCTACAAGGAAAACAGGAGGAAAATGCAAATGGGTTGTGTAATGTTAATTTTACGCGTACAATGTCAAGAACGAGATAAGTGCTATCTGGGTCAAGAGCACTCCAGGGCGTTGGTACGAAACAATCGCACTGGGAAAGTTGATTTCCTACTAAACGAGATTTCTCCCTTTCCTGGCATAGACTGTAGTTGGATACAGATGTCGCTTTTCTACACTAATATTATAAAGAGGAACGATTGGATTGTCTGTTTGTTTGCATTGAATAGGCTCCGAAAATACAGGACAGATTTAAAAATTATTTCGCTATTTCAAACTCAAACTCAAAAGTGTTTATTTCATTAAACATATAAAATGATACTTGAACACGTCAATATAATGAATTACATTAGCATTTTTGACTTTGCGCCTATTCGCAAAGGTGCAGTCTGCCTCAGGAGAAGAATAGGCAAGAAACTCCGAGGGTCTACATTAGAATGCTACATTATCCCTGAGTAACATAGACTACATAACTTTTCCGAATTCCTACGGGAACGAAAGCCCGGGCGGTATTATAATTGTCCACGTCAAAAATTCTAGAGTCCACCGACTTCAAATCCAACAATGTCTATCAGCAGATTACCACAAACCAAAACGTCATCTAAATATCTAGTTTTTAGTTTTTGTTATTTTTTTAAGTGCTACATCAATTTTTATACAATTTATATGGGACCACCTCACAGGAGTATAATCTTTCGAACAAAAAAAAACTATATTTATACTCCTTTTTTGAAGTCGATTAATGACTAATTAAATAGTTTAAAAACTTTCTATCATGTAAGTGATTAAGAGCTATTTTCAACACGAATTCAACCTAGGCTTAATGGCAGCTAGTCGGACAAAATGTCAAAAAAAACATGAACATTACATTTTGAAGCTGCGGGTTATTTACTATCCGGGGTTTAATTTTGGTGAACATTGGCCTTAAACGGCTAGTTTTAAAGTTTGTTTGGTCCAGTAACTTTTTTGATCATTTTGTTCAGAAACATGCGGCTAAATTTCCAAAAAGCATTTTTATGTTTACTGTGGGTGTATTTTAGACTAAAATATTAATTTGGCTTTTCTATTTATTTTTTTATTGATATTTGTTTTTCTTATGTTAGGATTTAAGTATTTATATTAATTCGCATTAATTGTAGTCACAAAGATAACATTTAATTTAAATTAAAGAAGAATTTCGGTCATCCATACTAATATTATAAATGCGAAAGTAGCTCAGTCTGTCTGTCTGTCTGTCTGTCCGTCTGTCTGTCCGTCTTTCACGCCTAACCTAGTCAACCGATTTTGATGAAATTTGGTACAGAGATAGATTAGAGCCTGGGAAGGACATATGCTACATTTTATCCCACAGTTAGGCACGATATAACCTGTGGTCCACGCGGGCAGAGCCGCGGGCGGAAAGCTAGTAAAAAATAATTAGGATGATTTATACCAAAATAGATGACGACTTCTAGTTTTATCAATTGGAAATTAATAGGAATTTAACTTCTACGATCGTGTATGCAGCATATTGAGGAACTTTTATATTGAACGAAGTAGTTTTTATATATCGCCAACTGTAAAAGGGTTGTAAGTATGTACCCAATTCTATTACGTTATTTTTTAGTCACAAAAAAAATATCTTAACCGCCGCTTACTCATAATAATCTTATCGTAACACACCAACTCGAAGACCACTGAACGACTAACAGTAACTGTATAATTTTGTAACAGCCATAGTTCTTTAAGTTTTAGAAGACAAAATTCACGTGAAAACCACATATGAAATGGATTGCCTATACAAGGTGAAATAGAAAGGTGAAGTCATATTTCAGCATGGTGACCAGCCAATAAAACTGAACAGCTTTCCCGAAAGATCCTAATTGAAATTTCAAAAAAAAAATCGGTGCGGTATGCCCTGTGAAGGGCCATCTGGTTCGCGACCACCCTCCTACCGAAGTCCGACGCCAAACAACTTGCTGTGTTCTGTCGGTGAGTAGGAGTAGGTACCAGTGTCTTATTAGGCGTTTTCTGTGTTAACTCGCTCCATCGTCGACCTCATCTATGACCTCGGTTCAGATTGAGGTCAAGAGTTAACCTATCTTATAATAAAAAATAATAATACAAAAAGTTCGTGTGTAATTTGTGTGTTGTGTGTCTGTGGCATCGTACATATGGAGCGATTTCGATGCGATTTTTTTCTTCAAAAGATGACGTGATCGATATGATATTATATATAAAAATTAGCTCAGCCGTTTAAGAATTATTATAAGCGTTAATTATATATTATAAGGAATATCGGGGTTAAATTTTTTTTTAAAGATATTTAGCTAAAGGATTGAGTTGATATTACCTAAATAAAATAAAAAATCTTGCATCATTTTTTGGTAGGTATATTTAATCTTATCTTAACGGTTTATGATACTTATAGCAACAATACTGTCAATGAACTGTGAAATTAATTATAGTACTTACAATTTGCATAAAAACAACATTGCAATTACAGACTGTAGGTCGTAAATATAACAGTTTATGACACGACTTATCAAAAGAAATGGCGTCTGTGGAATCTTCTATATATATATTAGTTATTATTTTTATTAGAAAAAATATTTATTTACAAACGGTCTCGTTATTTATTTCGATTAAAATTATTTACAAGTTTTACTTAGATTTATTTTATGAGCTAATCAGTATTAAAATTTACAATTTTCACAACAAAACATTCATATTCGAATGCGAAAGATTGACACCTGACACAGGGTTACAAAATAGTCTAAAATCCGAATTAGAAATAACTTTCACTAATCTGTTTAATTAAATATGTTAAAAACATACCGCGAGTGGGTTGCCTAAAATATTCCAGGCCGAAATTAGAGAGACGAATAAAGTTAAAATAAAAAAATATATATATTACCCCGAAATTTAGCGTACACAATCTTTAAACGGCAAAATAAATTTTGCAAAATAAATAAAAAATCTGCATCCAAATCGATACATCTATTTAGGAGCTACGATACCACGGACAAAAACACAGATATAGAGATTCATTCGTCAAATTTATAATTCTCGTCTTTTTTATCGGAGATTAAAAATAACAATTTTTACGTACGGTTTGGCACTAGTGATATTTTAATATCGTAATCTGGATGATAAAAATCCCTTAAACCTTAAAGGAGGGGGAGCGTTCCACTTCCTGCCGAAAATAACGACGATTTTAATTGCGATGAAATTGTTCCACCGGTTCAACCCTTATTGCGAATTAGGTTCAAATTAAATGACCATTATTTTTGGGAGGAGAGGAGGTGCTAAGAAGGTTTTCATCCATATTACGACTGGTATGGTCGAGTGGTAGTAGTGCTGCTTCTTGATCGACGGGTCCTGGGAGTCGTGTCAAATATTTGTGTAAAAAGCAAATGTTTGTTCTCGGGTCATGGGTGTTTGTATGTATTTGCCTTTGTGTGTTCCAAGGGACCCACGACACAAAGAAAAACATTAGTGTTGGCCTTTGAATGTGTAACGTTAAAAAAATATAATAGTTATTTGTTATACAAGAGTGCAAAGTTGCTTTTGAACCGCGTGCTCAATTTTGATGACCGAGCAAGCGAATGAGCGTTAGCGAGGGAATCAAAAGAGCACGAGGTGAAAAATCTTTGCACTCGAGTGCAACACGTAACTTTTCATCTCACCTCAGCGAGGAAACGACTAAATGAATAAAAAACATACAAAGGTTTTAACAATATGACGTGAAAAGAAAATGGCGCGCAAAGCAAATTAAAAAAGTACACCTAGGAGGTTCCGAGTCTGAGTTTTTGACAAATCAAAAAAGTTGTATGATAAATTCGGCACCATGAAGGTAGAAGCAAATAGGTTTAATTATGTTTTGAATTCACAAACTTAGTGCACACGATGTTCTAAATTCAATTTTATTTTTATCCGCTAGAGGATAAAGTTATCCTCTAGCGGATAAAAACGGCTTTTGCACTTAGATATCGAAGAGCAAGAATACTCTTTCCGAGATGGGAGGATGAAAAAAATCGCTATTTCTAAACCGGAAAAATTCTAAATCCATATGTATATTCAAACTACATGCCTCATATTTAAATTAAAATATGGTTTCCCTTGAATGTCATGACGATATAATACTCGAAGTAACTTCACGCAATATTTCTATCCGAAAAAACACAGCATTTTTTAAGATTCTAATAACTTGAAAGATAAACAAACAAGCACACTTTCAACATATTTCTTTTCGACTTCAACAACATTGACTTCACTATTCATCGGTTTCAGTAAAGCATTTTCAATTTTCCAGTAAAAACCACTTTTTTAATCCTCTACAATAAACAGTCAGCTCTATTCAGTTTTCCACTGTAATTCAAAGGTAAAATACTCGTATACAAAACTACGTCGTTGGGTCTTTTGTTGCGTATTTTTGCGGTTTAGTATCCCCCTGTGTCATTTGAGATAAACGCGTTAGACCGTATGGCGTTAGGGCTGCGTTCCTATTACTTCCGAATGTTATAGTGAATATTTTCGAATATTTCTGAATAGTGGAATGTGAGAAAGATAGAAAAGGAAAATGAAAGTGTATGTATGAATGAATGAATGAATGAATGAATGAATTGTTTATTTCTGCACACAAAAAAAACTTACATTACTACATTATTTTAAATTAATTGATTTAAAAAATTGAAATTAAAAATTAAAGCATATAAAAAAAAATGAATTAAAATAAAAAAAGTAAATGATTAGTCTTACCTACATAAATAAAATAAAACGGAAGGAAATGTGCTGCAGAAACAGGCCGTAGCTCAGTGACAATTTTGCCGCTGGATGCGACAAAGCACTGATTTTCAGCTACCGCCTGCGAGGTGTGCCGAGTGCGAGTGTGATCGGTGTTGTGTAATGTGTTGTGAAAGTGATAGTGTGCTTATGTAGAGATATGTTTAGAAATTCGTCAAATTAAGGAGATTTAATTATCAGTAATAATAATGATTGTAGAACAATTATAATCAATTCAATTCAATTATAATCAATTCAATGATTATATGTGTTAGTTAATGTTTGACCCCTTTATATAGGACTAGCATTCCGCTCGGGACTTTGTTCCTGTGGGAATTCGGGAAAATTATGTAGCCTATGACGCCTATGTCCATCGGGGATAATGTAACTTTCTAATGGTAAAAGAATTTTTCAAATTGGTCTAATAGTTTCGGAGCCTATTCAATGCAAACAAACAAACAATCAAATCTTTCCTTTTTATAATATGTATAGATATATATAGATAGACTAGCGGTCCGCTCGGCACGTGGGAATCCGAAAATTATGTAACTTAAGTTACACAAAGGTAATGCAGTATTCTAAAGGTGAAAACACTATTGAAATCGGTCCAGTCGTTTTTAGGGTTCCGTAGTAATCTACGAACCCTTATAGTTTCGCCATGTCCGTCTGTCCGTCTGTCCGTCTGTCCGCGGGTTTTCTAAGAAACCCTTAGTACTACAGAGCTGAAATTTGGCATGGTTATACATATTAATTACGCCGACCGAACTGTAGAGTAAAACCTTAGAAAAAAAAAATTTTTCGGGTGTCTCCCATAGACGTGAAAGGGCGATAATTTTTTTTTTCTCGCCAATATCATCGAGTGGGGTGTCATAGAAAAGCTTTTTAAAAGATAGAAGGGGTTTACTAAGAACGTTTTTCGATTTAGCACTCCGTTTGCGAATCATAAATTTTTAAAGTGAAAATTTTTGTCAAACACAAATGTCCCCCCCCTCTACCAGCTAAACGGTTGTTTCTAAAAATGTGAAAAAATTCACAGAGGTAGAATATGCATCAAATTTAAAAGGAAAACTATAAAACATAAGTTGGCCCTTTAAGTTTGCGAGTAATGGTAGACCAAGTGCCAAACATTGTTGGGATTAATAAGAATATATTTACTAATATTAGATCCTTGGTACTACAGAGCTGCAATTTAGCATGTTCATACATATTAATTGTGCCGACAAATAGAAAAAATAAAATTTTGTAAAATAAAATTTTTCAGGTGTTTCCCAATACATGTGAAAGGGCGATGGATTTTTTTTTCTCGCCGATATCATCGAGTGGGATGTCATAGGATAGTTTTTTAAAAGATAAAAGGGGTTTACTACGAACGTTTTTCGATTCAGCGGTCCGTTTGCGAAAAATTAATTTTTAAATGGAAAAAAATGTTAAATATTTCACGAGCATTTAGCATTTACAACGAAGTTCAGCCTAATCCAAAACAACTGCCATACAAAAGTGAGGCAAGGTCGAAAGCCAAGCTGTAACATATTGACATTTCATGTGTCGTTATAGGTTTTTGGGGGTGTTAATTACGAAAATGACATCAAAATTATACACAATCGCCACGCGACCTGCTCTTTAGCACCAGCTTGAAATTATTCCTAACAATACTTTTGTTGCTAAAAAAATGAAAAAAAAAAATTATTTTTTTTAAAGTCAAAAAAAATTCGCGCTCGCTTCGCTCGCGAATTAAATACTTCCATTCTGTTGTATTTATCCCAAAACCAAATTTAGTGTCCCCCCCCTCTACCAGCTAAACGGTTGTGTCTAAAAATGATAAAAAATTATCGTTGGTAGAAATACAACGAAATTAAAAGAAATTTAAATCACACATAAGTTGGCCTTTCAAGTTTGCGAGGGATAGTCGACCAAGTGCCAAACGTTTTTGGAATTAATAAGAATATATTTACAAGGTTCAATACTAAAAGTGAGGCGAGGTCGAAAGCCAAGCTGTAACATATTGACATTTTAGGTGTCGTTAAATAGGTTTTTGGTGGTGTTAATTACGAAAATGACATCAAAATTATTTTATCAGCAGGTCTATATTATTTCTAATAATATTGTCGCAAAAAAAGAATTTTTCGCTCGCTTCGCTCGCGAATTTTATAATTTCATTATGTTGTGTTTAGAACAAAACTAAAGTTATTTCTGAAACTACAAACTATTTAATACATTTGTTTTTTATAATATAGTATTTGGAGATTTTAACATCGAGTATGACTAGTGATGGAAGAAACTTTTTTTTATTTTATTAATGAAGGGTTAGCTCTTGACCAATCATACTCAGTCTTTTAAGGCTTTTAATAAAGACTCACCTTATTTTTGACGCCTCACGACTGATTCAGTCTTTTAGTTCCCAACCTTTAGTCATAAGACTAGCTTTTGTAGTTGAAGTCTTTTAACGTAAAAAACTGAGCTGTTACTTAAACAGCTTAAAGGACTTAAAAGACTGGGACTTATTATCTGAGAAGTCGACAGTCGTAAGGTATGTGTTGATAGAATGTAAATATCTCATTTTATCTCCTTGTCAAATGTTATCAAAATGTATTTAGTGGTTTAGGCGTGAATTATTCCTTTTGGTTGATAGGTTACAAAAGAAATATTTCACACACAAACAATATCACACACAAACTGCGGTGCGATCCCTTTTACATAAAAGAACTTGAGTCGTTTAAGTCTTTTAGTATTTTGAAAACAACTCGAGTCGTTTCAGTTTTTAATCTTTTAATAAACTACTAAGTCTTATTAATAAAAACTCGAACTTTCAGTCTTAATTTTAGAGTCAAGTCCTGTAAGATGGAGGCGAGTCTTTTTAATAAGCCTTAAAAGACAGTCTCTTTCATCTCTAACTACGACCGTAACGATAGTACACCCGTTTTAAATGAATACGTAATGTAAACAGCAATTTTTATACAACCATTTGCATCCACGCGAGGCATGAAAGTACTAAGTCCATGACGCGAGGTGGTTATTAAACAGATGTTTTTTTTTTTTCATTTTCCTTGTGGCACTGGAATCTATATTTCTCCTTTAGTTACCTTCTTTCTTTGTGACCTCGTTTTTATTAGACATTATTAGCGATTTAACCGTCCATATGCTCGTAGAATTAAGAAGCCAGCTGCATATTTGAACCATGCTGCTACGGAACCCTACAATGCGCGTGTCCCGACACGCTCTTGGCCGGTTTTTGAGTTTATTCGCCACAATCAGAAAAAAAAAATCCTTTTTATGATATCAGTGTAGATATATGTCTTTAACTTTCGAGTAGCTAGAGAAAGAGAAAAGGATAAATACAAATACCACTTAGCAGCAGCATTGACCTATTAAACCAAGTTTAGCAGGGATTTACTTGTTTACTATTAGTAGAGAGCATATGTGTACATATACCATGGTTAAGAATAATTTGATTACATTCAATAATAAGTCTAACAGGCTAACCTAATAATTGACCACTAAACAAGAAAAAAAAATATTTTATTCACTAAAGCATCAACGTACAAAAAACTAGAAAACCTGTATTACATTGGTTAGTTTCTCCTCTACAGGAGCAAATTAAAGTAATGCATAGGTCGAGAAGCTATGCTACAATTTTAGCCAAAGATTATTAATAAATAACGCAAGACTGGGTATGGCAATTTAAAACGAAGCGACCTTTATCTGTGTATTCTTGTGTTATGTCCAGCTGCTAAAAATATACCGCTACCAAATGAGCCTTTTTACAATTCAATTACCATTGCCTCCTATGTTCTCAGCTTCTAGTATTACTATTACATAGGAGGCAATGGTAATACAATTTTGCCGTGCAGTTTTCGAATTGTAAAAAGGTCCAATGGTTACATTGCAGAGCTATAGTCAAGTACCTACCCTAACACTTAACTACAACCTTCAAAGCGATCCCTTTTACCGCACAGTTACTTACCTTCACTGTTACTGTTTGTTACGTAGTTTTAGAGTAACACCACACGGTGTCGTCTAACATGCTTAGACCTTTACTAAACTTTTATGACATCCATAGAAAGACTCGAGGTGGCTCAATTCCTAACAAAAATCATAAGCTAACAAAAAATATGATAATTTGAATCATTTACAGCCCTAGATGACATTCGCACTGAGAACAATCTCTTGAAATACAGACTATTCAAATAAATACTATTCTCTGTGGCTATCCTCGATTGCACGATACAGTTTATTATTGTAACTTATGAATATGTTTTTAATTCTTTTGCAATAGACCAGTTTGCTTTGAATAGCACTGTTTCAGGATTCGACTTGAATTCTCTATCTTGAGTAAATATAAAATCCATATTTTTTAGTAAATTTATATTTTTCTCCAAAACAAAAAACAAATGATGTCTATCAAAATAATTTAAATGCTTTTCAAATACGATCAAGCTTTTTAAATGCTTTTCTTGATCGATAGCGAATATCCCCCTGATTTATGCTATGGTAAGGAAACAAATTCGTTTTATAAGCTTTATTTACTTGCCATTATGTATGTACGTATTCTATGTATGTTTGTCAATCAACGGAGCGGAAATTTCACATACACGTTTAGTGTATCATAAATTGATAATGATAATGCATAACCATGCATTACGAAGCAAACAATATTAATATTAATGCATAACCAGCTAACCAGCTAGGTGACGTCATTCAAAATCTAGTAAGTCGGACCGCCCGAGATGACGTACTAGTTATTTTGATTTGCACTTCCAGGGTATGGGTTCCAAATAAAAGGGTTTTCTACGGGAAGAATACAAAAAATAAACATTTTGATAAATTTTTATTTCTAAAAACATGATTAAAGTATAAACATGACGGCCCGTTTGACCTATGGTGGTAGTGACGCTGATGGCTCTTGGTCGACGGGTCAAATGTTGGATTCCCAGTCGGGGCAAACATTTGTTTATCGGGTCATGGGTGTTCGTGTCTGTCTTTATGTATGTTTTATTTATTTATTTATTGAAAACTATTAGTACGTAACAATAATCTTAGAATCTAAATTAATATAGACCCACAAAACTGCAAGACAGTTTGACTGCGGGATCCAAGGGACCTACGACACAAGGGATAAACTTAGTGTGAGAATTTGAGTGAGTAGCGTTTTGGCCTTTTTGCAATTCGAACGGCACGAAACGGCATGTCAAAATTTAAATTACCATTGCCCCCTATATTCCCAGCTTCTACTATCACTTTTACACAGAAGGCAATGGTAATACAATTTTTCCGTGCCGTTTTCGAATTATGAAGAGGCCCTTTATTTATTACCGTTTGTTATATAACAATATTATAATAATAAGGTAACTTCGTTTTATCGACACGCCAATTATTTTGATCGTGGAAAAATTCAACGAAGCAAACAATATTAATATAAAGACACTATTCATTCAATTTATAAAGAGACCCCTAGAAAACACTATCTTTTAAAGTTCGATCAAAACAATTTTAATGTGACTCTACTTTCTATTCATAAAGTGTTATCTCGTGTTTCTCTTAAGTGAAGTTCTTTTATTACTGTTATAAAAGGTCGCGCGTAACTAGTTACATCATGTTAAAATTGATGTTTGATTATGATTACAGACGGGAATGGAGGCAAGAGGATAACATAGAATTTGGCGGCTCGCAGATCTTTCCAGGCTATAATCAGCTATAATTTTACTTTTCCATATTGCGACCTTACGATTATTAGCAAAAGTTTTTTTAGTTTAGTAGGCTGATTCTCATTCTTAATTTTCGCTGCCTACTTTGAAATCACACAAAATAGATAATAATATATAAAGAAATTTGCTAGTTAATAAAACTGTAGGATACCCGGGACTTCGTTTTTATTCCTAGCCTTCGTTATAAAAAGAACCTTCGTGCCAAATTTCAACTTTCTAGGTTGAATTTTGGCTGGGCATTGATGAGACAGTGAGTCAAAATCTCCTGTTCGATGTAATAAAAGATAACCTTCTTTTTATGCAGATACCTACTTCGATCATGGAAAAGTTATACGACGACAACATGATTCACATAAAGGCACTTCATTGATAACAATGCTCTTATGATTGGAATAGTATCATGAAGGAGTATCTTTAATACTTATTGAACTGTTTTGAGATATTCCACTGTTCATTGTCACTATTATCTCTTGTGGGGGGTAATGACTAAGCCACAGTACAAACACGCTAATCTTATGCTAAAGACTATATTAATTACTCAAAACATACATTGTTAACACAATGGATACGTTGAGGTGTTTGTATATGTATTCGTATTATATTAAATACTAGCTTTACGCCCGGGACTTCGTTCCCGTAGGAATTTCGGAAAATTATGTAGCCTATGTGTTAATCCAAGGTATCAGCTACCTCCATACCAAATTTGATCAAAATCAGTCTACCCGATCTTGAGTTATAAGTATTATAACAAACACGACTTTCTTTTATATATATAGATTTATGGTTCTAAATAAAATATTTCATAGTGTTGGTTTTTGTTTGGTACTTTTAGAACTTCGGACGTGATGGATGAATTTAATAAGCAATGAGATTATGAGATGACTTTAAAGAGGCTGGCAAAACTTAAAGGTAAGTAGATCGAAAAAGTATTTGATTTAAAATGTAACTATTCTTACAATATAAATAAATGCTTTATTCAAATACAAAAATAAAAATAAAATACATATGTCAAAATTAAATTAATTAACGTCTTTAAATACTAAATTCACTAACCGTACGTCCTAATTATAAGTTAAATAACCCGCCCTGTGCCGTACCGGACGCAAACTGACAATTGATTGTAATATTTTGACATTTTGTAAATTTAACTTGATATCTGAACAAATAAACTGAAGTTTAGCTATAGTAGGTTTTCTTCATGAAACTGAACAACTTTCCCCGAGTAAACCACATAAAATTCCCATATGAAACCAAGCATTCCATGCTACACAGTCAGCTGATTGAATAATTTGTATGGAAAGGCGATTTTTGAAGTAAAAACTTCTTTAGCTGCGTTGTGCACTTTTTGGGACGGGTAAAAAATGTTAAACTCGCGTCAGGACACGTGACCTGATCGAAAATTCGTAAGACGGAGGGAGAGTGAAAACTTCTTTAGCTGCGTTGTCCACTTTTTGAGATGGGTAAAAAATGTTAAACTCGCGTCAGGAAACGTGACCTTATCGAAAATTCGTAAGATGGAGGGAGAGTAGACCGCAAGGAAGTAATATACCTATGTTCAAGTTTTCACTTCTGCCGGCAATTGTTTTTTTTTCATAAATCAACCATGGGGAAATGGAGTTGTTCCTTTAGAAAACTATAACAGTTCAATGGACTGACTTAAATCCTTAATTTAGATACTCTAACGATATGTTTTTTTGTATAAGCGATGAATTAATTGTAGGTAAGTCTTCAACTCCAGTTGAAAAAGAAGAGCGGACTATTTGATGATGAACAACATTATCTTATTTTGTGTATCCATGATTTCAAAATACCACTAGGTACAAAACCATCTCATCCAAAAAGGAGGACGTTCTCAATGCAAATTTTTATCTATCTGTTAATTACAATACAATATTAGCGTCAATGATTAAGTTATTAGTTCTTTATTAAATTGATTGTGTTCATTTAGTAGCTGTTTAGTTTAGTCAACTCCTCTTTCTTTTAGAAAGTACCCGTAGTCTGCGCGAAAGAAACCAAATGAGCATATCGAGTTCGGAAAACAAAATAAATTTTAAAGTCTTTGTTCAACGTTTTGTGGAAAAGTTTAAGCCCACCACGCTGCGGTGGAGTGCCAAGTGATATGATTATCGTAGACACATTACTATTATTAATTTGTGGATATGATTCTATCATTTTACTACTCACACATAGATATTTAAACGTATTGTCAGACGGCTCATACAAATGTGTATTTGCATGCATGAACCGTTCTCTCGTAAACAATTATTCGAAGTTTAGGAAGTGACAGTCTCGTACCTACCATAACTAAAGACTACGGAAATATAAAATACATACATAACGTAGCTTAAACTATAACCTAGTCCTTTGAGCTATAATTCCTTGCCTAATCCAATTAAATTCACAAAAAGATGGCGTCCACCAACGTGATTTTGCCTATTTCGGAATGTTTTAATATAAATAGAGAAAGCCAAAGTCGCCAAAATCGAGTAAAGAAACTTTTGTAATACGTCAAGCCCTCGTCCGTTTATCAGCAGGATGACGATTTTGAAGCATTAAGATATTATGACCCCTTGTACCCTAATGCTGGGCCCTTTAGAGACTTGCATCAAAATCAAGCCATGGTACTAACCGGTGACTTCCTTTGTACAAAATGCGGGAGACTTTGACATTCTCGCATAGAACTATTAAAAAGCAAAACTTTTCTGAAACATATGCGCAAGGTTTTATTTATTACTAGCATTCCGCCCGGGACTTCGTTCCCGTGGGAATTCGGGAAAATTATGTAGCCTATGTCCATTGGTGATAATATAGCTTTGTAATGGTGAAAGAATTTTTCAAATCGGTCCAGTAGTTTCAGAGCCTTTTCAATGCAAACAAACAATCAAATCTTTCCTCTTTATAATATTAGTAAGGTATAGCAAAATAACACCTACTTAACTGGAAGAATTGAAAAGTGTATTTGTAGAATAAGGTGCGATCGCAAATACGTTTTAGTTTATATTAGTATTTTTATCATAAGTATTTATATACAATTCTTTTTTTTAATGAGAATATTGAAGCATCATTACAGCATTTCCCTTTTATATGAAAAGTGAGATAATTAAACCCTAGAAAACCTAGTATAGGAATTTTCCTAAACATGAATTACAAAGTAAGTGGCCAATTGATTAACTCTTGACTTCACCCCGTTATCAAGAGTCGATTTTTTTTATAAGAAGCCTTCAGAAGCTACTCACGTCAAGAACATTTGATGTTTTGTTACTTTTAGGAACTTTATGTACCTACATTAGCTGCACATTAACCGATACTCTTACTGCGAGCGAGGGAAAACATCCTGAGGGAACCTGCACATTCAGGAGACTGAATGTGTAAACCTGATCCAATCTGGTCAGGTTCCACTGTAAGCAGGGTCAGGAAGGTCAGATGGCAGTCGCTCCAAGTACACTAGATTATTGTGATCGTGATTACACAGTGAAGATCTTTGCGACTTCAAGATATTGCGTCCAAATATTGTATCGAACTCAGAATTGTATCAAAACATGATTTTGCAACGTTTGTTGTTTGTGAACAACTGATTTAATTAATCACGAAACAAAGTAGGGATTCGTATCAATCTATTAATTAACTTTATTTTGAATTCGAAGTTGAAACACGAGGAGGTTTGTTTTGTGTACAATTTTGACAAATTTAAACAAATGAGTACCTATTTCAAATTGATGACTTTTATTTATTAGCTTTAACTCGATAGACTTTATTCATTTTAATTACGCTTTTACATACATGACCTTTACAGAATATCTATTACAGAAACTGAGTTATTTATGCTTCAATTTTTGTAAAAATTTAAACATGATAACAAAAATTAGCCATTTGGTGATTTGAAACACCTTGACATCAAGATTAGTTAAGTTTACCACATAAATTCACATAATCGATTATACCGTCATGGTAAGGAAGAAAGTAATGCAAAAAGTAATTCCTTGACCAAAAACATATGGCTGATAACATTATGTCCAAAATGCCTGATAACGCTGGTACTCATTACACTTACAGACATTAAAGCACGCACATACATAGAAACTCATTTACACGTACACCCACACCCACACATTTACGCAATTATCAATTAAAAACTTCCATGTATTGAACCTACTAGTTTCAATTTATTCACTAAAGACTAATCGGAGTCTGTCAGTATCCGTAACGTTATATTAACACACGTTTGACCTAATGCGGGACCTATGAAACGTGCATTTAAATATTTCAATATTTTTTTTGAAGTGAAAACTTTTTTAGCGGCGTTGTGCACTTTGAAGTATGGGTGAAAAATGTTAAACTCATGGACTTAGGCCACTGTTCACCAAATATTTAACCAACGATTAGCAGCTAATCAGAGGTTTGACAATGTCACTTTCATACATTTTTTTTGACATTTTGTCTGGTTAACTTCTAACCGCGGTTTGACCGTTGGTTATATTTTTGGTGAACACGGGCCTTAGTACTTTCTCTGTTAAACTCGCGTCAGGGTCACGTGTCTGTCACGTCACCCTGATCGAAAATCCGTTAGGCGGAGGGGTGTTTAATAAATATAGGAAATTGAAAAACTGCAAAAGTCAAGATGTTACGGAGGGGTGTTTGATAAATATAGGAAATTAAAACTGCAAAAGTCAAGATGTCATCAGGTGTCAGCATAGAAAAAAATAAATTAAATATTACTCGTAATTCAAGTTTTCACTTCTGCCTGCACTCCCGGAGTGCAACCCGTTGTTTTTTTATATGTGACGTCATAAAATCATTCTACATATCTCATATCTTTAAACACAGTACCACGCCGTAAATGAATGAATAGCATCACAATTACGCGTGTCTAGCTCGTGCTAATCATGGTATATTTCACGTGAAGAAACAGAAAACAACATATTATTTACCTGAATCAAATCTTTATTAGGTACTACTATGTTGGAGTGCAATAAAGTATATTCCATTGTATTGTACTGTTATCAAAGTTACGCCATTTTGATCTTAATATAGAGTTTCGGTTGCTTCCCAAAACTTTTCAGTAAAAATTATTAATTTATTTATTTAACAGTCTATTGTACACAAATTTCAAACATTTGTATAGACAAAAATAAAAATGAAGACAAAAGAAAATAAAAATAAATTAATTAATTCCAAAATTAAATTAATTAATTAATTAATTTGTCTTTTGTTTTATTTTCCAAACGTTTCCTTCGTTAACCCTGTGAAGAAAGTAGAAAAGACCTTTCCTTAGCAATGAGAAATAATCACAAATAATTTTAGGGAAAGAAAAATGTTCGGCGCGAATGGGACTTGAACCCACGACCCCAGGATTAGATCTCCTAGTGCTCTAACCAACTGAGCTATCGTGCCTATAAATTATTTCCTAAAAAATTATTTGAGATCCCTCACGCGGGTAAGCGTTTTAAGATACTAAATTATTGGGAAATAATAATTCAATGTAACCTTATGTGACTATGGTGGGCTGTTGAACAAGAATTCTATTTTGAGACGGCCTACGGAAGTTTGTTTTGAAAGGCATCTCTCTTTGTGATCGCTATATTTCTTAGAAAAAACTTCTGAGAAATATAGCGATCGCAAAGAAATATAGTCTTACAAAACAAAGTTCCCCCGTTCTATGTAAGTAGAAGAACGCGTGTTATTCCACGTGCCTACTAGTGTCTTAGGTAGCTGGTGACTGCACAGCAAATATAACCAATAAACACGGTCAATAAATGACACGCAGAGATAACGTGCCCTTACATCTGGTAATACTCGTACAATTGTGCTTGCATGAATAACTATTGCATTTGGAACTACTTTATATTAGTTAGTGAAACTACTAATAGTTACTTACGAGTATTAAAGTATATTAGTTTCTATAAGTTATGGATATTATCCAAAATTGTAACAAGCTGAAGTGGCAGTGGGCTGGCCATGTCTGTAACAGAACCGAACAGCTTCTCGAATGGAGACCACGTCTTGGTTAACGTAGTGTAGGACGCCCCCCAGCCAGATGGTCAGATGACCTAAAGAAAATAGCGGGTAGTGGCTGGATGAAAAAAGCGGAGGATCGTGCGTACGTTCGATCATGCGGATCGTACGTTGTTTTGTCGTTTTTTGTATGGTTGCTTTGCTTTTATTGCTTTTATTGTATGTCCTGTGTTTCTTGTCCTGTGTTTTATATTTTATTGTATTTGTGTTGTAGTGTCTTATGTCAAAGTCAAAGTCAAAAGTGTTTATTTCATTGAACATATAAAATGATACTTGAACACGTCAATATTATGAATTACATTAGCACTTTTGGCTTTGCGCCTATTCGCAAAGGTGCAGTCTTCCTCAGGAGAAGAATAGGCAAGAAACTCCGAGGGTCGCTCTTTTTAAGTCAATCATATACATTTTCTTACTTTTAATTTTAATTGACTTAATATCTGAATAACTCTGGAGCTGAGCAATTTATTCCCATGGTTGCTTGTCTAACAGATAATCCGAAATTCTATAATAGCCCTTTTTACAAAGTTTTTGTTTAATTATCGTCTTAAATTTTTCTAAAGGTAGGTTTTGAATACACAATAAATGTCTTGAACCTTATGTCAAATAAATGTCTTGAACCTTTCAAAGTGGCGCACCTTGGAGGAGGCCTACGTTCAGCAGTGGACTGCAATAGGCTTATATGATTATGTTACTTTAAATGGGAGATTCTACTCACGACACTGAACAACTGGCCCCATGGGACTTGCATGAAGTTTCAAAAAAGTTTTCAACTTCTCATACAAATTAACTGATCGGTCCAGTTGTATGAAGGGAGGCGAAATTATGGGTGACCGAAGTAACAATTTATCACAAGCGTTCACATAGTCGTTAAACCAATTCAGAGGACATTTTTCGGTTTAAATATTTAACACCAGGGTTAGTTAAGTTTGCCACACACTTGACTTTGCCAACACGATAAGGATAGAAAGAATTACAGTGTTAGGAAAAATGTAGCCCATAATCTGGGTAACTACCCTAATATATGTTTTTTGCCAGTACTTTGCTAATAATACCTACAGCAAAATCCTTGAACCCTTTTGATTCCCCTGATATTTTCTACAATCTAGTTTCAAGTAAGCAAATACAAAATGTAATTCAACAACGGAACAAATACATCCCTAAGACCTTTTAGGTTCGTATGTGTACATTTATAATTTATTCGTTACATTTAAATTAACAATAACGGTGTTGGGTCATACTGAATAGAGATATTAACGTAGGGATTGCATAAATTATTTTAATTCTTAATCCTAACGATCTGAGGCACACACTATACAATTTGCAATATCTAATCTCAGCTTAAATGGGTACATTGCATCCATTTGTACGTAGCAGTATACGCTTTTCCGCTGGACTAGAGGAGTTTAAGTACAATGCAGAATCTAACAGCTACCAATTCTTCCCTACCAAGATTTTCTTGTATTATCGGAGAAACACTAACAACCTATCATTTACTCATGTTTCCTGTAATCTTCAAAATCCGTCTTAGTGTAGGTATAGTCAAGTGTGTGGCAAACTTGGTCAACCCTAGTGTCAGAGTTGATTTGGCTGTAGTCGATTGACTACAGTCGTTAAAACCAAGTCAGAGACTTGAAACATGAAGTAATAAGATTTGCCTTTAAATTCAAACTTACAGTGGCAAGCATAAAGTAGTCAACCAATACGTAGATAAATAGGTGATACTATTAAATAGTAAATACGACACAAAACTGCGCTTCATATAAACATTATCATTTACTTATAGATAATGGCCGCAGAAATATATTCAGCACCCTCGATTACTTGTAGTTAAGTTGAAACGAGTAAAATTAACTAGTTATCACATTAATAGAAAATTAAGCATATCAATCAGCTCACTTCCCCAAGGAACGTACCTAGGTTTAAATGTGAAAGAGAAATTTTGCCTCAGTTGTCAAAACATTTATAGGCCCTCTGAAATTCGAAATGTGTAATTGTATAAATATTTATCCGGTTAGTTATGTTGAGTAGAAGGGTTGCAGAAGTCTGATGGTGGTCGCTTTAATTGCGTATCATAGAAGCGATTTTCGCCGTAAAGGGCTTTGAGTCGGCCACTTGCGAAGACCAGTTAGTCGGTATATTGCAAATACCAATATCTGTATCTATTCTATGAATTTTTCTAATCCTTTTTGTACTTTACGCCTACTCATCAAGATTTCTTCTCAATGTTCGTTAGGTTGACTGGAAGAGATCCCCTAGTGGGATAAGTCCGCCTTTGTACCTTAAATGTATTCTAACTTTAAGTACCATATTTTGCTCCTGTAAGAATATTTATTGTACAATAAAGGATTTACATACATACATACATACCAGTGAGTGGGTCTGTTGCAAAGACCAGTAAGTCAGCCTGTTGCGAAGACCAGTGAGTTGGTCTGAGTGGCTGCATGCCTAATTTTGACGACTTAAGCGTCTTAGTCCCGTATTACAGAAGGAGACTCAAGTATCTTTCTCTCACTATCAAACTGACAAAGACTACTGCTACTCAAGTAAAGATCAGAGACTGAGTGGCGTTTTGTAATACGGAGCCAAGGTTCCACCACGGTTTAGTCAAGCTGCATGTCTTCACTTGTTGGGGACGAATTATTCCGCTCCACTGTGTGCCAAATCCTGGATCATGATTAAGATTACACCAAATGTGAAATCTGAAAAAACGATAGGAAGGAGAAAATTAGAGTATGTATGTGTGTATGGTGCGATCCGTCCATTTGAATCCATTAGGGTCAGTTAACACCGCGACGTGCCGCTGCGTGCACATTTTAATAGAGCCACACAAAATTGAATTTTATTTATTACATGAAAAGATAAACATTTCATAGTGAGGCACATCAATTCACAACGCTGCGTAATGCAACGTATTCTAAATTCTCACATGTAATAAATAAAATTCAATTTTGAGTGGCTCTATCAAAACGTGGGCGCAGCGTCGCGTCGCGGTGTGAACTGACCCTTAGATGACTCCATGGGCTCCAATTAATCCAAGAATACTTTTTCCTCCACTTATGAGATATCTACTCAGACTGATTGTTTATTCTAGTTACTAAATGATTCCAATAATAATATTTATGTTTTCCTATATGCAATAAAAATTCGCAATCATTATCAAAACAATTGCTTTAAACAGTGTGTTTATGTGTGAGTACTGAGTAACTAAGATCATTATCATTCTTAAGGTGAATGAATTAATTGTTTAATTTGTGGTATTTCATGATTACAGGGATCAGTAGGTATTTTTGTGACTGTGTAAGATAACGTTGTTTTAGTGAAAATTAAATTTATATTCATCAATACTAATATTACCAAGAGGAAAGATTTGATTGTTTGTTTGCAATGAGTAGGCTCCGAAACTACTGGACCGTTTTGAAAAATTCTTACACCATTAGAATGCTACATTACCCCTGAGTAACATAGGCTACATAATTTCCCCGAATTCCCACGGGAATGAAGTCCCGAGCGGAATGCTAGTCATCAATATGGAAAATCTATTTTTTTTTATCGACTCCCTATTTTCACACACTATTAAAATTACAGACATAAATTATAAATAACATGGAACAAGTGTCAATGCGGCAGCCTCATAGCTAGAAAGCAATATCATAAGTGTATTTTTCACCTAGTTCAGGCGTATACCTAATTAATTAGTTAAGTTTGCTTTTATTTTTAATATTTTTGTAGTCTCTAATGCTAATCATGTATGCCTTTTTGGAAATAAATAAATAACTTATTATTATTTTATTTATGGCTAGCTTTCTCTCCAAAAATCAAGAAAATAATGTAGCCTAGGTATATCTAATATCTAAGCTACATAACTGCAAATTTTCATAAGGATTCGTCCAGTATTCTGTGCGTGACGGAGTAATAAAACGGGCAAGTGCGAGTCGGACTCGCGCACGATGGGTTCCGTACCTATAAAACCGACCAAATGCGAGTCGGACTCTATAAAAACCATTATCTCTATAAAACGGAAAAAAAATCACGTTTGTTGTATGGGAGCCCCCTTAAATATTTAATTTATTCTACTTTTTTTGATATTTGTTGTTGTAAAAGCAACCGAAATACATCATCTGTGAAAATTTCATCTGTCTAACTATCACGGTTCATGAGATACAGCCTCGGACCGACTTATCTATAAAAACGAGCAAAAAAATCATGTTTTTTTGTATGGGAGCCCTCTTAAATATTTATTTTATTCTGGTTTTTAGTATTTGTTGTTATAGGACACATAGAAATACATCATCTGCGAAAATTTCAACTGTCTTACTATCACGGTTCATGAGATACAGTCTGGTGACAGACGGACGGACGGACGGACATCGGAGCCTTAGTAATAGGGTCCCGTTTTTTCCCTTTGAGTACGGAACCCTAAAAAACATCGTAGGTGCCTATTTGTCGCGCCATTTTTGCGCAACAATAACTATACAATTTTTCCATGAAAATCTAAGGTATTTTTTTTAAAGTATCAGCGTCGTTTTTTTTACCACCTCCGAGTCAGTTGTGCTGTACATATCACATCCCCTATTAGTAGAATAGGATATACGGAATACTTATTTGTTGAGTAAGACTTGCAATCTGTCCGTGATTGCAAGTCTGACTCGACTCTAATAAGCAACACAGGGTTTCCAGTAGATAACCCCCACCCACCAGTTCATTAACCAATAACAAAGTTTCAACGAACCATAACCGAACTTTTTAAACAAATAAACACTAAAAATGATATTATACTTTGTTTTCTTACATCACGCCGAAAAACTGATAAAGTCTAACGATTGTAAACAATTAGATACGTGTTATTGCGGATATTGATAAGATTCATAAAATTTAAGTACACAGAGACAATTTCGTGTAAACAACGTGTCTGTTTTATTTACCTACAGATAAGCCTGTAACTATGATTACTATTTTGAATAAGTCCTAGGAGATAGAAGAATCAACAGACTTCCTTTTAAAGATTAAATAATTCCACGTCAAAAACGTAAGAGTCACCGACTTCAATCCCAATAAGACAATTTTTTCGAGAGTTTCCCTCAATTTATTCAGGATTCCACCATCAGGTTCTGGTTTCCTTACCATGGGACCACCCTTGGAATACTTCCTTTCCAACAAAAAAAGAATAATCAAAATCGGTTCATAAACGACGAAGTTATCCGCGGACATAACATAAAAAAAATATACGGTCGAATTGAGAAACCTCCTCCTTTTTTGAAGTCGGTTAAAAAATGGCTTGCCATGAACAACAATACCTATACCGCTGGGACAAACGTAATGTGGTTTTGAATGTAAAAAAGCTCACCCAAAACAGATTCAGATTATTCGTATCTATAATCTAAAAAACCAGCCAAGAGCGTGTCGGGACACGCGCATTGTAGGGTTCCGTAGCAGCATGGTTCAAATATGCAGCTGGCTTCTTAATTCTACGAGCATATGGACGGTTAAATCGCTAATAATGTCTAATAAAAACGAGGTCACTAAGAAAGAAGGTAACTAAAGGAGAAATGTAGATTCCAGCGCCACAAGGAAAATGAAAAAAAAAATCATCTGTTTAATAACCACCTCGCGTGGATGCATGGTTGTATAAAAATTGTTTAGATTACGTATTCATTTAAAACGGGTGTACTATCGTTACGATCGTAGTTAGAGATGAAAGAGACTGTCTTATAAAGCTTATTAAAAAGACTCGCCTCAACTTTACAGGACTTGACTCTAAAATTAAGACTGAAAGTTCGAGTTTTTATTAATAAGACTTAGTAGTTTATTAAAAGATTAAAAACTGAAACGACTCGAGTTGTTTTCAAAATACTAAAAGACTTAAACGACTCAAGTTCTTTTATGTAAAAGGGATCGCACCGCAGTTTGTGTGTGATATTAAATATTTCTTTTGTAACCTATCAACCAAAAGGAATAATTCACGCCTAAACCACTAAATACATTTTGATAACATTTGACAAGGAGATAAAATGAGATATTTACATTCTATCAACACATACCTTACGACTGTTGACTTCCCAGATAATGAGTCGCCAGTCTTTTAAGTCCTTTTAAGCTGTTTAAGTAACAGCTCAGTTTTTTACGTTAAAAGACTTCAACTACAAAAGCTAGTCTTATGACTAAAGGTTGGGAACTAAAAGACTGAATCAGTCGCGAGGCGTCAAAAATAAGGTGAGTCTTTATTAAAAGCCTTAAAAGACTGAGTGTCTTCCATCACTAGTCATAGAATTTTATAATTTCATTATGTTTTGTCTAAACACAACATAATGAAATTATAAAATTCGCGAGCGAAGCGAGCGAAAATATTTTTTTTTTTTTTTTTTTTTAATTTTTTTTAAATTTTTTTTTTTGCGACAATATTATTAGAAATAATATAGACCTGCTGATAAAATAACCTCGCCTCACTTTTAGTATTGTACCTTGTAAACATATTCTTATTAATTCCAAAAACGTTTGGTACTTGGTCGACTATCACTCGCAAACTTGAAAGGCCAACTTATGTGTGATAGTTTTTCTCTTAATTTCGTTGTATATTCTACCAACGAGAATTTTTTCTCATTTTTAGAAACAACCGTTTATCTGGTAGAGGGGGGGGGGGGGGCAACAACTTTGGTTCAGAGCTAAATACAACAGAATCCGCGAGCGAAGCGAGCGCGTATTTTTTTTGACTTAATTTTTTTTTATTTTTTTAGCAACAAAAGTATTGTTAGGAATAATTTCGAGCTGGTGCTAAAGAGCAGGTTGCGTGGCGATTGTGTATAATTTTGATGTCATTTTCGTAATTAACACCCCCAAAAACCTATAACGACACATGAAATGTCAATATGGTACAGCTTGGCTTTCGACCTTGCCTCACTTTTAGCGTGGAACTTTGTATGGCAGTTGTTTTGGTTTAGGTTGAACTTCGTCGTAAATGCTAAATGCTCGTGAAATATTTAACATTTTTTTTCATTTTAAAAATTAATTTTTCGCAAACGGACTGCTGAATCGAAAAACGTTCGTAGTAAACCCCTTCTATCTTTTAAAATACTATCCTATGATGATATCGGCGGGAAAAAAAAAATCCATCGCCCTTTCACATGTATGGGAAACACCCAAAAAAATTTTTTTTACAAAATTTTATTTTTTCTATTTGTCGGCGCAATTAATATGTATAAACAAAAACATGCCAAATTGCAGCTCTGTAGTACCAAGGATCTAATATTAGTAAATATATTCTTATTAATCCCAACAATGTTTGGCACTTGGTTTACCATTACTCGCAAACTTGAAGGGCCAACTTATGTTTTATAGTTTTCCTTTTAAATTTGATGTATATTCTACCTCTGTGAATTTTTTCACATTTTTAGAAACAACCGTTTAGCTGGTAGAGGGGGGGGACACTTGTGTTTGACAAAAATTTTCACTTTAAAAATTTATGATTCGCAAACGGAGTGCTAAATCGAAAAACGTTCTTAGTAAACCCCTTCTGTCTTTTAAAAAGCTATTCTTAAACACCCTATTCGATGATATTGGCGAGAAAAAAAAAATTCATCGCCCTTTCACGTCTATGGGAGACACCCGAAAAAAATTTTTTTTCTAAGGTTTTACTCTACAGTTCTGTCGGCGTGATTAATGTGTATAACCATGCCAAATTTCAGCTCTGTAGTACCAAGGGTTTCTTAGAAAACCCGCGGACAGACGGACAGACGGACAGACGGACATGGCGAAACTATAAGGGTTCGTAGATTACTACGGAACCCTAAAAATACAGACACAGACAGAGAATTCCATTGCTTAGTAGTGAGTTTATGAATTTGTAGAAGAATAATGAGAAGTTATAACAGTATTTCCTTGGTAATATCAATCTAAACCACAGAATAAATAATATGTCTAAACTATGCTATAAGCCAGTAAATGATTTTATTTTATAGACCAGTTATTATAGTAAATTCACCTCGGAATTCGAGATACCTAGCTGTAAGTCTGTAAATACTTGTATATTGACTCCCTAAAAGTTGTTTCAAAACCTACATATGGTAGGGTGTAAGCAACTATTAAATTTCAAGGTTAACCCATATATGCCCTGTGGGTCGTTTTCGTCCCGTAAAACAGGTTATAGGAAACGGGTGAGTTTGTAAATGAAAACGTTTATTTGCGGCGTTTAGCGTCATCTCTTAATCAGTAATAGTATTATCTACTAAAAACAATAGGTAACATTGTTTAAAGGTTGATTTTGCAATTACTGGTGTCTGTTCAAGTTATGATTTGTTTTGTGATGGCAAAAACGTGTAACATTGCTGAAAAAAATTTAAGTAGTATTTGTTTGTTTGTAAATGTACTTGTTATGTTGTTTTTATTATAAAATAAGATAGTTGACCTATCATAAAACTGTGGATGTGTTCGGAAATAAATGTTTTTTTTTATACAGAAATAGTTGTCAAACAGTTGTGGGTCGCTAACGACCCCTTGGGTAGAAGTGTACTTAATTGATATTATTTATTTTTACGGACAAAATCATAGAGTTCATGGAAAATTTTAACTTGGACGTTGAGATAGAAGGTGTTTATATTTTTATTGATCCTCTTTGGCGATGGTAGGGATCTGACGGGAATTACGGCGATGAAGAAGTCATATATCTTCACCATTTATCCCATCGACAGCTATTTGCACCTGGAAGTTTTACTTTGAGGCATCCATTTGCTGAGAAAACCACGACCAGCAAGGAAGAGGAACCCGGTGATACACCACCATCGCAACTGTACGACAGTCCGTGTGCTCTCCTGCGGAAGACCACGTGGAAGAGCACACTGAAACACACGTAGAAGAGCTCACAGAGTATCGGTTGACTATGATGAAGCGGTTGGAAGCCATGATGAGGAATCTGATGATACAATACAACACCATCGCCATTGGAACAAGATAGTCGCGGAAAGGCTCGTGGAGGGGTACGGGGAAGGGTACGAGAAAGAGGGCGTGGAAGGGCACGAGGAAGGGGCCGATAAAAAGCTACGCAACGCCAAGCGGGTGGGGACTGTACTTGGGTGATGTGGGATCTTCTCGGGAACAACCATGAATGGACCACACCGCTACCTAGTCCTGTTACAACTTTATCCAAAAATATTGACCCTGTCACAATCTTTGAACTGTTTTTCAATCGTTCAGTTACCATTCATTTAGTCAGACAAACGGTTGTAGGTATATGCTGCTCAATGCTCAAGCGGGAAATACGAATTTCTGCTTGTCTGACAAAGGAATGTACAGCATAATAATTGTCAACTTGCATGTAAAATGCTTCTTTCAGTTCCATTCTTGAATTTTGTTGTAAGTAACACATTTGACCCAGGGGTCGTTTTCAACCCATTAAAAAAAACACCCTTCCCCCACTGTCGTCTGAAATTTTCACTCCAAGTCTTTATAAGAACCCTTCAAGTACCCACATATCCAAAAATGAAAGATATCGGAGATAAAAATAGTTCTGGGCATATATGGGTTAAAAGTCACAAAAACCGTTTTTTTGCGCTTTTTTTGGAAATATCTCATTTCCTATGGGTTTTTGGCTATTTGTATTTATTATCAATATTGTAGAATACAAAATTCTCTACAAATTTTATTTAAAAAGTTTTTTATACGGTGAACCGTTTTCGAGATAGAGGGCGGAGAGCGCGCGGTCACAGCATCACTTGGTCAACCGGTGCCTCCGGTCGAAACGTTGATGAACTATCGATAAATCAATGATTATAAATATTTGTCAATTTTTATTAACTATTATATTATATTTTATCATTTTTTTCCTAACATATCCACTTTTTATTCAGTATTAATTTATTTAACAACACTTACCTGCCAATGTAATTGCAGAATTGTTAATGAAAATATAGGAATTATGTTTGAATTTTAACCTTATTAATATTAATAACTTCTTACATGATGAAAAAAAAAACAAATAAATTATGAATTAATCTTTTTATTAAAAAATATTATTGAATACGTTAATTTTTATTGAAAGTAAAAAAATTGAATAAAGGGTACAATAAAAATAGGTAAAAAAACTTTTTAAGTTAAACGGTTTTATGTTAAACATACATTGCAATGTTTAAGATAAATGTACTAAAAACTAAAAAATAATAAAATAGATACAGTCGTGGGAATTATAAACATATGCATAGACTAGACTACAAATTATCGACTTAATGTGCCCCACGGTTTTATTTTAGTCTAGTCTATGCATATGTTTATAATTCCCACGACTGTATCTATTTTATTATTTTTTGGTTTTTAGTACATTTATCTTAAACATTGCAATGTATGTTTAACATAAAACCGTTTAACTTAAAAAGTTTTTTTACCTATTTTTATTTTCTAGTTTTTAGTTTTTATTAAAAACATACATTTGGTAGCGGCGGCCATCTTGTATTTCAAATTTTTATAGTATATTGTATTCTGCTTGTTGAGCCCTTTCATTTGATACCCATATTGATGGGATTGATAAAACCTACGTTATCCGCCATTTTGTAGCGGCCGCCATCTTGGATTTCAATTTTTTATAGTATATTGTATTCTGCTTGTTGAGCCTTTTGATTTGATACCCATATTGATGGGATTAATAAAACATAAATTATCCGCCATTTTGTAGCGGCGGCCATCTTGAATTTATAATGATAATTAATAAACATAATTGTATTGTCACCAAAATCCAAAGTGTATACAAAATTTCAGATTAATCGGTTGACAGGAAGAGGGTGAAATTTGAATTACTAAATTTGACCCAAGAATAATAAATAAAACAAACGGGGTGAGCTAAATAAAACCGTTTAATAATAAAAACTACAATTTATAATTTTAATCATCTTCTTCCTCTTCATCGTCGTCTTCTGGCTGCTGGTAAATTTCAAACTGGTCTTCATTATAGTCTTCAACGACATTTGTCTCAAGTTCTTCCATGATTTCGGGGTCAAAGGTTCCATCTTCGTTAATGTCGCTCTGATATGGTAGAGCATTGAGACAAGCTTGCCCATTACATTGGCCACAAGCTAAAGAGCATTGCAAGCCCGCTTTCCTGCATCCGCATCGCGAACCACAACCACTCTTGCAGTTGCAGAAAATTGTATTTAGCAAATCTTTTGGAACAGGTGGTAAAATTGTCATGATAGGCTCCAGAAAATCGTTTCGCATTGCCCAACCCCATACCTGTGGTTCCAAATCATGTCCTAACCAAATTTGAACTTGATAATATACACGGTTGAAATGTTGATGAGCAGCTGCACTTGTTGGTGGAATATTTGAAAGCTGCACAGGTTTATTAAGTTTTGTAGACTTGACGTAATGCATATAACAAAGATGATCGAGACTTTTCACAGATTTCGGAGCATTATAGACTGCCAATAAGGTTTGAGTTCCACTCTCTAATAATCTCTGGGCCGAAAAATTTTCTTCCTAAAATGCTGCAGCTAGTTAATCCAAATTTGTCAGTTTCTCAAAAACTAAAAATGATTTTTTTCCCTTTTTAAAAAGCGCAGAAGTTGTGTCACAGCCACTTAATGCGTGCAGAAATAAAATATGTTTTTTGGAATCAGGATAATTATTATATTATGATTTAAGTTTTTCCATATTATAGTATGATTAAGTTTTTACGATTTTCTGGAGCCTATCATGACAATTTTACCACCTGTTCCAGAAGATTTGCTAAATATAATTTTCTGCAACTGCAAGAGTGGTTGTGGTTTGCGATGCGGATGCAGGAAAGCGGGATTGCAATGCTCTTTAGCTTGTGGCCAATGTAATGGGCAAGCTTGCCTCAATGCTCTACCATATCAGAATGACATTAACGAATATGGAACCTTTGACCCCGAAATCATGGAAGAACTTGAGACAAATGTCGTTGAAGACGATAATGAAGACCAGTTTGAAATTCACCAGCAGCCAGTAGACGACGATGAAGAGGAAGAAGATGATTAAAATTATAAATTGTAGTTTTTGTACCCTTTATTCAATTTTTTTACTTTCAATAAAAATAAAACAATGATATTTTTTAATAAAAAGATTAATTCATAATTTATTTGTTTTTTTTCATCATGTAAGAAGTTATTAATATTAATTAGGTTAAAATTCAAATATAGTTCCTATATTTTCATTAACAATTCTGCAATTACATGGGCAGGTAAGTGTTGTTAAATAAATTAATACTGAATAAAAAGTGGATAAGTCAGGAAAAAAATGATAAAATATAATATAATAGTTAATAAAAATTGACAAATATTTATAATCATTGATTTATCGATAGTTCATCAACTATATATGGCGCGTTTTCGACCGGAGGCACCGGTTGACCTGAAGTGATGCTGTGACCTCGCGCTCTCCGCCCTCTATCTCGAAAACAGTACACCATATAAAAAACTTTTTAAAAAAAAGTTTGTAGAGATTTTTGTATTTTACAATATTGATCATAAATACAAATAGTAAGAAACCCATAGGAAATGAGATATTTCCAAAAAAAACGCAAAAAACCGATTTTTAAGACCTTTGACCTTGAAAATTAATAGTTGCTTACACCCTACCATATGTAGGTTTTGAGACAACTTTTAGGGAGTCAATATACAAGTATTTACAGACTTACAGCTGGGTATCTCGAATTCCGAGATTCTTACCTAATTTAAGCTTAAATGACTGGGCTATTATTGGTATTTTTGGTATGAATCCATGATTTTTTATTATTTTACTCGTACTTAATATAATATTAGTTTTTCAATGTAATAATAAATTTACTTTGAAAACTATGAAATATTATTGTGTGTAAAGACGAGGGTGCAAGCCTATACGTAGTGATTTAAATTATCTTTTCTTATACGCAGAAAATCTTACTATCGCCTTCCACACCACAAACATAATTATCAAAACAGAAACCGCTTTTAACCGATTTAGTTTTTGGGAACCGATAAAAACCAGATACATTTGCGTACATAAGGCAAATTCAAATAGGTTAGGGCAGAGATTAAAAACAAATGTTATCTGGAAAATATTATGTTTAATACGGGTGTATAATGTATATTATAATTTATCGACACGAAGCTGATAAGTTTGACGTTGATCCAGATTGTTTTGTAAATAAAGGCATTTATTATTTTTGGATGCAGGAATATATTGTTTTTAAAACATTTGCAACGAATAGTTTACTTCGCATTTTCAGTTGTATAAATTCACAACAATATCAACACACTTTGTTATTTCCAAAATCAATAAAATATCCATCCATCCATACACTCACGCTTATATTCCTTGTCGGGGTAGGTAGAGCGTCTTGTGGCTCTAGAACCATTTGACGACATATTTAAATAAATAAATAATAAGTTTATTTGACACTACAAAGATAGCCAGCACATTAAAATATTTTACAAGGTTTGTCCACTGAGCTATATTATTAGGGACAGCAGCCACTTAAAATAGGTTTAATAAAAACCTGTGCTATAAGTGTCTGCTTTACAACTTGAGTCACAATTTCGACACAGTACAGACATTTCATGGCTTATTATTATTTGATATACATTTTTGAGGGTTATTTGATAAAACATGAATATTGTGATGATAGGTTGTCAGCCTTAGCCCACGATATACCAAAACCTACGCGCCCCACTTATTGACTTCCACAGTATAATATATACTATCTATACTAATATTATAAAGAGGAAAGTTAAGATTGTTTTTTTTGTATGTTTGTTTCTTTGTTTGTTTGCATTGAATAGGCTCTGAAACACTGGACCTCACCAGTAGAATCCTACATTATCCGTAATAAACATAGGGTACATGATTTTCCCGAATGATTTTCACGAAGTCCCGGCGGAAAGCTAGTGTATTTTATAAAATAATTTGTAGTGAGTTTGAATTATATATGCTTAAAAAATAAAGGGCGTAGGCAAAAGTTATTTGATTTTGTGTAGGTTTTAATGTGCATCGACGCCATAGATAAAGCACTTACAGGACACTAATCTATTCTAATTAGGTTGATGCCCTAATATTATTTAAGAAAGGTAGTTTTATTTAAATCTCAACTTGACGAAGCTTAATTTAAAAAAATATTTCACCCCTGATATTCTATTGCTTATAATTATAACTTTTAAACGGTTGATCCAATTTTGCTCAAATATTTCTAAGAACTATCAATAACTTTCAATCAGAAGAAACCGTATCGAATGTTCTTCTTCTTATCGTGTAGGTATAGTCAAGTGGGTGGCGAACTTGGCTAACCCTAGTGTCAGAGTTTTCAAACCGCACAATGGCCTCTGACTTGGCCATTTGAATTGTCTATTTGTTTAGGAGCTATGATGCCACAGACAGACACACAGATACACAGACATATAGACACATAGAGACATGCAGACCTCTTTTTTTATCGGGGATTAAACACGCTTCAAAAACATTCCTCGAGAGCGGCGTATATTTCTTGTTCAAGTGGGAATTTCACACTTTGGAGTGAATCACCCTAATGACACTCATGTGCAGAATATTAATGTGATCGTGATGCGACTGATAACAGTGATAAGCCTTTGACAGTCGTTTAAGGTAAAGTCACGATTCCAGGGTGTGAAGAAATTCATATGAAAGGAAATTTTAACATGTAAATTGGTTTCGCGATATTGAGGCGAGACGAAAATAGGCTGTAATCTTTTATGAATTTGCTACTTTGCATTGTATGTACATTTGATAATACACACATCAACGCGGTATAGGGATATTGCACGATTTTTCATACAAAAGAGGTCTGTTTGAGAAGCTATAAAAGCATAAACGAGATACATGGAGAGCTATAATTTTCAGACGAGCAAGTGCTAAACCTGAATTTTCAATTCTAGTCAATAAATTTTGTTTTACTTGAAATTTGTGAAAACGTGACGGAAACGAATACGAAAATGCACTTTTTGTTTGCTTTTTGTATGAAAATAGTCGAATTTACTCAATTTTTTTTATCATTGTCGTCACGTTTTCACAAATTTCAAGTAAAACAAAATTTATTGATTAGAATTCAAAATTCAGGTTAAGCACTTACTCGTCTGAAAATTATAGCGCTCCATGTATCTCGAGTATGCTTTTGTAGCTTCTCAAACAGACCTCTTTTGTATGAAAAATCGTGCAATATCCCTAGACCGCGTTGATGTGTATAGTATAAAACAAAAAAATAATCCTTCAACGATAGACTGGGAGTGAAAGTACAACTTACAATGTACCAGCTGCCAACTCTTCCAGGCATACTGTAAAAGTCAGAAAATAGCGATCAGTGCCTTAATAGGTATTTTCTGGGTTAACTCGCTCCATCGTCGACCTCATCTATGACCTTGAGGTCAAGAGTTAACCAATATTAACAAAAAATATATATATCTGAGGTGGCGTCCTATGGTCTCATGCGGTGTGGTAGGCTCTGTAAAGGGCCGTCTGGTTCGCGACCAAACAACTTGTTGTGTTCCGTCGATGCGTGGGAGTACCAGTGCCTTAATTGGCATTTTCTGGGTTAATTCACTCCATCAAAATCAAAATCAAAATAGTTTATTTGTAAATCAAATAGTTTATTCCATTCTTATCGTGTAGATATAGTCAAGTGTGTGGTGAATTTAACTAACCCTGGTGTCTGAGATTTCAAACCACCCAAAGGCCTGTGACTTGGTTTTAACGACTGTAGTCAATCGACTATAACCGGGACCGACGGCTTAACGTGCTCTCCAAAGCACGGAAACGCTCGTGATAAATTGTCACTTTGGTCAACCATCACGTTCCTGTCTCTTTGTACGTTGCTTAACCTCACTGATCGGTTGAGATCAGCGAGCGCCACTGGGCTACGAGCGCTTATACCATGAATTCATACCATATAAGTATTTGCTAAGTTATCCCTTGCATCCTGTATGTACTTGCACCTATGCATGATCAAAATTCCAAAACATTTCAACCAGCTGAGAATGTAAAACTATAAACTAATAGACATTGTTCCTAAATAGTTACTAATATGAAGAATTTCAATCTGAATACAACTTGGAACTATTGCAAATATCTGCCTAACAATTACCAGTGTATTTCTACAAGTTATTACCAGTATGTTTGGTATGCACAAGTAAAGCACATATGTATGTATTGGTTCCCTTTAGTTTGGTAAGCTATGTATTATTAAGTACTAGCTTTTCGCCCGGGACTTCGTTCCCCTGGGAATTTTCCCGTCAATTTTCCAATGTTTTTAATAGTTATTCTGCTATTCGGGACGGAGAGAAATACAACAAATCAAAAACCATGGAAATCGGTCCAACCGATCTTGAGTTATAAGTGGTGTAACTATAAACATGACTTTGTTTTATATATTTAGATTATTTTGTAAATTCCAGCGATAACGCAAATTTTCTTCCAAGTTCTTAAGAAAAATCCTATTCTAGTACTCAATGAGTTGGATGAATCAAAATTCGACGACCTCATCTTTGACCTTATGGTCAAGATTGAGGTCAAGAGTTAACCCATCTTATAATAAAAATAATAATAAACATTCAAACATCTTAGCAATAAAAGGCTGTATGGCATTTGCCATCTTAACTCCCTGAAGAATGAAGATTCTCGTGTACTGGTAGGAACGTAACTATGTCTTTTTAACCACTAGCTATATTTTTTTACGTTCCCAGTATCGTTGGTAGAACAATATGAAAGTAAACAATATTTTATTTATAAAATTTTGTTACCCATTTTTAACGGGGATTAATTTTTAGAATTTGAAAAATGCTGGTCTCGCATATTGTGCTGAAGAGTACTATAACCAAGTTTTAATTAACATATTTTTCATGCTTCGGATGATCCAGTTTGAAATTTTTGCGTAAAACGATAAAAACAAAAAACATACATGTTAAAGTTTTGACATATATGTATTTATATATGAATAAAAAAACATCCTGTTTAATGTAATTATAGAAAAGTAGTATCAGATGGGAAAAGTATTGAAAGTGGGTATTGCCATTGTAAAGTACACAGATATAGATAACTTTCTTCGAACATCAAAGCAAATCTTCACTGGCTCTTGGAGTTTGAAGTGCCTAGTGGAAATAATAGGACTTGAATTCTCGAGATGGTACTTTTATAAATCATAAAAAGAGTGAATAAGTACTTACTTTGTTACATGAAATAGTTATTGGTGTAGTTTATAAAGGAGGAAGTTTCATGAGTGAACGATAAATATTACCCCGACAAAAAATTCACAGATTTCATGCCATACATGATTTCAGAGTACATAGGAAATGAATTTCATATTTTAAATAAAACGAAACAAATTTTTTCATCTTTCATTTATTTTATTTTCCCCATTTTTATTAGACCCGCGCGAACTAAGAATTTACGCAAAGTCGACCACCTTTATGTAAGCGTTGTGGAAAAACTAGTTGACCGATTTTAATTTTTTTTTTGGGCTTAAAATGTTTGCAATCTATATCCCCAGGGGTTATTTTTTCTTAATTTCGATATCTCTTTTAGTTTGCGAGATATTGGACTCGAATGGAAAAAAAACAAAAAAAAACGGTTTTTTCGTCATAACTTTTTTGTTTTTTGAAATTTTTCAAAATTCTTTTTTTGCATAATGTAGTCCTTGCAAATACGCATCTTTTATACACTATCCCAGCTATATTATCAACGGAGCTATATGCAGATCATACTTTTCCGTGAAATGAGGCCCTATACCGACACCTCCCAAAAGACATTTCCAATGTCAAAAGAGTGGTGTTATCCCGTCGCGCGCTTGTTTACGCCGCGCCGCGTGCGATACAAATCCTGCACACACGGGTGTGCATAAATCGCGCAAGGGTTTATAGTTTGACATGTGTAAATGTGTATCTGTGTGTCTGTCTGTAGCGAATGTACCGGTTTTTATTTTATTTGAAAGCTGACGTGATTGAAACTGTCGTATGAAATAAATTAAATATATTTTACTATTATTCAATTTTATTCTATGTAGTTGGATCTCGTGTATTGTACAGTCAGCTTCAAATATATTTCGGCCTCCTCCCGGATAAGGATAAAGTAACCTATGAATAAACGGATATTTTTTAACTGTAATTAAGCATACAATTTATTTTGGAAAACTAAGCTATTATGAAAATAATTTTCCACGTTATAAAAACGTATGAGTCATCGACTTCAATCCCAAGAACAGTTCGAAATGTCACTCATTTATTTAGATGATGTGCTGGTTTGTATTATTTTTTTGTTTTTGTTGATTTTTTGAAAAGCGCTAATTCATTTTCGATAAAATGTATATGAGACCACCTCTGGAGTATACTCTTTCGAACAAAAAAAGAATTTTGAAAATCAGTCGTTAACTGGCGGAGAAATCGGTGAACATATATATTTTAAAAAAATACATAGAGTCGAACATAGAACCTCCTCCTTTTTTGAAGTCGGTAAAAAATATTAGAATAGGTACCTGAAATATTTAATTTTCTTGAAATTTCTTTATCCTGATTTCATAGGAAAAGCCGACATAAAATAATGTCAGTTATATGGGAGAATTTCTATATAATAACAATGAATAGAATAGAATAGAATTTTATTTTATTTTATAGGACATTCAGGATGCCACTTAAAACAAGTCAAGATTACATGAAATACATACAAACATACATTAAAGGATTTAAATACATAAAATACGCATTCGTTCTATTGATTCTACTGATCTACGCCAATTCGCAAAGGCGCAGTCTTCCCCAGAGAAGAACAGGCAAGAAACTCTGAGGGTGCTCTTTTTAATCGCATAACAAATTTTCTTATTTTTTAATTTTAACTAATTCTGAAATAACTCTAGAGCTGAGCAGTTCATTCCCATGGGTGCTTGTCTGATAGATAATCATAAATTTTGTGATAGCCCTTTTTGCAAAGTTTTTGTTTAATTACTGTCTGTTTTGTTTAAGTTTAATTTGCTATTTGTTGGTTTCAAAGGATTCAATTAAGTTACAAAAGAAACCTTAATTTCAGTGTTTCGCATAGCACGTGTTGTAAATTTACGTACATTCTATTTATTTATCATTAAATAAAATTTACTTAGTCCCACATTAATTTCTGTTGTTAATAAAGTAAAATAAATATTTACACAATGAACGTCGGCGAAATACGTCATGAACAAACATGGTCATGAAAACATTCTGTGTTATTACTCGTATGTGAAGTGTTAATTGTTTTACTATTGTCACGGAAAAATCTCGAAATAATTATTTACAAAATAATACGATTGTACTTACGTTATGTAACACTCATGAATTGTTTAATAGTAAAGACAGTTGAGACTTTTACCAAATGTTTTTCGATTTTCTTAATCAAAATCAAGTGGTTAGACCCAGAGGAGTTAATGATCAAACAAATAGACTCCATGCCAACCAATTAAAGATATCACTTGATAATAGGCGAGTGATTTAAAACTTGTGCCTGGATATCAATCGCTCATGATAACTTGGTCAATTTAATGTAGGATATGAATCAGGTAATTAACCGACTTCAAAAAAGGAGGAGCTTTCTCAATTCGACCATATATATATATTTTTTATGTATGTCCGCGGATAACTTCGTCATTTATGAACCGATTTTTATTATTCTTTTTTTGTTGGAAAGGGAGTATCCCAAGGGTAGTCCCATGGTAAGGAAACCAGGATCTGATGGTGGAATCCTGAAGAAATTGAGGGAAACTCTCGAAAAAATTGTCATGGAGTTTTGGGATTGAAGTCGGTGACTCTTACGTTTTTTTTTGTTTATTAAACTGAACAACTTTCCCCAAGGAACCTATTGCGAAATTTATGAAAAAAAACTTCGCCCCTCTTTTTAAGTGGGGGTTAAAACCAATTTTGCTTTTGACAAAATGCGGTGGTCCACTCGCCGATTTGAGAAAATAATTCTGGACGTAAAAGATACCTATACGTTCAAACTGGCCATAAATAAACCGAACAAACTGTAAACGAATGTAAACAAGTCGGAAATGTTGGCAGACTAAACACAATTTCACTTCACAGCATTCCACGGGAAAATGTTTTTCCGAAGTTTTTCGCCAAATTCGATTACGGCAATTGAGACGCTTTTTAAACCAATTAATGAGAGATAGTATTTTTTTTTGCGGTAAGTTTAAACGTGTTTACCAAAGCTAAACCGCTCATGTTTCCTTTGTAAGCAGCCCAAAATACAATGGAAACTTGAACGGTTTAGCTTTGCTAAACACTTTCAAACTTACTGCAATTGGAATGCAAAAGCCAAACGGTTGTTGATTATCTAGCGCTGGTGTCAGAATTTTCATAAAATGTCTAACACTATCTAGCTGCTCCAGTATTCGCTATGAGGCTTTATTCTGATGAGAGTTGATAGCCAGGGAAAACACAACCTTAAATAAAAAAGTAGAAGTTTGTATTTATTTGCATTCGACTGAAATTGATAAATGATCTTGAATTGCTAAACGGACGCATGTCAAATTCAAACTCAAGAGAAATGAAATCTCAAAATACAATTAACCGTCCATTTTCCTTCTGTTGATGCGGAAGTCTATATTCTCATGAGGGAGAAGTATCATTGCATATGCTAGGGTTGTGGTCTCGCTCAAGTTTGCCATACACTTGACCATACCTACACGTTAAGGAAGGAATGAGGGTTATATAGCTGTTAATTACGAGAAAGAGACTACAATCTTACCTCCGTGTCTTATAGTGGACCATGGTGACGCATTCATTTGACCAGATATGAAGATTTCATCACGACGTATGAGCACCGGTTAGCGTACCTACAAATAAAATATCGAAGCGCTTGTAGCCCAGGGCTCTCGCTGATCTCAACCGATCAGTGAGATTAAGCAACGTATACAGAGGCAGGGAACTGGGTGGGCAGGGAATTTATTACGAGCGTTTCCGTGCTTCGGAGGGCACGTTAAGCTGTCGGTCCCGGCTGTTGTCGATTGACTACAGTCGTTAAAACCAAGTCAGAGGCCATTGTGCGGCTTGAAAACTCTGACAACAGGGTTAGCCAAGTTCTTTTTTTTTATTATAAGATGGGTTAACTCTTGACCTCAATCTTGACCATAAGGTCAAAGATGAGGTCGACGATGGAGCGAGTTAACCCAGAAAATGCCTATAAAGGCACTGGTACTCCCACGCACCGACGGAACACAGCAAGCTGTTTGGCGTCGGACTTCGGTAGGAGGGTGGTCGCGAACCAGACGGCCCTTTACAGAGCCTACCACACCGCATGAGACCATAGGACGACACCTCAGATTCAGAAAAAAATAAAGTGTCGTTGCCTGGGATGGATTACTAGGAGGCAGGTCTCACTTGTGTTTCCTTAGTAGCCTCTTACGACACCCACGGAAAGAGATGGGGTGGTGTTATTCTCAACCAATCACCACACGGTTAAGGTTCGCCACACACTTGACTGTACCTACACGATAAGAAGAAGAAGAATAAAATTTGAAAAAGTTCCAACTCAGGCCGCAACCCACGATACCACACGCGTGCACTCTGTGCTGTTGTGATGAGAGCGGCCTCTGTACAGAGGCAAGCGCATCAGGTTACACCATTTTCATTGCAAAACCGCTCTTATCACAATAGCACAGAGTGCACGCGGGTGGTAACCTGAGTTGCAGCCGTCCGTACATTGTGGTACTAGAGATCCTCTATAAAAATAATTACTGTTACATTTACACTAATAAATATAACTATTTGTGTGTGATAATAACATAACCAGTAGAGCACATCTGTTTATTCATAACTTTAAGGCCTCTTACTATCCCAGGTTTGCTGGAAGAAATTTCTTTATAGAAATAAGATGTGTCTTTTCTGATGTTTTAATTTGTATCTATAATCAACCTCTTTACCATGATAATAAAGCAGGATGTAGAAACTAATCGAAACATAAAGTAGGTTACAATCAGCTTATCAGCACAGTTATCATATATGACTCTAGACACAATGTCTACAGTATACCTATTTAAATATTTTAGTTTATTACTTTTTTAGGTCTCTAATTTGCTAAATTTAATAAACAACTGCAAATTTAAATAAACAACCATCCAACTTTTCTTTTTAGTATCATTGTTTAGTAGCATTGTTTAGTATTTTTCCGTTAAAAAATTGAAATGAAATGAATACGACTCTAGACACAATGTCTACTTTATTTTGTACCTATTTAATAATAACAACTCATTTATTTCAGATTGTATCATCCATAAGTTTTAAAAATAACATTGAATTAAATTAAATCCAAATTAAATATTTAGTTTATTACTTTTCTAGGTCCCTTATTTCAATGCTAGCCCATGCAAATTTAAATAAACTACCATCCAACTTTTCTTTTTTATTATCATTGTTAGTATTTTTCCTGAATATTTTTCCGTTAAAAAACACAAGTTATTTTTTCATTTGATCGCCATACCATACAAAATTGAAGTAAGTTGGGTACTCAGTTTATTCTGTACTTCTAGAAACTTTCAGTTTTTTTCCATACACCTTTTCTAGATAAATCTCATAATTGTTGTTTTGTTTTTAAAAATTTATTCTAGTAATTTCTTATCATTGCATTAATCAATTCTAAGAAAATACTAAATAAGTATGTTATGTCACGTTTCTCGGGTTTCTTCTTCTTATCGTGTAGGTATAGGTAAGTGTGTTGTGAATTTAGCAAACCATGGTGACAGAGTTTTCAAACCGCACAATGGCCTCTGACTTGGTTTTAACGACTGTAGCCAATTGACAACCGCCGCCGGGACCGACAGCTTAACGTGCCCTCCGAAACGAGTAAACGCTCGTAATAGATTGCAACTTTGGTCACCCATCAGGTTGCCTGCCCCTGCGTACTTTGATTAACCTCACTAATCGATTGAGATCAGCGAGCGCCACTGCGTTTATCGGGCGTTTTCTACACTTAGTCTCTGGATTTGGCCATTGTGAATGGTATTTTTTGGGCTAGCTATTCCAGCCAGTCTATATCCTCCCAGAAGCACGCAAGACTTTTTACGTTCCTGCATGCCTCTGGTATCTCGGGTGATGCAAGATTTGTGCCCGTTGTGCTTCCACGCTGTGGCAGTCTATCGTAACATGCGCTGGAGTTTTTTCTATATCCATGAAACCGCGGCAAAGGGGACCCATATTAAACGTGTACTTGTTTAGCGGACAGTGGCCTGTGATTATTCCTGCCACTCTTTGAATGCATATTCTGGGTAGGTGCAACTAACTTCTTGTTAGGCGTTTGTTCAGCATCGGCACAGCTTTTCTGGATTACCTTCCTCAATATGTTGTCTCATGGCTTTGATGAATAAATACAATTTGTTTTTTATTTGTTTACTATTTGCATTAAAATTCAATAACCGATGACTTTACGTCATATCTGCTATGGTCCAACATACATATAACATAATATCGTATCTATGGTCAAGTTCTTCATCCTGGTTCATTCTAACAGAACAACTATACTACAACAGATGTTTTTATTAACAAAGCAAATGCTATACATAGTTTATTACATTTCTTGCCAAGTCCAAAGAGAAATACGTATTGCAAAACTATTTAGACGGAGACATAAATGCAGTAATAAATGGAATACTAGTCACAAGAGCTTGTCAAGATTGTATTACGTATGCAGGTGGTAGATTTCCGTAACTCGGAGTATGGTAATTGAGATGTTAATTATTCACTTACAAAATTATAAACTGTTATTTGTTCGCGTAAAAAAGTAGGTTATGTCACTCCTAGCTGCCCTACAACTATCTTAAAGTAAAAAATTGAATTAAGAGTTGATGACTAATTATGGAATTATTAAAATATAGCTTTCCGCCCGCGGCTCCGCCTGCGAGGACTACATGTTTATTAAGCAAGTAATAAATATTTTTTGCATATACACTACTCAACAAAGTCTAGGGAACACGCACGGTTTTTTATACAACAGAGGCCTCTTTGAGAAGCTGTGAAAAGTATTTAAGACACGTATTTTTAATAAAATCTTTAGTGTGAGCAAGTTCTATACCCGAATTTAAAATTCCTATAAATGAACTTTATCTAGCTTGAAGTTTGTGAAAAAGAGACGAAAATGAAAATTTAATTTCACCATTTCCATACTAAAAGCAAAGAAAAACTGCGTTTTCATTTTCATTTTTCCCTCTTTTCCACAAATTTCAAGCTAAATAAAGTTCATTTATAGGGATTGAAAATTCAGGTATAGAACTTGGTCACACTAAAGATTTTATTAAAAATACGTGTCTTAAATACTTTTCACAGCTTCTCAAAGAGGCCTCTGTTGTATGAAAAATCGTGCGTGTTCCCTAGACTTTGTTGATGTGTGTAGAACTAGACAGTCGCAACTTTACATAGTTGCTGACCCCTGGGTTATCTGTATTGTAATTAATGGTTTCTCTAAAAGATAAACTCACGTTTGCCACTTAATATGTACTTTTATTCCGACTGTACGAGATTTGAAGCAATTATACGCAAAGTAAACGCGTCGCATCGAGACTTAATGTGCAACCCCTCGTCTTCGCCTGACTCGATTAGAGACAATTCATCATATTCAGTGTATGCAACTATCAGTAATGTCAGCACTAGGCCGTGTGGTGATCGGTTGGGAATAAAACCACCCCATCTCTTTCCGTGGGTGTCGAAAGAGGCGACTAAGGAACCACAAATGAGACCTGCCTCCTAGTAATCCATCTTAGACAACGACACCTCAGTTTATTTTAATCTGAGGTGGCGTCCTATGGTCTCATGAGGTGTGGTAGGCTCTGTAAAGGGCCGTCTGGTTCGCGACCACCTTCCTACCGAAGTCCGACGCCAAACAGCTTGCTGTGTTCCGTCGGTGCGTGGGAGTACCAGTGCCTTAATTGGCATTTTCTGAGTTAACTCGCTCCATCGTCGACCTCATCTATGACCTTGGTCAAGATTGGGGTCAAGAGTTAACCCTTCTCATGATAAAAAATAATAAATAAAAACTTTTTTGCTGTAATGTCAAAAAATCAGCAAATATGAATTTACAAAAAAATCGTAAGAAGAAATAGTTGTGCAAATAAAAACATACAAGTCAACAAACAAACATTGCCTGTAAATAATTACGCACTTAGTTATGAAGTTTGCATGTTTTAACCCCCGACAAGCAAACAGGGGTGTTTGACGTATGTATCTGTGTGTCTATCTATGGAATCGTAGCTATTAAGCGAATGGATAGATTTTGATGCGCTTTTTCTGTAAGAAACCTGACGTTATCGAGCTAGTTCTTAGCTACATTTTATTGAAATCGATTCAACCGTTTTAAAATTATGAAGATTTATGTCAGGGGTGACACATTTTATTTTAGAGCTATTTTATTTTTAAGTTCTAGTGGCCAAATAAAAAATGCAAAATAAGCTACATTACAGGCAGCTCATAGTCATATTTTACGTAACGTTTAAAAAAAGAACGCATAGCAATAAGAAAACAATTTTCCAATTCATTGATGTTTGTTTTCTTCTGTTTCGCACGAGCAGTTTTTTTTTCTTTACATTCTTCCCGTAAACTACAAACACAATATTTGTTTTTGAATACATTGTATTTGTATCCCAAAGTTTTGAAATAATTCCCAACTTTGAACGTAAGTATTCTGAGTTTTGACTAAAATTTTGAGTATGCGGTGACTTACAGAAACAGATACTAAGTACATTTTTTAGGTTCCTTATCAATATTTTTAAGGTTTCTTAGGTCTGCTGGAATTTTCTTACAGAAATAAGCTGTGACTTTTGCGTTCGATTTTCTATTTGACTGTTTAGATCAATATTGGATTGTCATTTGTCCTGTGTACAATAACCTGTTAAATAAAAATAATAGTACACAGGAAGTCCTCTATGATCACTTCGATGTTTTCCACCGTAAGTTTTAAATATTTTCGCAAGCAAACTGTTCAATATTAAAGGCAAAATATGTTTACGAGTAGTAAGCACGATCGAATTAGTTTAATTTAAAACAAGTCCATTAAATGAAAGATTGACCTATAAATTATTAATTTTATTAAAACAAGATTAAAATACAGAAAGTTCAATAAGTTATCCATATGATGCATTTACTTTTGCGTCAGTAATTAATTGCTTTGTAATTACGTCAAAACTGATAAATGAGGTCAGTATAATATAAAAAAAAATAACAATGAAAGTTTTTAAACTAACTAGGTCTCATTTTTTAAACTCTAAAAAACAAGATGGGTGTTACAAATTTGACGTGTGTTTCTTTGTATGCAGCATCGTAGCTCCTAAATGAATGGACCAACTCGATAACTGTAATGGGTTTTTTGTTTGAAAGATTACGTGAATTGTTCAGCTGCCTATAAGTTACTTATAACTTATATATGTTTGGGAGTGCTACAAATTTTTAATTTTAGAGTTATCTGAAATAATTTGAAGAATGTTAGACTTCAGTGTAAAGAGGATATTCATTTCGCAGAGAAATTATAAAGAGAATTAAAATTAGAATAGAATTTTATGAAGTAAGAAGGAAAACATTGGTAAACATTAAGTAAACTTTGTGCAATTCATATCGGCGTGTTAATTTGTAACTAGACAATCTAACATCACAATCGTAATTATTTAACAAATAAGGAGTAATTAACTGTTATGAAAACCGCTTGTTCATTTACAACAGAATGATAATACCATGGAAAATAACATCCTGCGGTAATAATACTAATCTGCAAATAAACAATAATATGGCACGAGCGCGCAAAGTGCAAAGTTTACACACACACGCAAACTATACCGCAATGTACACAGATACGCGTCACCTAACGTGATCTCACTATGTTTATCAGTCAGACAATGAACACGTGCTCTAAGGTATATAAACTCGGCAGTTCCACTCGATTATTCACAACCCATCTGACCACCGAACGAGACAGTTCTATAAATATTCGTCTTTTGTTATTATATTCGCGACTCGCGAAAAAACCTCTTACGAAATGGACCGTCAACTGATCGGAAGCGCTACCCGTTACATTTCTGGAAGACACGCTGTGCAAACAGTGTATTGGAGAAACGCTGGTGAAGGAAAAGGGCTGGTGAAGACCACCAGAATGACCTTCTTCGGCAGAAAGGACCCCAACAGAGCAGAAAGCGCAGAGATGTTCGCCAAAGTCCGCGACCGTTACACGTAAAGTGTTCCCAACTCGTATTATATCCGACTGTGATAGTGAATTAGCTGTAAGAGTAGTCTTAAGTAGGATAAGTATGAAGTAATTCACCCGGTGATATTTATTATGACAGTGTTATTATAACAGTGTTCATAGAAGTTGGACACTCTAATGTAGAAAACCAAACAAATTAAAGTTATGTTTTAATTTATTTCCAGTTTTTATATTTCAAACTATCCCATTCCTCTTATTATTTAGATTCAATTGAATGTATTTAGGCCAGTGTTCACCAGAAATTTAACCAACGATTAGCAGCTAACCAGAGATTTGACACTGTCATTTTCATACATTTTTTTTTGACATTTTGTCTGATTAGCTTCTAACCGCGGTTTAACCGTTGGTTTTATTTTCGGTGAACACCTTAGACAAATTGTATTATTTACTAAACAGTGCTTTTATTTTCTTAGTGTGGTTCGGCAAATTTTGTATTTCGAATGGGCCTTTTTATAATTATTCAAAAACGGCACGGCAAAATTGTATTACCATTACCTTCTACATACTAGGGATTTTTGTATTTAAGAACATAAGGGGCAATGATAATTTAAATTTTGACGTGCCGTGCCGTTCGAATTATAAAAAGGCCCAATAAGTAAACTAAATTTTCAACAGACACGAACGGGACAGACACTGTTAGCCAAGATACGAGTACATTAAGAAAATAGTATACGTAAATTAGCATTTTTTTAGGAATTTTTATTTCGTGACATTGTTGCGTCGTATGTCGCACAAATAATAACCGTTTAGCCAATACTTAAATAAAACACACATGGCTAAAAAATGATTCGGATGTCCTTACTTTGCGTTAACATGGTAAGCCTATTTAACAGCCCCGTATTATTCTATACAAGGAGATTTAGTCGTCGCATCGCTAAATCTGAAAAATTAACTTGTGCAAGTCTTATTTTTTTGAAAATATCACTTAAACGATGTCTCCGATGACCTTATAGCATTTAAAAAAATATTTTATGAGAGAAAAATAATATTAAGAATTTAAATTAAACTAGCTTCGACCTTCTTGTACCTCTAAAACCAATTAGGGACGCTTCGCAGGTTCAAATTGCGATATATTAAATTACGTTTACCAGAACAGACTTATTGATCAATCAAATCAAAGTTATCCAATAAAATGATAAATTGATTACGACCCGACTGACTCCTAAGGCTTAAAAACTTGTTATAGCATTTAATGTTCAGTTTTGAAAGTGAAAAATATTTTTTATTTAACACTTGTGGATGCCAGGGACTTTATTCCCGTGGGAATTTCGTAAAATACTACCTTATTTCTTGAAAAAGATTCTATTCCCAAGGGTTTTTGCTGGGCGTTAATGAGTCAGTGAGTCAGGATCTTCAATCTATACTAATCTATATTTATATCTATCTATATCTATACATATTATAAAGAGGAAAGATTTGATTGTTTGTTTGTTTGCATCGAATAGGCTCCGAAACTACTGGACCGATTTGAAAAATTCTTTCACCATTAGAATCCTACATTATCCGGAACGGACATAGGGTACATGATTTTCCCGAATTCCCACGGGAACGAAGTCCCGCGCGGGAAGCTATTTATTGTGGAGTAGCTTTCGTCCCGTGACTTCGTTCCCGTGGGAATTTGGGAAAATTATGTAGCCTATGTGTTAACTCAGGGTGTCAGCTACCTCCATAACAAATTTTACCAAAATTGGTCCAGCCGTTTGAGCGTAAAAGAGTAACAAACATCCATACCTCTTCACAAACACCTCTATTGTATTAGGATATAGCAGATAAATACATGAGTGCATCGTTTGTATCACTTTACATGCCCGAAGTAGATAGTAGTACGATAGTTCCATCTTACTTGAATGTTACTGCAGCATGCATCTCTTTGAGTCGCTTCCCTTGAGCCAGCTTTGTGCAGCCACTGAATTAAACGCTCTACTCATAAGACGTTGCAAAGATTATAATATTATAGAGTTAAAATAGTAGAGTCTAGGTATTCCTCGTAATGTGTATAATGCGCCAGACGTTAGGACCAACGGATTGTACCATGTATTTGATAATGTATGTATTTATGTATTTGATACTACCCTTTCACACCATGTAGTTGATACCACCCGTGCAATGCAATAGACGCTACACACTCAAAGGCCTACAGTAAGGATTTCTAAGACCCCATGGCCTAAGAATAAACATCTGCTTTTTACATAAATATTTTTCCCGACTGGGAATCGAACCCAGGACCCTTCGAGGCAGCGCCACCACCTCTCGACCAAACAGGCGATGCCTATTAATATTCTGGCAAATGTAGTCTGATTTGACTTAGATTAGGTGAAGTAATAACCTACGCAAGGACTGGCTTAGATTGAATACTGAATAGGTACTCGAAAATTCAAGGTATATTTAAGGCATCGGAGCAGGTGCTACTCTGGACAGTTGAAAGACAATTTTCCCTCTTAAGGAATAAGCCGTATATAAAGCCAAAGTGTCAAGATGTGAAGCTTGACAATTTAATTTTGAGTATTCGTGCATTTCGCTAATGCCTGTACAAGTAACTTTGGGAACGTCCGTTAGCATCATAATACTCACCTTTTCAATTATTGTCGATAACAAATGGTCATATTTGACCTTTGTGGTCAAGATCGAGGTCAAGAATTAACCCATCTTATAATAAAAAAAATTGAAAGTTTAAAAAAAGGGTTCTCCTTTACAATCTCTTCGTAACTAACTACAAAACAAACTCACATTACATTACTAAACAAAACACATTACACATTAAAAACCAAAACACATTACATTACTTGTCCCAAGATTCCCAAGACACCTAATATCCATATATTTTGGGCTCGTTAGTTCACAGAAGTTTGACAAAATTCCTGACGTGAGTTCCCGTGAGACCGAGTATGCAGATTTACAAGACCATATCCATTTTCGTCAGCCTGACACATCCACTCTCTTGGGCATAACATCGAGAAATTTTTCACTTTGACATTTTTTACTTTTTTCGTACGATTTTTCGTTTTTCACCTCGATAGGTTATGCTTATTTTTTAACCCCCGACGCAAAAAGAGGGGTGTTATAAGTTTGACCGCTATGTGTGTGTGTGTGTGTGTCTGTGTGTCTGTCTGTGGCACCGTAGCTCTCAAACGGGTGAACCGATTTGGATGCGGTTTTTTTATTTACAAGCAGGTTTTTTGGCGATGGTTCTTAGATACGTTTTATCAAAATCGGTTCAGCCGTTTCAAGGTCATCAGCTCTTTTGTTAGCTGCGGTAGGGTTCTTAGACTCTTAATGTGTATTTACTTTACTTTCAAACATACATGTGACCTAAAACTTGAATCACTCATGTATGCTTAATAACTATGCAGGATTATGGAACTCTTGGTCTGATGCTGCAGCCAGGATATCCAGAACACTAGCACACTCTTAAAAAAATAATAGCAGATATGTCGTGTTTGGACTCGTTTTGTTCAGTATTTGATTCTGCATACAATGCAATGGTGGCAACACCGTGAGCTGATGCTGCGGCCAGGATATCCAGCACACTAGTACACTCTTAATTATTTTGAAAATAAGTTAAAAATTTTAAAATAAAAATTAAATTAAAAATTTCCTTCATTTGATTGACCCTTCATTTGATTGGGTCTGATTCACTAAAGCGGTACCCCGACGCGACATTATAGCGCCATTTTAATGAGCAAACCCTATCGTGCCATCCATCGATTTCGATAATTAAAATATATATAGGTATTTCTGAAATGAATTTGATGGCTCAACGAAAGGTATTATTTTTTACTTTTTAAATGTCCGCTTTACTTTTTTGCGGGGGGGGTTTTTTAAATTTTTAATTTAATTTTTATTTAAATTTTTTTAACTTATTTTCAGAATAATTAAGAGTGTACTAGTGTGCTGGATATCCTGGCCGCAGCATCAGCTCACGGTGTTGCCACCATTGCATTGTATGCAGAATCAAATACTGATCAAAATGAGTCCAAACACGACATATCTGCTATTATTTTTTCAAGGATGTGCTAGTGTTCTGGATATCCTGGCCGCAGCATCAGCTCACCGTGTTGCCACCATTGCATTGTATGCAGAATCAAATACTGAACAAAACGAGTCCAAACACGACATATCTGCTATTATTTTTTTAAGAGTGTGCTAGTGTTCTGGATATCCTGGCTGCAGCATCAGACCAAGAGTTCCATAACCCTGCATAGTTATTAAGCATACATGAGTATTTCAAGTTTTAGGTCACATGTATGTTTGAAAGTAAAGTAAATACACATTAAGAGTCTAAGAACCCTACCGCAGCTAACAAAAGAGCTGATGACCTTGAAACGGCTGAACCGATTTTGATAAAACGTATCTAAGAACCATCGCCAAAAACCCTGCTTGTAAATAAAAAAAACCGCATCCAAATCGGTTCACCCGTTTGAGAGCTACGGTGCCACAGACAGACACACACACACACACACATAGCGGTCAAACTTATAACACCCCTCTTTTTGCGTCGGGGGTTAAAAAAAAAGTAATTGTCACGGGATTTTAACATTAACAACTTTAGCATAAATGGAAAAAAAGCCTAGCATAAAAATGTGTATGGGGGCTGCAAATAAATGATAAGCACAGCTAGCAGGAAGGCTACTCCACTAATATATGGTGTCTCAATGGTGGTGCGATGATAATGGTCGCCATGTTATCCGTTTAGCGAAATTGAGAACTATCCAAATTTCAATACATTTTATAACGGCCGCTTTGACTGGCGGAGCTACCACCAACTGAATTTTAGTTGCTTAGTAGTTTTCAATATAACCTTCAAATGGCGCTGCTGGTCGAGGAGGCTGTCATCAAATGTATGAGGTTTCGATAGTTCTTAATTTCACCACCGGCACAGGTAAAATGGTCACCATTGACATCAATCGCCACTGAGATGCCGTTGATTAGTGGAATAGACAAAAAAACTACCACCGTAATTCGGAAGACTTCACAAAAAACTTATCCATCATGTATAGCAAGGGAGATAAGTTAAAAGCTAGTTTTCATTATAGGTGACTGGCATGCGAATTTTTGCATAGGCATCCGACCGCTGCCTTCCATAGCTACCGGTAAAACAGTCACCACACTTTTAAGATTTCTAAGACACAGCCGCCGTAAAAATTAAAGTTCGCAATTTATATGTGGTTCATAATTCTTAGGCATACCACAGAAACTTTTGCACTCCATATAATTATAGACTAAAAAAATTACATTTAAAACTTTTAATGTTATTAGGTTAGGTTTCCAAACCCCTAGGTGTAGACACAGTGTTATACAAATTGTAAAATAAACTGCAAATGTTTCTATTTAAAACAAAGCGATGTCTTTTGCAAAATGGAGGTTTGTTGCGAACCTGCAGATTATAAATTATTCAACAGCTAAAGTACAACGTGAAAACAACGCGGTCATCAAAAAAGTATTGAAAAGCGCAATCATTGAAGTGGCATGACGCGCGAGTTTGTCGCGGGCCGTACTGTCTATAAAAGTAACGCACCGTGAAATGAATATCAGATAGGTAATTTTTGCAGGTGACAGTTTGTTGTATTAGTTATTTGAGATCTATAATGCCTGTGGTACAGATAACATTAATTTACTTAATTAAGACACATTATCGTTAAGTTTTTATTTTTATTTTGTAAAGACAACAGCAAGTCAGGTTACCCATTTGTACTACGAAAGCCGACGCTATTTAGAGCGAGATAAGGGCTACGTCAAGTTCAACTTGTAGGTATAGCCTTATGTGCTGCCGTGTGTACATCTGGTCCTTAGTTTTTAACTATGAAATAATTTGTTTGATGAATATTGTTTTTATTTGAGAGTATCCTGCAAACACATACATTGTGGTACCCCTACTCGACCCGCAAGAACGCGATTATCGAAATTCTTCCACGCGCATTAGCAATACCGCGGAGATATTTTATTTTTCCTTCCTCGTAAAATAGGTCACGAGTCACGACACTATATCGACTCACTAAATCGATGACTCTCTTTATGATATAATAGAAAGTTCTTTTTCATTACTCATTCTCAGAAAGTAGGTCTGAAGTTGCCTACGGAGCGGCTTGAAAGTAATACTTTTCAAGCCTAGGGAGACTCGCTTTCAACTGACAGCTGTCAAATTAAGTATTAAAAAATGTGTTCCAACTTCCTATACAGCCACTCTATTACAGCGTGATGTAAAATTTAAATAACAAAAGTTAAGTATTCATTAAGAATACTTTTTTTTAATAACTTTATAATAATTTACTTTGAGCTATTTCTTTAAAATAACAAAGATTTTGGCAAAATATTTACCATTTTTTTCAATGATGAAAATGAAAAATAATGGCTGAATATCTGGCCAGCCACAGAAAAAAAACAACGGGTTTGCACTCCGAGAGTGCCGGCAGAAGTGAAAACTTGAACATTAACTTTGTGTATTAATATGGAAATAAAACAAAATACACAAAAAGAGTCCGTTATTCTCTCAGGATTCGATCCTTCGACGCCTCGCCTACAATCTGATAACTTCACCACTCGGCCAAAAATACAAAAAGATTTTCTTGTGGTTTAGAACCCTCGACCTGTTGCTTACAATCTGGCAACTTTTCTACTCGACCAAACTGACTACTTTCAATTCAGTAAAATAGTCTATTGATATTTGCGCGTTATGTGCGAATAATCGTTGACATCTGTCACAGAGATAATTTTACCATAGAGCTGCCATCCGTCCGGGTTTCCACCCATACTTCAAAGTGCACAACGCGATGCTCTCGCTGCTAAAGAATTTGTCACTTCAAAAAAGGTGGCAACCCTATCCTACGCATTTTCGATCACATCTGACGATCACGGTCACGTGACATTTGACGCGAGTTTAACCTTTTTTCCCCGTACTAAAAGTGCCCAATGCCGCTAAAGAAGTTTTCACTTCAAAAACATTATGGGCGGGATTCCGACCTTTATTTGTTTTTTTTGAGTTGTAGCTTAGATGCAATGAGTTCAGCTTATTCATGTTTTTATTTTTACTTTCTTTGTATTCGTAATGAAAAGCACAGTGTTTACCTCGGGTGAAAGACTTATTTAGTCCCTCACGCTCGCTCGTCGCTACGCTCGGTCGCCAAACCCCGTTTCGGGACGTAGATAAGTTGATTTCACCCTTAAAGTAACAATGATTATTAATATCGTAGTAACCGGCTTCAAAAAAAGAAGGAGACTCTCTATTCTATTTTGAAGAACATACTTTTAATGTCACTACCCATCAGTATAGGTAGGTAGTAGTATAGGTATTTCATTAAAATTGGTTCATCGATTTAAAAGTTATAAACTATTAATTTCAAGGCTTATATATATATACAAATTGGCCGGGAAGATGACATTTAAAAAAAAATTAGATCCCTCGTGTCGTGGGGTATCCGAAACACCCCTATGTATGTTCCGCGATTTTTTGTAGTTTTCGAGTTACGATTTTTTTCTGAATTTTCGAGAAATGTCGACCTGACCCGTTTAAATTTTTTTTATTTTAAAAAGTTGATGACTTTTTCGTAATTTTTTTTTTGCAACTGAATCTTTATGAGTTGTTCTTTTATGAATAAAATAATCAGCTTCGTAACTTTGATAAAAGTTATGAAAATGTTGGTGAAAAGTGAAAAAATTACGTTTGGTGAATTGTGACTTAAATTTTCAACTTTAAATTTAAAATCGAAACAGGTGACTCCATGGCTTCTAAGTAGGCCTATAGAATGCGCCATGCTCTCAGTTTTTATAATAATATTTAAAAAGTGGTACTTAATGGGCTACTTTTGCTAATATCGGTCTTCAAAGACAGCAAGGTGGAAAATTCTTGAAAGTAGCCAACTGAATTTAAAAAATGTTTTTGGTGAATAAAAAAAAATAAAAAAAAATAAACGCTTCACACTCAAAGGCCCAAATTAAGGTTTTACCTTGTGTCGTGGGTCCCTTGGAACACACAAAGACAGACACAAACACCCATGACCCGAGAACAAACATCTGCTTTTTTTTTAAAACACATAAAATAAATAAATAAAAAATGTGTTTAAAAATAAATAAACAAATAAATAAATAAATAAAACACATTCATGTTTCTTAATTAATGCGATTGGCTCTCCAGTCGTTCTCTGCTGCCCGCGCTCATACGTCGCCCCGCTGTGACCCCGCTTGCCTGTTACACTCTGAGCAATAGCTGTTACACGATTGTCATTTAACATGCTGTTAAATATGTGTGATGTAATTTAACATGCACCAAAAAACATCTTTTAAATTCAGTTGGCTACTTTCAAGAATTTTCCACCTTGCTGTCTTTGAAGACCGATATTAGCAAAAGTAGCCACCTAAGTACCACTTTTTTACTATTATTATTAAAACTGAGAGCATGGCGCATTCTTTAAGTCCACTTAGAAGCCATGGAGTCACCTGTTTCGATTTTAAATTTAAAGTTGAAAATTTAAATCACAATTCACCGAACGTAATTTTTTCACTTTTCACCAACATTTTCATAACTTTTATCAAAGTTACGAAGCTGATTATTTTATTCATAAAAGAACAACTCATAAAAATTTAGTTGCAAAAAAAAATCACGAAAAAGTCATCAACTTTTTTTTTTTAAACGGGTCAGGTCGAAATTTCTCGAAAATTCAGAAAAAAATCGTAACTCAAAAACTACAAAAAATCGCGGAACATACATAGGGGTGTTTCGGATACCCCATGACACGAGGGATCTAAATTTTTTTTTAAACGTCAACTTACCGGCCACCCTGTATATATTTTTAATTTAAGAGTTATAATGTGTCCAGAAAATGTTATTCAAATGTACGTTTTCCTGAAAGATATATTTTTAGAAGATTCCTCGTATTTCTTGTTTATTTTGACGATAAAGAAACTACAAATGAAGTTATTTGGAAGTTGGAAGTCGATCGATCTCTTTATGTGTGACTTATGGAACTTCCGAACTGTCTTTTGAGATAACTTTTGGCCTTTATTCTTTTATGGTGGCTCACGTGATCTATACGGGTATTCCATCAGCGGGCTATATTTTGATTGTTTATATTTGTTCTATTACGAGCGCTTCTCGCTGAAGTGCTTGTAGCCTAGTGGCTCTCGCTGATCTTAACCGATCAGTGAGGTTAAGCAACATACACAGAGGCAGAGAACCTGATTGGTGACCAAAGTAACAATTTACCACGAGCGTTTCCCTGCTTCGGAGGGCACGCTAAGCTGTCGGTCCCGGCTGTTGTCGATTGACTACAGTCGTTAAAACCAAGTCAGAGGCCATTGTGCGGTTTGAAAACTCTGACAACAGTGTTAACCAAGTTCGCCACACACTTGACTATACCTACACGATAAGAAGAAGAAGACGTGGAATTCACAATGATTTATGTTTTTTTACATATCAAAAAAATTTAAGAGTCTCCCACACTGGAAGTGAAAGCTAAATTTAGAATGTGCCAGCTGTCATCTCTTTCCAGGCATACTGTAGAAGCCAATAAGTGGGATGTGAGAATTTTTCTGTGTCCTGAGTGAAAGGCTGACAACCTATATCACCACTATTCTCTTATGTGAGTCAAACGTATTCTCATGATGTGATTTTGAACCATTCGGAGGGTTACAAGATGAAATATGATTTATGGTGAGAGGTTGTCAGCATTTCGCCCACAATACAGAAAAACCCTCGCGTCCCACTTACTGACTTTTACAATATGGCTGGGAAGAGTATTCAGTCCAGCATGGAAGTACTCTATAACTTCTGAGGAATAAATAATAAATAAACGCTACACACTCAAAGGCCCACACTAAGGTTTTCCCTTGTGTCGTGGGTCCCTCGGAACACACATAAAGACAAACATAAACACCCATGATTTATTATTAGTTCGAGGGACTAAATAAGTCTTTCACACTGTCCTTTCATTACGAATACAAAGAAATAAAAAATAAAAACATGAATAAGCTGAACTCATTGCATCTAAGCGAAAGTCACAAAACTCTACGACTCGAAAAAACAAATGAAGATCGGACGGATGGCAGCTCTATGGTAAAATTATCTCTGTGACAGATGTCAACGATTATTGAAAGATAGAACAAACATCTGTTTTTCACACAAATGTTTGCCCAGACTGGGGATCGAACCCAGGACCCGCCGATCAAGAGGCAGCGTCACTACCACTCGATCAAACCGGCCGTCAAATAAAGTGATGACTTTGCGTAAGGGTTTCGAAATAAAACAAGTCGTAATAATCAGGTGCTTTTAGGTCAGGTTTGGCTTACGGAATTCAGATGGCAGTCGCTGTACTGTAATTACATTTGTCAAATCCTGGATAATCGTGATATACCGCGAATTGGAAAAAGAAATGTTTATTTTTAATTTATTTTATTGAATAAGCCAAAGGACAAAAATAAATACAAATTGATGTTCTCCTTTTAACCCCCGACGAAAAAAAGGGGTTTTAAAAGTTAATCGTTTGTATCTTTGTGTCTATCTGTGGCAATGTAGCTCCTAAACAAACGGACTGATTGTGATGCGATTTTTTTTGTTTAAAAGTTGACGTGGTCGACATGGTTCTTGAGAAATACATACATACGCTCACGCCTATAGTCCCTAACGGGGTAGGCAGAGCATTAGTGGTTTTAGAACTACTAGATGCCACGTTTGACACACATTGTGAGGATTATCAGATGGAACAAGTTATATAATGGTGAGAGGTGGTCTTGAGAAATAGTGTATTTTTTTTAGCTTTTGGATACATAGTAATCGAGTTCTATTGTTTTTTTTATGCGAGAACGACATAAACATAAATTAACAATGTAAATAAAAATAAAATATACAAAAATTAAACAATATAAGAAAAAACAAAACAAGTAAACTTAAAACTAATCAAACAAACCGCCCCGGACCATACCTTTTGGATTGATTATCAATTAATTAAGGATTTAATTTAACCACCTCCCACCATTATGCAACTTGTTGCATCTGATAACCCTCAAAATTTTTGTCAAACATGGCATCTAGTGGTTCTAGAACCACTGATGTTCTGCCTACCCCGTTAGGTATTATAGGCGTGAGCTTATGTATATAATTTAATTAACGAAAGATGCCAACCGCCTATTAATTTAAACTTAATTTAGATAGGTACATTGTAACCTTTCACAAAATAACCATGCACCTAGTATTTTCTTAAAAAATGAGAAATAACTAAAATATTTCATCGAAAATGGCCGTGGTAAAGGAATTTTCTCTCAAAAGCTATTCATATTTTTCCATCGCAAAGCATAAGGACTACTATACATTACGGTAAGTATTCGATTTATCGACCTTTTAGCTTTTTATTAACGAGTTCCTCTTACGGAGTAAGTAATAACGTGGAGATGGCAAAAATGTATCTGGATATTATAAATATGAAAGTTTATCTGTTCGTAGAGCAACGAATTCATATATCTTCTCCTATTAGCGATTTGTCACCGCGGTTTTTTCCCACATTTCAACCGATGTAAAAAAAACATTAAGAATTTTACACTTAAACCTTTTTCTTTACTTACTTCGTCCATTATTTTTTTATTTTTTTGTTTTTTGAAGCTTTGGCAACGAGGCATACAACTAAAAAACAGTACAAAAAACTTATCTCTCTCTCTTTCTCTCTCTTATCAGCCCATATACGTTCCCACCGAGGGGCACGAGCCTCCCTTCGAAACACGAAGGGGATTTAGGCCATAGTCCACCACGCTGGCCCAATGCGGGTTGGGGTTTTTTGAACAAAAAACTTACTCTAAACCAAAGGACGTTATATGGGCTTGTAAAAAAAACTTTAGAATAAAAAAGGAGTTCGTTAATTGGCGCAAACCGTAAAAATCTGTTTGGTAGTTTATGAGTTTGTTGCATTCAGACGGACAGAAGAATAAAAGCGGCAGAGAATTTTGTTGTATAATATAAAAGTTATACGTACTGTACACTCAAAATCCCGTCAACCTTTATTTTTTGAACTTTGTACGATTCTTATTTCGTTGGAGTAAGAGGGAAAAATACACTTCGATTGACCAGGGTAGGCTCTTAATTACAGCAAAAGATAAAATAAATATTCCATTCCAAAGCGACTATATACTCCTACCATTCAAAATTTGCCCCAGAAAAATGTTTCAGTTTAATCTGACTTATTTTGAATTAGTAAATGAAATTCAAGGACATAGCACAGTATTATATATTCTGTGGCACAGGGTAGCAAATTTTCGCAAATAACAGGTAGTTTAGAATTCACTTTGTGCACTGCCTGACATCCTGCAGAATTAATTTGCAAAAGCAAGACAATTTTACCAAACAGATTTTTTTGTGTGCTGATTTGCGGTGGTGGACAACAGGAAGGGCGACGCAGACATTGAATGTTTATTTAATTTAAAATAAATATTGTTAAGCTAACTTGCTAACTAATTGAACATTGGTTTCCGTTAAGAAACGCCTGATTCTGCCTGATTCTATTAATTAGTTAACATACCTAGCATGCTCATAGAGGAACCATTTTCCACTCTACTAGAAACCAACTATCTCCTATTTATTACCTCACGGTTTAAGTCTTTGCACCAATGTAACTACCCGCATTGAGCTTAAAACAAATGGAAGCGAAAAACTTCAAATGCGGTTAGAGATTGAAATTTACGGCACATTTTAGTGCAGAACGCTCGGAATGAACAAAGGCGTCTGAGAAGTATTGAACTAAAAGTTGTTGTGTTTTTCTTTTAAATAAGAATTGAGGTAGTAAGAAAGTATTTTCATTTTAAAATGTTTTATCTTTACACTCACTGATTACTTTGAAGCGCTCGGAGCCCAGTGGCTCTCGCTGATTTGAACCGATCAATGAGGTTAAGCAACGAACACAGGGGCAGGGATCCTGACAGGTAACGGGACCAAAGTAGCAATTTATCGCGAGCGTTTCCGTGCTTCGGATGGCATGTTAAACCGGCGGTTCCGGCTTTTATCGATTTAACCGTTTATTAGAGGCCATTTGGCGGTTTAAAAACTAAAATACCAGGGTTAATCAAGTTTGCCAAATACTTGACGACAGGTAGAAGAGGAAGACTGATTAGGTACTTAAAAAGACTTAAGTACTATATTTCTTTACTTGTGAGCATAATGAAAATGTATGAATAACAGCGCATAAAAGTTTTTGCTTTTTAAAGCGCTAACTGATTAGTGCTCTTACAGTGAGGAAAAACATCGTGAAAAAACCTGAATATTCAGGATATCAGATTGTTCTGTTTGGTTTACAAAAGACAATTGGCAGTCACTGTACTGTAATTACGTTTTCAAATCCTGGATAATTCTGATTAATTCCGAATTTGAAATAGGTATGTTTCCTATTTTACATTAGAGTATAAGCCAAAGGACACCACCCTCTTATGATAATGAAAGTGCAAAGAAAAAACAAATACAATTTTGAATTCTCCTATGAATCCATCCGCAGTGATGTTCTCTTTTTAGAAACTTTTTTTTAACTTGCAATTTATGTATGCATGTGTCTGTTTGTATGGTTGTAACTATGTTTTTTCGGGTTAAATCTTAGAACTGACTTTTAATGCAGTTACCCTCAACCGATTGATTTGCTAAAATTTTGCATACACATTTAGTTTTGGTTGACAATCCATGGTACTCAATTCAAAATGGCGGACTGCCCAAGATGGCGGAATAGTTATTTTATTTTTCACTCCTATGATATGAGTATCAAATGAAAAGGTTTTCTGAGAAGAATACCAAAAAATAATAAACACTTTAATAAATTGTTGTTTTTAAAATGTTTTTTTAACAATTGACTTGTTCTTTCTCAGAAAGTTTGTAAGTTATACCCAGACTCATAGATATTTCAATTACACCTTCGGATTCTAAATCACAGAAATAGAAAATAAATCCAAGGATTTCTGTTTCAAAAGGAACTGGAAACTGTATTTCACATTTGTCTGCGAGCACCTGAATTTACTGTGCTTAAGATATATGTTCTGAAAGCTAAGAACTTCGTGCAAATGGGTTTGGACATGTCGCAGTGGAACAGCTAATGAAAAGCTGCTATTACCTGTATATGTTACAATCAGTGATGCTACCTCAATAGGTAACAAGCGTTAGATTTGGTGGGAAAATTGTTAAATGCGTAGGTATTTGTAAATGGTATCGTAGATTCATAAAGTTGAATCGTTTGAAATAAAATGGCAGAACTTATCAGTGCAGCCGTTGTTCAATAAGCTGCTAGAATATTCTGCTCAATACCTCAGTAAAACCGTTTAGAGGCCGTTTAATTTAAAATAATTTTAATTGTTATCACATGTTTTCTAAAAAAATTAAGATTGGTTTGAAATAGCGGCGGAAATTTTAATTAATATTTTTCTTCGGTATTTACGATTAGAATAGATATAATATTTATTTATATAATCAGTCAATACTCTTTATTTACACCCAAAAGTACAACTGAAAATAACAGATTACAAAAATATTGTGCTATATAATACTCCTGGGACCATTATGCTGTCAGCAATCTCTTTTTGACAACTTTGGGTTTCAGAATAGTTGTATAATAATAAGAGCTAAATACTCGAGAGCTCACACTAAGGTTTTCCCTTGTGTCGTGGGTCGCTAATCAATATTTCAATAGTTGAAAAATCAAGAAAATCAAACAACGGTACAACAAGATTCCAAGAACATGTAGCAAGACTACCCAGATCTTAATAAAGACTGACACACACTAGGATTTATTGCTCAGATAAAATGACAATACGGTTATTCAAATAGGTTCACACACGGCATGTAGCGATTCAATGCATAATTCAGGAGATAGCGATTCCTCACACTGAGATTTTATTTGATCGCAACTGGAATCGTGAAATCCGGGCTAGACTAGACAAACAGGAGGGATCTAGGGAGCTTTCCAGGTTTCGAAATTAATAACTCTAAAATTACAAATTTTATATCACCCCTGACATTCAATTGCTTATACCTTTTAAACGGCTGAACCAATTTGGATCAAATATAGCTTAGAACCATCTCGATTACGTCAGCTTAGCTTTAAAAAAAAAGGAAAAAATCGAAATCTATTCATTCGTTTATTAGCTACGCCACAGGCAGACACATAAGACGCCTGGTATTTGTATGTTTATTTTTTTATGTTTTCTATATGGGATTTGGCTTTCAAACTTGAATCTCTTCTATGAGTTGAGAAAAGGTCACTTTTACTTCTAACTAGCGACCCGCCACGACTTCGTACGAGGAGCATTAAATCTCATTATCGGATTGATTTTTTTTCGTCATCAGCAATAATCTTCATCGTATTTCAACTAATTGACACAAATAATTGCACAAAAACCTTGCTCTCAAGTCACTGTATCTATTGGTAAAAATCGCATGAAAATTCGGTCGGTAATTTTTGAGTTTATCGCGTTTAGACAGATACACAGACTTCGCTTTTAATATGTAAGTAGTGATTCTCGATTAGCACCCGCATGTTTTCTCTATCTAGCACTAGAGTTTGGGATGCAATGCTGTGTAACTTTCTGGGTCCGTGTCTGAATACAGATAAATGGCCCAATCCTAATGCATTTGGTTTAAGCTGAAAATAATGGGATTTTAAACGTTTTCGGGAACACTAAATGGATTAGAAGATTTAAGTGGTTGTGATATGTTATCTAAATTAGGTCCTAGGGTTTAAATGAGCTTCTATCTACTAAAATGCACGTTGTTCATTAGATAACGGTTCATTAGAGAGTGCATTGAATATGCATGTCTGCTTTGAAATTGTGTGCTCATTATGAATTCTCCACTAGTCGAAAGCCTTCATCAAACACTTTTTTAATGTTTGCACATGAGGTTTTAAAGCAAGTTTAGCTTTGGAGCTATTCTTGGATTAGAAGCTGCAAGATTATATTATAATTTGAAATTCATAGGGTTTCAAAACAAAACTACCTCATTGTTTTAAGAAATTATGTTTTAAGCTTTAAATTGTTTTTTGCATCTTCTGAAATTCTAGTGCACGTTAAAGAATACAATATCGGCTGGCTGTAATACCTATCAGCCTAATGAATGCGGAAAATACCCTATGTACCTATATTCTTGAGTTCTAATTCAAATAGGATAATTGATTATTTAATGCCTGGAAGAAATCGTTGGAGTCAATAAGACCGCCTTATGGTACTAACATTAATAAAATTTTTGTGTGTATATCCTAATTAATCTAATAAGTATTCTAATTAAATTCGAATCAATCCGTTACTTTTTGCACCATAGAAAAGAGAGTTTTTAACCCCCGACGCAAAAAGAGCCCCTTACAAGTTTAACTTACAAGTTTAACGTATCTGTCTGTGTATTTGTGTATCTGTCTGTGGTATCGTAGCTCCCAAACGGATGAACAGATTTTCGTTTAGTTTTTTTTGATGTCGTAGATAATTTTATCCCAAATGTTTTGAATCATGTTTCATGAAAATATGTTCAGCCATTTAAAAGTTATAAGCAATCGAATGTCGGTGGTGATTAAAAATTTTGAATTTTATTGTTATTCCTAACTTCTATTAATTGTACTTAGGTTACAAAGACCACCTAAAAGGGTAGTGTCTTATGATATTTAATTGGCCTCTTATAAAACTTTGCAAATACAACTGGATTGCTAGCAGCATCTAATTTTGCAGTTGTTTGTTTGCTTATTCCCAGAGCTTTATAAGTTTATCAACCCCCATGAGCAATGAAACACATCCAACATTCACACCACGTAGTTCCACGTAGTTCTCCCATCGTTGTCTGTAAAACTTTACGTACGCTCAGCAGCAAACTTCAGTCTATTGCTTACAATAGTTTATGAACAAGTTACTATATTATTTATGTGGAAACTTGTAAGCTGGTAACACAATATCTAGACTAGATATTAGTTGTTTCCCAGTAGGTTCGTTATGTGTATAAACACCGGTAATATTAATGTATAACTTTAGTCGCATAACAACTTTTGTAATAATTAAATTATGTTAATGAAATTGATTTCTCGAAAACGGCTATAATAATTTTGATAACATTCACAATTTTGGAGTATTTTGGGTCAAAATTCGATTTATCGTTTTTTTAGTTCCAAAAAGACATCAGCTCTGTCGCCTAGGTACTAAATTAAACATATTTATCAATTAAAAACTGGCGATTTTGACACAGTTGGTTTCTCACATTTCCAACGCTTATTTTCATCTTTCCCGTCTCTCATTTGAAACAAAAGAAATGACAGACTTAAGCTGAAGTTCGAGTCAAAAGCCAAAATAATAACTTTTTTTTTATTATAAGATGGGTTAACTCTTGACCTCAATGGAGCAGGTTAACCCAGAAAATGCCTATAAAGAACGAAAGCCAAATACAATGCTCTTTAGATACTTTTATTTATTTTTGTGTTTGTAAATTATATGCTTAATATTTGTGCTGTCTATGTAGATGTAATAATGTAAAATAATGATATTAAATTGTTATTTACTGATGTTAAATATTATAATTTTACTCGAACTTATTAAAATCGCTTTTGCAAAAAAGTCTCCTTCAGCAAGTTAATCCTTAAGTTATAAAGGGGACCTTAAAATACATATTCTTTTACCACTTAAAAACTTGTAATAAAAAGCTTGTTTTCTTTTTGGAAGATGATACAACTTTGTACTTCGTAACAAACCAAAGTTTTGTCACTGAGGGAAAGATTTTAAATAAAACCTCGAAGTTTCAGCTCTATGGAAAAATATTTTATGTTTTCAGATTTATTCTGCAACAAGATGCGAAAGCTTTTGTTTACTATTCGAAACTGTTTCATCATACTTTAGTAAATTGAGGGATTATGTTAACTTGCTTTAGTAATCTGTTATTTTTAATTAGCTCACGAAACTAAACGATCTTCTATATAGAACACATGTCGAAATTAAAAAAATAAAAATAAAAATCGCTTTCCCATTCGACTCTGGCGATCAGCTGAAAAGGCAGCACACATAGGAATAGTGCCATCTCCGTCTCTCAACAGGCCTGGGCCGGCAGTACGACCAGTGTCGATACACGAAGTTTACGGACTATGAAAGCGTGCGTGCGTAAAAACAAGTTAAAAAGTTAGAAAAATGAGATTTATGGAAAAGGTAACAGCTTAAATCGAAAAATGCGTTAACTACTTATCAAAAGTGTTCAATCACGAACGTTTTGATAGCAAATTCAAGTTCCTGTGTGCATTTTACTATCGTTTTTACAGCTTAAAAGATACACAATATTGGTATTTAGAGGTGACTTTGTGAGCTTTTTCTATCGAACCAAAAGTGCTGAATCATGTTTTCAGCAAACTACTTATCTAGTTTATGTCTTGAATATTACCGTAGTATTTTTTTCTTCGATTTAATGCAGTGCGTCATGCTTATCTACGCATCATAAAATCGTAATTTAGGTGCTGTAGTCGCCTTAATATTGAGACATCAAAAATCGAAATTTTAGATTTTTAACCCCTGACAAATAATGGGAGTATTATAAGTTTGACATTTGTATCTGTGTGTCTGTTTACGGCATCGTAGCTCCTAATCAAATGGACCGATTTCCGTGCTTTTTTTTTGTTTGAAAGCTGACGTAATTTAAATAGTTCTTACATATATTTGATCAAAATTAGTTCAGTCGTTTAAGAGTAATAAATGACGAACATCGAAGGCTATACATTTTTTCAATTTTAGAGTAATAACTGCAGAAAATAAGCTGCCAATTCAAAAGTTAGAATGCTGTAGGAGTTAAAACCACAATTTCACAGCGCAATTCCCGCTGCGGCTCACTTCATTCCCACCAAATGCACTTTTACTGCGGTTTTTCCTACCACACTTCACCTATTTAAACTTGTGAAAAGATTGGAGCTAATTCTTTAAAGTACCTACCTAACTGCTGAGTTTAGTGGGGATTTTAAAATACTTATAGTAAATATTATTTGTAATTTGCTTATTGAATATGAAAAGTTATGCAACTATAGTTATACAAGCGTAAATAAGTTTGACGAGTTCGAGTGTATCTGTACATCTGTGTATATTTGTAGCATCGTACTTTCTTCTAATTATGAAAAAAGTAAACCGGGGCGAACCCCATGGCGGTAGAATCAACCGCGGCCCATAACGATGGGCCGGTCTTTAGAATCACCTGCCGGCGACCGTGGCATTGGGTGTGCGACCACGACCTGTAAGTAAATACATTTTTTATGTTTAAATATATAATTGTGCCTTAACCTATTGTATACTGATATAATATTAATAAAGAATTTTTAAAAATAAACCTAAACGATAAACCTATTTTGATGGGTTTTTTATATGAGTTTTTTGTTTGACAGCTGACCTAATCGAAATGATTGATAAAGCTAAGAACAATGGTTTATAATTTTACAGAATAATGTTCACGGACAAAATGAATTTTATATACAAAACAAGGGAGAATGCGAAAAAGTGCATTCTTAAATTATGAGAAGCAATGATTTTTAGCAGAAAAATTATATTTTAATTTGTTTATTTTTAATTTTGCCTGGTCATTTGTTATACGGTTTATTTTATGCTATTACATGCGTACAGTACAAGGTGTTTCGGTACTATTCTAATTTTATCAGAGAAAACCTTTGGCCAAATAACGCGATAAAAGTTGTTTTCCATTTTATCAAAAAAAATAAGGACTTTCAATCCATTGACCATCCATAAAAATGTTGCCCCAACCTGCATCCCTGAAGAATTCATTCCATGCCGATGAGAATATCTGTTTCAATGTAATCTCAAAGGATATCCGCTTTTAAAACTTAATTTGTAACGTGAGGGAGGAGAGAAAAATCCTTTTCACCTTTTATTTATTGCCCCTTTGAGAGTAAAAAGGAGATCGGATGGCCCGAATCTCATTAAGGCTCTCGAATCACGAGATATACAATCGAATTTTGGGCCAATTTGCCCGCTTTGAGATAAACAATATTGGCCAATTAGAGATTCAGTTAACTGTTTTCGGAGTGGTTTTATTGAATTTTATATGTGTTTAAGTCGATTAAGTTGTAATCCGGCGCTTGCGGTATAATGGAGTTTAGTTCTGGTGTATTTTGTATGTTTGCAAATATTTCTGAATGCCAGACTTTAAAAACACTAGAAATAGTTAATTAAGAAAGCTCTTTAACAAAAAACATTACCACATTCTTTTACGTATAATATAGATTTGTTGTTCTTAACTTTCGTTTCGTGTAAAAATGTAAACATTTTCTCTCAGATCCTCAGAGTACGTGCCCTTTTCTATCTCATTTTCCCTATCTACTTATAAATAAAAACACTGTAAATTAAACTATAACTATATTCCCCCACTTTGATCACCTCAATCAAATGCATCAAAGGCAACTCGTTTTTAACCCCCGACGCAAAAAGAGGGGTGTTATAAGTTTGACCGCTATGTGTGTGTGTGTGTGTCTGTGTGTCTGTCTGTGGCACCGTAGCTCTCAAACGGGTGAACCGATTTAAATGCGTTTTTTTTTATTTACAAGCAGGTTTTTTGGCGATGGTTCTTAGATACGTTTTATCAAAATCGGTTCAGCCGTTTCAAGGTCATCAGCTCTTTTGTTAGCTGCGGTAGGGTTCTTAGACTCTTAATGTGTATTTACTTTACTTTCAAACATACATGTGACCTAAAACGTGAAACACTCATGTATGCTAAATAACTATGCAGGATTATGGAACTCTTGGTCTGATGCTGCAGCCAGGATATCCAGAACACTAGGACACTTTTTAAAAAATAATAGCAGATATGTCGTGTTTGGACTCGTTTTGTTCAGTATTTGATTTTGCATACAATGCAATGGTGGCAACACGGTGAGCTGATGCTGCGGCCAGGATATCTAGAACACTAGCACATCCTTGAAAAAATAATAGCAGATATGTCGTGTTTGGACTCGTTTTGATCAGTATTTGATTCTGCTTACAATGCAATGGTGGCAACACGGTGAGCTGATCATCCAGCACACTAGTACACTCTTAATTATTTTGAAAATAAGTTAAAAATTTTGAAATAAAAAGACCCTTCATTTGATTGACTATTCACTGATTCACTAAAGCGGTACCCCGACGCGACATTATAGCGCCATTTTAATGAGCAAACCCTATCGTGCCATCCATCGATTTCGATAATTAAAATATGTATAGGTATTTCTGAAATGAATTTGATGGCTCAACGAAAGGTATTATTTTTTACTTTTTAAATGTCCGCTTTACTTTTTTGCGGGGGGGGTTTTTAAAATTTTTAATTTAATTTTTGATCCCTGCGATACAAGCTTGACTCAGTGCAGGGGTCACAAGAATGTCAATTGTATACTTTTCACCTTATTTTCGTCTTTTGTAAATATTTTTTGTAAACTTCATTTTTAGTAATAAAGATTTTTTTTTTCTTAGGTCGAATTTTTATATTTTCAAAAAAGTCTCTGGTTTCATAAAATTAAACGACTCGTTTCTAACGTAAAATAATAGTTTATACACTGTCATGATGGTAATCTGCGTCAGAAACTAATTACTGTAGTTGGAAACCAGTTTATAACGAGAAAAAGCGACAAAAAAAGAGGATTTTAATTACGTTGTGTACATAGTTAGTAGTTTAACACCGGGCAGTGTGGCAGGAGCAACACGTCACAGCAGGGTTTGTTTACGATGTGTTTTATGTTTTTTAAAATCTTTTTGTCAACTTGCAATTTCAAATCTTGCAACCTAGTTTAAATGCACTCTCAACTGATTGAGCTATGCACAAAAGGGATGTTGACAGTGTTTGATATAATTCTAGAAATATATTAATATCCGAAAACAGCATTAAAATTGGTTTATAAATGAACAAGTTATTAGCATTTATGTTATCGTAAGGACTAGATATCTCTTTTTGTGGGGAGAGCTAGCTATCTCGTTTTTACCTACGCAAACACATGGCGGTGACGTCACGTGCCAGTAAGTGCATCTCTTTTTCGTTGTTTGACAGTGTCCTCCTCTATTGAAATTTGTAACTTTTTTATTTTTCAATAGTTTTCAAAAAATATTTCGGTTTTGGGTTTTGAATTCAGTTCCTTTTTAAGATAAATAATAACAAAAAAAATTCAAAATCCCTTAAATAAAATATGGAGGACCGACATGGCAAGCTTATTATTGTTTTTGCACTTCTATTATATAAAAGAAAAAGGAAAGAGTTTGATGAGAAGGATATGAAAAAGTATTTATTTAAATAAATGCTTGTAATTTTTTTTAACAACCAACTTATATGATAAGTCATATCTGTTAGTAAAGTTAAACACGGGTTTAAAGATCGTGCATTTTTTTATTTTCCAGTTACACGAATATCAATTACGCGACCAAAAGCTTAATTAAGAATACAATTTTCAATTGTTTTTTACCTTGCTAAAGATATTACTCAGCTTTGGAATCGGACAGTAGGAAAAATATATATAGAGTTATAACCTAACTATAACTATTGAATATTTGTAAGTTTTGAAACAAAAATGGTTTCTAAATAACATAACTATTTAAATTTTTCTAAAAGGGGCGTTGGTTTTAATATCAAAAACATTTTCACTGCTTCACCTAACTTGTTTTTAAGCTGAAAAATTTACTAAATTAAATCAAAATTATTCTTAGTAATATCCTTGGGAAATGATGTTCAATATCTAAATTTGGAGTTTCAAGTTTATAATAGCCTTATACAGATTATATATAAGGCTATGTAAACTTTAACATAGATTTTCGGTAGTAATTAATAATATACGGGGTGATTTTAAATTAGTTCTTGAAGCTGTAAGAGATGCAAAGGCAGATCAACTGATTGCTCAAGTAGTATGAAGAGGTGAAAACTTTTTTGTTTCTCGACCTTTTTTTGTTTTCGAATATATATTTTTGTTTCCTTGTAAAACGTTGTTAAGTTTCGTGGGCAATTTTATAACTAATTTAAAACCAATGTACACAAGGTAGCATATCAGCAGCTCGAGCACGATGGCAACAAACTCGCCCGGTGCGCCATTCAGCTGACGCTGAAACTTCACTTTGATTGCGGGAGGGACCCACGCAAAGGATTGACAATTTGGCATAGGACTGCGCGGCATTACGCGCGCTATCACCATCGTACTCGAGCTGCTGGCTATACATGTCGATCTTTTAATTGCCGTATCTCGCTTGTAATAGCGCCGGCTTTCGTACGTAGTGTCTGTATTTTATTTAAACTTCACAACCCTAAAGCTAGCTGAGTAATAAACTCATTTCAAAGATAAATGAGTGGCGAGTTGTATGGCAGCTGACCCAAGCCAGGAGACGGAGATTTAAACATAAAAATAACGTCTCCTGTGGGAGATAGCTTTCATGAAATAACTTTATGATTGATAAGGGTAACCTCGTGGGCCAATGAAGTGGAAATAAGTTATGACATGGTGCTCTGACGGTTGTAAGCAATGACATAATTCAAGCTGAGATTGCTAACTTTATCCGTCTGTCAGATATATCTATCTTTCTTGGTATGAGTATCAATTTGGTTAGATAAGTAGGCATTGATAAATGAGTGAATCAGGACTTTTTCAAATTATCTCTTACTATGGGTTCTATGTTCTTTAATCTGATCTTGATCTACTGTAACCGGCGTGTCGCTCTTATAGAACTCTACAATGTTTACATCATTTTTCTGTGTTATTATCTGTGTTTATTGAAGATACAAGGGGTTATGTAGTATGGGATTTAAGTGACAAATAACTTATCTCAAGAAAATTTAATTTATTCACATTGTAAAAAAACACCATATTTTTTAATATGTATAGTCAAATTAGCTACCTACCCTTTACAACGTCATATGTTTTCGTACGTTTTTTTTTAATTTTTCTTACTTTTTAAGACTCATTTGATAATGAAAATTAAATATTTAGAAAAAAACATACATACGCTCGTAGCCCAGTGGCGCTCGCTGATCTCAACCGATCAATGAGGTTAAGCAATGTACACAGAGGCAGGGAATCCGGTGGGTGACCAAAGTGGCAATTGATCACGAGGGCACGTTAAGCTATCGGTCCCAGCTGTTTTCGATAGACTACAGTCATTCAAACCAAGTCAGAAAACATTGTGTGGTTTGAAAACTCTGACACCAGGGTTAACCAAGTTTGCCACACACTTGACTATACTTATAATACCTACACGATAAAAAGAAGACAGCAGAATCATGTTCTTTGAAAGACCGGCTATTTACTGATTAGCTTGGATTGATCTTTATTTTATGTCTTTCTTCTCCGCCTGTTTGCAAACATGCAGTCTCCCGAGAAAAACGAGCAAGACACACTAAATACTGTTTTTTTTTCCAAAACAAATACTTTCCTTATTTCCTGGTTCCAAGTAACTTAAATCTAAAATAACTCTAAAACAACAGTTAAGTAGAGGTGATTATTGACTATCAAAAAATGTTTCCAAAAGAAAAAGCAGATTATTGTTTCAACAACTTTTAACAAATTCAGTAATTAAAGGCGACTTGTTTTAACAAACACCTTGTCGTACTAAAAAGGAAGCTAATTTAATTTATCACTACCAAGGGCCCTATAAATCTAGGACAGAGCAGTAAATTTTAAGCCGAACAACACCAATGTTAGGCTTCGTAAACAAGCTAAACCTAATACTTTTGAAAATTATCTTTAATACAATTTATAAGAAACAAATACAATATCTTTCCGTGGATGTCGTTTTTTTTTTATTCTTTGTGTTCGAATAACGTTCGAACCTTTTTCAAACATAAGAATCAGCAATTCAACCATCGTGTGTGTAACCTATTTGATTGACTATCTATTATTTACTAGTATTTTCGACCAACTTGCGACGACGATCAACTTTTGTGACAAATCTAGTAACATTGGGTGTTATGAGTCTGGGAGCGTTATGAGTTTGAAAGTTCTCTATTTTAGCTATGTATTTTATTATATTTGGGAAGTTAGCAACCTCATTCACAAAATACTAGTTATTGCTTTAAACTTAGCGGTACCCCGACGCGACATTATAGCGCCATTTTAATGAGCAAACCTTATCGTGCCATCCATCGATTTCGATAATTAAAATATATATAGGTATTTCTGAAATGAATTTGATGGCTCAACGAAAGGTATTATTTTTTACTTTTTAAATGTCCGCTTTACTTTTTTTGCGGGGGGGGGGGTTTTAAATTTTTAATATAATTTTTATTTCAAAATTTTTAACTTATTTTTAAAATAATTAAGAGTGAACTAGTGTGCTGGATATCCTGGCTGCAGCATCAGACCAAGAGTTCCATAATCCTGCATAGTTATTAAGCATACATGAGTGTTTCAAGTTTTAGGTCACATGTATGTTTGAAAGTAAAGTAAATACACATTAAGAGTCTAAGAACCCTACCACAGCTAAAAAAAGAGCTGATGACCTTGAAACGGCTGAACCGATTTTGATAAAACGTATCTAAGAACCATCGCCAAAAAACCTGCTTGTAAATAAAAAAACGCATCCAAATCGGTTCACCCGTTTGAGAGCTACGGTGCCACAGACAGACACACAGACACACACACACACACACACACATAGCGGTCAAACTTATAACACCCCTCTTTTTGCGTCGGGGGTTAAAAATAGACGAAACTGCAAGAAGATGCTGCTGTGTTCGCGCAACACAACGATAGCATAGATACATTAGTGTTAACCTGACGTGCGCTAGTTTACGGCGCGTGCGATACAAATCTCGCGCGAAGGTTTAAAGGCGAAGGTCTACGTAGATGTAAGCAATATAATATGTAATGTTTTATGCAAATAAACCAGATTCAATAACACATCACTTGTGTTTTGGTCCCTCGTCGTCATCGCCATCAGCGGGAGTAATTCATGTGCGCCTGAACCGCTAGCAACTTTGTGTAGTGACTTCTTAATTTAACTCCATTTTAAAAAGAAACTAGCTTTCCACCCGGGACTTCGTTTCCGTGGGAATTCGGGAAAATTATGTACTTAGCCTATAATAATGTGAAATGTGTAATAATGTAGGATTCTAATGGTGAAATAATTTTTAAACCGGTCCAGTATTCAGAGCCTATTCAGTGCAAACAAACAATTCTTTCCTCTTTATAATATTATAGTATAGATAGACTAGAGGATGCCTGGGACTTCTTTCCAGCAGGCGTATTCAGGAGCGTTCGACTATTTTCCGAATTCGACTCGAGTCGAAGACGAGTCGAATGCTACGGAAATCTTTATTCACAACGACGTTCGATTCGTCTTCGACTCGTTTCCGTCTTCGGAAACTATGTGACATAGATAACACGTTTGTGCAAGCATTTACGGAGATAGTAGATTTGATTGAACGAATAACTGAGTGAATGAAAAATTATAACATTTATAAAATATCAATGTATTTCTTTAATTTAATTCTTAGATGAATTTCTGGCCTAGAGAAAATATAGCTTTACTTTTTAAATGGTTTTTAACCATGGTAAACTTAATAATTCTTCATTATAAAAACTTTTTTAAAAATTTACGAAATGTCTTTGTAAACGAGATGTAAAGTGTCAAGATCTTGTTTTGCTTTGTTGTGGCGGTTTATTTTGTGTTTTCTTGAAACTAACTTGAAACGTACAAGTACAACATACTGATTCCCGTAGGAATTTGGGAAATTTTACAGTTTATGTACTATTCCGACGTCGCTATATTAATTGGACATTTCATCAAAATCCGTCATAGTTTTAGCGTGAAGAAGGAACAAACATCCATCCATACTTACAAGCTTTCGTATCTAAAATATTAGTAGGATTCTTTGTGTTTTTTGTAAATATTAGTAGGATGGTGTGTTGAAGCTACAATATTAAGCTACAATAGGGTTTAATAATTAAGCTTCTAGGTACTCACTGTTCCACTATTTAACTATTGTTATTAATGAGAAATTAGTATTCAATGTTTGTAAGAATACCTAACTGCTGTTGTAAATAAAACTAAAGTGATTTAAAATAAACTGTGTATTATAATATGTTCAGTTTTGTTCAAGTTTTTTTTTAATAAGTAACAATACAATTATATACTTGCAATAAGTACTATCACAGGAAAAAAGAGGTTTGCATCGCAAGTGAACAATAAAGTATGCTAAACTACTTAAAAATAGACACAGTCAATCTTCATAAGTAAATGTTCTTAATGGGGATAAGCAGAGCATTCAGAAGGTACTAGCATAAGTGCTCTCAGAACCATTTACCTCGAGAGTTAAGAAATAAGTATTATGAGCATTTTACGTATGTCATGTTTGTGATTTTTGCCCAGTCAGCCCAATAACTATGGAGTGATTTCAATTTATTTGTAAAACAACGCCAAGGCCTTTTAATACTCCAAACACCTTTCGATGCAATTTATGGACTTCATGTGCATTTTATTAAATTTTTCTTCAGGACTGTTCATGTCAGCCTGCGAAATCGGGGTCATCAGGCTAGGTTGGGTAGCCTGAATACTCTGAAAATAGTCAAAAATTTGGATATTAGTACATATATCTAGTTATTTTATTTCTATGAAGGCAATTTAAATATAAAGTTAATTATAAGCAACCAGCTTTCCGCCCGCGGCTCCGCCCGCGTGGACTACAGGTTATATCGTGCCCAACTGTGGGATAAGATGTAGCCTATGTCCTTTCCAAGGCTCCAATCTATCTCTGTACCAAATTTCATCAAAATCGGTTCAACAGTTTAGGCGTGAAAGACGGATAGACAGATAGACAGACAGAGTTACTTTCGCATTTATAATATTAATAAGTAAGGATAAAGAATTACACAGATAAGCAAATCTTATTTTTAACGAAACATTTCCTACTTGATAGTGAATGCTATGAAATCACATCCACATCTTCATAACTTCTGGCGCATTCAGTGCCTGAGTTGTTTGCGTTATTGATGTAGACATTGATGCCTGGCCCTTTGTTACAAAATTTATGTTAACTATCTTGTGCCAGAAAGTGCAAGGCTGTAAAAAAATGAAAGCAGAAATTAAAAATTATTTGTAACAAGATCTTACCACAATTTTTGTTTAATAATGAGTCTCCGATGCCTCTGTATCTTGTGAAAATAAAGGCAAGAATCTGTATTTTAAATTACACCAATTATACATACTTACTTACTTTGAATTCCACGGGAATGGCTAATATCTTGGTGGATAATATGTTTACAAATTACTCAACAAAGTGAGATATTCGCAAGGAAGCGACTTTTAAATGATATATGTTTTGAAAATTGGTATCTTGAAAAGTATTAGAAAAATCCCTTATCTCCATGTTGAAAGAGATTGTCTCCGGTCCTTGTTTTGCTCTTTCTTTATTTCTCACTCGAATTGCTACGTAAAACTGAATTTTAGCTTGATTCTAGCACAAAATGTTTATTTACAAGTGTAAGTCGAATGCTCAGAAGCAATCGTGAACTTTTCCGAATTTGGATCCGAATTCGAATGTCAAATTTGACATTCGGATCGAGCCGAACGCTGTAGAATACGGTGAGTCGAAGGCATTCGAAAACGGATCGAATTTCGATCCGTTCTCGATAGTCGAACGCTCCTGAATACCCCTGCTGTCCAAATTTCGTAAAATCCTGCCTTTTTCCTTTCACGTTACAGAAGGAACCTTTGAGCCGAATTTCAGCTTTCTTGATCCAAGGGTTTGAGCTGGGTGTTGATGAGTCAGTGAGTCTGGACCTGCAATTTTAGTTGCATTTAAAAGTTATTTATTGAATACGGAGTGGAACTACTATAAAGTTTCATTTCTATGTAACTAGCTGACCCGACAGACGTTGTCCTGTCAAACAACTGACAGCTATGTTAAATTAATATTGCAAAATTTTATAATGTTCCGCTAATCTTTCTTATTTTTCTCTTTCATAAGAACCTTCTCCTGATAATAAGGAACACAACAAAAAAATAATCATACAAATCGGTCAAGTCTTTCTCAAGTTACAGCGTTACCAGAAGAAAATGGGGTTCATGTATATAAAGATTTAGAAGCACCTACTATATATATACCACAAACCTAAATAATCTAAAAGACCCGTTTATTCACTGAGAAACTATTAAAAAGCTAACAATAATCTAAAACAATAACCATTTCTAACATAACCCCTAAAACGCTGGCGGGTTAGAATGAGTCCCATGTGGGCTATTAAACTGGAGCAGTGGAATCTCAGAAGCCATTTCCAACCGTTAAATAAGTCATTTCGGTATATGACGCTTATCAAACGTGAGCTCGCTTTACCATGTGCCATTTGTCAAGCTAATTACTATTTATGGTGCGTTCTGATTAATGTTTATTAACCTTTTGTAATTTATCATGCACAATGTTTAATTAATTTATTTTGTATACTCTAAAGCACAAAACAAGCTTTTAAACAGAATTTTTAATGTTTTTGTTCCGTATACAACACAAGGATAACATTATTGTAAACTGTAGAAAGAGAGTAGTGTTTTTTAATAAAAATAAAACATTTTCATGCTTTAAAAATATGTAGCAAGGACGAGATTCGTTTTAAATATTTCTCGTATCCACATGGCTGCTTGCCAGACCTCATGCATCGTGCAACGATTTGATAACGATGTCTGCATTTAAGGGGTTAACCGTAGCTCTCAGCGCATTTTATTTCCGTAGACATTTTTTACGCTTATACGCTGTAGCTGTAGCCTGAAAACACTGTTCTTAATATTATATAAGATCCGTAATTTGTACTGTTTTCTAGCAAATAAATACTATTCTATTCTACGCCGGGGATAGAGATTTAGGATTATGTTTTTAAAGATAAACATAACCTTCCTGTAAATCTATCTATATAAGGACTGTTAGTAAATCCAAACTTTTTTATTATTATTATAAGATGGGTTAACTCTTGACCATAAGGTCAAAGATGAGGTCGACGATGGAGCGAGTTAACCCAGAAAATGCCTATAAAGGCACTGGTACTCCCACGCACCGACGGAACACAGCAAACTGTTTGGCGTCGGACTTCGGTAGGAGGGTGGTCGCGAACCAGACGGCCCTTTACAGAGCCTACCACACCGCATGAGACCATAGGACGACACCTCAGATTCAGAAAAAAATGAAGTGTCGTTGCCTGGGATGGATTACTAGGAGGCAGGTCTCATTTGTGTTTCCTTAGTCGCCTCTTACGACACCCACGGAAAGAGATGGAGTGGTGTTATTCTATTCTCAACTGAGCCTACAGGTAACTTTTCTTTAACTTATTTTACAAACAACTTTTTTTTTCTTACCAGCTCATATACGTCCCCACCGAGGGGCACAGGCCTCCCTTCAAAACACGAAGGGGATTTAGGCCAAAGTCCACCATGCTGGCCCACTGCGGGTTGGTGGACACAAACAACTCACTTATTCGTAATAAAAGGATTACGACGGTCCATACAAAAAATACCAACATTTTTAAAGTGGTGGCCAAAAAAGGTAAAGATTTTATTTCTAAAGAACATATTATTCTAAAATTGTTTTCGTATGATAGCTAACGAGCATTACTAGATCTGTTCTTGACACTTATAAATTTGAATTATAAATGTTAAGAAAAATGTGTCCTTTTGAAATAATAACTTTACTTTTTTTGACCGGCACTTCTAAATTTTGGTACGTTTTGAATGATGTCCTTTGTTTGTCAGAAGACAAACAACTTATTTTATTACATTTGTTTTGTCAGAAGGTGTTAGAAACTAAAAAAGGCAATTTAATTTTGTTTTTGCAAACTCATCTGATCAATTTGAAAGACGTTTAACGTCAAAAGTGTCATTAACGGTCTGTCAAGTAGTATTTAATTTTATGCCTAAGAGTACCTAAATTTGAATTATTCAGAATATACATTTTAATGCAAAAATTATCTTGTCTCGATGAATATTGAATAGTACGCTCTTTGAATAAATTCTAGAAAGAAGAGACGCAACGTCACAAAGTATTAAGTTAAAATGGCGATCCTTTGAAAAGACCGGAGTAATTTAATGTTAACTGAAAATGTCAGTCAATATTCATTCTTTGCCCATCGCTCAATGTTAAATTAAATTGAGTATTCCAGGTAAAATAAATTTCTTCCTATTATGTTTCAGCTTTCAGGCATATGTATTAATTAGTTCTGCTATTTAATCATGAAAATTCCCGGGACTTCGTTCCGGAAAATTAATTTGAGAATTCGGGAAAATAAATTCGGCCATTTGGGAAAATTGTGTAACCAACGTGTTATTCTGACTTTTTTATATTTCATTGTAAAGTTTTGTTGGGAGTTTAGTAGAGAAATTTAAATTTTCTAAGGCACACTTCTATTGCACAATTTAACAAATTCTTAATTTCATTTTCAATTAGAGACCTACGTGGCGGGCGAAAGACGACCGACGTCACCTCGCCCAACGCTACTGGAAGTCGCAAACATGCTGAATTTATAAAACGTGATTAAATCATGTCCCTACAGTTTCATCGAAATGTGTTCATCAATCTTTACGTGAAAGAGTATTATTTGAGTGTGTGCGAACGAAGAGTTGGGTCATATAAGTACGTAAGCCCTATGTCACTGCAACCTTCCCAGATCTATTATGACAATGCCTCTCTATAAAGACAGTTATCACCAGATATCTTGAAAACTAAATTAACTGACCTGTGGTTGTTATAAAAAAATTACTTTATGATAAAAATCCGAGAATAGTTTTTTTGCATTAGTGCCATATTATTGCCCCAAATTCGCCTGAACAAAAACGCAACTAAGTATTTTCGAGCACAAAAAGTTTTTAAAAAAGATTCTAATCCTTTTAAGGAATTTTAAAAATAAAATTTATTGTAGCCTTCTTCATGTATGAAAATCAGCACTCATTTAACCTGATAAAAAAACTTTGAAAGTGTGGAAGACTCTACGATGCTTTTTTCAGCTTGCTTGCCGACCAAACACAATTTTTGCCACAAAATAACATAATCTCAAAAGAACTCAACCATTGCCTATGAGGACAAACTTTTATGAAACCAAAATATGAAGTGCAAAAGGCTTTTCCGCACGGCTTTCATCAAAAATGTTATTTATCTCTATAAATATTTTATAAATGCGCTGCAAATCTCTCTTTATTACCTATATTTGACCACACTCGTCTACGTCTGTACAATTTTCACCAAATTTGCACTCGCTGAAATTCAGAATTCCATTAGGCAGGTTAAGGATGTTGTTACACAGCAAATAAATAAATACATTTAGTTATCAATTGTTTCTCAGTTAAGAACCGTACAATGTAGTGGTTTAAAGGACAACTAAGCAAGAAATGAAACCATGAATTTAGACAATTATTCAGATAGTGGATTTTTCCTCCGGAATTTTATAAAAAAAATCATGTTTCTCGATATTTTATATAATTTTTTAAATTTTCCGATTTCGCTTTAAAATTTAACTATTTATTCAAATTGATATCCTCCATTACATACATATCGGGGTAGGTAGAGCATCAGTGGTTGTAAAATCACTTGATGCCTCATTTAACATAAATTTAGAAGGTTGTAAGATGAAATATGATGTAAGTGGTGAGAGGTTGTCAGCCTTTCGCCCACAGTACAGCCAAACCCTCGCGTCCCACTTACAGACTTGTATGCCTGGGAAGAGTAAGCAGCTGGCACATTCTTTGTTTTTCTTTTGTTCTTAGTCCAGCATGGAAGTATCCTCCATGCTGTTTAAAATAACAATAGCAGCGTAAACGTGAAAACCAGCTATGTACATCGCATTTTGATATAACGGCGTAGCGAGGCAGAATTCACTTTTACCGCCGCTACCGCTTCTAGCCGTGGCATGCATAGTTAACAAAGACATGTGAGATAATTTTGTGGCATGTAGCTAGTTCCATCCTCTCGTTCTAAAGCATAGCGTAAAGGGCATTGGGATGACTTAAATATGGAAAGGCGACTGAATAATTACAAATTAATGAGACTACCCTAGGCAACCACACCTAAATTTTATCTGAAACTGTGTTCCGTCGGTGCGTGGGAGTACCAATGCTTTAATAGGCATTTCCTAGGTTAACTCGCTCCATCATCACCCTCATCTATGACCTCGGTAAAGATTGAGGTTAAGAGTTAACCCTTCTCAATAAAAAAGCACTCGTAGCCCAGTGGCACTCACTGACCTCAACCAATCAGTGAGGTTAAGTAACTACACAGAGACAGGGAATCTGATGGATGAAAAAAGTGGTTTATCACAAGCGTTTCCGTGATTCGGAGGGCACGTTAATCTGTCGGCCCCGACCGTTGTCGATTGACTACAGTCGTTAAAACCAAGTCAGGGGCCATTGTGCGGTTTTAAAACTCTGTCACCAGGGTTAACCACACACTTGACTATACCTACATGATAAGAAGAAGAATAATAAAATAAAAAATATCATGCGTCTATGTTTGCTATGCTAACTCTATTCGCTAATGGCCGCTAGTGGAACCAATGCCTAAACTAAACATTCAAAAACTTACGTTTGTGTTTCAAACAGAAAATTTTATGCTTGGGTAGTGAAAAAGTTACGTGAATTATTAATGCAGCTCTTTTGCAAGTTTAGACTTTGGATTCCGTAGTGAGCAAATAACATAAGCGTAAATTGCGGAGATAGACAGTTCAGACCAGTCATGTTCTTCGTTATTTTGGTTATGTACAGATAATCGATAATCGAACACAAGCTTTTTCCCACAGCTTCGCTCGCGCAAGTAATTTTTTAGTCGCCCATTTATTTCTCTAAGCCGTTGATTTTCAAAAGATCGCGAAACACTGGTCCGGTATATGTATGTATGTATGTAAATCCTTTATTGTACAATAAATATTCTTACAGGAGCAAAATGTGGTACTTAAAGTTAGAATACATTTAAGGTACAAAGGCGGACTTATCCCACTAGGGGATCTCTTCCAGTCAACCTAACGAACATTGAGATGAAATCTTGATGAGTAGGCGTAAAGTACAAAAAGGATTAGAAAAATTAATAGAATAGATACAGAAAGACAAATAAACAATGAAGAACTATACAATACTTAAATAACATTATTAAAAATATAAACATATATTTAATATATAGGTACATACATATTTATACATATATCCGGTTATTTGCTTCAAGGTATATCTTGAGAATTTGTTTTTTCCATATAAACTTTGAACCCCCATTTCACCCCCTTAGGGGTTGAATTTCGAAAAATCCTTTCTTACTGTTTGCTAACTGTAAATTTCAGCTTTCTAGGTTTAAGGGTATGGGCTGGCCGTTGATGAGTCAGTGAATCAGGACCTCCAATTTTATACCTATATATAAGGTCCTAATTTATTAGTCACTTTCCTTTTAACACGTTATTGTGTAGGTCAAAATATATCATTTGAGTCAAAAAACAAAAGCATAATATTAAATTTAAATGGTCTTGAAAAATTTTGTTATGATATTTTTTCATTACTATGTTGAATAAACCCATCCATTCAAACGTAAATAATAATGGCAGTAGTAGAGCGGGCTGGGGAGTGGCCTTGGCCTCGCGCGTCGGTCAACCATTCCTTTATCTTTAAATGGAAAATTCATTTTTTTATTTTTTTTACAAAATTTAATTTTCAGATAATTAATTTTTATGTTGTTTTTTGGAATACTATCACCCTATACAATAACGCCTTAGAAGGTAAGTGACTAATAAATTAGGACCTTATATAGGGAGACTCTTTAAACTAGCTAACGAAACTTGAGAGGTTGATTTTCCCCATTAAATTGCAGAACTTTTCCTAAGAAACTTACATGAAATTCTCGAAAAAAAAATTCAACTTCTCATTCAAAGGTAAATCAGCAAATTGTACAAGTTTTCTTATTTCGACGTATGTTCCTTTGAGAAATGTTTGTTCATAAAACATGCACATAGTTTTATACTTAATCTGATGACATTAAGTATCCAAGATCTCGTAAAAAATCATTAATCATTCACGTTGGCATAAGCAAGACACCGTTTAGGTTTTTCAGCAAAAAAATCCATTAGAGCAGTTTCCGAGAAACCTATAACATACACACATCAACACTGTCTAGGGATATTGCACGATTTTTTATTCAAGAGGTATAACATTTTTGATGAGATTTTCAATTTTAATCAATGAATTCTATTTTGCTTGTATTTTTTTAAAACGTGGCGGAGACACAGTTAATGTGTATCTGTTTGTTTAATAATATAAGAATAACAAAGATTTGTTTCTCAATGAAGTGCAACACATGGATTCTACTATTTCCGATACAGATTTTGGCCTTATTTCCGATTCATAAAGGGCGTAAAAGAGAGCAAATTGGAAGAGGAGGGTAGTGAGGGCCAGTCCTCTTTGTTCGTTAAATTGGATTCGTCGCGGCCTTTTTGACGACTATTGGAAAGGTGTTTAGATATTTGCTGTTTTATTTGAAGTTACGGTTGGTTATTTGAGACGAAATAGGACCGAAAATAGAAGAATAAAATTTTCTGAGAAAGTAAGGCAATCGGAAATACTAGTAATGACCATATTGTCATTAAAACAGTCTAAGATGGTTTACTGCTGGACTGAGGAAACAGGCATCCATCATAAAAAATGTATACCTACGCCAGAATTACAAACAGATTGATTTAACGGAAGCGGTCAAGTGCGCAGGATATATTAAGGTGAGCAAGCTGCACAAATGCAGGCACATCTCATTCTCACTATTCTCGATTCGATACAAACGGATTGGTGAAAGCAGAGCAGAATCTCGAATCGACAATGCTTCATCGAGTAAGCAAGCAAGCTATGCAAATAAGTTAGAGAATTTTACTTGGTTCGCCCAAAGTCCACTAGAGGAACAACAGGGTGCTTTTTGTTGTTCTATGGAACATGACATCCTCGGAAAAAATGCGACTTTTTTTCCCACTTTGTTCTATGGAACTACATACTAGCATTTCACCCGACTTTTCTTATTAGTGATCTATTTTTACAAATTTGTTCCATGTTCCTAATCTCTGGTTGAATATCAGATCTTCGTGCCGAAACCTACGTAGAAAGGTGTCAAAATCGGACTTTGGCATCAAAAAAAAACTAAAATAAAATTGTAAACATTATTAATAGGCTAAGATAATAATAATAGCTTTGAGTATGTAGTATTTACTCTTTAGTCATTGAATAATAGGCTGTTTTCCTTCAATGTCACGGAAACAATTTTACTGTCATTACTTTCGAGTATCTTTCGAGTGACCAGTTTGATAATTGTTAAAGAGTCTTGATATCTTTTAAAGTGTCTCTATATATTTGTTCGATGGAACATATTGGGAAAAAAGTATACAAATAAAACTAAAAAGTCTTATTTGGGACCATCCATAAATTACGTCACACGAATTCCATGATTTTTTTGACCCCTCCCCCCTCCTTGTCACAGCTGGTCACATTTGTAAGACTCCCCCCTCCCTAGCGTGACGTCACATATTTTGCATATTTTCAATTTTTTGTATTTTTTTAATAAAAACAGTACTTCATAGTGTTATTATTTTTTTGGGAACTCAAAACTCATTGTCTCAACCAAAGTAAAAACGGAAAAAGAGTGCTTGGGACTGAGGAAGTTAAGTTTGTCGTTAAAAGTTAACACGTTTTGATACTCATAACACATTTTGAAATGTGACGTCACGAAACTTATGACCCCTCCCACCCCCTTGTCACACAATGTCACACTTTGTCGACCCCCTCCCCTCCCCTTAACGTGTGACGTAATTTGTGGATGGTCCCTTTTGTCCGATGACGTCCTGTTATATGGAACAAATGAGATTACCCACAAAAAGCATTATATCCAAAAAGAAACGTCAGTGTTTTCTAATTTACTATAATTGCTCTAATAGAGACATGTGCTGAGTGAGATTTAATTTAATTTATTTTTCGTATGTTCCGTAAAAAATACTTTTGAATGCAGAACTCATATCTAGCCTCTTATCTGTGATGTCATTCAAGCCCCCTCCCCCCTCACCTGTGGCAAACGGGAGCCGGTTTCTACAATGCTCTGCCTACCCCATCCGGGATTATAGGTGTGAGTCTATGGATAAAAAAAATGAAAAAGGTTTTCTACAATCCTCGTAATTTCTATATGAGATGTAGAGTAAACCATTCCCTTTCATGCTATGTTCCTAGTTCTAGCGCCTCAAACACAGTGGTCTTAGATTCAAATCAGCCTATGCAATTACGCAAATGAGACCCTCACTTCGTCAACAAAGTTTGTTCTATTCATAGTGTCAAAGCCTCAATCCAATCAAATCGCAGGGACACCTCACCTCGACTGTTTGTACCGCTATCACAATATTACTACGAAATTCTCTAAGGGAAGATTCAATTAACTTCCTTGCACATACAAGATGCGAGGAACAGCTTTGCAGATACTTAAATGGTAGAATTTACCCATAAGTATGATAGGCTACTAGAAAAACTCACAGTTGACTTGAGAACCTCCTCCTTTTTTAAAGTTGGTTTATAATTGCGAAAGATAATTCTACACTGATCTGAAAGTGAGAAAAACCTAGAATGTACAAACTGTAGAAGCCAGTAAGCGGGACGTAAATGTTTTACTGTATTGTGCACGAAAAGCTGACAATGACAACCTACCACATTATACCTACTTATGTTTCATCTAATAACCCTCACAATGTATGTCAATCGTGGCTTAATGTGTATCACACGATGCTCTGCCTACCCCATCAGGGATTATAAGTGTGAGTCCATGGATAAAAAAAATATGAAAAACGTTTTCTACAATCCTCGTAATTTTCTCGTATTCCAGTCACACCATATTTTATACGTAAGTACCAATAATTTTGGCTTAAGTCACGTCTAGGTGCTTACGCGCATCTTAACAATGTTTTTGTTTTAGGCGTCCCTAATACCACCCATTACCGTGATTACAAACTAATGGGTCCAAAATACAGGGTGTAAGGGACAACTTAGCAAAAACTGAATCCCTAAATTCAGACCATCAGTATGAATGATTTTTCGAGAAACTTTTCATTTAACATAACATAACATAAACGCTACACACTCAAAGGACCATATTAAGGTTTTCCTTTGTGCCGTGGGTCCCTCGGAACACACATATAAGACAAACACAAACACTCATGACCCGAGCTTTTTACACAATACAAACATCTGCTTTTTACACAAATATTTGCCCCGACTGGGAATCAAACTCAGGACCCCTTGATCAAGAGGCAGCGCTACTACCACTCGACCAAACCGGCCAGCGGTTTATTATTCACGTTTTTCTGCTTTAAAATAATTTATTTATTTGTATATTCTCCATTTTGCAAGAATAAAGCGATCACAACAGCGTGAAACAAGAAAACCAACAATGAATATCGCATTCTGATGGCTATTTTGTTGCGTAGCTCTAAAATAGGTAAATAACGAAAACTTGACATTTTCGGAAAAAAATAATTGCTTGTAGCCGATGATGGTTATGGATAGATTCCACCATTTAAGCATTTGCTCAGTTGTCCCTTACATCTTGTATTGCAAGAAACACGATTATTGCCAAAGTATTGTATACATTTCCGTATTTGTAATCCTTAAAATGCTTTTTGGAATTCTTTATGATAGCGACGACGACGCGACGGTCTGCTGAATAAAGAATACATTTTCTGAAAGAAAAGCTTTTGTTATCTTTTAACCCCCAACGCAAAAGAGGGTTGTTATAAGGTTAACCGTTATATTTTTCCTTACTAACAATTTAAAAGTCAGATGTAAGATGTAAGATAGCTTATTATTTATAATATTAATAAAAGAGTTCTTATCTCAAGTTAAGAGAAAAAATGAAAAAGGCTATCACTGTATACTATGGTACTAGTAGAACAAGTGAGTACCAGTTTTACCATCAATGGTAAAATTGGGACAATTTGGTGCCAGATGTACCATCAATGGTACAATCCTACGGTACAAGTGGTCCGGCGGTGTGCTGTACCATCAATGGTACAATCCCATGGTACATCAATGGTACAATCCCAGTGGTCCGGCGGATATTTGACGATTAGAAAACCACCTGAACAGACAAATTGGCCTCCATTGTCATTCAACCGTCATTGAAACGCCACTGATTGGTGGAATAGTAGCCCTGGGTTTATCTGATTCTTTAAACACTTCATAAACCTTACAGGACAACAAAGGAGGAAGGGCTTTTCTCGAACCATCGGCACGCAAGTTCTCTTTACAGATTTAAACTTATCTAATCTTAAAAGAATGCTAATTTCGAAACTTTTAAAGCTTGGCGAGAAAATAAATAGGAAGCCCTTAAAGTTTTTACCAAGTGATCAGTCACTGTCATGATAAACAGGGCACTGAAGACGAGTAGGAATTGAAGTAGGTCTTTAAATTTATTTAATTTTATCAGCCTAATACGTCTCCACCGAAGGATATGGGCCTCCCTTCGAAACGCGAAGGGGATTTAGGCCATAGTCCACCACGCTGGCCCAATGCGGATTTGTGAACCACGCGCCTTTTGATAACGAATTTTCTTAGACGTACGGGTTTCATTAAGATGTTTTCGATGTTTTAGAAATAATAGGTCTTTACCTATGAAATTGTCGTTTTTCATACAATATTTTTGGAAAACTGAATTTTCCATACTAACGTTTTTGGATTTTTCTCGGGAATGCGAAATCCAAATTTAGCAAAATTTTGTGGGAAGGTTTGGACAATATTAAGTTAATTTTCATCTGTAACTGTAACAAAGGTACAGCAAAAATAAGCAATGAAACGGGCAACGGATGAAACAAACTACATTTGAGCTTCTTTTTCAACAAATAAATCTAAAGTAAATTTGTATTAATTTGACTCAATATCTCCGTTATATGGCCAAGGTTTTAAATAAAAAACAAATTTCGCTAAGCAATTTGAGGTCACCGATATATTTCTTGTTATTATGTACTATGACCTCTATTTTGACCAAGGTCATAGATGAGGTTGACGATAAAGCGAGGTAACCCAGAAAATGCCTATTAAGGCACTGGTGCTCCTAGGCACCGACGGAACACAGCAAGCTGTTTGGCGTCGGACTTCGGTAGGAGGGTGGTTGCGAACCAGACGGCTCTTCACAGAGCCTATCACATCACATGAGACCATAGGAAGCCACCTCAGATTCAAAACAAATTGAGGTGTCGTTGCCTGGGGTGGATTAATAGGAGGCAGGTCTCATTTGTGTTTCCTTAGTCGACTCTTACGACACCCACAGAAAGAAATGGGGTGGTGTTATTCTCAACCGATCACCACACGGCACGTCCTTCACACTTTGCAACAAATTAGTCAGATTAATCAACGTCCTAAAGTATGAGCCCTAATGGGTAGCTAAGCACTTAACCGTTATTAAAGGCGTATTGATGTATTGAGCTCAATTTTTCAATCGCCAGATTAAAGTATGGGTTCAAATCAAAAAGCATTTTAAAATGTATAACTCTTAAACGGCTGAACAAATTTTGTTCAAATATAGCTTTTCAGCTTTTCGTTTAGGAGGTATCCTATTTTTTTTATGGTGAGGGTTAACTATAAAGACCCTATAAGGTACTATTATTTATTCTGTGACTTTATATTATCTGTGACTATAGTTTTTGTGGGAACTATAACTTACCACAAAAACTAAAACTTAGACAATATCTAAAATCGGCGTATATAATTTACTAGCTGATGCCTGCAACTTCATTTGCGTGTTAATTTAGATTTTTACATACAAAGGTTTTTTCCCGCTAACTCCCGTTCCCGTTGGAATTTTGCAATATCCTGTTGCAACTAAGCTTTAAGTTTACTAAGGTACCTGCATGCCAAATTTCAAGCGTCTAACTTAAGCGGTTTAGAATTTTCATACAAAAGGATTTTCCCGCTAATTCCCGTTCTCGTGGGAATTTCGGGAATTCCTTTCTTAGTGCACCTCTACGGTACCTAAGCTACGTCCCTTCCAAATTTCAAGTGCCTACGTTTAGCCATTTAAGCTGTGCGTTGATATGTCAGTCAGTCAGTCAGTCAGTCAGTTTCTCCTTTTATATATTTAGATTTCATACAAAAAAAAAATTTATAACACCTGACATTTATCGCGTATAACTTTTAAATGGTTAAAACTCAATTACGTCAGCATTCAAACAAAAAAACGAATCGAAATTGGTCTATTCGTTTACGAGCTACGATGCCACAGACAGACACACAGACACACTCGTCAAACTTATAACACTCCTCTTTTTTTGTCGGGGGTTGAAAATATACAAATTATGATTCCTTAAAACTGTTGGTCAACCTTTCATTTACCACCAATGCATAGTTTGTTTATAATAATTTAGTAATTTTACAATTAAACGGTGATCGTTGTCGTGGTCGAAAAGTGTGGACTTTGAAACAGATCGGTAAAATTATAAATAACTTGCTTTCCGCATGTACTGAGACTTCGTTCCCGTGAGAATTCGGAAAATTATGCAGCCTTTATATATCGTTCCCGTGAGAATTCGGGAAAATTATGCAGCCTATATTACTCAGGGATAATGTGGCATTATAATGGTGAAAGAATTTTTAAAATTGGTCCAGTAGCTTTTGAGTTTATTTGTTACAAACATACAAACATACAAAAATACAAATCTTTCCTCTTTTTGTAATATTAGTGTAGATAATACATTTACAAGAACTGTGTTTGCCATTGGCATTAAAAAGCATTGGAAATGGTTTTTCAAAACAAAGTTCCATTGTTTCTTCGCAGCTTCAATCTTGTAAGATCCCATAATAACAAACACCAGTGATTGAAATCAAATATTTGCCATCTTTTCAATTCTATTTCATAAGACTCGACCTTCACGACGACGCGACGCTTCCAATATTGGAAATATTTTCCTAAATCCTATTATCTTTTGATAATGAAAAGTTATAATTATGATGATCTTTGAGATAGATCGTGGCCTTGGGGATCACTTCGATTTATAGTTTGTAATTTTGAGTAAAAATAAAATGAATTTTTCAGCAAAACTTAAAATTGGCATAATTCTTAAGAGAAACAATGGTGATTGTGGTATAGTGCATATCCTTGATGGTTATTACTCTATCTAATAAATTTTATGACAATTGTATGGAGAATTGGAGAGGCCAAAGTTTTTTATTTATTATTATAAGATGGGTTATCAAGATTGAGGTTAAGAGAACCTCAATCTTGACCAAGGTCATAGATGAGGTCGACGATGGAGCGAGTCAACCCAGAAAATGCCTATAAGGCACTGGTACTCCTACGCACCGACGGAACACAGCAAGCTGTTTGGAGTCGGACTTCGTTAGAAGGGTGATCGTGAACCAGACGGCCCTTCACGAAGCCTACCAAACCGCATGAGACCGACACCTCAGATTCAGAACAAACTGAGGTGTGGTTCCCTAAAATGGATTAATAGGAAGCAGGTCTTATTTGTGTTTCCTTAGTCGCCTCTTACGATACGGAAAGAAATGGACTGGTGTTTTTCTCAATAAAGTTAACAGAAAGGTAATTTTTTTTTAATATTTCGACTTTTATTCCTTAGTAAAAGTTGTACCATATCATCAGCTGACTTTAATTTCTCTAGCTAATTTAAAATCAACCCAATATGTTAAAAACAAGTTGCACACGCGATAAAAGTCGCAGGCAAAGCTAGTATTACAATATGAACAGGTTTTCCCGCCCATAACAGACCCCAGTAAAATCCAACCACGTCTTTTGTGTACGAAACTTTGTTCGCACAATATTGAGTCGTAAAAAATAACCCTTTCTCTACAACACAACAAAACAATTTGAAAGCGTTTAGAGATGTTTACCATAAAACATTTCCGTCAACACCAGAGACTCCTCAGAACTTTCACTTACATTGACCGAACGGTCCACATTCTTCAATATATTTAAGACAATCTTTCATCTGCGGCTGCGAAACACTTACTCCTTTGAAAAATCGACGCTTCTCTGTACAAAAAGTTGTAGTTTAAGAATACAGAGCAGTAAATATAAGTTTGTAAGTGAATTTTCAGAATTTACCCTTTCGACGGACCTTTTCGCAATCGTGCATTTCCGAAGATGTATTGCCATCGTACAAATTGCTGTAGATGCTACAAATATAGCTCTGCAAAATTATTTTGCAGAAAACTGACCAGAACAAGACAATTTGAAAGTTTGGGTATCAAATATTTATTAATTTATTCATTCAATTGTGTTAGATGTTTAAGAAAATTATTTTGAAAAGATATTGTATAGAGTAGTTTAAATAGTTTTAATTGGCCGACGACAAAAAAATATTCCTCTCTATTTACCTAATTCCGCTATTAATTCACCTATTTGCTGTTTTACCCGTTACCCTTTTTGAAGGCGGGTCAATTTATTGTTAAAAATATTTTATTTTATTCTTTTTAAAAGTCATTTATCATTCATATAACTTTCCTAGTAGATTTGTTATACAGCACTTAGTTACTCGAGATTAAAGAGCGATATAGTAATCAATTACTTTTACATCAATTAATACCCACGGAAAGATATGAGGTGGTGATATTCACAACCAGTCGTAACGGGGTAGTACAATTCTCAAACCGATCGCCAGATGGCATGAAAGATATAGGGTGGTGATATTATCAACCGATCACCAGACGGCAGGAAAGATGTGTCGTGGTAATATACTCTACCGGTGTCACTAAACGGTAGAGCCCCAGGACACAAAAGAGCCCCAAAAAACAACTTGAAAGTCTCAGGGAACAACTTCGTTTTTGCTTCGTTTACATTGATGACCTATTATCATCCACATATATGACCAAAAAATTTCAGTTTTTTTTTTTTTAACTTAACCACTGAACCGAATTCGATAAAATGTTTATGGGACCAATCTGGAAGTAGATGCTTCAGAACTAAAAAAAATTTGAAATCGGTTTATAAATGGCGGAATTTTGAGGTAACAAACACAAAAAAAAATTAAAAAATCAATTTTTGAAGTCGGTTAAAAATCGATCAACGACACAATTGGTACAACACTACAGTGTGGCACAACACTAAACGGCCCTTTGACAATCGCTTTCGCGCGTAGATCGGAGATTATGTGTTCTTGCATTGTAATTGTTAAATATCGGATTAAAAGGACTGTACAATGAGTAACAGGTGTTTTCCATTACCTCTGCACCGTCTTTTGTAAAGGATGATATTGCAAGCTTGATAAGACCAAGTGCCCCTGACTTTTGAGTGTAACTTTAAATGAGGAGTAACTCGTGTAGACTTCACTCCTTGAGACCCTACAACTTTTAACTGGACTCAGACTTTTCAGTAGTATAGAGCTCAGGAGTACCTACTCCAGTACTTTGGCGAAGGTGCCTTCCCATTTTAGTTCACGGTTTTTGCGTTTTAAACACCCCTGGTCGGATTTTCCAATGTAACATCAAACACTTCATAGGAAAAGTAGACAAAAGTTATTGAATGTAATAAATTTCCTAGATATAATAAATTTAAAAATTCTTTTTTTAACCGATGTATGTATGTTCGTTTGTAAATTTCTTTATTACCTCGTATCTTCCTAACGGTTGAATGGATTTCGACAACTAAGGTATCGTTTGATTCGTCTTAAACACCCGAATGTTCTTAGGGAGGTGATTTAAAAAAAACAATATGGCGAAGTTTTGGCACCAAATTTTAAGTTCTTAATTTTTTTTATCTCTCCAATATCATCGAGTGGGGTGTCACAGGATAGCTTTTTAAAAGATAGAAGGGGTTTACTAAAAACGTTTTTCGATTCAGCACTCCGTTTCCAAAACATTAATTTTTAAATTCAAATTTTTTGTCAAACACAAGTGTCCCCCCTTGTACCAGCTGAACGGTTGTTTCTCAAAATGTGGAAAAATTCACGACGGTAGAATATACGACGAAATTAAAAGAAAAACTATCACAGATAAGTTGACCCTTCCGTTAACGAATAGGGGTCGACCGAGTGCCAAATAATTTATTTTATTTAGTTAACTTAATGCACTAAAGTACATGGGCGGACTTAATGCCTAATGGCATTATCTACCAGTCTACCTTAGGGTGATTGGGAGATGTACGTGGTAGGTGCATATCACAAATATAAGAAATTACTTTAATAACTATGAAACTACATGAACAAAGGAAAATAACTGTAATACCTAATAAATATATAATCAAATCCATACATGGATTAATAAGAATATATTTACTAATATTAGATCATTTGTACTACAGAGCTGAAATTTGGCATGGTCGTACATATAACTATACGCCGTCAGAACTGTAGAGTAAAATCTTAGAAAAAAAATTTTTTCGGGTGTCTCCTATAGACGTGAATGGGCGGTGATTTTTTTTCTCGCCAATATTATCAAATAGGGTGTCATAGGACAGCTTTTTAAAAGACAGAAGGGGTTTACTAATACCGTTTTTCGATTCAGCACTCCTTTTGCGAAACAAATTTTTAAAGTGAAAATTTTTGTCAAACACAAGTGTCCCCCCCTCTACCAGCTAAACGGTTGTTTTTAGAAATGTGAAAAAATTTACGGTGGTAGTATATACAACAAAATTAAAAGGAAAACTATCACACATAAGATGGCTCTTCAAGTTTGCGAGTAATAGTCGACCAAGTGCCTATCTTAGTTGGGATTAATAAAAATATTTTACTAATATTAGATCCTTGGTACTACAGAGCTGAAATTTGGCATGATCATACATATTAATTGCGCCAATATATTGAAAAAATAAAATGGTGAAAAAAAAAATTTTTTTCGGATGTTTCCCATACACGTGAAAGGGCAATGGATTTTTTTTCTCGCCGATATCATCGAGTAAGATGTCATAGGATATCTTTTTAAAAGATAGAGGGGGCTTACTACGAACGTTTTTCGAATCAGCAATCCGTTTGGGAAACATTAATTTTTATAATATTAAAAATAAGGAATAATTCACGAGGGTAGCAGTTATAACGAAGTGTACCCTAATCCAAAATGGCTACCATACAAGGTTCCACGCTAAAAGTGAGGCGAGCCGAAAGCCAAGCTGTAACATATTGATATTCCAGGTGTCGTTTAATAGGTTTTTGGGGGTGCTAATTACGAAAATGACATCAAAATTGTACACGATCACCACACAACCTGCTTTAACAGCAGCTCAATATTATTATATTATTCCTAACAATATTATTGTAGCAAAAAAAAAACACAAAAAAAAAAAATTTAAAAAAAAAAAAAAATTCGCGCTCGCTTCGCTCGCGCATTAAACACTTCCATTCTGTTATATTTAGGCCAAAACTACACTTATTTCTGAAACTACAAACTTTTTAATACATTACTTTTTGATACTATTGTATTTGGGGATTTTAACATCGAATATGACTATGACAATATGCTCGTAGAATTAAAAAGCCAGCTCCATATTTGAACCATGCTGCTACGGAACCCTACAATGCGCGTGGCCCGACACGCTCTTGGCCGGTTTTTTAAAAGATAGAAGGGGTTAACTAAGAACGTTTTTCGAGTCAGCAGACCGTTTGCAAAAAATTTATGTTTATATTGAAAAAAAGTGGAATAATTTACGAGCATTTAGCATTTACGACAAAGTTTACCCTAATTCCTAACAATAATATTAACGCTTCGCTCGCGCATTAAATACTTCCATTCTGTTGTATTTAGCCCAAACCTAAAGTTATCTCTGCAACTACAAACTCTTTAAAACATTTGTTTTTAATACTATAGTATTTGGGGATTTTAGCGTCGACTATGACCGTAACGATAGTTCACCAGTTTTAAATGAATACGTAATGTTAACGATTTTTATACAACCGTTTGCATCCACGCGAGGTGGTTCTTAAACAGATGATTTTTTTTTGTGGCGCTGGAATTTAAAACTCCTTTAGTTACCATCTTTCTTGGTTGAAAGCCTAAGTTACCTAAATAATTTACATTATGTTTGGTAGCAGGCGGGACCCATTTGCAAATTATAAACCGAAAGAAAAACAATGGGTCCCGCCTGGTGCCAAACATAATTTAAATTATTTAAGTAACTTAGGCTTTCAACTCATAATTCAGTCTGTTAAACCATAGTAGAGTTTATTGGGATTTAGTTTTAGTAGTTTGTTTTTTTAATCTTGTTTCGGTCTTTTCAGTGCGTTGCTTATCTCTTGATTTTTTTTCAGTCGGGTTTTTTGTTTTTTTAAAGTATTATCTTAATATGATGAGAAAACCAAATTTTAATCTGTTATAATAGCTATATATGTACTACATAGTTGACACAATTATAAAATGAAAAATGAGAATATTTTTTAATAGTTGTTATTTGCATCCACAAACAATGAGAATATTTTTTTTATAGTTGCTATTTGCGAGTTAACTTATCTTATTAGTAGTTTTTTTTATACATATAGGTAAATGCTCTCTTTGAGTATGCTAGAGAATGAAGTTTCAAAAAAGCCCGTTGATGTTCAAGGACAAAATGAAAGATAACTTTCCCCTCTAAAATAATGATTCTAGGCAAAAATTTTACGACTGTGAAAGCGCGCGTAATGCGCCGCGCTCCTAAGTCAAAATGTCAACATTGACAACGCCAGAGGGCGAGCAAACCTTTGCGCGGGGCCCTCGCGCAATCAAAGTTATGTTTCACCGTCAGTCAGCCTAGTGGCGTACCGCGCGAGTTTCTCGCCATCGTGCTCGAGCTGCAGAGACTACCACTTTTACATCATTATGAAGAGAGAGGTACTTCATTATTGTAGAGATACTTAAGGCGACTACAGCACCCGATAAAGATAGCACACATAGGAATAGTGCCATCTCCGTCTCTCAACAGGCCTGGACCGGCAGTGCGAACAGTGTCGATACACGAAGTTAACGGACTATGAAAGCGTGCGTGCGTAAAAACATGTTCGAAAGTTAGAAAAATGAGATTTATGTAAAGGTAACAGCTTATATCGAAAAATACGTCAACTACTTATCGAGAGTATTCAATCACGAACATTTTGATAGCAAATTCAAGTTCCTGTGTGCATTTTACTATCGTTTTTACAGTTTAAAAGATACACAATATTGGTATTTAGAGGTGACTTTGTGAGCTTTTTCTATCGAACCAAAAGTGCTGTATCATGTTTTCAGCAAACTACTTATCTAGTTTATGTCCTGAATATTACTGTAGTATTTATTTTCTTCGATTTAATGCAGTGCGTCATGCTCAACTACGCATCATAAAATCGTAATTTAAGTGCTGTAGTCGCCTTAAAAAATCAAATAAGCCCTGATAATACATTTTGTTTCAGTAAAAAGCTATCTTTCAGTCGCCCCGCGCGCGCTTTTTATCTCCGCAAAAAAGGACAAGTTCGTTCGAGTGAGAAAAATGATACAAGCAACGTCTGAAAAAGACTTCGAGGAGACAAATAAATGTTTGAAACTTGTGATTCAAGTTTTTGACGCAAACAATATCCATAGATTAAAGTGTTAAAGATTTAGAAGTCACCAAGTAAAGGAAACTCTGACATGGGTAAATTTAGTACGGGTACACTAATGGAGCGGCAAGGGGTGCAAGCAGGTCTGAATCTTATAAATGATATAATTGATTTCAAATGGAAGGCTGCGGGGGAGGCCTTTGTCCAGCAGTGGGACAGTAATAGCTAGAAAAAAAAAAGATTTTTATTCAATAATACTAATAATGTTATGGTTTTACTGTAGATGTTAGGTAAATAATCAACGAGACCAAAATTAAGTAAAGTATTAAGGAATATTAACGTGAAATCAATTCGATATTCAATTTGGTCCGGTCCGTGCACTTGCTCCGGAGTCGGAGAGGCTGGTAATCCGTCATACAGGTTTTCCTAGTACGGATACCAGTCTCTCACATAGATAGCTTAAGTAAATTTACACTTAGATTAAGTTAACTTTTACGACTATCTGTGTGAGAGAAGGAATAAAGATAAAATATTATTATTAAATTAATTAAATGGTCTTTTAGCTTGAAAAGTACTATCTAACAAAGAATAAACATATTGGGTGACGTTGAATTAGCAAAAATTAAGGATGTGAATCAGCCCACGAAACCGAGCAAGTTTCCTTAAGGAACATAGTTCACAGTGAAAAAAAATTCTCCTCTCCTTCCCACCTGAGCGAGTAGCTGTTTTACTTCTGTTTCAAAAGTAGATTTTTTTTCTGAGAGTTTCATAAAGGTTTCTTGGGGAAAGTTTATCAATTCCATAGGAAGAATTACTCCCTAAAGTTTCGCTAGTTAATTTAAATTCACCCCATTCCGTAACCAAAACCATATTATCTTTACAAAGTAATACAATTCATCAATGAAAACAGCAACAGAAGCTAACTTCATCCATTAGAATGAACACATTTATTTACTTCTATGACTATAATCCCATCAACTCTCTTCTATAGCCAAAATTATTAACTAAGTCATCTACGTACATTTACCAGATGTCAAAGTTCACATAAAGATACTGTCTCAACTTGGTCTAAATCCTACAAACTTTCGAGGAAAATGTCGTACAATTCATAAAAGATATTCTTACAAAATTTTCATCATATAATTCTTAGAACTCCGAGGATTGAATGGCAATAGAATAAATCTTAAGTCTCAAATTTGCTTTCTTACGACATAAATATTTACTACGAAACTTTTTAGCTTTTACATTATGTGGTTTCACTGTGTGAGCGATAGCTTTGGCCTAGTTAAGATTATTATAAATATTTGACCTCAGCAGCTCGATCATAATGCACGACAAACTCGCGCTGATTTTGATTGGGCGAGGGCCCCGCGCAAAGGCTTGTAAGCCCTCTAGCATTGTCAATGTTGAAATTTTGACATAGAACCGCGGCGCATTCTGCGCGCGAGCACACATGCTTGAGCTGCTGGTTAATAGTTTGACCATTACCACTGTACTGCGAGTATGCGAGGCGAAGCGAGGGGAGGAGCAGGCCGCTCGCGCTGTTTTAGTATGTCAGCGGTGACGGCGAATTGACAGAGCCTCGACCATGGACTTATATAATATAGATAGCAAGGACCTGTAACTATGAAACTATACCGAAATAAAGCATTTTCTATTCTATTCTATGAAAAATTCGTTACAGTTTGATTTAGAAAAATTACTTACCTTTATTTTAAACAAAAAAGGAACGAGGTGTGTTTGGATCATAGCAAGTGGAAATCTGTGGTCTCTGCCTACCCCAATGGGACAAAGTCGTGACCTAATGCATATATGTTAAACAAATTAAAGTAAATTTTTGCATTATTTTTCATTGTATTTTAATAAATTTACCTCAACATATACTTCTAATCACATTCATTTCAAAAATGTAATATATATTGTTTCAAGCCTTTTTTTTATTTCTTACTGATATCCCTTGAAAGTGTCATCATAGTATCATGGCTGCATGTCACCTTGTTATAAAGCGAAACACAGCCTCTCTTTACTACAATCTCGCTCGGCTCGTTTTTCAGCTTCAAGAACACCTTAACTTCTATTGTAATATTAGATTCATGGCCTCGCCACGCATATAGCGACAATGGTCAAACTATAGTAACCGATTCTCAGATTTGATTCCCAGTCAGGTAAAATATTTTATAAGAGACAGATTCTTTACTCTCCTTGGGTTGTATTTCCATCCTAAGAACTCTCTAACAATGAAGTTCCAAACAAAGTTGTAAACAAAACTCGAACAACAAAAACAGAATGCAAAACAACCTGAGACACGAAAATGTTTCAAATGCACTTCTGAAATATCCAAAGAAGCTGTTAAGTCTTAAGTCGTACGTACTTTGTATCTATAAGGAGCTTGAAAAATAAGAACTGGTATCCGATTTAATAGTGAAAATGACATTGTAAGGCCAGTGTTGACCAAATATTTGCAGGCCATAGAATTTAAAAAAAACCGGCCAAAAGCGTGTCGAGCCACGCGCATTGTAGGGTTCCGTAGCAACATGGTTCAAATACATTCTTATTAATCCCAACAGTGTTTGGCACTTGGTCGACTATTACTCGTAAACTTGAAGGACCAACTTATGTGTGATAGTTTTCCTTTAAATTTCGTTGTATATTCTACCAACGTGAATTTTTTCACATTTTTATAAACAACCGTTTAGCAGCTATAGGGGGGGGGACACTTGTGTTTGACAAAAATTTTCACTTTAAAAATTTATATTTCGCAAACGGAGTGCTGAATCGAAAAACTTTCTTAGTAAACCCCTTCTATCTTTTAAAATGCTATCCTATGACACCCCACTCAATGATATTGGCGAGAAAAAAAAAATCATCACCCTTTCACGTCTATGGGAGACACCCGAAAAAAATTTTTTTTTCCAAGAGTTTACTCTACAGTTCTGTCAGCGTGATTCATATGTATAATCATGCTTAGTTTCAGCTCTTTCTTAGGAAACCTGCGGACAGACGGACAGACGGACAGACGGACATGGCGAAACTATAAGGGTTCGTAGATTACTACGGAACCCTAAAAATCGACTTCAAAAAAGCGAAAAATAAAGACAACATCATTTAATGTGCTATGCGTAGTACCTACTGATCTGTTTGGAGTCGGTGTCTAGCTAAATAAGTTTGACAGGCCGCCTTCGCATCAACTAACAGATCAGTAGGAACTACGCGTAGCATGATGTTCTCTTTATTTTTCGCTTTTTCGAAAACGGTTTTACGGTAAATAGTAGAAAGTTCATGAGAAACACTGTAAGTGCCTATTAAATTTGAGGTTTCCCTCGATTTTCAATGGATTTCATGATCAGGTCCTGACGTGGTAACAATGGGACCACCTCTGGAGTATATTCTTTCGGATAAAATTGTACACTACAGCTATGAGTACAAGATACAATACCTTAACATGTAGAACTCTAAAATTATTTAAAATTACCCTGTAACAGCAAACTACATTAACTAAAATGTAAACTAATCAAGTAAGATGTTTATCCTATAAACGGTTCAAGGAATGAAATCCCCAAAATGAGCCCCTAGAGAGAAATAACCCAAGTTATTCCAAATATCATGGTACGTTCCGACACTAACGGTAAGAACATTGAAATGGGTATCTGTGGCATGTTACAAGTTACAACATGGAACTAATTTCACTACAACGGAACTAGAAATTTAATAAATATGGTAAATAAATTGCGCGTACCATCAGTGGGAGAATATCGGGTGAAATTATATCCGGTAAAATTTATGCCGTGTGGTGATCGGTTGAGAATAACACCACCCCATTTATTTCCGTGAGTGTCGTAAGAGGCGACTAAGGAAACATAAATAAGACCTGCCTCCCATAAATCCACCCCAGGCAACGACGACGCCTCAATTTGTTCTGAATCTGAGGTGTTGTCCTATGGTCTCATGCGGTGTGGTAGGCTCTGTGAAGGGCCGTCTGGTTCGCGACCACCCTCCTACCGAAGTCCGACGCCAAACAGCTTGCTGAGACCGTCGGTGCGTAGAAGTACCAGTGCCTTATAGGCATTTTCTGGGTTAACTCGCTCCATCATCGACCTCATCTATGACCTTGGTCAATCTTAAAATAAAAAATAAAAAGAACTTGAATCATTTCTCCAAGAAACATAATTAATTTAAAATATCTAGCGAAAATTTAGGATGTCAATCGGCCCACGTTTGAAAAACTTTGAAACATGAATTAAATTTCACCTCTCCATACAAGTCATGCGATCAGCTGATAGTCGGAATATGAAACGTCGTTTGTGAATTTCATTCTTGTTTATCAATTTCATACGGGTTCCTTGGGGACAATTGTTCAGTTTAATAAATAGAATTACCTTCTAAAGTTTCGCTAATTAAAAGTTACCACATTTAAGAGTACAACTGTACATTCGACAGTTTTGTTAATTATTTCATGGAATTCATAAACGTTTCATGGGAGAATCATAAAGTTTCGGCGTCTAATTTAAAGTCATCCCATGTACTTTAGTAATGAAGTATTAGGTGGCCAGCTAGGGGTCGGTTAGGCAATGAATATCTCAGGCTAAGTTGAGTAGTAAAACAAGAACAGAGCTAAGTACTAGAATGTTTATTAACTGTTGGCTCAATAGAAGTGTATGTTTATTCGTTACTAGCATCCCGCTCAGGACTTCGTTCCCGTAGGAATTTGGGAAAATTATATAGCCTATGTTACTCAGGGATAATGTAGGATTCTAATGGTGAAAGAATTCTTGAAATCGGTCCAGTAGTTTCGGAGCCTGTTCGTTACATACAAAAATAAAAATACAAAGCATAAGTTACATAAGACACATTATAAGAAAAAGAGTACGACGGCGGACTTATCCCACAAGGGGATTTCTTCCAATCGGGTTGACACGTGTTTTGCCTTTTTTCCTTTTTTCCTCTTTTTTTATCGGGGTAAAAAAGGAAGAGTGTTATACGTTTGACGTGTGTATCTATTTGTCTGTCTGTGGCGTCGCCGTCGTAACTCCTAAATGAATAAGCCGTTTTCGATGCGGTTTTTTTTTTAAACCTGGCGTGACGGTGCTTTATTTGATTAAAATCGGTTCAGCCATTTAAAAGTCAGGGGTTATACAATTTTTATTTTATTTTAGGACTATATATACTAGCACATTACAGTACTGTTAAGTTTCTATGAGTAACAAAGATTCTCTTTCACAAATAAGTTGGATTTTATAGAGCTGTCTAATTCGTTAAATTAAACACCTGCTCTCAGTTTAACAACTCTCGTAAATCGTTTCTACTATATCGCTTTACCCTTAAAGAAACACTAGGGAATGGATCATTTGAACAATTCCCAAATTGAAGCACAATTTACGGGTTAGATCAACACAGACCAAACGGTGGCCCCAAGTGGTCCAAAGTGTCATTTTGATTGATAAATGATGATTGTTTAAGTTCGGTCCACCTTGACCGTTCTAAATGTGGGTTTTGTTATGTATTAGTGAGTAGTATTTTGGAAGATAAAGATAGATTAGATAAGTATACGTGTAGTATAATTTGAAAGGCGTACATTATGACTCTCCTTAAAACTTGAATTTATTGATTCCTAAAACTTTTCAATCACTACTTGACGAATATTATTTTAAATAATGTCTTTATGATTCTGCAGGCTGAGTACGATAGTGACAGCGCCGCGACAACACCGCTGCCCTATGACAAAATGTCAACATTGACAACGCCGTAGAGCGAGTAAGCCTTTGCGCGGGACCCTCGCGCAATCAAAGTGAAGTTTCAGCGCGAGCCGAGCTCGAGTTTGTCGTTATCGTGCTAAAGCTGCTGTTTTCGAATGAAAACTTAAATACGTATATGACTTAATATTAAAATACAACAGAAAACCATACACAAAACTAACGAAATGATCAAAAATTATAATATTTATGTAATTATAATAATTATATTCCTGAAAATAAATAAGTTGAAATCATTTTAAAGTAAAATAGGCCTCTATTTCAGACAGAAAACAACTCAAAGAAACAGTAATCAGTACAAATAATGTTAAATTAAAGAAAAATATCATACCGGACATTTTTCTGTTGTATTTTAATATTAAGTCTTATACACATTTTTAAGTTTCCATTCGAAAACAGAATCATAAAGACATTTTTCGCTAATATTTTTTAACCAGCTGAACCAATTTTGTTTTTTTTTTTAAAGCTGACGTAATCGAGATAGTTCTTAGTTTTATTTGATCAAAATTAGTTTAAAAGTTTTAAGCAATCGGGTGTTACAATTTTTTTTTTAATTTTAGAGTTTTCTCCTCAAGGAATGTTATTTAACTTTGACAAGCTCACGTCTTTAATAATATAATAGCAAACGTTGATAAATAATAAAAGACTGCCGCAAAGAAGCTCAAATAACTCATATAAATAAATATTTCGAAATCATTAGTTCCTCCCTAAATGATTGCTCTAATAAATAAATGACCGGAAAGATATATGATCTAAGATAAATCACAACTAAAACTGCTTTTTGTTAAGCTTACTGAGTAAATCTTCCTAATGTTAATTAAGTAAGGGTTTGGTAAACAAAAACAGAATTCTGATTAATGATGTCTTAAACGACCAGATACTATAATAACATCTAGTCCATTAGGAGGCTAATTGTTTCGAAGGAAATAATTTAAAATTATACTGCCAACTCTTCCCAGACATACTGTAATACTAATAAAAAATATTTATAAAAAGTGGCGTATAAAAATTGAACCTCCTTATAATGTAGGTATTATCAAGGTATCAGAATTTTCAAACCGCCAAATGATCTCTGACTTGGTCGAACGGCTGTAGTCTATCGACAACAGCCAGGACCGACGGTAAACATGCCTTCTGAGGCATGGAAAAGCTTATATTTTTTTATATTTTTTTATTAATGAAGGGTTCGCTCTTGACCACAATCTAGCCCAAGGGCAAAGATGATTTATATTGAAGTGTTATAATGTTTTCATGCACATGGTGGAATATTTAAACATCACATAATCGTAAAACAAAGCTAATTTATAAAATGACTTAAGTTAATTTTCCTAGCGCTCAAAGTCGTGGGTGAAAAGTTTATAGTCAAACACGTGTTGAGGCGGCTTTACATGCTTGTCGCGTGCTCTTTTGAAACTAGCTTGTTGCGTTGTCATTACATGTGATATCAGTAGCAGATCTACAGTAATCCAATAAAAACAAGGCATTGTATTTTAAAATAATAAAATATTTAAGTTTTCCCTTGGCGACTTGATAAATGATAAATGATAAAATGATAAATGATTTATTAAACTGTCCAAATAATACAACATAGTTTTACTGAGATAACCACACTAGGCTAGGCCTGTGCTGTGATTATCTTTACATAATGATTAAACAGGGACATTTCTTATAGATTTTCTATTTGAGCAAAAAAGTATTTGTCTGTGTATGTGTGTGTGTGTGGTGTGTGTATGTGTGTGCGTAATTGTTAATGTTTGTATAGTATAGTGGGAGCGATAAATGGAAGAATTTGTTTGAATTTGTTCCACTTCACGTGGAACATAATTAAAAAGTTTCGCCAACGACTGGAACTTTCTCGTTTACACTGTGTTATTTATGGGCAAGCGTAACACTACGAGACTACGTGTTCTAATTGACAGCATATATAGCTAGTATGTTTAGCGACAAAATCGCACGTCACGTTTCTCCGATGGCGGTAAAACTTTATGTAAAGGTTTGCTCGCTCTCTGGCGTTGTCATTTTGACACTTTTTTGACAATTGACCGTGTTGTTTTCACATCATGCTTGAGCTGTTGATTATCGAAACTGACAAACACATTATACACGTATTCCTCTTTTCCCGTGGAAATACCTTCCGTCTCCATTACCTAAGGAACACGCATACCAAACATACTTCTAGACCCAATTGTGTTGGCTCGATCAATCAGTCAGTTAGTCAATCAGCCAGTCAATTTTTATGATGAGTAAATAAGAAAATTTATATCTTTTCCGACCACGACTGTACTTTGTGGCAGTCGGAGCACGAAGCCTTGTACCGTGCTGCACCAAATTGGGGATCTTAGATGAAGTATAGGTTGTTACTCGTGGTAGAGCAAAGATAAATTACTTCATTTCCACAGCGGTAATATCTACCAAACGATATAAGAATAGAAAACACTATATTTATATCGTGTATTGTTTAATTATTGATAATGTTTTCAGCTTACTATGCTAGCTTGAATTAGTAGAAAGATTTAATATTTATAAAGAGACTAGCTTTCCGCCTGGTACTTCGTTCTCGTAGGAATTCGGGAAAATTATGTAGCCTATGTTCGTCAGGGATAATGTAGGAATCTAATGATGAAAGATTTTTTTAAATCGGTCCAGTAGTTTCGGAGCCTATTCAATGCAAACAAACAAACAAACGGTCAAATATTTTCTTTTTATAATGTTAGTATTAGATTAAATTAATTGTAGGTGAAAATTTCAAGTTGCATTACCAGACAATTTATCCTCTTGCTGCGCCTCAATGCAATGTGGCTAAAGCACTAAACTTCGCAAAGTTTCTTTCAAAGCGAAACTAAAACTTCATTACAGTATCTTCTCTTTACATACATATTCTCTTTTAGTTTTAGATTCAGGAAATCCAAAAGAGGATCAGTTTGAAAAAGTATACCCTAACAGTCTTACAATTAAAAGTTATGGACATAGACATTTATTCTTGGTAATTTTTCATTACAAGTCAAAATACACGTTAATTAACAAAAAATATCACAAATCATAATTCAGTCATTAAAATGTCAACAAAATTATAAAATACTGCAGCTCGAGTATGATGTCTTATGTCAAAATGTCAATATTGACAACGCCAGAGGGCGAGCAAGCCTTTGCGCGGGGCCATCGCGCAATTAAAGTGAAGTTTCAGCGTCAGCCGAGCGGCGCGCCGCGCGAGTTTGTCGAGCTGCTGACTCTACAAGGTTCTAACGACTGAAAACAAAGGTTAAACAGTGTTCGTGCGTTTTATGCGCAGCGTATAACTAAAGTCCGTTCTGTAACGCGACCAGACTCTTATCTACACACATCAAAAAAAGTTTGCGATCACTTGGAAAAGTGCTAATATTTTTTATTGTAGAAGAATAAAACTTAATCACTTTTTATCTTTTGATTCCTTATTTAAAAATATGAAATTTAAATATAAAATAATTTCGTAATTCAAATGTTTTTTCATTTAAAAAGACAATCAACCCTTGCTTGCTTTCATTCAGAAATCTGACATAGTCGCAACTTATCAATATTTTCAATTTATTCAAAAAAAATTAAGTTGGTAACGATGCCGAGAGGATTAACTGCAGTTTTACGAGCCAGAATTCTAACTTTAAGTGGAGAAGGCTATTCCACGAGGGAAATATCACGCAGATTTCATGTATCCCAATCCTGCGTGGTGACCACGTTGGAGAGGTATCAGGGCATGGAAGATTTAGCTGATCGACCTCGCAGTGGTCGCCCAACTGTTCTTGCTGCAATTCAGAAGCGATATATCAGATTACTGGCTGCCCGTGACCCAACAATGAACGCTACTAAAATGAAAGCAGAGCTGCGAGCTGCCACCGGCCGCGAAGTTAGCACCCAAACGATTAGAAATTGCTTACACCAAGCTGGATTACGAGCAAGGAGATCCTGGCGAGCACCTCTGAACTCACAGCAACGGAAGCGGCGCAGATTGCAATGGGCTAGGCTCCGTCAAAATGAAGAAATTGAGGACGAAAGCATCTGGCAGAACTGCTTCTTCGTTGACGAAACGCGGATCAGTACACATCCAGATAACCGACGTGTCCGTGTCTGGAGAAGACCTGGCGACTCTGAAAGGCAGAGAACTGCCACTGGAACCGTTCAGCAGGGCGGGAAATCAGTGTCCTTTTGGGCCGGGATAATGATTGGGGCTAGGACGCCCTTAATCCCGTATCAAGGCACCATGACCGGAGCCATGTACAAAACGATTGCAATCGATGGATACGTCAGACCATTCCGCATCAACCACGGGCGCCAATTCATAATGGTAGATGATAATGCGCCCGCACATCGAAACGGACGTGTTGATGCTGCTCTCCAGCAATACGACATCACCAGGTTAGACTGGCCTGCCGGCTCGCCTGACTTAAACCCGATCGAGCATGCGTGGGATGTTCTTAAGCGAGCTGTTTGGAACCGTCAGCCACCTCCGCGAACAGTGTCAGAAATCAGGGCAGCTGCTATTGAAGAGTGGGACAGGTTACCACAAGAAATGCTAGATAACTTAATTCTTAGCATGCCCAGAAGGGTTTCCGCATGTGTGCGAGCCAGGGGAGGAGTCATTTTATACTAACTATTAATTTTTTCGTAATAAATTTTGTTTGTTTTTTCATTAATTCAAATTTTTCATTACATTACATTTAAGCCAAAATTGCATTTCCTAGCTTTTGTTAATAAAAAGTAAATAATTAATAATGATTCTTTTATTTACTTAGTGCATTTTCATTATAAAATCATAAAACGTAAACAGTTTCTTTAAATAATTTATATTTTAAAGAATACACCTGATTTTGCTACTGATCGTAAACTTTTTTTGATGTGTGTATACTTAAGTGACAGTCGTCTTTGTAATTTTGATAGTGAGAGAAAGAGAAAATCAATACTTAAATTTAGATCAAGACTTGAGTCTCCATTTGTAATACGGACCTTAGACCGTTACGGTCTTTTATATTTTACATGTGCAAACACAGATTTTCATAGTTTTTTTGTCATTACAAGCTTGTACTACGCAATGTATAAGTATTAAGTGTATTTTTCTCTAGTTGGAATAAGTGCATATATCTTTTGACTTTAAATTAATTAGAAAAAAATTAAAATATGAATCAACTATACTAAATATGAATAGACAACTTTCCCTAAGGTAAGAATATCAAAAACTTACTTTTAATTTTCAAAATTTAAATTTAAAATGGTTTCCTTGGGGAAAGTTGTCCACTTTTATGGGTTTCTAGCTAATTTAAAGTCGCCCCTTATAAAAACAAATGTTTTGCATGTTCTAAACTATTCTAAAGGATTCCATAAGATAATACATTGGATACAGTTTTAAAGCAGTCATTGTCAGCTTTCGTTTTCCTAAAATATTATATTTTAATAATAATTGCGTAGATAATGATTCTTAAACGGCCGGTTTGGTCGAGTGGTAGTGACGCTGCCTCTTGATCGGCGGGTCCTGGGTTCGATCCCCAGTCGGGGCAAACATTTGTGTAAAAAGCAGATGTTTGTTCTCGGGTCATGGGTGTTTGTGTTTGTCTTTATGTGTGTTCCAAGGGACCCACGACACAAGGGAAAACCTTAGTGTGGGCCTTTGAGTGTGTAGCGTTTATTTATTTATTTTATTTATTTAAATAATTTTCCTCATTAAAATCGTAAAAATCCACTGGCTACAATTCAATGTTTATCAGCAGATAACCACAAATAAACCAAAACGTCATATAAATGAGATGTGTATGTGTTTCTAGTTTTTGTTGTTTTTTTTTTTAATCACCGAACCAATTACAATTAAATTTATATGGGGCCACAAAAAAAATTTAGAAAAAAAAGTTAGAAAATCGGCCGATAATTGGTAGAGTTAGACGTAACAATTATACATAAAAAAAGGAACTTCCATCTTTTTTTGAAGTCGGTTAAAAAGGTAAAACAGAATGAAAGTTTTCTTTGTTTTAATTATTATTCGTAGCTACATTTTAACTTAATAGCGTTTCCGGCATGCTTCAATTTGCGAATCATTTGTTTGTGATTATTATTTTAATGACGACATTTAAATATCTTTGATCTTTAGAACTTATCCAAAACAATGGATTTCAATGGATTTGAAAGCTTTCAAATTAATGAATTGCTTTTCAAACAATTGTTCGTGTTTTGATTTATAAGCCTTTGTGGAGTTGATAGCATCTGCCCATAAAGTTAAGTGCAACGTAGGTATGAAATGTACTTTATAACACAGTTACTCGTAAGGGGTCTCTTATTTCACCAATTTCAATATCGTATTGTATCTCATTACGTACTTGTCCGGTAATGTAATGTAGAACAGACGCTCTGTCTCAAAACTAACGATACTTTAAAAAATCTTAGCAAAGAGCTTTTATGTCAGAAAAGTGGTCAATATTTTATGAATAAAATAAGCTTTGGGAGATAAAATATAATTAATAAACATTCAGTTCTTTAATTTTATTAATTTTAACAATAAATTACAACCTATAACAAAAGATAAATATCTATAACAAAAACACGATAATATTAATTCACTTTACTAGTAATACTGGCTGTTTTTTGTGCCTTTGCCTAAAAAAAACCCTGATGCGCGCGCATCGCTAATTTGTGAACAAGTAAAAATTATTCCGCGCGCTTCTTCTTTTCTTTGTATTGTTTTTATTTATTTCCTCGCAAATATATTATAAAACGTCGTATGACATACGTGCGCTTTGATAATTACAGCCTCTGCTAACTTGTAGCCCTCGCCTACGGCTCAGGCTAGCAATATCGGCTCGGCTGTAATTTTCAACATTCCGCACTTATATCATAATGTACTATTATTTACCTTTCTAAGTACGGTAAAATTTTCAAATTTGATTGGTGCAAATAAGAAGTGAACTTGTAGAAATACAACTTCTCATAAAAGTTCCAGTTGTAAGTGTCTAAAATTTCGTTTTCAGGAACATTTCCTTTTTTTTTGTTAAAAGTTGTCCTTTTGGGAAGTTATCCTTTTAGGAATTGTTCTTTAGGAAAGTGGGCGTTTTAGGAATTGGTACATAAGGGTCAAAATACATTACATTTTATCAATGAAATACCTAGTTTTTATTAAATACATACAGCGTGTTTCAAATATACCCCAAAAAAATCCAAAAAGTTTAAGGCGCAGCTCTATTTCAATAAGTCAAGTATGTCATGTATGAAAATTTCATTTTGAAAAATGTCGAACTGTGCAACTGATTACTAGAGTTCCGACCGTTTAGCCAGCTAGCTAAAACTAATGTTTAACCGCACTACGGGTATTAGCCGTCACATAAACACAACTAAGAAATAAAATGTACCTCCATTAATCCCAATTAGATACCTAACAAAAGTGTGTGAAAAGCCCCGACCGCTAATCCCAAACAAATGTGCCAATTTTCTCTAAAACCAATTTCACAAACGCAGACGCCTAAAATTGAAGTCCTAATTTAAACTTTATCCAAATCCTGGGAAACTTTCCCAGGTGTTCACAAATATCTAATTAAAAATTTAAAATATCTAAGGGGCCTACTTACTTTATTTGTTATTTGAGTAAACATTCTGTGTATGTTTAGGTCTAATGTGATGTTTCCAATTCTGGCGGTGCTAATAGGAAATCTTTGGCACAGTACACAGCGGTATACACAAGTATATCTTCGTCTTTATATATGAATTTTATTTTTCCAAACTTTTTAGCTAATTTACTGAACACTTCCTGTATTGTTAACCTTCCAATATAGCTTCACTTCCACGCTAAATTAGGTTAACTCTTTCCGGGCAGTGAATGGGACGGTAAATTGGTTAGTACAACTTAAGAATTATTTTTAGTATTATAATTATTTATTTTTAAATTACATTGTTATAGTCTGAGATTAATTTTGATATCGTATATTCCGACATTTAATGTTTATTTACCTTTTAAGTTTCTATTCGTAATTTTTTTTTGTAATATGTTTCAAAATAATATTATGGTGCCTCAGCTCTTGCTGTAAGCTATAATTAAATGTAAACGCTTATTAAAAACCTGTACACCCAAAACCCAAATGAAATGGGCTGAATTTAAAAGCATCTTAGGGGTTTAGGTTTGGTAAACACGTTAAACGTAGCGCGATTGAGCTCCTGTAAGTGGAGACTTATGCCCGTATTACAGAAGGAAATTCAATTCTTGATCTATACTTACGTATTGATAGTCTCTTTCTCTCATTTATTCTTTATTCTTTATTCTTTTTTGTACACACATAGTTGGATACTTAATTAATAAATAATGTTACAAAGGCGATCTTATCTCTATAAGAGATCTCTTCCAGCCAACCCATCCGGTGTCAGAAAAGCTATAAATTACGGGCACAAGACTGTGTGCATTAATTATAGTAGTTATAAAAATAAATATTAACAGTTACTACTAAATTACAAAAATACAACATAAGAAATATATACATTTATACATATATATATATATATAAGGTCCTAATTTATTAGTCACTTACCTTCTAATGCGTTATTGTATAGGTTGATAGTATTCCAAAAAACAACATAAAAATTAATTATCTGAAAATTAAATTTTGTAAAAAAAATTAAAATTCAAATTCAATTTAAAGATAAAGGAATGGTTCTCTTTCGATTATAGCCGTCCACTCCCCGCTCGCCCGCTCTACTACTACCATTATTATTTACGTTTGAATGGATGGGTTTATTCAACATAGTAATGAAAAAATATCATAACAAAATTTTTCAAGACCTTTTAAATTTAATATTATGCTTTTGTTTTTTGACTCAAATGATATATTTTGATCTATACAATAACGTGTTAAAAGGAAAGTGACTAATAAATTAGGACCTTATATAAATACATGCTATTTAATATAGTGAAGACAGGTAGTGTTGCTTTACTTGCTTATTAAAGGAAGTGATAGATGGACTATTCTGAATATGTTTCGGAAGTTTGTTCCACAGCTGCACGGCTCGGACAGAGAAGGAGTTAAAAAAGAAATTGGTGTTTGCCCCAGGACACACCAACGTCACATTGACGCATTCACGCCTAGGGTGGGTAGAGGGCAGTAGTTGGAAACAGGAACGGAGGTAGTCAGGAGTGGCAGGATCATGAAGAATTTTATACAGGACAGAAAGGATGTGCACATTACGGCGAAGTCGAATAGGGAGCCTCTTCAACTGGGCGCGAAACTCCGAGACATGATCGTACTTACGAAGGCCGAAAATAAAACGGATAGCTAGATTCTGCAAGCGCTCCAGTTTGTTCAGTAGCTCTTCAGTTACATCCAGGTAACAGACATCAATATGACAAAGACGACTGCTACTTAAATATAGATCATAGTATGGATCGCGTTCTGTAATACGGACCTCAGTGTAGGTAAGATTATCTCCAATGAAACATTACTGCTTGTAGGTACCTTATAACACTTGTTAATGTTTGCCAACAGTTCTGGAGCTATTATAAGTTTCATGAAATCTATTACCTGGGCGCAGATCCTGTAACTTCAGTTGTGTGTCGATGGATTGAGAACTATTTGATTTTCATAAACTTGCTGACAACCATCCCTACCAGCAGCGCCACCGCCAACCGAACGTAAAGTTGCAAACTACCTAGCAACTGAACATTCAGTTGGCGGTGGCGCTACCAGTCAAAGCAGCCGATATTTAGATGTATGAAATTTGGATAGTTTTCAACTTCGCCACTTGAACGGATAAATTGGCAACCATTCCATCGACACACAGCTTAAGAGGAGCGTCTCAGTTTAGACTAGCGACTCAGTTGTTTTTCATGCTGTCTCGATGTCGATCACCCTCCTCAGACTTGTGCGAAAGGGACAATTGCAGCGAAATGCCCAGTTTTATTTCCAAAATTATGAGTTTAGGCGTCAATGAATTCCTACCCTAAAAACCTAATAAAATCTTACGTTTTTAGTCTCTATCGATTTGTAAGCGTACGAACGAGGTTCGTACGTTTTGTTTTTCCAAAATTGTTCTTAGTTTTTCAACAGTCACCTCTTAAATGTTGATAATTTTTTTGGCGAAAAATGCTGAATTTAAGTCTCAAATATCTTTTTGTCTACTAAAAATATCAAAAAAATCAAAACGTATGGACCTAGTTTTTGGTGTTCCTGACACTATACCAAAATTTCACAGGGATCCGTTGAATTTTAGGGGATGGAATCCATTGACGCCGTTTGTAAGGGGAAAAACACTGAGACGATCCTCTTAAGTTACAGAATCGGGGCCGATTTTCTCCAATGAAACGGTACTGCTTGTAAGTACCTTATAACACATCTGAACCGTGTTAATGTTTGCCAACGGTTCTGGAGCTATTATAAGTTTCATGAAATCTATTACCTGAAGCGTCGTGCTCCGGGTCCCATTCTTATTGTGTAAGCTGCTTTCACGGTACAGTGACGTCAAATTTCAGATTGCATTTTCAGATTGCACGGGACTTAAGACGTAATTAGAATGCTCAGGGGGAAGGGGGGTAACTCTGCCTCTTAAAACAATAACCTTAATTTCAGAGACAACGAGACAATGCTTTATGAAAGAAAGGGTTAACGGTCTACATAAGTAAGATATTTTGATATTGCTTTAAAAGATAAGTAAAAGCATCTTAATTATATATATATATATGCAAAGTAACTCTGTCTGTTTGTCCGTCTTTCACGCCTAAACTACTGAACCGATTTTTATGAAATTTGGTACAGAGATAGATTAGAGCCTGGAAAAGGACATGAGCTACATTTTGTCCCACCAATTGGGTACGATATAACCTGTAGTCCACGCGGGCAGAGCTGCGGGCAGAAAGCTAGTAACTCATAAACCAGGTCTTATGTTTATATTACTAAGTCATCCTGTCAAATCGGTCCATTTGTTTAGGAGCTCCAATGCCACAGACAGACACACAAGTACACAGAAACACAGATCAAACTTATAACTCTCCTCTTTTTTTGTCGGGGGTTAAAAAGTATTTGATCTTGAAGCGTATTTGTATACCACAATTATAAAGTCTAGTTTTACCAAACGACGTAACAGATTTACCTTTCGCGATATTTAAGAGAAAACTATTTAACTGGCTGTGTGATAGGTGTTTTTATTCCCTTAAGGAATTATATGACTATAAGGTTTATAAAACATATTATTAATTGAATTATTTGTAAATTTTGAATATTTGCATGCCATACGATTGGTGGATTATGAGACGCATTTCTTTTAATATATTATCATTGTAATTACCATTATCCGTGCAAATAAAGACATTTCATTTCATTTCATAGCTAGACAATTCAACTCACCTTCAAAGTTTAGATACAGCTAGAGCAGTGGTTCTCAAAGTTGTCTGGGCTACGACCCATCTAATACAAGTTTAAATCTAATACAAGAATAAAGGACTTTTCAAAAATAACAAACAAAATGTTTAAAAGAAATGTCTCGACCCATAGTTTGGGAAACACTGAGCTAGAGTGTAAAAGCGGCAAGTTTCAAACACAGGTTCTTTGAGACGCCTCAAAGTTTCAAACTTATGTTGAAGTCGTTTACAGCGGATGCAAATACTGAGTCGAAAGAGATTGCAACATTTCTTTCTTTAGATTTAAGAAGAGATCCTTCCATGGTGGACTGGGAGTGAAAGAAAAACTTAGAATGTGCCAGCTACCTACTCTTCCCAGGTATACTGTAAAAGTCTTTAAGTAGGATGCGAGGGTTTTGCTGTAAAATGGGCGAAAGGCTGACCACCTCTCACTATTATTAATTTTTCCCATCTAATAATCCTTATATACAATTTGTGTCAAACGTGGCATCTAGTGGTTTTAGAACCACTGATGCTCTGCCTACCCCTTAAGGGATTATAGGCGTGAGCGTTTTTATTTTATTTTATTATAAGATGGGTTAACTCTTGACCTCAATCTTGACCATAAGGTCAAGGATGAGGTCGACGATGGAGCGAGTTAACCCAGAAAATTCCTATAAAGGCACTGGTACTCCCACGCACCGACGGAACACAGCAAGCTGTTTGGCGTCGGACTTCGGTAGGAGGGTGGTCGCGAACCAGACGGCCCTTTACAGAGCCTACCACACCGCATGAGACCATAGGACGACACCTCAGATTCAGAAAAAAATTAAGTGTATTTGCCTGAGATGGATTACTAGGAGGCAGGTCTCATTTGTGTTTCCTTAGTCGCCTCTTACGACACCCACGGAAAGAGATGGGGTGGTGTTATTCTCAACCGATCACCACACGGTAAAATTTATTAATTAGACATACGCCACACCACACGGCGTATGTCTAAATTAATACAGATTACTAGGTACGAACACTCCAGAGCATATAACGGTAGAATACCACAGCGTGGAAGCACAACGGGTTACTGCATAGCCTGGGATCCCTATCAGATGCATGCAGGAACTTAAGAAGTCTTGCGTGCTTCTGGGAGGACATTAGCTGGCTGGAATAGCTAGCCCAAACATATCACACAAAGGCCCAATCAAGAGGTTAAGTGCGGAAAACGCTCGACAAAAATAACACATAAGGTAGGTACGTACTTTTAGTCTTTGTTCGTAAACGTCTTACAAAACGTTTACAGGTATTTGATATAAAGGGAATTTACTTATATCCGAATGCTTTGTCTCTCTTTCCGTCTGTCTGTCACAGGCAGACGTACCTCTTTTAAACCGTTTTGTTTGTTTTTCTATCAGTTTAATCTATTTTTTTCTTGCTGATAAGTGTTTGATGTTGCTTGCTACCGTGAATAATTATTTTTACTTAGGATCAACAGGCTGAGTACGATAGTGACAGCGCCGCGACAACACCGCGGTCCTATGTCAAAATGTCAACATTGATAACGCCATAGGGCGAGCATGCGTGGGACCCTCGCGCAATCAAAGTGAAGTTTCAGAGTGAGCCGAGCGTGAGTTTGTCGTTATCGTGCTAGAGCTGATGGAATTTTCACAGTTATACAAAATGGCAATTTATGGTCTCTACCTATCCTAATTGGATTCGAGCGTAAGCCCTGAAGACCGAGAACTTGAATTTTTATAATATTAGATAAGTTTGCGACAAGGCAAAACTTATTTTACTCAACACCTATATTGCAAGGCAAAAATATACCTCCAAATTGAACTTACAGCAAAATCCCGCCAATATAGACCATGTCCAGCACATAGAAATAAACCGAGAGAAGTTGTATTTCTAATGTCTTTCTAAAAACTAGAAATTGCAATTCTAAAAACTTCTTGCAGAGAAGCCAGCACATCAGGTTACCGCAATTAATTGAAAAACCGCTCTTATCGCAACGAGTGCACGCATGGGTAACTTGATATGTGGCCCTCTGTACGAGTATGCAGCATCTAAATACGATCTATAGCACTTCAATTTCTCCAACCACATAAATAAGCCGCGATATATATCAGTATCCATCACATCTGCACCAATCCCAAACGCTGTGTGCGGCAAATGGTCCGGTAACGTAGAGCTAAATGCAAATCGGTACAATTCCACATTTGCAGCCCGGAAAAGATTTAGGAGGCCCGCAGACGAAGATAGAGGGTGTGGTGTTGTTACTGGGCAATGTTCATTGTTTAGTCGTAAACCTAAACCGTCTATTTGAGCGTTGGCTTATCGTTTGCGTACGGCCTTAGCATCGGCTTAGTTTTATAGTAGGGCAGAACTTGGATATTCGGTAACGTAATATTTCAGTGATAGTTTATTCATCCTCTATAATGTATTTTCAGACACATTACACACATACACATTACACACATATTATTAAATGTAATTTGTGGGAAAAGTTTCTGATATTTATTGACTCTGACATTAAAAAAAATTCTACAATATTTGATCGAAAAATAAAATTCAAACTATCACCGACTTATCAAGTTTTGCCCTACCAATTTAAGTGACAATCTGTGGTCTCTGCCTACCCAATGGGACAAAAGCTATTTATCCATAATTACATAATTTAACAATCCTGGAGTTGTATATGAAGAGTATAAAAATTATATGTATAGTAATTATATGGATATTACATTTGGTCCACAATCTACACTTCTTTAGTAAACTTTCGCAGGTACTAGATCTCTTTATGAGGAGCATTGTATCGATGTAAGCTATTTTCCAATGGATATTATTTACATACCTTACAATATTCACTTAAAAACCTCGAAAATATTTTTTTATTGTTACGTCAACTGATTTTATGGGTCATTCGTGTTTTGCCTTCACCAGTTTTAAAGTATGCATGTATGTACTGTACATAATCTCTTTGTCTACAGCAAGCCTTAGCCTGCCTGCCGCGAATAGTTCATTAGAATGGTAATTATTGTACGGTTGTGAATTTAATTTCACGAATTTCTCGTGAGTACTTCAACTAACTGTGCTTCATTAAAATGAGTAGGGTTTGTTTTGACAGGGTTTTGTAACGATTTCAAAACCATTTTTTTTAAATATTCTACATTGTGTAGCAATACAATTCCTGATAAAATGACGATTTTCGAGATTTTGCCAATGTCAGAGTATTTTAATGAGTTTTAAAACTCTAAAATTAAATAAAAATATTGCGTATTTTTTCTTTTTTTAATTTATTAATATCAGATTGTAAAGATTATAACAAATAAAATAAAATAAAACAAAAATTGAACATTACACAAATAAATCACACATAATCCGACCAGATGTTTGTCCCGGCCGGGAATCGTCACAACTTTTTATAAAGCACCTCGGCCCAGTGATACATGATCTGAGAGTCATATCGCTTAGAGACAGTCTTCAAGATGGAGTTAGAACTAGCCCGCATCCTGAATAGCAACGAATTTGTACTTTTGCGCATTGTCGCGAAAAATCATCAAAAATCGGTCTATTCGTTTAGGAGCTACGATGCCACAGACAGACACACAGATACACATACATACAAAATTTAAGAGTTATCTTACAATAAAAGCAAAAGTACCAAACATGAAGTGTTGTTAGCTATACTAACCCCGCCGGTTTAAAATTAATTATAAGCAATTTTAGTTCTCGTTGTCAACAACTATGAAACTGGGTCAGACGGTTTCAAATATCTTAATACTTACAGGAATGTTAAAGTTTCGACCTTTCAAAGTGTTTGTAACTCTAAATTATCCCCACGATATTCGTTGCTTATAACTTCAAGGGCAGAACCAATTTTGATCAAATATAGCTGAAAAATAGGCGACTACAGCACCCGATAAAGACAGCACACATAGGAATAGTGCCATCTCCGTCTCTCAACAGGCCTGGGCCGGCAGTGCGAACAGCGTCGATACACGAAGTTTACGGACTATGAAAGCGTGCGTGCGTAAAAACATGTTCGAAAGTTAGAAAAATGAGAAAGGTAACAGCTTAAATCGAAAAATGCGCTAACTACTTATTTATCGAAAGTGTTTAATCACGAAAATTTTGATAGCAAATTCAAGTTCCTGTATGCATTTTACTATGGTTTTTACAGCTTAAAAGATACAAGTATTTAGAGGTGACTTTGTGAGCTTTTTCTATCGAACCAAAAGTGCTGAATCATGTTTTCAGCAAACTACTTATCTAGTTGATGTCCAGAATATTACCGCAGTATTTTTTTTCTTCGATTCAATGCAGTGCGTCATGCTTATCTACGCATCATAAAATCGTAATTTAGGTGCTGTAGTCGACTTAAGTCAACTTTCAAATTAAAAAAACAACGGGTTGCACTCCGGGAGTGCCGGCAGAAGTGAAAACTTGAACATTACCTAACGTTGATATTTTGGAATGATTAGGGAATTGTTTCGCACGAATTGCTTTAATAATCAGTATAAAAATACTATCATTTATGTGGTAAAATACAATATTCATTTATTGCGCTATCATACACAAACATGACAATTTATATCACATTAAAAATGTAACACGATTATATTTCGATTCGTCCGGTATGACTTAGTACGTGCGTAATCGTTATATTTTCATAAAATTATATCTATGTATTTTAGAACTTGCGAGGTATGTTTTAGGTGTGAAATTGTGAATATCTATTTTATTATACCAATAACGTATTGCATTTCAATTGTGATAAAACTGGCAGGTAAATAATAAAAATTAAGGTGATAATAAATAAAATGTCGCGTTGGTTTTGTTGACATCTGTCACGAGATCAAGCTATTTTACCATAGGGCTGTCAGCCGTCCGGGTTTCCACCCTTACTTCAAAGTGTACAACGCTGCTAAAGAAGTTTTCACTTCAAAAAAGGTGGCAAAAAGGATACAAATGCGTATCCTACGCATTTTCGATCGCATCTGACGATCACGGTCACGTGACATCTGACGATCTGACGCGAGTTCATCGCGAGTTCAACATTTTTTCCCCATACTAAAAGTGCTCAACGCCGGTAAAGAAGTTTTCACTTCAAAAACCGCACCTAAATCGGTCCATTCATTTAGGAGCTACAATGCCACACACAAATACACACGTCAGATTTATAGCACCCCTCTTTTTAACACGCTTTTATTAGCTCGGGTTGTATGTATGTATGTATGTAACGGAATCTTTGAGCCTAATTTTCACTGGTTTCTAGACGTCTGATCAACTTGAAACTTTGCACACGTGTTAAGGGCCGATGACAATGCAATAACCTGATAAAAAATTTCCATTATCCTGATTAGGATCGTCAGGATTAATAAATCTCTTCGCGGACTAAAAAATGGAAAATATATAATAGTTGAAAAAAACTAAAAAAACACGCTTTTATTGCTAACCGAACTAAAAAGTAGAAAATAATTTTTAATTACAATCAGGATAATTCAATTCAGAGTAAAAAGCGTGGGGTGCATTTTACAATATTTTCATAAGTCTCTCATCATAGATTGTTGTCAATAGAATAATTTTAACATTCAATACATCAAGCACCCCACGCTTTTTACTCTGAATTGAATTATCCTGATTGTAATTTAAAATATTTTCTACTTTTTAGTTCAGTTAGCAATAAAAGCGTGTTTTTTTAGTTTTTTTTTAACTATTATTTTTTGTAGATTACTACGGAACCCTAATAATAAGCGATGGAATGATGGAGTTACCAATCCAAAATTTTAAATGTCATGTTATTTAGTAAGTCATGTTTACTGTAAATAAACACAAATTAATTGACGTTAATAAATTGACTTAATCGACTAATCGCGATGTTAGCTGCTGTTAATCAGGGTGGTAAATAGATTTTTTTAATAATTTGTTAAAAATTATTTATGAATTATGTCTGCAACATAAAAAGTGAAAGTTTATTCATCACAAATATTGGTGACTTAAAATTAGTTGAGACCTGCCTCCTAGTAATCTATCTTAGGCAACGACACCTCAGTTTGTTGTCAAACTGAGGTGGCGTCTTATGGTCTTATGCGGTGTGGTAGGCTCTATAAAGGGCCGTCTGGTTCGCGACCACCCTCCTACCGAAGTCCGACGCCAAACAACTTGCTGTGTTCCGTCGGTGCGTGGGAGTACCAAATTGGAATTTTCTGGGTTAACTCGCTCTATCGTCGACCTTATCTATGACCTTGGTCAAGATTGGGTCAAGAGTTAACCCATCTCAAAATAAAAAATAAAAATTAGCGAAAATTAAAAATTAAAAAATGTGAATCAGACCACTAAACTGAACAACTTTCAAAATATGGAAAGTATACTCAGATAATTTTACCTTTACCTTTTTTTTTCATAAGATGGGTTAACTCTTGACCTCAATCTTGACCACGGTTATAGATGAAGTCGACGATGGAGCGAGTTAACCCAGAAAATGCCTATGAGGCACTGGTACTCCTACGCACCGACGGAACACAATGTAATATCCAATGCGCACGCGTGTCATACGACGTTTTTCAACACATTTGCGAGGAAAGAAAGAAATAAAAACTTTCCTTTGATGTTGACGGCAACAAGCTATCACTTGCATGTTACGCCTCGGAAAGTATTTCTGGCGGTGTACCCACGTAGGTTGCCTGTTCTGCACTTGAAGAAGACATTTTTTGTGTTGTATTTCTGACAATATAACAATCTGATGAATACAAATACCGTTTGTTAAAAGCAAGTGAAAACATCTGAAAAGAGGCGCAATTATTTTTTTTCTTTTTTCGCTCGCAAAATGAGATTCATATCGACAAGTATGCCATACAATCACAAATAATAAAAAAATACTTAACTATATATTTTCACGTTTTAGCATAAATAAATGATAATTTTCTGTTAAATTTCAATGATTTAGTGGAATTATATTTTTATTTACAAATAGTTTAATATTTACACTTAATTTTAAATATAAAATAAGATCTGATCTCTTTGCTGAAATTTAGAAAAAAAAGCCATTACGTACTAGTGCTTTATTTTTATTACTCACGGGCTGGGTAATACATATCATTATGAACCTTAAAACAATGAAATAAGACCCACTTTATGAGCATATGTGTTGAAAAAATTATTCTGACATTTTTGAAGTAGAGTATTCAAAATTTTTCTATTCCACTAGCGTCACTCAAAGAAGACATTTTTTTTGGGCCCAGTAGAAACGGTACCATATAAAGATGTCATCATATCCTAAAATAATAATTTAATTTTTTTGACAATTAGGCGAAAGATTAAGTTTAAATGAAACCGGAATCATAAAATCATGCGACTTTTTATAACACGACATTCTTCCTGTTTAAAGTCAAGGCATAGACATAGAAAAAATAAGTTAAATAGCATAGTCAAGGTCTTACGTTATACAATAAGTGTAAAGAAACGTCGGTGTGGTTAATATAAAAACACGTTTTACATACTTTTATTTATTTTAAACAATTGGAATGTCAAAAAAAATATTTTATTTTATTCAATTTTTCAAGATTTTTGCTAAAATTGTAATGTAGTAAAAGCGTGGAACGGAAACCAAATTCCATCTTGCCCTTTGACAGTTATCTCGACATTGACACTAGTGTTTCATAAACTACAACATAAGTGTTCAATAGTATCGATACTATCTATAGTCCTATCGATATTCTTACTGTTTTTCAAGGTCAACAGTAAGAATATCGATAGGACTATAGATAGTATCGATACTATTGAATTCTAATACTATCGATAGTATACGATTTACATCAATCTAAGAACTTTGTAACAAATCATCACAATTCTATTTGAAACGTATTTGGACCTTTTTGTTTAACAAGGTGAATTCAACCTAATTTGTTTCATCCCAGCGACATTAGTTTGTTTCAAATTTAATTTGAATTTCGGAATTGCTCGCTGAGCCTTATAATTTTACTTTAAATTTGAGAGGAATAACTTATTTTCTTGACTGAATAATGAATAACGAAATTCATTAGTCTCTCTCATATTTTATAATGGTTAAAAAGATTAACTAAAAAGAATTTTCTGTTAAGAAATATATGAAAATTTTGAGAAAAAGACTCTAAGCGGAATTACCAAAAAAAAAATTAAAACTGTGGAATATTTGAAAACGTAAAATTAATTCTCTATGAAAGTTTTTTTCCTAGAACTTGCTATGCGAGCTTTTCTAGCTGTATCTTCCCAAAACAAAAAAATTAAGGTATAAAAACCTTGCAAACGGTACATATAATTTCCTGCATGTAGCAGGAAGTATATATTTTTTATTATTTCGGGCATACACGTGCCGGGCTTACGTATCTCGCAATTTTGCCAAAAAAGCAAAGGGAAAACATACCGCCCGTCTTCTCTGGTGCAACTTTTTTCATCACCAGTCAGTAAATAGAAGAGCACCTCCACAGGGCCCCGATTCTGTAACTTCAGTTGTGTGTCGATGGAATGGTCGCCAGTTTATCCGTTCAGCTGGCGAAATTGAGAACTACCCAAACTTCATACATCTTATGACGGCTGCTTTGACTAGTGGCGCCACCGCCAACTGAATTTTAATTTGCTAGGTAATTTGCAACTTTACGTTCGGTTGGCGGTGGCGCTGCTGGTAGGGGTGCTTGTTAGCAAGTATATGAAAATTAAATAGTTCTCAATTTCGCCATCTGGACGGATAAGCTGGCGACCATTCCATCGACACACAACTGAAGTTCCAGAATCGGGGCTCAGGTATTCTGCCCGCACACCTAAAGCGCTAAATTGAAAAAGTTTCCCGAAAATTTCTGCCTCTTTTTGCAACAGAAACACGCGGAGATAAACAAAACAATATTCATAAATTATTGTGCAAATTTCTTGATACTTTTTCTGATAAAGTTTGCGATTATTTTTAATGGAAAACGTAGACCGAACTAAAAATAAATCTATTCAAAGTGACTTAGGTATCCTAAGCCTGTGGATTGTTCGTTAATAAAATTTATGAAAATACAGTCTCATGAAAAGATTGATAAACTTTGACGTCACAAGTTATTATAAAGCTTCGTTCACATTGAAGCTGTATTTACGAAACACATTAATGTTACTTATTTTTATTATTTTTTCCGGAATTAATTTAAAAATGGATTTATTCAGTTGGCCTCTAGGCTGGAACTATGTTGTGGTCGGATAGAAAGCTGTCAAAAAGAAACCCCAACCGAACTTTAAAAAAGATTTGTAATAGTTAACTTGGAAAATCATCCGCGATCCAATGAGAGGTGCAAGATAGCCTTCTCAGGGTTTAGTTACCAGTAACTTCGGAATTAGATCTTTATTTGACTTTGACTGCACTCGTGTAGACGATTACGATATAGATTTTTAGAACCTGAACCTATACTTATATCTATCTATGGAGGAGACGTCCGTCAGGCACAGGCGGGTGATCAGTCCACTTATTTGGAACCTATACTTAGTGGTTGCTTTGCTCTTTGAAATCTTAGACCTACTAATATTAGGCAACCTACAGTAGCTACTAATGTACAGACGGCAGCACGTCAGGTAACCTATTAGCATCACGCAAGCCATCGCTTTAATAAGCAGGATAAAGGTGACGTCAAAGTCAACTTGTATAGCGTCATGAGCTGTTGTGTGTATGTATATGTCGCAGGGAAATGAGGATATCTTGGATTTCACGAAATCCCTAGGGATATCAGGAAATCCCGGTAGATGTCGAATATTCTTGTTTATTACATCTTCTTAATCAAAAATGTATCGGAATTCATTTGTAAGATTTGACTTGAACAAACGTACTGACAATCTTACCTTTGCAGGTTATAAAAAGCTTCTAAAAACATGCCTAGCTTTTACTACACCTCAGCCTAAAGCAAACTAAGTACGTCATTACTGTTGGTGGCTATTGAATCGAATTAAATATGCAAATTCCAATTACGAAAGCAAAAACATCATTATGATTGAAATGAGGTTCAGTGAACTTGAATATTCATTCAATCGCGTAAATTGCATTATTTTTAACCGCTTTGATCGCACAAAGTGCTGCTTAACAAAAGGTTTGAAGTGTTTTTGTTCGGTAAATAAATAAATAAATCCTAGCAATTTTATGCTTTTTTTTCTTTACAGAGAACTTTGTCATCTAGGTACTTACCTAATTTAAGTCTTAACAGCTGAAATGGGGCGAGATATGTTTGCCGCATGCACCTTTACTTTACTTTATTATATTATAAATATATATATACATTTTATGTATTTTACTTATGTATATTATGGATTATTTGTGTATTAGTATATTATTATATGTATAAAAATGACTTATTTATTTTGTTATATTCTTTATTCTTTATTGTACACACATAGTTTGATACTTAATTAATAAAAAATGTTACACAGGCGAGCTTATCTCTATAAGAGATCTCTTCCAGCCAACCCATCTGGTGTCAGAAAAGCTATAAATTACGGGCACAAGATTGTGTGCATTAATTATAGTAGTTATAAAAATAAATATTAACAGTTACCTACTACTAAATTACAAAAATACAACATAAGAAATATATACATAAATATATATATATACACACATATATATAATAATAATAATATAATATACATAAATACATGCTATTTATGTATATTATCTTATTATTATTTTGTTTTCTTTTATTTCTTATTATTTTTGTACTTTTGCGCTACTCTCGGTTTTTTTGAGTTTTTCCTTTCCCATTCGGTTGCCTGGAAGAGATCACTTTTGATTGTAAGACTGTACTGTATCTCATTACCTTGTAAAATATGCAATAAAGTATTTATCTATCTATCTTTATACGAGTTAACTTGAGACCTGTAGGCCGAGTACGATTGTGACAGCGCCGCGACAACACTGCGGTCCTATGTCAAAATGTCAACATTGACAACGCCATTTACGCCATAGCCCGAGCAATCAAAGTAAAGTTTCAGCGTGAGCCGAGCGCGAGTTTGTCGTTATCGTGCTAGAGCTGCTGGGTCGACAACGTCACCTTCAATGTACGGTGTGCAAAATGATAAAATATCGAAAAAGAAATACAAAGATACAGCATCTTTGTTACGGATACGTGTCTCGACTCTCTTTCGATTTCTCTTTATCATTCTGCACACCGTACAACGAAGATGACGTCGTCGGCCTAGGTCTCAAGTTAACTCGTACGGTTAATACAAATGGGCCACACTCATCACCACGTTGATTACATCTGCATACCTAGCACGGCCCGTAACAAATTCGCGCGTCACGCCACTCCGATGTGATGAAACTTCACGGTGATTGCGCGAGGGTACCGCGCAAAGGCTTGCTCACCCTATGGCGTTTTTTTTATTATGAAATGGGTTAACTTCTTGACCCCAATCTTGACCAACGTCATAGATGAGGTCGACGATGGAGCGAGTTAACCCAGGCGATGTTTTTCGACAGTTTTTTGACATTTAACCGTGATGTTTTCACGTTGTGCTTAACTGCTGATGGTCATCGATCCGTGACAGACCCCTTAGATGGTAACGAGAGATTTCCGATACAATAGTTGGGAGCGTTGTGCCGGGAGGTAAACGATTAGAACGTCATACTCGAATAGACAGTTTTTGTGGTTTGACCCGCAGTGAATTTAATTACGCTGAGTAGATTCACCACTCCGATGACATCTTGCTGAGACAACAACAGTCTACCCGTGACCACGGCGCGTGCAACCGCGTCGGAACGTTGGGAATAGGTAAATAAATACATATACGCGAATTTAGACCCGTTTTAGAATTTAATTGTGTGTTCAAATCGCGAATGTTAAGGATTAAATCCTTATCTCAAGAAATAAATGCAGATTGCCGTGATTTAAATAGATTTATTCGATAATAATTTCGTTACAACCTTCTTTTGCACAAATCCAAACGGAATGAATCATCTTGCAAACCTACAGTGTTGCCCTTATCAAAATACGAACAGTCACAATGTTTAACAAGTATCCGATATTAACTTATACAACTTATAATGTCTTGTAATTAAGCTGTTGGTTTTGTACAATAAATAAAATAAAAATAAAATAAAATAAACAGTTACAAACTAACAGCTACATTATTAATCAGGACAGTAACTGCTACCTACTTTAGATAATAGTGTGATTAGTCTTACATACAATAGTTGGGAGCCCATGGCACATAGCAAGTTCGAAAGGTGAACGAAAAGCGAGGGCGAAGCTTTTGCCTAGCAGTGGGCGTAAAAAAGTTGAACACTGTCATACATTGCGATAGGAAGGCAAGGACTGTCACCAACAATCGAATGTATATGCATGTATTTAAATCCTTTAATGTAAGATCCTTTGTAAACGAATATGTATGAATGTAGGTATTTAAATCCTATAATATGACTTTGACTTATTTTATGTAACATCCTGAATTTTCTACGAAATAAAGCTATTACGACTTTAACTTTGACTTAATCCCGTAAAAAGTGACACAAAACACGCTTAAAAAAATGAAACTACATATTTTATAAAAATCTTCTCTTAACAAACTTAACTAAATTAAAGCGCTGCTTATTTCGAGCACTTACGTGATATTTGCCCAACTTCAGAGGGCTTAGTGATGTAGATTATGTTTACTCTAAGGCGCGTGGAAACCGTGGCCTTGCCAGTCACGTTTTAGATTCATGACACGCCGTGAAACGGAACGCAGTCAAGCTTCGAGGCGCCTACAGATTTCCGCAAGGTTCGCTGCCTCATAGAAATTCTAGGCGGGAATGTTTGTGCGTACTTTAGAAATAAATATTATGATATTAAGAAAAGTGTTCAGTTATCTATAAAATGTATTTATAAAAAAAATAAAGGCAATCTTCCGTGTTGGACAGGGCGTGAAAGAAAAACTTAGAATGTGCGAGCTACCTAGCTATTCTTCTCCTGAGGAAGACTACACCTTTGCGAATAGATGCAAAGTCAAAAATGCTAATGTAATTCACTTTTTTCCTCAATGATTTATATTGATTTTGCTAATATATTTTACGTTTTCAAGAAGCTCTTTGTATGTTCTATGAAAATAAAGTATTTTTAACTTTGACTTTGACCTATTCTTCCCAGGTGTACAGTAAAAGTCTATACCTAAGTAGGATGCGAAAGTTTTGCTGTTTAATGGGCGAAAGATTGACTACCTCTCACCATTATGCAACTTATTCCATCTGATAACCTTCACAATTTATGTCAGACGTGGCATCTAGTGGTTCTAGAACCACTTATGCTCTGCCTTCCTCGTTAGGGATTATAAGCGAGAGCGTGTGTTTGTTTGTTTGCATGTATGCTATCAAACTAAATGACTTTTCCATTCCCCATCATAAATTACCACGCTGTTCAATGGCATGACGGAGTTATTACATGGAGTGTGCTAACGACATTTATTCGGTTAGTGAGGTTAGTGATAGTAGGTAATACTTTATTTGCTCAAAAATGTACAGAAGTCTTAGTATATAACTCAGTTAAACAGCTAGAGATTCCTGTACACACCATGCTAGGGTGCTGCAAAGAGGTGGACGCTACATTTCAATAATACTTAATATAATATCACTTAATTACTTAAAACTTAACATCACCCAAAAACTTTTCAATTTTATAATAACTTTTAAATTGTTTGTCTTTTTTACTTATTTTAATAAATCGAGTACTTTATTATAAATCTGTATACATCTATACATAGGGCTATTTCGAAACATCTCTATTCTAGGAGTTGTGAGGACTAATTTATTTTTCCGTTAGTGAGGTACTACACACATCAACAAAGTCTAAGCAACACGCACGATTTTTCATACAACAGAGGCCTCTTTGAGAAGCTGTGAAAAGTATTTAAGACACGTATTTTTAATAAAATCTTTAGTGTGAGCAAGTTCTATACCCGAATTTAAAATTCCTATAAATGAACTTTATCTAGCTTGAAGTTTGTGAAAAAGAGACGAAAATGAAAATTTTATTTCACCATTTCCATACTAAAAGCAAAGAAAAACTGCGTTTTCATTTTAATTTTTCCCTCTTTTCCACAAATTTCAACCTAAATAAAGTTCATTTATAGGGATTGAAAATTCAGGTATAGAACTTGGTCACACTAAAGATTTTATTAAAAATACGTGTCTTAAATACTTTTCACAGCTTCTCAAAGAGGCCTCTGTTGTATGAAAAATCGTGCGTGTTGCTTAGACTTTGTTGAGTAGTGTATTACAAAATGAAAAAAAATATATACAAGTATGATAGATTCCATTAACATAAAAATTTAGAAAGTTTTCCGAACCAAATTCCGCCTGAAAATTATTCCAAGTAAAGGGTTTCAACACTCTCAGATACTCCTAAGCCTCCTCTCGTAATAATTCTGAAACTAAATACGTCATACTATTCAGTTTCGCAGCCAGCTCGACGGTGAAGCACAGACGGGCTATTCCACTAATGGCGTCTCAATAAAATAAATTATTAATAAATAAAAGGCTACACACTCAAAGGCCCACACTAAGGTTTTTCCTTGTGTTGTGGGTCCCTCGGAACATACATAAAGACAGACATAAACATCCGCGACTTGAGAAAAAACATCTACTTTTTACACAAATATTTGCCCCGACTGTGAATCGAGCCCAGGACTCTTCGATAAAGAGGCGCACCACTACCACTCAACCAAACCGGCCGTCACACGATCAAAAATAGCGGTTGAATGACAATGGTCGCCGTTTTATCCGTTTAGGGGGCGAAATTGAGAACTAGCTTCCACTGGTGGCGCCATATAGTCAAACATCAAAATCAAAAATACTTTATTTTCATAGAACACACAAAGTGCTTCTTGAAGACGTCATAAAAATACATTAGCAAAATCAATATAAATCATTGAGCAAAATAGTGAATTACATTAGCATTTTTGACTTTGCGCCTCTTCGCAAAGGTGCAGTCTTCCTCAGAAGAAGAATAGGCAAGAAACTCCGAGGGTCGCTCTTTTTAAGTCAATCATATAAATTTTCTTACTTCTAATTTTGGCGGTGGAATTGCTGGTCGAGGTGGCTATCATCAAATGTATGAGGTTTCGAAAGTTCTCAATTTCACCACCTGAACGGATAAAATGGTGAACATTGTCATTCAACCGCCATTAATTAGTGGAATAGCTGTCCAGATCTACTCACTATATCCTTTGGACGCTATGCTTTGATTACATTCTCAAAGATGAAGTAAATATACACGGTCAATGCCGGTTATTATACGATGAGACAAGATATTAAATCTACCCAAAAGGACCGCCCACATGCAGTGTTTCCCCAAAGGCTACAAATACTACTAATAAATACTATACCTACGTAAAGACAAGGTAAAGACGCGACATTCAACTCCCCTCGCCATTTCATCATCACCCGAAAACTATGACACTAAGTATTTCATTTCTACCCTCTGTATCTGACGATTAAGTACAAAGGGTATAGAATATGAATCATGAAACGAAGAGGTTTAGTTTGCCAAGTTGCAATCAGCTGCTGCCTACTCAAATAAAACATGAGCGTGAATTGTTCTTTTTCTACTAGCGTGAGCTCATGTACACTTTTTAATTTAGCTATGGAACCGTCCTTCCTTCTTCGTGTAGTGTATAATCCAGAATGTGGCGAACTTGAGCCAAACGGCCTCTGACTTGTTTTTACGACTGTAGTCAATCAACAACAGCCGGGACCGACAGCTTAACGTGCCCTCCAAAGCACGGAAACGCTAGTGATAAATTAACATAGTTGTCACCCATCAGATTCCCGGCCTCTGTGTACATTGCTTAACCTCACCGATTGGGTGAGATAAACGTGCGCCTGGAATTGGAGAAGCTATATTTTATTATTATTTACATACACATACATACATACGATGCTCTTGCAAACTACTTGATGCCACGTTGACACAAATTCATTTTGTTTTATTTTTTTATACGGAGATGCAGCTCGAGCACGATGGCGACAAACTTTCGCGGCGCGCCACTCGGCTGACGCTGAAACTTCACTTCGATTGCGCGAGGGCCCCGCGCAAAGGCTTGCTCGCCCTCAGGCATTGTCAATGTTGACATTTTGACATAGGACCGTGCCGCATTATGCGCGCTATCACTATCGTACTCGAGCTGCTGGCTTACACCTTTAATATCCTTCAGTTAAATCATTTAATATGACATGTTAGACAATCAAAATACTCAATCAACCCTTATTATTATTATTATTTGAGGAGGTCGAAGGGTTCGGATCAAGCAACGCAGGCCCCCGTGTCACTGCGACCTTGATAGATCTATTGTAACAGTACTTACCCATCTTTGTTATCACAGTACATCCTGGAGTCCTATGCCAACGGCGAATCTGGTTATGTCCTTAGCGGGCACATCCTTAATATCTTGGTAGGATAAAAGTTGTGGCCTCCAAGGTGCCGATTCCTACAGCAGTGTAGTGCATTGCTGTTACAAATTACATGAAGAGATATTTCGTCAGCTCCATGACAGAATCTACATAAATTGGTCTCTGTGAGGCCCATGTTGTGTACATGTTTGTTCAGTTTATTGTGGCCAGTTAGAACCCTAGTGAGAATTCGAACGTAGCCTTTGTTTATTGCGCGCACTGACCTTGATGATTTCTCATCAAAGCCCTTACTGAGCGATTTGGCCTGCACCTGTCTCGGGATCTGAGCCCAAAGCTTGTTGCTTTCGCTGTGCCCCCAGAGTCTAAGTGTAAGCTTGATTGCGCACGAAGGAATGCCACAGACGGGTTCAGGTCCCATGGCTGCACTCTCTGCGCCGGCTTTGGCCAGGCAATCGGCCTCATTGCCCACGATACCACTGTGACCCGGCACCCAGCCAAGGGTGACAATGAACCCTTAACCTTTTATTGATTTTTTGCTTGTTTTTTTTGTATATTATGTTTGTGACGCTACTAAATAAAGTCCTTTCTATTCTTTTCTATTTCATTATTTGCAGCTGTGTTCAGCCCACGAACGTGGTTGTTGAAATACATTTTTGTTCTATATATAAAAGTAAAGAAGATTTAACATGATTACAAGTAAACCTCAAGGAATGTCTCTATATAAGTAAGCGTAATAGGCTTAACGATATTTTCATATAGCGATAACTGTATGGGCCTTTTTATAATTCGAAAACGGCACGGCAAAATTGTATTACCATTGCCTTCTATTTAATAGTAATACTAGAAGCTGCGAAACATAGGGGGCAATGGTAATTCAAATTTTGAATTGCCGTGCCGTGCCGTTCGAATTATAAAAAGGCCCACTTCCTAGACGTATTCGTCTAGGACTATATAATTGTTATCGTCTTGTTATCGTTCTTCCCGAAATAGGTTTTTGGAATGAAGTAGATAATTCTTTATAATACCCGACAAAAAAGAATGATGTTATAATATATGTTTGATGAGTGTATTTATGTGAGTTTCTGTGTATCTGTGTAACTGTGGTTACACAAAGTTACCAAAGTGGAAAATAAATTCTTGTTTGGTAACTGGTTACCAAACAGTGAAAAATATTCTTCTTTCATAGCTGGTTACCAAATTCTGGTTACGAAAATGGACGAAGGGATCGTAACTCCTTAACAAACAGACGGGCCTATTTTGATGAGGTTTTTTCGAGATGGTTCTTTGCTATATTTTATCAAAATTGGTTCAGCCGTTGAAAAAGTTAAAAGCAATTAATATAGGGGGTAATACAATATTTTTAATTTTAGAGTTATTTTTATTACTTTAAAACCCGTGACACAAAATAACGGGTGTTATAAATTTGACTCGTGTATATTGAATGGGGTGACAAGTACTCGTAGTTACCGAAGCCGAAGCTCCGAATAAATTCGATTTTGTATTTATAATTCTCAAATTCGTTACGAATATGAGTTTAAGAGTTTATTCCAAGGCATTAAGGATCTTACCAGTTTCCCAGAAAACCTTTCACCTATTCGTACAGTCAAGAGCAGGTTACGCTTTACAAATACACTGCCAGTTTAAGCTGAGCTTAAACTCAGTTTAAACTGGCAGTGTACAATACAGGGCCGGTCCAAAGTCCAAAGTGTCAAGCTTGACGTGCTCTTGAGTGTACATCAACTACTGACATCATTCATTCTCACAAAGTCCAATTTGAAATACACGACTCGGAATTGCTACTCCTTTGATGCTTACACGACTAGGTACTTCAACTACGAAACTGTTGGAAAATACGAGACAGCCACTGGAATTTATTAAGCACTAGTTCCCGCTCAGGACTTTGTTCTCGAGGGAATTTGAGACAATCATGTATTTGAATGCCAAATTTAATTCAAATTCGCTCAGCTGGTTTCGCATAATTGAGTAACAAATATCAAAATTTTCTCATACATATTTTTTGTAAAACTAACTTTCTACCTGCGACTTAGTTCACGTGGAAAAGTAGCCTATGTCACTGTCAAGACCCTCCATCTATCTTATTGCAGGAAATCAGGTTGACCCGTTACTACATTATGAAGTGACGGAAGGACAAACAATCAAACAAACACTTTTTCACATGTATTTGGGTGACTTTAAATTAATTAAATAAACGCGACACACTCAAAATCCCACACTAAGGTTTTCCCTTAAGTCTTAGTGTCCCTTGGAACATACATAAAGATAGTCACAAACACCCATGACCCGAGAAAAAACATCAGCTTCTTACATAAATATTTGTCGCGACTGGGAATCGAACCCAGGACCCGTCGATCAAGAGGTAGAGCCACTATACCACTCGACCGGTAAGTCATAATTACAATTATGACAGTAACTGTAACAGTAGGCATTTGTTTCCAACGGAGAGATGTGTTTACACTTTTCTTTCTCTTATACTGTCTCTAAATATGTAGATCAAACGCATAAAACACATAGAAAGAGCTTTTACAAAGGATTAATATTAAATAAAAAAATTGTGGAACGTTAGACTGCCACTTTACAGAACAAATTTGCCTATCGGTACAATGTGTGGGGTATGTGATGCCGCATATAATAAATGGAATTGAATCTTAAGCCTTAAGCCGTTAATGGAATTATGGGTCCGACTAAGCCCCTGGTTTTACCAATCTTTTGTGCTGTTCTTACAGCATAGTGCTACCAAAAACCTTTCTTATTCGTATCGTGTAGGTATAGTCAAGTGTGCGGCGAACTTGGCTAACCCTAGTGTCAGAGTTTTCAAACCGCACAAATGACCTCTGACTTGGTTTTAACGACTGTAGTCAATAGACAACAACCGGGACCGACAGCTTAACGTGCCCTCTGAAGCACAGAAACGCTCGTGATAAATTGCCAGTTTGGCACCACACAGAACAGAACACTCACACTAATCATTATACTACTACAAACACACACGCAACTCGTCGGTCCCAACAGAATATCAGCGCTCATACCTGTGGGGAAGAGCAATATGCTGAGCTGGGACCCTTTTTTGTCACTGCGGCACACACTTGTTTATATGTATTAGTCTTTAAAATAATGTTTAGTGTATTGTTAATGACTTACTAAATTAGTGTTTGCTGAAGATGCAAAAATAAACGTTTGTCTATGTCTATGTCCATCAGGTTTCCTGCCTCTGTGAACGTTACTTAACCTGCTAAAAACTTTAATATCGATGTTTGTGTAACAGATATAGCTTTTCTAAACACAAGCCTTTCTAATCGTGTTCGTATAACCAAGTATGCGGTGAACTCTCCGTGTGGTGATCAGTTGAGAATAACACCATCCCATCTCTTTCCGTGGGTGTCGTAAGAGGCGACTAAGGAAACTCAAATGAGACCTGCCTCCTAGTAATCCATCCCAGGCAACGGCACTTCATTTTTTTCTGATTCTGAGGTGTCGTCCTATGGTCTCATGCGGTGTGGTAGGCTCTGTAAAGGGCCGTCTGGTTCGCGACCACCCTCCTTCCGAAGTCCGACGCCAAACAGCTTGCTGTGTTCCGTCGGTGCGTGGGAGTACCAGTGCCTTTATAGGCATTTTCTGGGTTAACTCGCTCCATCGTCGACCTTATCTTTGACCTTTATGGTCAAGAGTTAACCCATCTTATAATAAAAATAAAAATAAACTTCACTAGCCCTGGTATCAAAGTTTTCTGTTATGTATGTTTAATTTAAAAATTCACAGATTTCGTGCCTCACACGACTATCGAGCACATTGGAAATGAATCTGCGGAATTCGAAAAAATGTCGTTCTAACTTTTTGACTTTTTTCAAAAAGGTTAGGCTACAGGGCAAACCCTTAACTCGATCATTTTTGTTTTGGACTCAAATGGTAGCTGACAAAATATTCCAGAAGAAAACTTCTCAAATTTTTGATATTATTCTTCCTTTCTAAAATATCGAGCGCCAAAATCAAAAATTAGGAAAAAAAATTTTTTTCTTTATTGCAGCCATAACTTTTTTTTGTTTTTGATTTTCTTGAATAATTCTTTTTGCACATTACAGCTCTTGTGAATACGCGTCTTGTGAGCCTTTTTAGAATATTATATGTACGAGTATCTTCACAACTCTCCGAGATATAGGGGGAAAGCACTTTTTCGTGAAATCGGAACCTATACTGGAGCAAGCGAAAAGATATTTCTAATGTCAAAAGTAGGTATTAAGAAAATATAGATTAAATTGTCTGTCGGTAGTGTTGAATCTGTCATTGTAATACACGAGTCGCAGCACGCTTCATGTTTTATTTATTAAATTTTCAACCGGCAAAGACTGTATAAAATCAACAACAGCCTAAGGCTTAACGTGCCCTTTAAAGCAGGGAAACGCTCGTAATAAATTGTTACTTTGGTCACCCGTTAGGTTCCTGCCTCTGGTTACGTTGCTTTCCCTCGCAGATTTTTTCAGATCAACGAACGCCATTGAGCTATGAGCGCTTTCTACCACATTAAAAAATACTATTGTTTTAAAGGCGTATAAAACAATACATACTTGAAATTTTTTAATGTCAAAAATTTACATATTGACGTCAATAAACATTTTTCTTTCTTTTCATAAGTGATGACCATACGGGAAAACAAAACTAGTTTTATACAAAAGCTCCAGCAGTATTTATTACATGAAGTAAAGGACTATTGGTTCCTTTGTGACAATGACATACAGTAAGTACTTATAGTTCATAGATAATTGTCACTGTATACTTTTTAGTTTTTTTTTACCATTTTAAAAAATCTCTGAAACGGTAAAAGGCGTGACAGTGCCTAACCATTAGGTAACTAAGTTATTATGAAATATCGATGAATACAATCAATTTCACAACACTAGTGTGCTTATTTTTCGAAAACCGAAACATCCCACAATTGCCATACGAAACAAATCCATAATTTATGGGATTGCCTAGCCTTTAGTCTTAACTAGCTGTCCGCCTGCGACTTCATGTACCTTATTATTTAGTTTTTAGAGTTTGCGTTCCCATGTGTGAAAACTTAGTCTGATCTGTTGTTACGTAATCACGAGATTCTGTCTCTTTTTTTCGAAGGAAAGAAAAATATACATTTACAATTCATTTGTGGCTCAGTGAGCTGTAGACATCGCGAGTCAACATTTTTCAAAATGGCTAAATTATGATATTTTTTACGTTTTCAACCTCCATGATTACGCCATTTAAAAAAAAACCAATTTAAATCGACAAAAAACAAATCCATATACTAGTGGCAACATAGGCGCGTAATTATCGAACCAGCTCACAAAAAACGAGAATCGGTTGAGAAATGCGACTTCTAGATGAGTACATCCGGACTTAAATTTTTTTTAGCCGAATTTATGCCGAAGCCGAAACGGAAATGCTTCTCGCTCGCTCGGTCAATTAAATAAATTTTACTTTAGCTCAAATTAACAAAATTTCTCGTTACCGTTTCGAAAATTTCTCTTCATTGGTTAATTAATTTTGTGAAAATGATGACAAATTATTAAAATATTTCAAATTTTAAATTTTCAAATGAACTCATTACACGAAAGCTTCTTATCATGATTTAATTCAAACATTAGCTAAAACACTTCTAAGAAATGTTAAGTCTGTTCGCACATGAATTTAATAAAAAAAAACTATATCATGTATAATGCGTTCCCGTGGGAATTCGAGAAAATTATGTAGCCTATGTTACTCAGGGATAATGTAGCATCCTAATGGTGAAAGGATTTTTGAAATCGGTTCAGTAGTTTCGGAGCCTATTCGTTACATAAAAAAATACAAATCTTTCATCTTTACAATATTAGTATATAAGTAGATGTAACAATCATCTCGTTCAATCAAAAGGTCGATTTTATGAGATTTTTTGGAGTAAGTTTCAGTTTCATGAGAAGGTTTATATGATTCTAACATTTATTTTGAGATAAAATAACTCTTAAAGATTTTGCCTAAGGCTCATAGACAAAGTAGTCAGCCTATGTATTTTTTAAAAGGTGTACTTCGCAGAGTGTGCTCAGGAGCTGTGTGAGCCCATTCCGCCTGCCCCTTTCTTCTATCGGTAGTCCAGACACACTTCGGGGTACCACCGTTGCCTCGTCGAAATCCCGCGGATTCGCACTAAGTCCCTGCCTGTTTCTTTGTGTCAAAACTCATATATCCTGAATCTTTTTAAAGTTTGAGTAAATAGGCTTCTTCTGGGTGAGCTCGCCTTCTTTGTACTTATGCTAGGTTGGTGGTGAAGAACAACAATTTTTTTTTTCAAAGGGCCAATTACAGCTATACAATATAACATTATCTTTATTTAGTATCATTAGCTAATTTATAATGGCGGTTCGTTGCTTAATTCCTTTACAATTTCGCTTCACATTTAAGTAGAAAAATATAATTAATGTCGCAACGGAGCTTTTCTTTTGAAAATGAACAGTGAAAATTGGAAATTGTTTTGCGCCACAAAAGCAAAAAAGAACCAGAAAATTATGCGACTGACTCGTAATCCAATTTGTTAGGAGAGGTAAAGATAATATTTATGTATACATAATAACGTTTCTTCATTAGGCAATGTTTATTTTGTTCCGATATCTTGTGAAAAGATGAAGACACTCCAAAATATGCGATGAAAGGCAAAGCGTGTTTGCGTATTTTTCATACTTGTTTTATGTGTATTTCTAGGGTAAATTCATAATATTCCACTAGTCCTACTGATAAAAGAGTTTGTATCCATTCATCCATACACTCACGCCTATAATCTCTTTCGGGGTAGGCAGAACATCATGTAGTTCGAGAACCACTTGACGCGACATTTTAAAATAACCCTGAGGATTATTAGATGGAACATGAGTATAATGATGATAGGTTCTCAACCTTTCGCCCATAATACTGAAAATGCGTCCCACTTACGGAGTTTAACAGTATGCCTGGGAAGAGTTGGCATCTGGCACATTCTAAGTTTTTTTTTTTGGCATCTGGCACATGGAAATTTTACTCTTGGAAAAATTGCGTCCACAACTCCACAATCGCACATTTTGTCTCTGTCAGAGTATGTAATTAAAATTATTATAACACTAAAATTAAAAATTTTGAATCACCCACGACATTCGATTATAACTTTTAAACGGCTGAACAGATTTTCATGAAACATGGCTAAGAACACTCGAGATTATCTATGACACAAAAAAAATTAAACGAAAATCGGTTCATCCGTTTGGGAGCTACGATACCACAGACAGATACACAGACAGACATGTTAAACTTATAACACCCCTCTCTTTTTGCGTCGGGAGTTAAAAATAGAAAATAGCGGAGCCACCAGTATCAAATAAAGAAACTTTTAAGGTTAATACGCGCTCTGCGCTCATCCGTCAGGACGCACCGTTTCCAGTTTGCAGCCCGATCACAAATCGAAAAATCATCTGGCAATAATTATGAAAAAAAAGAATAGGTTTACGTAAATAATTCTTAAACGCCTGAAAGTAAAGATGATTTTTCAAAGAAATTGTTACTCAGCTGGCGACGAACAGTCATTTAAATTTAAATTTAAAGTTTTTAAAGGTCAAAAACTTGATACAATTTCATTCTAGCATTAATTTTATCCTTGTTCATCTACTTATTTCTCAAATGGGTTTCACCCCGTATTCGCCGATGGAAAGCAATTTAAAAAATTGTTATTGGTGCTTTTCGACTAATGAAATATCGTAAAAATAAAATTTGTTCATCACGCAACAGGCTTTAAAAAGCGAAAGTAAATTTGATATTTTGTTTATTGCAGCTTTTATATAGTGAGAACAATCTGTCCCTTCTATTAATTATCCACCTATGTTTTTTCAAGTAACAATGTATACTAGCTTTCCTCCGCTTCTTCATTCGCATGGAAAAGTAAGTAAGAAAGAAAAATAAATTAATTCACCATATAAAACAGAAGTCAAACAACAAGTAGCTTGGGTAGTCTCCATATGTAAAATATCACATCGACCTGTAGCTACGTATTAATGTGAAGATCAGACTAAAAAACACACTTTCACATCCTATCCTACTGAGTTTATAAATGTAAAAGTTTTTGTAGATGTTTGGATGATTTTTTCTTTGACACTGGAAATGTCTTTTCGTTCGCCCCAGTGTAGGCTCTGATTTCACGAAAAAGTGCGATCCCCTTACCTATATCCCGAAGAGTGTAGAAGATATAGTATTCAAAAAACGTATCTACAAGAGCTGTAAGGTGCAAAAATAATTATTCGAGAAAGTCAAAAACGAAAAAAGTTACGGCCAAAATAGTCAAAAAAAAATTTTTTTTTGACGCTCGATATTTTGGAAACGAAGAATGATATCAAAAATTTGAGAAAAAGTCATCTGGACCATTTACTCAGCAACAATTTGAGCCTAAAATAAAGACGATCGGGTTAAGGGTTTTCCCTGTAGCCTAACCTTTTTGAAAAAAATCAGAACGACATATTTCACATACTAGCGACAATATTTTTTCGAATTCCGTAGATTCATTTCCAATGTGCTCGATAGTCGTGTGAGGCACGAAATCTGTGATTTTTTTATTACCTACTGTTATTAACTTTGCATCCGTGCCTTTTTAAAAAAAAAATTTTTTTGTTAATTCTTATAGTATTCATTAATGCATCGATGTTTGTTACTTATTGTTACGGCTCGCGACAAATTCGCGCTTCACGCCACTCCGATGACGGTAAAACTTCACCGAGCAAACGCTTGTTCGCCCTCTGGCGCTGTCATTTCGACACTTTCTGACATTTGACCGCGACGTTTTCTTGTTGTGCTAGTCATACCTTTGCAAATAGGCGTAGAGTAAAGAACATTTAGAAGTAGTAAAGTATATATTTCTATCTTCTGCTATCTTCTATCTATCTATCTTCTCTAATATATAAAAATGAATTGCTGTTCGTTAGTCTCGCTAAAACTCGAGAACGGTTGAACCGATTTGGCTAATTTTAGTCTTGAAATATTTGTAGAAGTTCAAGGAAGGTTTAAAAGGTGAGAAAATATGGAAAAAATGCGAGGAATTAATTCTAAGGCGTTACGAAGTTCGTCGGGTCAGCTAGTATAAAGATAAATCCTTAAATATACTTTACTACTTCTAAATATTTTACAAAATCAAGCTATTTTGACTTTGATTAATTCTTCGTTAATCTAAGAGGGTTACAAAGCCTTGAGAAAAAGGAGTGTTTGGAGAAACAGGGTCCTAAACAAATGTAAAGTACTTAGTTTCACGCCCTATTCCTTCGAATTTAGCGCAAATTAAGACATTAAGTCTACCTTTGATAAATTCTACCAGCCTCGATGTTAATTGAACCATAGTTTCAGAGAAATTTCCAATATTCAATTTAAGTCCTAAATTAGAAATGAAAACCTATTGAAATAAAATGTTAACTTGCTTCATAAGTTAATATAATAACGAATTTCGATGAAATACTAGCTTTTCGCCAGGGTCTTCGTTCCCGTGGGAATTTTTTCGTCAATTCTCCAATGTTTTTAACCCGTCGTGCGCTTGTTTACGGCGCCTGCGATACAAATCTTGCACACACGGGTTTAGTTATTCTGCTATTCGGGACGGAGACAAATACAACAAATCAAAAACCATGAAAATCGGTCGAGCCGTTCTCGAGTTATAAGTTTTCGAACAAACCTGACTTTGTTTTATTATACACACATCAACACGGCCGGCCTAGGGATATTGCACGATTTTTCATACAAAAGAGTTCTGTTTGAGAATCTATAATAGCATACTCGAGATACATGGAGGGCTATAATTTGCAGACAAACAAGTGCTAAATTTTAATTTTCAAATCTAGTCAAAACATTTTGTCTTACTTGAAATTTGTGAAAACGTGACGAAAATGAAAAAAAAAGCGTAAATTCGACCATTTTCATACAAAAAGCAGGCAAAAATTGCATTTTCGTTTTCGTTTCCGTCACGTTTTCACAAATTTCAAGAAAAACAAAATTTATTGATTAGAATTGAAAATTCAAGTTAAGCACTTGCTTGTCTGAAAATTATAGCTTTATAGCTTTATGCTTTTATAGCTTCTCAAACAGGCCTCGTTTGTATGAAAAATTGTGCAATATCCCTAGACCGTGTTGATGTGTATATTAAGAGGATAATTTTAAATTCATTAGCGAAAAATAAGACGTCGAAATATGAGTAACTGAATATTTTTTTGATTTCTTCGGGGAACTTGGTTTAGATTCGTAAGGAAAATTACCACCGAAAGCTTCGTTAATTGATTTTTAAGTCACCCCATAGAATTAGTAGCCTTGAAGCGTTCGTAGCCTAGTGGCTCTCGCTGATCTCAACCGATCAGTGAGGTTAAGCAACGTACACAGAGGCAGGGAACATGATGGGTGACCAAAGTGGCAATTTACCAAGAGCGTTTCCGTGCTTCGGAGGGCACGTTAAGCTGTCGGTCCCGGCTGTTGTCGATTGACTACAGTCGTTAAAACCAAAGAGGCTATTGTGCGGTTTGAAAACTCTGACACCAGGGTTAGCCAAGTTCGCCATATACTTGACTATACCTACACGATAAGAAGAAAAAGAAGATAAGTAGCCTAAAACGTACGTAAAGAACAAAGCTGTCACACAATTTCGTTTTCTGAGAACATTGTCGAGGACCTTAGGATCGAAGCGACAAAAGCCCCGTGATGTGGAAAATGTAATTTGTTAAAAGCCACTTGACCGACTGTGAAAGGCGAACCCGAACATATTAAGTTTGAAACAGTTCAAACATTTATTCACAGGTAGCGGTTCTTCCTTAAATAATTATACATACATACGCTCACGCTTGTAATCCCGAACGGGTTAGGGCAGAGCATCGGTAGTTCTAAGAAAACTTAATGAAAATAAATAATTTTCCACGTTAAAACGTATGAGTCACCGACTTCAATCCCAACAACAGTTCGCACAAAGTAGATATCTAGTTTTTTGCGGACTACAATGCCTATTAGCAAATAACTACAAACAGAAATGTCATTCATTTATTTAGATGATGTTCTAGTTTGTAGTATATTTTGTTTTTGTTGATTTTTTTTAAAAGCGCTGAATCATTTTCTATAAAATTTATATGGGACCTTTTCAGGAGTATACTCTTTCGAACAAATAAATAATTTTGAAAATCGGACAACAGTCGCCGGAGTAATCGCGTAACAAATATACAAAAAAATAAAGTAGGTTTACGATCGAGATGTTTACGTGATAACGTCTTATTGGTGAGAGAGACGGAAGATCGGTCCACTCACTCGAACGCTATGCCAGCCTCCGCTCGTGAGGATTCCGCGTGACAAGTTTCACGGAATGACTGGCAGCGCTCGAGATGAGACGGGAGATCGGTCCGTCTCTCTCTCGTTATACCTGCGATCGCGCTCGTGAGGTTTTGGTGTGACACAAGTTTCTGAACATGTCACCCGACTAAAACGATTTTAAAGACGTTATCACGTCAAAAAAAAAAATACAGTCGAATTGAGAACCTCCTCCTTTTTTGAAGTCGGTTGAAAAAAATGAAAAACGTTTATTTATTTCGAGACTTATATCTAGCTTACAAATTCGAGTAATAGAAACTAATCTAAGGCAACAGAGGTACAATAATTGGTACTCAATTACAAAACTAAGGAAAATAATTATTGAGAGTTTATTATAGTTGAAGCCAGTTATGTTATGGTAAGAGTTTCCAGAGGTTCCCAAACTAGGCAGGGCCTGTATCTTGGGAAACCATGTTTTATGTTACTTATAGAGTTGAATTGTACTTATAAAATAAAAGAATGAATGAAATTACATATAAGTTAAGAGAATTTAATTTAATTTCAGTAAAGTGTTAGATGGGAGTCTGTTTATAACTATTTATACAGGTCAGAATATGTGGTGCGTTCGATGTTGCTTGATTAGGAATCAATTGTTCCGTGCCGTCATAATCCAAAAACTTCAACCAGTTAGATAATTTTGCCTTGACTTCATAAAGTGAATTTGTCTTGAGGTGCAAGTATTTTAAAATATTATTGTAAGTATACGGAAAAGCGTAATTAGCAAATCTTTTAGCAAAGGTGGTCTTACATGAAGGAAGAGGGGCTTTATATGCTCTCCGTCTAATAATGGAGTCATAATCAGGAGATAACATTATAGATTTATGAGTTTCCAAGCATGCTTTAAGAATGTAAATTTGACGCACTCTGAGGACTTGTGCCTCCTGGTAGAGAGAATCTGTGGGATATCGTACTTTTTTCTTGAGCATTACTTTAAGGATAATGGATGACTTTAGCGAAAATCCGAATTGTAAATCAGTCCACGAAACTAAATAAATTTCTTCAAGGATCATAGGTAGAAATAGGAAAAAAATTCGCATCTAAACAACTTGTGCAGTCAGCTGATTAGCCTTTGCATAGGAAGTCGAGATTTTGACATGGAAGTGTTTATTCGTCCGCTCCAGTATAAGCTCCGATTTCACGAAAAAGTGCGAACCCCTTATATCTTAGACAGTAGTGAAGATATGATATTCAAAATAGACTCAAAATACGCGTATTCATGAGAGCAAGGTGCAAAAAGAATTATTCGAGAAAATCAAAAATAAAAAAGTTATGGCCGAATTAGTGAAAAAAAAATCCTTTTTTTCCGAATTTTTGATACCTACCTATGCCGCTCGATATTTTGGAAACGAAGAATGATATCAAAAAATTGAGAAAAATTCCTCTGGACAATACAGTCAGCTACAATTTGAGCCTAAAACAAAGACGATCGGGTTAGTAAGGATTTGCCTTGTAGCTTAACCTTTTGAAAAAAGTCAAAAAATCACAACGACATTTTTTCGAATTCCGTAGATTCATTTCCAATGTCATGTAAGGCACGAAATCTGTGATTTTTTTATGTAGGTTCCTTGGGGAAAGTGGTTCTGTTTCATGGCGAGGATTAGCCCCTCAATTTCGTTAACTAATTTAAAGTCACTCTATTTACTGTATTTTAATAAGAGTTTATTTTTCAAACAAAATGCCAACATGTAAATTGTACAACTTGATAGACCTCTAGGAGTAAAATTGGCCGTTTCTCTACTTTTTGACTACTTTTATACCGCACCTTTTCTATAACGATAATATGTCCCGGGTCATAAAATAATATTTCCGCTTCATAAAACCAGTGAACCCTGGCTTTGATTTATTTGATCAAAATTAATGTACCCAATATTTTTTCTCGAAAAAGTCGTTTGAGATTTAAAAGGGGGTCATATTATATTAGGTATGCTTTGATGTAATAATTTAATGGAAAATATTCTTCAATGTGCCATATTATATGCAAGCTCATGTTACTAATGACTTATGTCGCTATTATACTGACAACGAACTGTAAAAAATATATGTGTAGTTGGTGAAATTGGTTGATTGGTGTTGGAGAAATTATGTATCCATAATTCCTACTAATATTATAAATGCGAAAGTTTGTGAAGATGGATGAAAATATGGTTTGTTACTCCTTCACGCCATAACTACTTGATAGATTTTGATGAAACTAGAGTTGTAGAGTAATATAACCTAGATATCAACATAATAGATGGACTGCACATTTTCCCAAATTCCTCCATGAACGAAGTCCCGAGCGGAAAGCGTGTAATATTATAAATGCGAAAGTAACTCTGTTACGTTTCAATACCTAAACTATGTACCGAAAGATTTTTTTTTTTTTTTGAAAATTCAGATTACATTAAGAATATCATTTTTATCCGGAAACGTTGAAAAGTTTCTTTGAGAGCGCGATATAACCCAATACCACGCGAGCGAAGTGAAACACGGGCGGAAAGCTAGTAGTATAATAAATTTTAGAAAACAGGTAACTTCTTTGCAGACCTGTCACCTTTTATGTCACAATCTTTTCATGCTCATCCATGCATCATCCTGCTGAGGACACGACACTTTCATATCAGGTAAAGATACTTTTATTTTCTTACGAAAAAACATGAAAAGTAAGTTGTATTACATTCACGGTTCTCAAACTGTAAAGTTGTACACCGTAATGTTCAATAACTACAACTCTTATTAAGAAATAAATCGTATTGTAAATTCCATTGTCTTCCCTTCGCAGTGACTGGGGAATAAACGGATTTCCCGTTTGGTCCTGTCCGTACATATCGGGAATACCCGCGCTGGGTGTCATTAGCTGGACACAATGGTCGGATATTGGGGTTCATTGTATTTGGTAGGACAGTGTGTACCCATAAGGATTTACTGTAAAAGAAGGTTACCTTATTGAGTTTCTTTTACCGAAAAAGGATAAACGTGTTCTTAGAGCGGAGAATCCGGATTTGTAGCATGATTATTGCGAACTAACTTTCTCCCGTCAATTTAATACATTGTGAAAGGATATATCTTTTTCATTTCTTGCCGGTAGATCAAAATCATAATCTTAAGCTACTTTTTAGGGTTCCGTACCCAAAGGGTAAAAACGGAACCCTATTACTAAGGCCGCTGTCCGTCCGTCCGCCTGTCACCAGGCTGTATCTCATGAAGTCATGAACCGTGATGGTTAGACAGTTGAAATTTTCACAGATGATGTATTTCTGTTGCCGCTATAACAACAAATACTAAAAAAATAATATACTTACACCAGTCGTCTTAAACATACTAGGTTGCAAAAATAGCCCCGTTCTGATTTTTTTAGAAGTTGTTAGGATAGATACCAATAGTTTAAAACCAAATTTGCAACCTCGAAAGACCTATGCTAACTTATTAACTGTTCGAAAATATGCAATTTTTTTCTAAAAGTTATAAATTTGAAAGTTATTAAAAGTTGAGTTATAGAGCAGTTATTCAACTTTAATTTTTTTTTCTGTTTTTTTTTATATTACTCTTGTAAAAGAAACTCTTAAGGACCAATAGTTCTCATGTTATCAGGTTAAAATACGAACATTAATAAGGAAATCAGATGTTTAAACAAAGAAAATGATATTGAAAACAACAAAAAATATGTGAAATTTCCCATTTTCGAACTGTTATTTCTAGAGATCTGTTAAACATACAGAGCTGTGGTTGCGCTTTAAAAGTGTCATAGATGACTTTGCTGTAAAATGCATATTTTAGATGTTGTAAGTGAAAAACTAAAGAAAGGCCGAAAATTCCTTGGTTTTTCGAGCACCACGAAGTTAGCACAGGTCTTTTGAGGTTGCAAATTTGGTTTTACACTATTGGTATCTATCCTAATAACATCCCAAAAAATCAGAACGGGGCTATTTTTTGCCACCTGATGCGATTTATACGAGTATGTCTACGGCGACTGGCGTAATAATAAAATAAATATTAGGGAGCTCCCATACAACAAACGTGGTTTTCTGCCGTTTTTATAGATTTTATACACTTGGCCATTTTTTTATAGTTTAAGGATATCAATATGAATATAATATAACCCAAAAAAAATGATAATTCAAAATTAATTAAAATTTAGCTTATTGCGTAGCTCTATTACCAATATGACAAGTATGTCATATTATTTATATTAAACTTTCATTTTGAAAGATGTCAAGCTGATGACTAGAGTTGCGACTATTTCACTTTTAAAATTAAATGTTGGAATTTCTTTTTTTTTGGGTTTTTATGAAACAACTTGTATACGCCAATCATAGGATAAGAACCCTTTCATCATATTACATTTGCGAAGATCTTTGTATTAAAAACTCTCCATATTTTTAAAGTTTCATAATGGTTCCTTGGAGATCTTACTTGCGCTAATATACCTAAAGTACCTTTTTTTTTTAAAAATGATACATTTCTAAAAATTTATAATTGCGAAAGCTGGTTTTCAGAACCCTTAGATGGGTTCTGAAAAGATGGAAAGAGATGGGGTGGTGTTATTCGGTTGAGAATAACACCACCCCATCTCTTTCCGTGGGTGTCGTAGGAGGCGACTAAGGAAACATAAATGAGACCTGCCTCCTAGTAATCCATCCCAGGCAACGACACTTCATTTTTTTTTCTGAATCTGAGGTGTCGACCTATGGTCTCATGCGGTGTGGTATAGGCTCTGTAAAGGGCCGTCTGGTTCGCGACCACCCTCCTACCGAAGTCCGACGCCAAACAGCTTGCTGTGTTCCGTCGGTGCGTGGAAGTACCAGTGCCTTTATAGGCATTTTCTGGGTTAACTCGCTCCATCGTCGACCTCATCTTTGACCTTATGGTCAAGATTGAGGTCAAGAGTTAACCCATCTTATAATATAATAAAATAAAAAAACCCTTCATTCAAATAAACCCTGAAATTTTATGTAGGAAACACGTGTAACGTTTTCCCCTGGAACCTATTTATAATATTCAAACAGACTTGAAGCTGTTCAACGTCGTTTTCTCAGTTGCCTTAGCGCGAGGTGTGGACTTAGACTTAAATTGTCAAGTTATGAGGCCGGATTGAAATCTGGTTAATTTTCGAAGCTAATTTCGGGTTAATTAGCCTCGAAAATCGTAGGAGCATGCATGACTTAATTAACCTTTACAAAATTGCCAACGGTCACCTAGATCCAGCCCTGTTAATGCTACTAAACTTTAAAGTGCCCACCCGATCTGTGCGTATTCCTCAACTATTTTCCATCCCATGTGCTGGCAACAATTTTTCCAAGAACAACCCTATTTTCCGCATTGTAAATTATTTAATGAAAACTACTCACATCTCAATCTATTTAATCATACTTATAATTATTTATTTTAGAAGTGCAGTAACACATGTATTTTCTGATTTGTTACAATAAAACTATTTTTTAAAATATGTATATATAATTGGTCTATTTTTAGGCATTATTCACATAATATAGTTTATCACCAGCGCTGTGTATATTTATAATTGTATTTCAGATTTATATTGCTACAGTATAATTAGATATTAAGATTCTGATCTCTCATCTGTTACTATACCTTTTTGAATAAAATTAAATTAAAAATAAAACAAAAGCTAAATTGGGAATCGTTTTGCAGGAAAAAGCTTTCGATCTCAGCTGTCATCACTTTTAAATCTTCCACGACTCAATCCACAATCAGCTGTTTCAGCTTTATTAATTTTGTAACGTCAATCAATCACCCAATTTTTCGATTTATCTCTGAACATAGTCAAAATTTCAATTTCAGCGATTTTACTTCCTTGTCAACGATATTTGTGACGATGTTATGAAAAAGCGGTTGATAACTAGAGACACAATATTTGTAGACAGTGTAGAGAGTGTCAAACAGCTATTTTACAAGCTTTAATTTAAAAACGTTAATTGCTTTGCCGCATATATGATTTGACTCAGTTCTCTTGTAGCTTCACATCAGTCTACTCTTTCTTCATAAATAAAAATACAATACAATATAAAAATCTCCGCTCTTGCTATAATCTTTCATTAATTATTCCTACTCACACTACTAACTTCCTCTCTCAATCCTTCTCGGTCCAGTCTATCCGTCTCTGGAATAATCTTCCTGAATCCATAAGACGATCTCCTTCCCTAGAATCCTTTAAGTTACGAGTCAAAGCCCATTTCCTTAACTCCGTTTCCTCTACCCAATGAACCCTTTTTGTTATCATATGTTCCTTTCTTTCATAGTAATATTGTATTATATGTATTAGTATATGTAATATTGTTATATTATGTACTTAAATATTAGAGCCGTAGTTTATGTAATATATAAATATATTTTATTATTATTATTATTTTATTTTTTATTGTTAGCCACCACCCGCTCTGCTTTATATTTTTTTCATTATTTTCCTACCCAAAGGTTGCCTGGAAGAGATTGCTACCTTAGTAATAAGGCCGCCTTTTTGTACATTTCTGTTTTCTGTCCTTGTAATGTTTTTGTGTCACGGTGTGCAATAAAGTATATGTCTATGTCTACTTCAAAACTCTCTTTTATTCTCACCGCTTTCCCTCTCACTGTATACCTTCTAATTCACTATTACTCCTGCGCTTTCGCCAACAAACTTCTTTATGAAAACATTTGTCTTCAAAACTTCAAACAAGCCTCTATAGGAAGCTAATAAATAAGAATTTCTTCCGGTTTCAGTAGATTTTCGTAGGAAACTTCACGTTGTAATTTATGAGGATAAAATATTATCCAAGTTTCGACAACATTTTCATTGTTATACTTACTTTCCACCAATTATTTTGGGAGGACTACCAAAAGGTTTAAACTTTATTTTCAATCTATTTTACCCGTCTGTCTAAGTAAGAGAGTGTCAAATAATTGATTATGACAATAGAAAAAAGGAAACAAAAAAGACCTTTGTGAATTATCGACTAGAACTATATGAGACTTAACGTTCTGCCTACCCCAATAGGGTTTATAGGTGTGAGTGTACAGATGAAATTACTGAATTTTCTTTTTTTTGAAATAAACGCCACACATTCAAAGGTACACACACTAAGGATTTCCTTATCCCGTGCCGATAAACTCTTGGCACCCAAACACTCACTACTGAGAAAAACGTCTGGTTAAAACCAAAATATCTTCTGAAGAGTCACTTAAAATAAGAGACATGAAAAGTAGGTCTCGAATGTTTGAACTTTTTGCAAATTTCCATTTTCATCTGATAATAGAACCCTAAAGATGTCTTTGGTAAAAGGGTCTTTATGTAAATTTCAGGCATTTTAGGGTACATAATGTCAAACGATGTGGACCTCTGGGACTAAAACACAAAAGATTGTGGATTTCAATAGTGTGTATTGAAATCCACAATCAATAGACCGGCCACAATCAATATACCACCATCAAGATAGCAAGTTACGAAGGGTATTTGAAAATATAAAAATAATTATTTAAATTGTGGTAAAATGGAGATTAACTCAAGCGATTTTACGATGAAGAATTAATTTAATAAAGAGCAAGACGAGTAAGACTGGAGATTCAGTAAATAACCCTTTCATACATATGAGAATAAGACCACCCATCTCTTTCCGTGGGGGTCGTAAAAGGCGACTAAGGAAACTAAGAAAACAAATTAACGAGATTTTCCTCCTATCAATCCATCCCAGGCAATGACACCTTAATTTTTTCTGAGTCTAAGGTGGTCTCAGGCGAAGGCTCTGTAACGGGCCGTCTTGTTTTCTGCACCTCCAACCGAAGTCTGGCGCCAACCAGCTTGCAACTTGAGTACCAATGGCTTAATAGGCATTTTCTGGGTAAATGCTCTCTATCGTCGACCTAATCTATAACGTTGGACAAGAGTGAGGTCAAGAGTTAACCCATCTTACAAAAAAAAACCTTTGGAAATATCATTTTACCCTCTGAGCGCTTTGTTTCGTTCCACATTCGGGATTCTTTTCACCATAATCCAGGATTAGGTAATAAAGACAAATATTCTGCTACCTAGAACATAATAGAATAGAAAACAATATTTATTTTTTAAGACACTAGCTTTCCGCCCGCGTGGACTACAGGTTATATCGTGCCCAACTGTGGGATAAAATGTAGCCTATATCCTTTCTCAGGCTCTAATCTATCTCTGTACCAAATTTTATCAAAATCGGTTCAGTAGGTAGTTTAGGCGTGAAAGCGGACAGACAGACAGACAGACAGAGTTACTTTCGCATTTATAATATTAGTAAGGATTCAGGATGCCACTTAAAACAAGTCAAGATTACATGAAATACATACAAACATACATTAAATGATTTAAATACATACATACGAATTCATTCTTTTGACCCTACTGACTCTACACCAGGGTTTCTCAAACTTTTGGCTCCACGAACCCCTGTTAAAGTTTCCATATGACAGCGAACCAATTAATCGCCCCCGTAGAAAATAATAAAGTTGACTGTCGAAGAAAATAAAGTTTTTATTTCAATAAAAGGTAACAAATACAGTGTCAAAAGAAACGTCTTTTTAATATTCATATGATGGGTGGGCTTGTTTCTTGTCGCAAATTGAGTCAATTTTAGGAGTAATTTTGGCCCGCCAGTCATCAAGCCGCCATCACGTAAATCTTGCCGCGAACCACCTACCGACGATTAGCGAACCCCTAGGGGTTCGCGTACCCCACTTTGAGAAACCCTGCTCTACACCTATTCGCAAAGGTGCAGTCTTCCTCAGAGAAGAACAGGCAAGAAACTCTGAGGGTGCTCTTACACTTGAAGAACAGGCAAAAACCTGACCTCCGTGACCCGGTTTATAAGGGAACCTGATTAAATTGGATTACAATAACATATTCAGCCTCCAGGCTCGGCAGTTTTCTCGTAATTATAGTGTGTTACACAATATTTTGATCATTAATAGGAAATGTTCTATACTAGCCAACAGCGTAAATGGAAGCTAATATTATTAGTAATATTTCGAAAGGCTTACGAGTGTATTGGTTTCTAATAAATGTTTGCATAGTTTGAGATTTGCACTAATGAACGACGGAACTCAAATATTTACTCAGTATTCTGATTAACTAATTAAGGAATTCTGTACAGATTTAGTTTGCTAATGATCATTTCAAAGTTTGCTGGAAGGCAAAGCATTTGAAAATTGCTGGAAAAAACTTAATGATTTCTCAGGTTAAAAAAAAATTGTTAAAAAAGATTTCTAGATAAGAAAAATTCAGCCGATAGTTATTATAAGCTGGATTTTCTTTGATATGAAAATCTGATGAGTCAGAGTTTTCAAACGACTGTAGTCGTTAAAAAATCTCGGGTTGGTACCTTTCAGATAACTTTAAAATTAAACATTTAAATCACTCCCGACATTTGTCACTTATCGGCTGACGATGGCTGAACCTAAAATCAAACATAGCTAACAACCGTGCTTCGGAGGGCACGTTAAACTGTCGGTTCCGGCTGTTGTCGATTGATTATTGTCGTTAAAACCAAGTCAGAGGCCATTTGGCGGTTTAAAAACTCTGACACCAGGGTTATTCAAGTTTGTCACACACTTGACTATACCTACACGATAAGAAGGAGAAGCTAACAACCATCTCGAACAAAACAAACGCACTGAAGTCAGGCCATTCGTTTATTTGCTACAATTCCACAGACAGACACACAGATTCACAGACAAACTTAAAAACAGATACACACTGTTTTAACGCCCAAATTTTTTGTTGGGAGTTAAAACAGACCCTGAGTTACCTTTTGAATATTATCATCCAAAATATGTGGTTGCCAAAACCGTTTCATTTCACGATGAATGAAACCGTTTTGTGGTGATAAATATAAAGCATTAATGCAAAGAGGTTTTTGGGTCCCCTCTGGATCTGGCAGAGAATACTAATAGCTAATGCCTTTCAGATTTGATCGTATAATGGCTACCACTGGTTAGTTATTGAATTGAGAGCAGAAATTTTAACGCAAAATGTCGGTTTTGTCTAACTTTAGCTATGTTTTTTTTATATAAGATGGGTTAACTCTTGACCTTAATCTTGACCATAAAGGTCAAAGATGAGGTCGACGATGGAGCGAGTTAACCCAGAAAATGCCTATAAAGGCACTGGTACTCCCACGCACCGACGTAACACAGCTAGCTGTTTGGCGTCGGACTTCGGTAGGAGGGTGGTCGCGAACCAGACGGCCCTTTACAGAGCCTGCCACACCGCATGAGACTATAGGACGACACCTCAGATTCAGAAAAAAATGAAGTGTCGTTGCCTGGGATGGATTACTAGGAGGCAGGTCTCATTTGTGTTTCCTTAGTCGCCTCTTACGACACCCACGGAAAGAAATGGGGTGGTGTTATTCTTAACCGATCACCACACGGCAAAAATGTTTGGTAGAGTTAGGTGATTTTGTTAGGTAGAGCTAAGTTAGGCAGACATACTCCATACATACATTCGCTCACGCCTATAATCCCTATCGGGACAGGCAGAGCATCAGTGGTTCTAGAACCAATTTATGCCACATTTGACATAAATTCTGAGGGTTATCAGGTGATCATCAAATTTTAGGGTCTGGTCTATTGGTCAAGAGGAAACCTTTTATTAGATGAAACCTGATTTTTAATAGTGATAGGTTGACAGCCTTTTGCCCATAGCACAGCAAAAACCCTCGCGTCACACTTAGTGGCTTTTAAATTATGCCTGGGAAGAGTTGGCAGCTAGTACATTCTATGTTGTTCTTTCACCCTCAGTCAAGCGTGGATACGGAAAGGCAAAGGAACTTATGTCCATACAGCCCTTGTCCTAAAATATTTCATTCCTCATATGGGTAGGATAAGGCCGAAACCAAGTTTTCCATACCTGTGATGTTCTTCGATAAAATCTGGTAAAGTTGTCTGTCTGTCCTCGCGCCTCACACAGGATTCGATTGTCAAGTACCTACTCGTATACCTGATGTCCTTATGTTTTATAGAATAATAGTAATCATATTTTCATGAAAATCATAAAAGTACTATTTATCGTTGGGACAGAAAGGGACAAGGCCACTTGTCAGTGGTAAAAACAGGAAACCCCCGACATTCGAAATTTGAATTTATATTGATGGCCGCCGCGTGTTGAATTTGGAATGAACGATGGAGTTCCAAAATGAAAAGATGGAATGTAATGGGATTTTTGTTTTTTTAAGGCACTGGCGCCAATGTTTTTAAATTAGACTTTATCATCACACTAATGTTTTAAAACTAGCTTTTCGCCCGCGTTCTCAAGGAAACTGTTTTCTAAACCACCGCGTTTCTAAAGCTGACATTTAATTCTCGCCATCTCTGCCACGTAATCCTGTTATTGGAAAATAAATTGCTCTCTGCGATTTCTTATTATTTTTGCGCTTTGAAAAGAGCATAAATTATTTTACTGCAGCAAATCAAAAGTAAGTTTGTTTACGAATTGACATTTCGACTGTATTCAGTTGTGTGATTGCCGGAACATTTCAAGAAATTAGAAGTGTTATTTGTTACTCTAACAAATTTGGTGCATATCATTCAGCTATGAATAGAGGAATCGAAATATAAAATCTGCTGGCATAGCATATCGCATCAAGCAAAATATACCCTACTAGCATTCCGCCCCCGACTTCGTTCCCGTGGGGATTCGGGAAAATTATGTAGCCTATGTTACTCAGGGATAATGTAGCATCCTAATGGTGATAGAATCTTTGTAATCGGTCCTGTAGTTTTTGAGTTTATTCGTTACATACAAAAATACAAATCTTTCCTCTTTATAATACGTTGTACGTTGTGCGCAATTCTCTCTTCCCGTCTCGTACCTACACTATTTCTCACCGATTAGGTTGGCTGGAAGAGATCTCTTCTAGAGATAAGCTCGCCTTTGTACACTATTTTTATGTACATTTTTTCCTACTGTGTTTGTGCAATAAAGAATATATATATAATATTAGTGTAGGTTATTAGAACTTTTTATTTCTCCTTGCGTTTTAATTTGGACATACGTACTTTAAGCAATTCAAGGTCATGTATTAACGTCAATTGAATGCAAAAGAAATGCAACTTTCGACTCATAAATTTAAGGTTATGTTTTCCTTGGTAATCAACTGTCATGAGAGTGAAGTCTCATTTGCTTATGCTTGGGCAGCTGAAGAAGTTCAGATTCAGATTGAAGACATTTTTTTTTGACAAAGTCACTGTGATATTTTCTTAATCCGCTTATTAAGCCCTTATTTGATAATAACTCATTGAATTAAAAAAAAGATAAAAAATCAGCTCACAGAAAACAATAGCGCGCGTAAACACTATTGTCTTTATTTAACAAACATGAGCAATACAAATTACAAAACCGGCCAAGAACGTGTCGGGCCACGCGCATTGAAGGGTTCCGTAGCATCATGGCTCAGATATGCAGCTGGAAATTCTACGCGCATATTGACGGTTAAACCTCTAATAATGTCTAAAAAAGAGGTCACAAAGAAAGATGGTAACTAAAGGAGTTATAAATTCCAGCGCCACAAGGAAAATGAAAAAAAAATCATCTGTTTAAGAACCACCTCGCGTGGACACAAACGGTTGTATAAAAATCGTTAACATTACCTATTAATTTAAAACTGGTGTACTATCGTTACGGTCATAGTAGATTTTTTATTATTATTATAAGATGGGTTTACTCTTGACCTCAATCTTGACCAAGGTCATAGATGAGGTCGACGATAGAGCGAGTTAACCCAGAAAATGCCTATTAGGCACAGGTACTCCTATGCGCCTACGGAACACAGCAAGCTGTTTGGCATCGGATTTTGTTAGCGCGAACCAGACGGCCCTTCACAGAGCATACCACATCGCATGAGAGCATAGGACGATACCTCAGATTCAGAACAAATTGAGGTGTCGTTGCCTGGGGTGGATTAATGGGAGGCAGGTCTCGTTTGTGTTTCTTTAGTCGCCTCTTACGACACCCATGGAAAGAAATAGGGTGGTGTTATTCTCAACCGATCACCAAACAGCGATGTTAAAATCTCCAAATACTAAAGTATCAAAAACAACTGTATGAAGGAGTCTGTAGTTTCAGAAATAACTTTAGTTTTGGGCTAAATACAATAGAATGGAAATATTTAACGTATTATAATGGAAATAAAAACGAATTTTTTTCTTTAATTTTTTTTAGCGACAAAATTATTGTTAGGAATAATATCGAGCTGCTGCTAAAGAGCAAGTCGCGTGGCGATTGTGTATAATTTTGAAGTCATTTTCGTAATTAACACCCCCAAAAACCTATTAAACGACACATGAAATGTCAATATGTTACAGCTTGGCTTTCGAACTCGCCTAACTTTTAGCGTGGAACCTTGTATGGTACCATTTTGGATTAGGGTAAACTTCGTCGTAAATGCTAAATGCTCGTGAATTATTTCACTATTTTTTCATTGTAAAAATTAATTTTTCGCAAAAGTACTGCTGAATCGAAAAACGTTCGTATTAAACCCCTTCTATCTTTTAAAAAACTATCCAATCACATCCCACTCGATGATGTCGGCGAGAAAAAAAAAAATAATCGCCCTTTCACGTGTATGGGAAACACCCGAAAAATTTTGTTTACAAAAATTTATTTTTCGATCTGTCGGCGCAATCAATACATATGACCATGCCAAATTTCAGCTCTGTAGTACCAAGGATCAAATATTAGTAAATATATTCTTAATAATCCCAACAATGTTTGGCACTTTGTCGACCATTACTCGCAAACATTAAGGGCCAACTTACGTTTAATAGTTTTCCTTTTAATTTTGTTGTGTATTCCACCACTGTGAATTTTTCCACATTTTTAGAAACAACCGTTTAGCTGGTAGAGGGGGGGACACTTGTGTTTGACTAAAATTTTAACTTTAAAAATTTATGTTTCGCAAACGGAGTGAGTGCTAAATCGAAAAACGTTCTTAGTAAACCCCTTCTATCCTTTAAAAAGCTATTCTATAACACCCCATTCGATAATATTGGCGAGAAAAAAAAATCATCGCTCTTTCACGTCTATGGGAGACACCCGATTTTTTTTTCTAAAGCTTTACTCTACAGTTCTGTCGGCGTGATTTTTATGTATAACCATACCATATTTCAACTCTGCAGTACCAAGGGTTTCTTAGAAAATCCGCGGACAGACGGACATGGCGAAACTATAAGGGTTCGTAGATTACTACGGAACCCTAAAAACATTAACTCCAACATGTTTTGCAAAAGAACTACCCTCTGGAGCCTAGTCTTTTACTACTAGACTATTGTCTGTTTTTGACAACAGAGCAACTATAAGTATGTCACTTATAAGTGACAGGTAGGTACGTACAGAAATTCTAAAAGGAACACAAAAGATAGTCTAACAAAGAAAGATAGGTAACGCAGAACTCAATAACGGAGCCAACAAAGCCTATAAAGGAAGTATTCATAAACAAGAAGAAAATATAAAATGAAATATTGTTATTGCCTCATTTTTAGTCTAACATTATTTGTATAGGAATTGTATGAGTGATGAAAGATGTGGGTGAAGAATTGTAATTTTATACAACATGTAGATCTAACTGCAAGTTTATTCCATGTTTCTTGGATTACGTTTCTAACTGTACATCTTCCGGAAGATTTATGAGTTACAGACCAACTTGAAAAGCTTTGTTTACGGAACTTAGATTTACGATTTTTGTATTTTTTCTTGTTTTTATTAAATATAAATTATACTTGTTAAAAGATAATTAACACGAGATTTATATAGAAGCAAAATAAATGTTTCAATTTATTTGAATTTATCGAATCTATAAATTAATCAGGTACTCAATTAAATTAGTCAGCGAAAATTCAGAGGGTAATTCTGACCATGAAACTGAGCAACTTTCTAAGAAACCTATATGAAAATCTTAAAAAAAACGATTTCCTTACAAAGGCCAATCAACTGATCGCACAAATTATATGAAAGGGGCTATAATTTCCTTTTTTTAATATTTCGACCTATGTTCTTTAATAAAACTTGCTCAGTTTAGTGGGCTGATTCACAGTTCAAATTTTTACTAACTAATTTAAAGGCAGCCATTAGTATATACAGGGTGTCCCACGCTATGCTATGCCACATGGAGGGAAACTACCTTAATTATTATATATGGGACATTTTACTGAAAGAAGACTTCATTTTAATTTTAAAAACAATTTAAACTGCATCCATACATTTTTAAATAATTACCTGGTTAAACCAGGAATCGAACCCGGTACACGAAAAAACAAATCTTAAGGTAGTTTTATTATACCGATCGGAAGGTTTCATCATAAAAACTATTTTTTGGCTAAGTAACATAGTATCAGAAATAAAAGGAAGACCATGAATTTTAACATTATGCAGTCTTCTTTCAGTAAAATGTCCCATTTATAATAATAATGGTAGTTTCCCCCGATGTGGCATAGCCGCGGGACACCCTAGCTGTGGTATATTAGTGCAGAGACAGCATAATACCAGTTCTTGAATGAGAACATAAATTCCAGCGCAGCGAATGCGTTTAAGTAAAGTCACCGATCAATCTAAACAACCCGTCAAGACCCAAACTTGTGTAGGTAATAGAAGAACAACCTATAAAAGCACCATCGAACTATTTCTGTGAAAATTGAACTACACAATATTTTAACACAAGACTGAAAACGCCTATGTGCTTGCCACAACCATATCATAACTAATTTGAATAACATATTTTTGACTTTTTTGTTCTGAGTTTTTCCAATTGTATTTGTGCTAAACAAAGGGACACAAACGCAGGTTTTTTTTTTAATAGCGTCAAGGTAAGTAAAACTTTGTATATTTATTTTTATTAGTTGGTATCTAGTTTACCCTGTCGCTCGTTACAGATATAGTCAACATAGTAAAAGATGTGCAAAGCAAATACACACTGGAGAATTTCATAAATATTTTGAAAAATTGGAAGTCCTCCTAATGAGATGTTTAAACTGGAAACCTGTGAGAGAGTATCTATTTGCTCTACTAATGATTTTCAGTGAAATGGTGTTTATGTGACCGGAATTAAAAATTCACTAGTGAAATTATAAATTTACGAAATTATAAGGGCTGCCTGCATGAAATTAGGATAAGTTAGGTTAGGTTAGGTTATGCGAGATGTCTCGTCGGAGATCTCTCGCTGTTGACCGGAGCTTACTCCATGGTTGACGGCGAGACATCTCCGACAAGTGTCTCCTCCTGTGGAATGGTATACTCAGGGGGAGACGCAGGGAGAGGTATAGGTGGGGGAAGCTTACCGCGGGCTTCCCCATCCTCCGCAAAGGGGCTGGATGCATGAGAGCGCTATGAATGCGGGCTCCTTTCATGCATCCTAAAAAGAGACCTGGTGGCAGTCACAGGGGAGACTGTCATCGGAAAACAGGCCTCGCGATTGGAGGGCGTGCAATGTGTTCTGTGCACGCCTTATGAGGCGGTAAATGCGGGGGACAGGTATTGGCCTCCCGCGAGATGGGGACCGCTTCCTTTTAGCGGTCCATCGCCTGGTGGGGTCACAGACGAATGCTAACGCGATACCTGTACCCTCACCCAAGGCGGGAGAAGGAACACCTTGAGATTTTAGTCGGTTCGATTCCGACATAACCCTCCTGCTGCCCCTGCGGCGGGGGGGTATGCGTGGGCATTTCCCCAAGTAAAAAAAAGCTTTTTTAGGTTCGATTAGGTAGCATTAATATCATAAAAAAATTCATCAACATGCAAAAAAAATTGGGTATTTCACAAATTACCGAGAGTTTATAAACTTACTAAGTCAAATTGCAATATTACGGGCGTGACAATATTACGGTAACATAAACGTAGTTGATTACATACATAATTAGAAATTTCGCCTGTGAAGGCACGATAGCTCAGTTGATTAGAGCACGAGGAGATCTAGATCGTCCTAGATGCTCTAATCTAGGTCCTAGGGTCGTGGGCTCAGGTCCCATTCGCACTGAGTATTTTTCTTTCCCTAAAAATTATTAGTACATACATATCGTCTATTGCGCTCCTGTACTCAGTTTATGGGCGATACCATCGAAGGAATCGCGACATCTTATCAAGGAGGAACCGTGTCAATGTGACGTGTGATGTATTCACATGGGACCATGATCGGTGGCGTGATTTGTAAGGAGATCCTGTGGGATATTGCGGTGTTACGGAGAAATGGGAAGAGATGGGGTACTTGATAAGCGATAAAAAGCCATATGGGAATAGAAACAGTATTTTGCGAATACAGATTTAAACCGTTCTGTTTCCTGCGCAATTTACAGACAACAGCACATTGTAAGTTACACGTTAGCAATACGAAATTCAGCGCTATTGTAAACGCAATAAGGGTGATATTGAAGTCAACATAATATTATAGTATGTACAATATGCGCCGTAAAAATGTTTAAGTTACATTACTTTCTTTAAAAAAACGAAATAGGTTAATTATCGAAATCAAAATGTTTTTAGTGTAATGAAAATGTACAAGTTTATGTCTATACTGTATTAAAATATAACATGGTTGTTACAGATAAATTTAATGATATGCAATCTCAAAGATGACGGAAAAAATATCGGAAAAATATTGGCAAGGATACCTATCGGAATCTTTTTTAACCCTCGACAAAAAAGAGGGGTGTTATTGATTGTTTGAAATCAGCTAGATAAGGAAACACAAAACTTCAATATCATTTTGCGCATTCTGAACAAAATACCTCTGTATTTGAATGATCTGGGAATATGCGACCCAATTCGATTTCTCAGTATGCACTGCTGCAACGATAACTTTCAAATGGCTCCTGAAGTTCTGACTTTGCACTCAAGTAGAGTTATGGATCATTTTGAAACCATTTGTAAGTGTAGGAAATGTAGCTCCAAATGCAAATGTAGCTGATGCGTCAGGAAATTTGCAAAAAGGACCAAAGCTTGTTTTTCCTTGCAGTTATTATTAATATGTGGTTCCTACATGCGTCCGTATCACACTGACCCTCATCGTCATCAGTCGCTTGAAAGATGGCCCTTTTGTAATGGTAATATTAATGCTGATTTTTCATAGTCCAAATTATACTAGCTCTGGAAAACTATGTTACACCTCCAATGCGTACCTAAACTACCAAAAGATTATGTATAAATAAATTTTGTAACATTCACAATTTTCACCATTACTAACATATTTATGAAAAGGAAACACTCATCTTTAGAAGCCCATATATGTATAAATACTTTAGGAAATTACGTAAGTATAAGGGTTGAAACACTTTGACTCTGAAATGTGAGCAATTCTTGACAGTATTTTTATTTTCGGTAACTTTAAGTTAGCTAGTGAAAATTAAGCAAACGAAGCCCATTAAACTGAAAACCTTTCTTTAGATATGAAAAAAAATTCATTACTCATACTCTGAAAGTAGGTCTGAAGTTGCCTAAGGAGGGGCTTGAAAGTAATACTTTTCAGGCCTAGGGAGAATCGCTTTCAACTGACAGCTATCAAATTAAGTATTTAAAAAAACATGTTCCAACAACCTATACGACCACTCTATTACAGCGCGATGTAAAATTAAAATAACAAAAGTGAAGTTCATTGAAGAATATTTTTTGAATGACTTTATAATAATATACTTTCAGGTATTTCTTTATAAACATAGATTTTGGCAAAATATTTACAATTTTTTTCAATAATGAAAATGAAAAATAATGGCTGAATAGCTCGCCAGCCACAGAAAAAAAACATAATAGGAGGGAAAGTGGCATTCCGATCTTCATTTGTTTTTTCGAGTTGTAAAGTTTTGTTCATACTTCTGCAGCTCTAGCACGATAACGACAAACTCCCGCTCGGCTCACGCTGAAACTTCACTTTGATTGCGCGAGGGTCCCGCGCAAAGTCTTGTTCGCCCTATGGCGTAGTCAATGTTGACATTTTGACATAGGACCGCGGTGTTATCGCGGCGCTGTCACTATCGTACTCGGCCTGCTGGATTGCAGAGATTTGTATGAATGCAATGAGTTCAGCTTATTGATGTTGTTATTTTCCTTGTATCCGTTATGAAAAGCACAGTGTTTAAAAGACTTATTTAGTCCTTAAGTAAAAATGTACTATTGCTGCTCCATAATACAACTTGAGCGATTTTTTTTTAAAGAATTTGACGTTCCTTAGAGGACGTGGTTCAGTTTCATGAAAATAACTAACCCTCAAAGTTTCGCTAACTTATTGAAATGAAATGAAATGAAATCATGTTTATTGCTAAAGTTAAACCTACGATACAATGACTAAATTAACAGTAAAAAGTAAGAACTAGATTAACCTAAGCAAAAGGAGCCAAGCTCAGCATTGTGCTGTACAACAAATTCTACAGCGCTGGTTTTCAGCTTGACCCTGTTTGGCCGGTCGGCCGCTGCAGTTACTTAAAAATAATAATATAACATTAATAACAAAAATTATAACATAAGTATATGATAAAACATCAACTACCTTTCAGTGTATAAATATTATACTAAACAAAAGAGAAAACAGTAATAATATAATTTTACGCATCTGAAAGTCAACTCAATATGAATTAGGGATATCAAAACTGTGACCTAGTTTTTTTACCAAGCCCGGAACATTTAGGTCTTAGGTATTAGTTATACATTTTGCAGTCATATCACGTAAATTCTTAGTGCTCTCAACACCTCCACCCGCTAACAAATGTAAGACATTTGTAGTACGGCTATCTTGGCGAAGCCTAAGCCTGCTCTAATGGATTGGCCAACATACATTTTGTGGCCACAATCTTTGCTAGACTTTCAGTGTTTGCCATCAGTCTCTTAGGAAATTAATTCTTCGTTTTTTACAAGGAGGAATTTTCAAATGTTAAAGAAAATATCCTTTAATTTTAACAGTACCTATCGAGATGGTTGCTTATATTCAGTATCTTGTAGGCGGTAACCTGTTCTAGGAGTTTTCTAGGTCGCAATTCAAGCAAAAACAGTAGGTAACCAGTGGTTGCAGGTCATGGAAATATTGTGTCCTAAGGAGGTTCTGTTTATCCTATAATATTGCACTAACGAAAAACCAATCCTTCTCCTTACTGATATTATAAACGCAAAAATGCTTTTGTTTGTTTTAGTGTAGAGTAGCTACATAAACGCGCCACGGCTCGTTCTGTAGGTATTAAGTAATTGTAGGCCGTGGCCATTGCATATAAGTAAGACCGCGTAACTATAAAATTTCATTGATTCACTACGCTTGCGACTTTCACTTCTTCGCCCCTACTCAACCCTACGACTGTCCAAGGCTGGGAGTGGTGCATTTACTGAGTCATCGCCAATACACCGCGCCAGCTTCCTCAAGAGTGATAATACGCTACTTTTCTAAGCGAACGAAGTTTCGGGCGAAAAGCTAGTCTGTCTGTTACTTCGAGTATATGGTATACTAGCTTTGACCCGCGGCTTCGCTCGCGCAAAGAACTCTTTTAGTCACTTATTTCATTCTTGAACCCTTTGACTCTTAGGGGATGATTTTCGAAAAATCGCGAAACACGTATCCGTTTATTTACTTCAAGGTATATTTTGACGAAGTTTCGAGGTAAAACGTTGTAAAAAATTGTTTTCTCCATACAAAGTTTGAACCCCAATTTCACTCCCTAGGGGTTGAATTTCGAAAAATCCTTCCTTAGTGCTTGCTTTTGTCATAAAAGAAACCTTTTTGCCAAATTCCAGCTTTCTAAGTCTAAGGGTTTGGGCTGAGCGTTGATGAATCAGTGTTTCAGGACCTCCAATTTTATATATACAGACAGATAACAATATTGACAGTTTATAACGCAAAGAACCGCTAAAAATGTAAATGAGTGTCTATAACATAGTTCGTGCTAAGACTTCGGAGCAGTAGCTTAGGTCAGGACGGTCTTGGCCATTAAACGTATTAATTACTACAGGCGGCGGCATCGTAACTGAATAAAGATATTGAGCCGATATCTTGTTAACGAAACGAAAATATAATAGGGAATCTTTTAGGTACGGCCATATCTTGAGAAGGAATTATAGGAAATTTGTGTTACGATTATGATTTATAAGCAGGAGAAGAATCAAAAAGAAGATCGGTGGATTTAAATGAGACAGTTAATTTTAGTAGGTAAGAAAGACGCAAATGTTAAAAACCTGTTTTCCCCGAACGGGAGTTGAACCCAGAACCGTCGCTAGAACCGTGGCCTGTATAAGAAGTAGCTTTATACCCCTTAACCAAACCGTTCGTCATAATGAATTGTACAGCGGATTGGCTTTCTCCAGGATAATTTCAAATTAGCGACATATAGGGTGTGATTCTCCCTACGAAACTTTTAAAAAATCCCTAAAGAACGCAAATCAAATACTAAATAGAATCAATTTTCAAATGATCAGACAGATGTAATCCATCCCAGGCAACGACACTTCAGTCCGTGTGATGATCGGTTAAGAATAACACCACCCCATCTCTTTCCGTGGGTGTCATAAGAGGCGACTAAGGAAATACAAATGAGACCTGCCTCCTAGTAATCCATTCCAGGCAACGACACTTCATTTTTTTCTGAATCTGAGGTGTCGTGCTATGGTCTCATGCGGTGTGGTAGGCTCTGTAAAGGGCCGTCTGGTTCGCGACCACCCTCCTACCGAAGTCCGGCGCCAAACAGCTTGCTGTGTTCCGTCGGTGCGTGGGAGTGACAGTGCCTTTATAGGCATTTTCTGGGTTAACTCGCTCCATCGTCGACCTCATCTTTGACCTTTACGGTCAAGATTGAGGTCAAGAGTTAACCCATCTTATAATAAATAAATAAAAATGAAAGGGAGTGCATTACAGAGTTAACCCATCTTATAATAATAATAATAATAATAATAAAATTGGACTTTTACGGACAGAAACCAATTGTTTTCATATTCCGACCTGTTTCTTAGGAAAAGTTGTTCAGTTTAATGGGTTTATTCACATCCTTTATTTTTGCTCACTCATTTAAAGTTACCCAATATAATAAAAGCCTAAAACAGCCTAAAATTATAACCTGAACCAGATCGGGGATTATGGTCAAGCATGCCTCTAAATTAGAGACGAAACAATGCTAGAATGGGAATAGTGTTTTAGCGCGTATGTTAAACTTAATGGCGAATTCCCGTATGTATTTCAGCAGTACAACGCACCTTAATGTTCTAGAGCAGGGGTTCCCAAACTGTGCGCCGCGACGCGGAGCCCGCTCTGGGCCTCGATTCTGTAACTCCAGTTGGATGTCGATAGGGTTTCAGTTGAGTTTCGATAGGGTGAAAGTTGTGTCTCAGAAGTGTGTCAGTGGAGTGTAAGCTGAATGAACACCTTAATGACTTCCAAATGGAAAACTTATCGTTCAAAATCCATTGTCTATGTCCACCGATCGTTTCTCAATGATTTCTCAATGAAACACTGACTTGGTATAAGTTGTATGATAGGTCATTGCCATATAAGTATTATTCCATTTCATAAACATAGAAATAAGTTGAAGTCATGTTAATGCACCACTGACATAAAGATGTCTATGACATGCACAGTTATTTTTTCTATGTCTATGACTACTTTACAACAAGTCTTTCGAAACTTCACTGACCTCTATACATGTATATACTTTGTATAGAAATACAGGTCATTGAGGACTTTTGGTTTAGAAAGTGGTATTCAACTTATTTCTATGTCTATGATGTACCCAGTATAAAACTCTGAAATGTTAATGGATACGAGAAAAGAGGACATTTTAAAATCTTTAAGGAACACTATTGATGAAAAATTGCTTGCTTGCTTGGTCTTTAGATCAATTCTTGTTTTTGTATATTAAATGAAATTAAACTTAGGTTAGGTTAGGTTCTCACGGGCTGAAAAGAAGCACGATTGGTGTTCTTGAGGAAATAGGGCAGGTCTGCAGATTCTCTTTCTGCATACCGACCCATTTGCCTGCTGGACGAGGCCGGAAAACTATTCGAAAGAATTATTTCCTCTGGTTCAGCACGCACTTGTGGAGCGTCGGCCCCGACCTGTCGAATGACCAGTTCGGTTTCCGACAGTCACGCTCGACGTTGACGCGATTGCGGCAAGTCTTCATATCAACAACGCCTTTAACTCGTTACCCTGGAGGACGATAAGGGAGGTACTGGTTTACCATCAGGTACCTTCCTACCTGTAGCGCCTGGTTGAAAGTTACTTGCAGGACAAGTGCATGAAGTTTAATGGTCGAGATGGAGTTCTTCATCAGAGGTAGATGACGTGTGGGGTACCGTAGCATAAACGTGCTACTGTGGAACTTCGAATATTTTAAAATTTTATGATTTATTTCTTCAGTTATCGTATTTTCCGCGGACTACAATGCCTATTAGCAAATTACCACGAACCAAAACGTCACTAATTATTTTGATGCCGTTTTGGTTTGTAAGTAATTTTAGTTTTTGTAAAAAAAAAATTAACTACTACTAGTAATTTTCGAAAAGGAGTATATTGTTTCAAAGAACAAACATTAAATAAAAACTAGTCAAGTGCAAGTCGGACTCGCGCACGAAGGGTTCCGTACTATTACTTATAAAACCGGCCAAGTGCGAGTCGGACTCTATAAACACCATTATCGCTATAAAAGCGGCAAAAAAAATCACGTTTGTTGTATGGGAGCCCCCTTAAATATTTAATTTATTCTAGTTTTTAGTAATTGATGTTATAGCAGCAACCGAAATACATCATCTGTAAAAACTTCAACAGTCTAACTATCACGGTTCATGAGATACAACCTCAGACAGACTTTCTATAAAATGAGCAAAAAAATCACGTTTTTTGTATGGGAGCCCCCTTAAATATTTATTTTATTCTGGTTTTTAGTATTAAATACTAAAAACAACAAATTTTGTTGTTATAGGGCCAATGAAAAAACATCATCTGCGAAAATTTCAACTGACTAACTATCACGGTTCACGAGATACAGCCTGGTGACAGACGAACGGACGGACGGGCGGACGGACAGCGGAGGCTTAGTAATAGGGTCCCGTTTTTTCCCTTTGGGTACGGAACCCTAAAAAACTTAGTCGTATTGAGAACCTCCTCCTTTTTTTAAAGTCGGTTGAAAAGTGGTACTTATGGGATGGTAAAAGCTGAAACATCTCTGACTCTATTTTGGAATTTTATGTTTTAGAAAATTTTATTTCCTACAGTTTCTACAGAAGTATGTCTATGTCTAAGTAAGAACGAAGTTACAAGTACTTGCTGAACAGTAAGATTGCATTAAGGTTGTATAATGTTACCATAATGTTACTAGCAATTGACGGCTGGTTTGGTCGAGTGGTAGTGGCACTGCCTCTTGATCGACGGGTCCTGGGTTCGAATCCCAGTTGGGGCAAATATTTGTGTTAAAAGCAGATGTTTATTGTCGGGTCATGGGTGTTTGTGTCTGTCTTTATAAGGGGTTCCGAGGGACCCACGACACAAGAGAAAACCTTAAGTGGGCCTTTGAGTGTATGGCGTTTTATTTATTTATAACTAGCTTTACGCCCGGGACTTCGTTCCCGTGGGAATTTCAGAAAATTATGTAGCCTATGTGTTAATCCAGGATATCAGCTACCTCCATACCAAATTTGATCAAAATCGGTCTAGCCGTTCTCGAGTTATAAGTGTTGTAACAAACACGACTTTCTTTTATATTATAGAATTTATGAAACCAAGATTATGAAATCAGGTATTGTCTAGAATCCCCAGGGATTGTTTGTATAAAAGCTCTGGAATAGTCAAATAGAGTATGGAATGAGATTATATAGTATACACTACACATACACAGTGTTTTAGGTATCGTATACAGTCCCGGAACAGCAACCAGCAATGAATGCAGGTTTCCATTGATTGTAAATATAAGGGCAGATAACATTCAGAATACCTAACTACTGGGTGAAAGGAACAGAAAAACCAATAATCCTTATGCTTTGTATGTTTGGAATTTATTGGATTAGGAATCATTATTAAATTACTACTGCAAAACTATGCTCAATCGTACTTTTTGTAGATATTCCGATAATTATTTCATTTTCATGAAAAAAATCAACTTTTTGAATGGCCTCTCCTTGCCTGTTGTGCAGATTCAATTCTTGTCCCTATTTACAAGTTTAAACCCTCGACTCACACCTGGAATAAAAGTTGCAATTTATAAAAGTAAGTAATTTACAGCATGCTGAGCTATTTCCAATATGTAAGTCAGCTGGGTCAGATGGTCACTGGTCAGCTAAGACTCTCGTCGTAGTTAGGTATGAAACAGATAAACGCTAAGTGGTAATCACTTCTTCAAGAATTCAAATATAAGAAATGCGATGCACCTATTTTCTTGCTGTGTTTTCCAAAAAACATAATATTATGTTTTTCTCAAGCGTCACACAGGTTATGAGGGCAAAGAGATAAGCGTGAACCACGAGTAATTCGTGATTTTGTAAAGATAAAGCCAAAAAAATTAAAAGAGCAATTTTTGTGATAAAAACTAAAAAGACTGACCTGCAGCAGCTGATACCCGTAATCCGTTCAAAATTACAATATTTGAAGCCTGTTTCCAAGCTTTTACTTATTTCTGACCTGGTTTTTAAAAGCTTTCGGTACATTTTATGTTAGATATATAACAATAATAAAGAAATTGAAATTCTGACAATTTAAATACAATACAATACAATACAAATATACTTTATTGCACACCAACATTACAGAACATGAGACAGAGTAAAAGTTACATTATGAACAGTAATAAAGTTAGGGTACAAAAGGCGGCCCCATTGCTAAGAAGCAATATCTTATCGGCAACCTTTGGGTATGGAGAAGATGAAATTACACCATATAAGTGTGTGTTATACTATCCAATTGAAAAACATATAAAAAGAAGCAAGTCTCGCAACATGCTCGCACTGCGTTTCTCTACTTAAAAAGGTTGTGGGATATAATTTTTTTAAGTTAAAACTTCTTTAGCGGCGTTTTGCACTTTCAAGTATGGGTAAAAATTATGGCTCCTCTACATGATGGGCCATCGCGATGGCCCACTATGATTGGCCAGCGTGTGGAGGGCATAGAGGCGTCTAATGGTTTATGGCGCGTGCGATGGTCTTGGGATGGCGTCGGTGTCGGTTTTTCGGACATACATCAAAGGTATCAAAACATCACGACTGAAAGTCGCCATCGTGTAGATGCGTTTCAACCTTGGCATGGCCATCTCGCTGGCCCAGCGCTGGCCCATCATGTAGAGGCGCCATAAAACTAACGCACACGTGACTGACACGTGACCCTGATCGAAAATTCGTAAGGCGGAGAATAAATATAGGAAATTAAAACTACAAAAGTCAAGATTTCATCCGGTGTCAGCATAGAAAAAATTAAATTAAATATTAATGCACTAGGTACGTTAATGTTCAAGTTTACACTTCTGCCGGCACTCCCGGAGTGCAACTCGTTGTTTTTTTTTTATTAAGAATGGGTTCGCTCTTGACTTCAATCTAGCTCAGGGCAAAGATATGGTCGAGGATGTAGCGAACTCACTCAGAAGAAGCCTATTCACTCGTACTTTAAAGATATTCGGATCTTCTAAGTATATATTTCTTAAATTTTTTGCTGTAACATTAAATTACTTATTTAAATACACTTCTATTTTTCCAATTAGAAATAAGAATAGCAGCTCAAAATACGAAAATCAGATGAAGTAAGATTTATCATGTTTTGCATTAATATTTATTTTAAGACTCAATGAAATGGCTCAGAGTGTAACAAGGAACTTTTTTTTACATAAGTTTTTTTGAGTTATAAAATTAGTTATATTTTCTAAAACAGTTAGCCCCAATACAACACAATACAATACTTTTTATTGTACACCAAAAAATATAAGTATATCAAAGACTCCATTTATCAGCCGTTTTGATTTATTTCTTCCAGGCAACAAACTGAACCATTACAGATATTTTTAAAAGCTTAGTGATACTTTAGGGCAGGTTTAAAAAATGAAGTTCGATACTAGACAGTCGAGTTCAACACGGTGTGTGGTAGTTTTTTGACAGGTAGGTACTTACGAACACTTATAACCCATATAAAATTTATTGAAGTGGTTAACGTTACATTTGCACTTCGAAAATGTCCTGAATGGGCTCCGAGAAAAAATGGGGCCTTTTTTGTTTGTTTTTGCTCTACTTGGGAAGGACGCACTACCGAGCCCCCAGATGATAATTACATCATGGCAAGTCACTGACAGTGATTACTTCTGAGTGGCATTGACGTTTCGAAAATTTTTACGTATTGTCTCTGAATAACGTGACTCTGGCTGGAACTCGCCACCATTTTCTCAAACTATTGAGAGACGATTGAGATTGCAACGATAATCATTTGGACGGCACTGTGAGACCACTGATCTCATAATGCCGTCAGAGTGTCGATAGGGTTTCAGTGTAATGACAATGACTGATTTTTACAGAATCGCTAGCCTGGTTCCCCGTAGACAGTACAGAGGGGCGTCGCGAGGCGATCCTCTGTACCATACTTCGATCCGAAACCTTAAGGCGACTACAGCACCTAAATTACGATTTTATGATGCGTAGATAAGCATGACGCACTGCATTAAATCGAAGAAAAAATACTACGGTAATATTCTGGACATAAACTAGATAAGTAGTTTGCTGAAAACATGATTCAGAACTTTTGGTTCGATAGAAAAAGCCCACAAGTCACCTCTAAATACCAATATTGTGTATTTAGAGGTTACACTTGAAGAATCTTTTAACTGTAAAAACGATCGTAAAATGCACACAGGAACTTGAATTTGCTATCAAAATGTTCGTGATTGAACACTCTCGATAAGTAAGTAACGCATTTTCGATTTAAGCTGTTACCTTTCCATAAATCTCGTTTTTCTATCTTTCGAACATGTTTTTACGCACGCACGCTTTCATAGTCCGTAAACTTCGTGTATCGACACTGTTCGCACTGCCCGCCCAGGCCTGTTGAGAGACGGAGATGGCACTATTCCTATGTGTGCTGCCTTAATCGGGTGCTGTAGTCGCCTTAACCTAATTGGGGTTGTAAAATTTTTTTTACATATTTATTTTATAATTTATTTCGATAGATAAGGCTATTATAAGAAACCATTTTCATTATTTTTGTATTTAATAGCCCCATTAAAATGCTACGATTTTTTAAAATAAATTGGCGATGACGTCACATAATGAAGTATGACAGTTGGGTCTTTGCCTGCCGTGAGCCAGAAAAAAAAACAAACTGTCAACACTCGTGAATGACACTGATATCAGTGTTGCTAGATTATTTCACCTTGTTTCCCCTTACAAACATTTTAAAAGCCCCGTATGACCTATTAAAAAACTTCTATTTTAGTTATGTCTCGCGCAAATTAGATTTGACAAAGATATAAAGGAATTACATACAAGCTACCTACACAACACTGACAATCAAAAACTAAGAAACTAAAAAGTTTTTATTGAAATAAACAATAAAAACTTTAAATTTGAGTAAGCGATCTCGAAGACTACTTTTATGTACAATAATTTTAGGAAATAAACATTCAATTAAAACATTAGACAAAGAACACTTTAATAGGTTAAAGATTCAATTCATTATATCTTGACAGATTTAAAAAGGATTTTGCTATTTTTCAGTATTCTTACAATAGTGGAAAATAAGAAAATCAATTTCGTGATATCAAAACCTGGAGAAATCTTATCTGCAAAAACTCCTAGGCTTTAGGGAAAACCTCTGAATCTGGCAACACTGAGCAGTCTGGCATATGATTGACACTTTTTTTAAAAATGAAGTATTGGCACAAGTTTCGTTATTACTTCCTTGTGTGACGTCACAAGGGTCAAATAAAGGTTATCACATTTTATTAAAAAATAAATACAATCCTTCACAGTTTTAAGTTGAAATTATGAAAATATCGTAGCAAATACATATATCTCCAAATGGTTTTGGATTTGTATACCGTTCCAAAAATTTTCCAACCCCAATTTAAGATTGGCGGGTACAAAATAAACACTCCAACGCTTTGAAAAACGTGTGGAGATCACAAAACACAACCTATCACATTGACTCAGTAGCTGTTTTTGTTTTAATTGAGTATTCTAATGAATAAATAAAAAACTCATCTTCATATTATGGATGTTTACATTTTTGTGCCTATCTACCTAACAAACATCATTGCACCTATTTCTTTCAACTGTATCTATCTATTTCGACTGTCTAGCTAAGTTGGACGCCGAGACCAAATTCTGAAGTTATAAGTGCGCTGCGAACTGAAAAAGATTGGGAACCCCTGTTCTAGAGTATCCAAATGTACTGTATATTTTCATTACCTTCAGCCGTACTAACACTAAAAGACATACCACGGACGTTGTACAGTCACCTGAATGGAAATTTACTGGTCTTCTAGATACGGTAGGTATTTGTCAGCCTCGAAGTTCTAAGCTTCATGTATTAAAGCGGAGCGGACCCTCATTTTTTAGACTGGATTACATTTTATAAAACTGAAATTTGACTCACTGGGGTTATTCAAGTTTGCCACGTACTTCGTTGTACCTACACGATAAGCAGGTTATTATATGACACTTATTATATTAACTTTTTTATAGTAGGCCTTCCGCTCGGGACTTCGTTCCCGTGGGAATTTGGAAAAATTATTTGGGATATAAGCAGCTACATAATTTCCGTACCAAATTTTATTATAATTGGTCCAGCCAAATTTTATTATAATTGGTCCAAACATCCATACATACAAACTTTAGCGTTTATAGTATTAGGAAGATTTCCGCCGTGTGGTGATCGGTTGAGAATAACGCCACCCCATCTCTTTCCGTGGGTGTCGTAAGAGGCGACTAAAAAATCAAAAATGAGACCTGCCTCCTAGTCATCCATCTTAGGCAATGACACCTCAGTTTGTTTTCGTCTTATGGTCTCATGCGGTGTGGTAGGCTCTGTAAAGGGCATTTTCTGGGTTAACTCGCTCCATCGTCGACCTCATCTATGGACCTTGGTCAAGTTTGGGGTCAAGAGTTAACCCATCTCATAATAAAAAGTATACCTACATTAATTGTATTTCTATAGGAAATGTAATTATTGCAAACTATACGTGTGTTACTGTGTATACCACTGAGCTCTTCGTACACATAAAGTATCTTAACGGCTATTTTGATAGAGTGGAACGCTGGATGGTTAAGGTTCACAATTAGTACCGGTAGGTGGTTTTGCAACCGGGAAGGATTACGTCCACTAGGAAAAAGGATTACGTCCGGGTTCCCAAGAAAAAGGACAAAAATTGTGTGCTTTAGCAATAATGTAAGATCTTAGTGTTTCGGTTTCTCACAGGACTGAAGAAGACCGTTCTATGCCCCTTGTATGCTCACCTTTTACTCAAACAAATTGTATGGAATTCATTAATAGCCTACTATTGGCTAAGAGTTTCTGAAGACATTTCTATAGGTTATCAATAAATTCTATACAATTTGTTTAAGAAAAAGGTGAGCATAGAAGGAGCATAGAGCACTACCAAAATATACAGGGCTTTAGGTATATCTCTCTTTTAACCTCTCTGATGGTTAATCAGTCCATGAAACTGAACAACTTCCTCAAGGAACATAGTCCAAAATATAAAAAAAAATTGAACTCCCATACAAAATGCGCTATATGCTGATGAAGTTTGTATGGGAACTCAAAATTTTTTTTCGTATTTTTACCTATGTTCCTTGGGAAAGTTGTTCAGTTTCATGAACTGAGAGGTTGAAAGAGAGATACCTAAAGAGAGCCTTGTATACCGCATACTTACTTATAGCTAGCTATTTTTTCACATAGCGTTATCTCAATTCTTTTATAACGTACCTATCATTCAAGTAGAAATTAAGCTTCAACTGCATGCTGTGACTCTTCAAATTAGTACTGAATTAGTACTGGATACCTAATTACAACGAAGTGATCAAGCGACCAAACCGCATTTCTCTAACCAACGGCAGTGCCGCTATTGTGGTTTGTGCTCATAGTACAGTGAACAGCACTTAAGTTGCGAAAAGAGACCTTGTTTCCTTACAATAGGAGCTAAACTTTGAAGCGGCATATTCTTGAGCGTAGCTGCTCTTGAGCATATATTGTGTGGCTAGGATCACTAATCGGATAGCTCCCAATTAGAGGTTAACTTAGCACGTGTTCTGATTGCACTATTACTAATTCTGATTGTTTGGTTCAACGCCTCATCTGTCTGTGTCACAGACTTATGCAATTGTATTTGTAATGATTTTGTGCAAACCGTGGAATGTAATGGTAGAATTCATGAAGAAATAAAGAAGTCTAGAGATGGCGCAGTTATTTCTGTTTTTTTGTATTCATTGTTTGTTGCTATGCTTTGTGTTAATCTTGAATTGCACAGCTTATGTATGAAATATTTGAATTTTTAGAATTTCATGGAACGTGAAAAGTAATGGTCTCCAATTCTTGTTCCTAGTCATAATCATAACCGTATGTTACACAAATAACTTTAAAAGTAGTTTAATGGTTCTTGTTCCGCATTACAAAGTATGCATTTGCCAAAGTGCGGTTAATATCATGTGATGTGATAGTCCGTGTTTGGGTGGCAGCCAAATTTAAAATGTTATGATATAGTCCTCTTTCATGCTGCGGTAGGATACGATTCTTAGAGACAAACACTGAATACATGTGCCAATTAGATTATTCTTATTATTTTCATGTTTATGTTGGTATCAAGTGTATGACGAACTTGACTAACGCCAAAAGAGTCAAACGACAACCGCTGCATCCGACGACGGCTATACATGCTCTTTGAAGCACGAAACTGCTTGTGACAAATTGTCACCATTGATGGTCACACCATTTGGTTCTCTGTTAAATACAGTAGCTAGTAGACAAAGCTATGAAGAAAGTAGTCATCCCTGTTTGGTAAGTTTTACAAAAGTAGTCCTCGCAAGTTTTGAAATGGTTGAAATATTATATTTTTTACAACGTTTTCAACACCCATAGCTCTACCATTTTGAAAAATGTTAAAACACTGAATCGACAAAAAAATTAAATAAAGTTTTCGAACCTGCTCACAAGAATTTACGAGACACCCATCAGAAATGCGACCTGTACAGCATTTGGACAGCCAGACATACATACGAAAGTATTTTTTCCCAAGCTAAAACGGAGAAGCTTTGCTCGCTTGCTCAATTATTTTTCTTATAGCGTGTTGTTTATTCTCTACATTAGAACTTTTAGGTTTTATATATTTGGCACGTTTCTGTACTTGAAGTTCCCCACATATCCATTAGTGGGCATTCGAACTTATGAATACTGCTTAATGTGTCTTGGTCATGTGTATCATGTTTGTAACTTTATAGCAACCTAATTGGGGAAAGTTTTTTTGACTAACATGTTAGATAAGCTAAAGTGAAGTATATTGATGCAAGGCACGTAGTAAAGTTGTATACAGTTTATGTAAATTCTAGATATTAGAACGGAGGTAGGTAATTCCGTATGCCTTCTTTATGCTGAGCCGGATATTAAACCGTCATTCCCCGAGATTTAGGTCCATTACCTATCGTGAATAATAATTTTGGAGTAGATGCTTATCTAGGCGTTATTATTTTGTAACATAATCGGAGTCATACAATTTACGGCGTAGTATTTGGTGCAAGCAGATTCTTTCACCTCTTTTAAAAAAGAAACATCAATTATCATTATCTAATAGAACTAGTCGCACCTGGAATCTTTTGGTTGAAATGGTTACATGTTAGGAGGTATACGGTAGTATTATCGGTCGGTGGCAACATTGTATGTTATTTTCTACTAAAAAGAGTTTTTCTTTTTTTCAAAATATTTTATTATTGAAACACAAAATCAGACTCAAATTAATAATTTGATAATAACATATTAATAAATATTAATTAAATAACAATAACTAAATAAAATCTTTTATCAATTATTTGCAATTAAAAATCAATCTAAAATATTTTCTAAAATAAATAATCAACAAACAATAGATAGAGTCAATAGGTTCAATTAAATGTTGGTAGTGTTTGACAATTACCCTTAATTTTCTTCCTCACATTTACGTGTGGTATTTGAATGGAGTACGTCGATTTCATAGTAAATGATACAAAAATACCATGGGGTTCTAGTAGGTACGAGATCCCAGGGCCGCCAGACCTAATTTACTTGCGAGCTGTAAAGCGTCTGCTAGAAATTACAGCCGACGGAGTGTCTGGCGGTGCTGATCATATATTTTTTTTTTATAATTAATTATATTCTATAAGACATCAGCACCCAGACTACAAGACAAGTGAGTGATTTTCGTAAGTACTTTCAGAACCTGGTAGCTAATAATTGGCCGTTGCCCCAGGCTAGCTGGTATTCAAACCCTACTAGTACGTAGTTTTGGTTAATGGGAAAATAAGTTAGGTCTGGCGACCCTGGGATCTCAGTCTATTCCATCAAGATGTGACAACACAAAGTATCAAATGATAATACAATAGTAGTAAATGATCAAATGTCGTCAAATCGACTGGCGCACAGGATCAGGTTGACACAGAACCGTCATGATTAGCTTGGCGCTACAGATAATAGGCCTATACCCAGCAGTGCTGTGATGACTTACCCAAACCGAGCGAATCTCTTCTGTTCATTTTCAGGAAAGATGTTTACAGAAGTATACCAGTTAAATGAATATAATATCTATACTAATTCAATAACATTGGTAAGTAAGATGAGCACTACAAATCATCAGAATTGCCAACGTTGGTACATATTTATTTCAAGCGATGTTAGAAAACTCCAAAGTAAAATGATAATTAACTAACATACTTCTCATCAATTTTTTTAGTACCTTCCAATTTCAAGTTCTGATGTAAAAATGTCTTCGTGCCTTCATCGAATTCTGCACCTGTATGATCTGTGCCTTCCAGGATCCATTTCGTAGTCAATAGGCCTTCCACTCCAACGGGACCTGATTAAGAAGTAACAACGATATTAAGTATAGTGAACTCAGGAACTTATAACAAACGTTCATATATAAATTCCATCCATCTTACACCCGCGTCTTTTATTCTTATACCACGTCCTAGAACCACTTAACACCACATTAGTCGTACGTTCTGAGAGTTCATAGATGAAATATAAATTAGTTGCATGAGGTTATCAGCCTTTCGCCCACGACACAGCAAAACCCTCACGTCCCACTTACTGGTTTCTACAGTAGGCTTGGGAAGAGTTCGAAGCTGATACTTAGTTTTTTGTTCATTCCCAGTTTAGCGTGGAAGATTGAGTTACGCTTTATTATTTACAAAATTAATATCATTCAATCTTTATTATCTTAAATCAGTTAATGTTGGATTTATCCCATTATGATTATTTACTTACTAGTTTACCACTCGCAAAATTACTTTTCCGTCAATATATTTCGTGATACCAAGTAAGAATGGGAATACCTCTAGCGTGAATCCTAGACGTGGAGACTTCAACCTCTGCTCCAAGACCAAAACGATATCCATCCGAAAAACGCGTCGAAACGTTATGGAAAACGCAAGCAGCATCCACCATGTCAAGAAATTGTTTAGCTCGTTCAGCTGAAAAAATAAAAACATTTTAAAAAATAGCAGTTTCTCTTTGTATCTCAAAATGTTGAACTATTTGCTTATACCGTTTTCAGTAATAATGGTTTCAGTATGTCCGCTTCCATGTTTGTGAATATAGTCTACCGCTTCTTCCAAACTCGAAACTACTTCTGCGTTACATGACACGGTACGGAGCTCAGGGTTATATGTTTTCTGTGATTGTTTTAAACCAAAATCTCCTAAAGACAGTAGTCTAGGACCACCATAAATTTCTACTAAATTCTTCTTTAGCATCGCACATATTTTCAGAAAAAATTCACTTGATATATGATTTTCATGAACAAGCAATGTTTTCATTGAGTTGTTTGCAGCTGGATATTGACATTTTGAATCTTTAACAATTTTTAAAGTTTTTTCCAGGTCAGCACTTTGGTCTACGAATACATGACATATTCCATCCGAATAACTCAGTACTGGAATATTTTTGGCCATCTTTTGAATAGCTCGCACGATTGGCATGGCTCCTCGAGGAATAATCAAGTCAATATTATTTTCTATATGGGTTTGCCTTAGAACGTCTCGAAGTCCTTTCTTGTTTGGTATTAATACAACAGCGTCTTGGACATTGAACGGTTTTAGTGATTCAATAATTAACGAATATAAAGTTTTGTTAGTTTTTCTAGCGTCATCTCCTCCTTTCACTACAAGACCGTTAGCTGACGCTATAGACAAGGCCGCTACTTGAGGTAAGATATCTGGTCTTGATTCAAATATCACTAAAAGAACACCAATAGGAACTGTTATTTTTTGGAGATTCAGATTGTTAGCTAGTTTCGTTTTTTTTATTACTTTACCAACATCCTGACAACTTCTACTGGCAATTTGATAAAGGCCTTCATTCAATGTCTGTAGCCTTCCTTTACTCAAGGCAAGGCGATTGAGTATTGGTTTGGATAATCCTTTCCGTTGAGCCATTGTCATGTCTAATTCGTTTGCTCGCAAGATTTCGTCTTGTCGCGATATAAGCAAGCTAGCCAAAGTTTTAATAATATCAGCTCTATCAGTTGATTTCAGCAGTCGAAGTTTTCGTCCGCCTATACGAGTTGGAAGTGTGCAGTATAAAAATAATGTCAAATTATTAAATTTTGCTGGTATTTTGTTGACCACTTTCATAATGGTCCCGCCTAATATTTTTTGAAGCATAATTGGAGTGGCGTGAATAAATTTTATAATAAAGATCAAAGAAAAGTTGTCCACTTTAAAAATTGACTTTTCTTTTGACAACTCGATTGGACAATGGCTGTTTCAAAGAGAATTTCAACAATGTCCTTGAAATAGGATAAACTAGTGTTTGTATTCTCTTTGATATCAAAAGAACAATAGAACATTTGTAACTGGACAGTGTCACCTGAACTACATAGAATCTAAGCTTGAAATAAAACCATAAGCTTACAATACATAGGAGGAATCCCTATCGGAGTGGGCAGATCATCAAGTATAGTGTGTGGATGTATGATACATTATTATTTATTATTGGATTTTTAATGTCTATTAAACAAACAAACAGTAATAGGTACACCAGCAGCAATACAGTAGATAAGCCCTTCAAGACTTACTAGACCTTCAGCTATCCTTTTCACGCAAACGAAGGTAAAAAAATGAATTCGGTAAAAAGTGCTAGTTCTTTAAAGTAGTTTTATTTAATAAAATCACTTCAACACAATCATCATAATATCATATAGCTACAGCAATAAAATCTATATTTTCAACTTCTCATTTCTTCAGAAAAACTTCAAGTCTTGTGTCCTTGTTAAGTCGGTGCATGTATGGTCAATTCCTTCAAGGATCCATTTAGTTGTTAGTAAACCATCGATTCCCACAGGACCTACAATAAAAATTAACACAGGATATTTATTTTTGGCCTTCCAACAAATACCTAAATATATATTTCGGTTGACTTAGAGTAATTATATTGCAATCAGTCCACATACGTCCCACATGGTCCCAACCAATAGGCACGGAACTCCTTTCGAATTATATTTTACTGGAGGATTCCTGAGATTTCATTCCCGTGGGATTTTCGTAAAGCTAAGGCTATAAAAAGGATTGTTGTGCTTAATTTCAGCTTTCTAGGCTGGGCATTTTTTTTTGTGTTTTTTTAAGCATCCACAGACTATGTCCGTGCCTGGCCGCGGCTGGGCGTTAAAGAGTCAGTGAGTCATTCTCTAATTTTATACATTTAAATTAAAAATACTTATAACTCGCGAGCATTAATATCCGCAACCCTCCTTTACATTGGAATCTTCCTAATTTTAAGCAATAATGAGAAAAAATTGAGTTTAATGCTCGCAAGTGTGATGAATGATTATGATGAATTGGATAGTCTTTTATTTCTAATCGCACCTCTATTATAAGTCTTTTCTGAGGAAAAAGCAATTTCAGGTCCCAATCCAAAGCTCACAGAGTCAGACAAGCGGGATGATGCATTACGGAATACACATGCAGTGTCCACAGAATCCAAGAACATTTTGGCAACATTCGCTAAAAAAATATATATTAATAACATAGAAATTAACGTAATATAGTGACTTTTAATGATGTAAATCTGCCCAAAAAGCCAAAGAATTGCTCTCAGGGAACCCAAATAAAAAAAATTAAGTACAAATTGTATAAAGAGGTATTTTTCAAATGTTCTTTCGAAAAAATGTTCTATATAGTGGGCTTATTCTGACGCTCCTAATGCGTTAGTTAATTTAAATCACCCAAAAAGTTATGTTATCAGAAATTAACAAAAAAAAATCATACCATTTTCTGTTATGATTACATTACTACGAGATTTCCCATATTTGTCAACATGACAGACCGCTTCTTCTGCACTATAAACCATTTCCACAGTGCACTCTAATTTTTGATACTCGTTAACCATTGACCTTGCAGGAGGAGAACCAAACGTCAACAGATTAGAAAGTCTTTTTCCCGCGTGCATAATAACTTTTTCTTTTCTAAACATTTCACAGATATCGTTGAAAAGTGGACTCGATAGTTGCTTTTCGTGTATCAATAAAGTTTCCATAGAATTTCTTGCAGTTGGACAGTCACACTTGGAGTGATGAACTAATTTCAATGTTTTGTCATGGTCTGCATATTCGTCCACATAAACATGACAAATTCCATAATCAGAACCGAGCACTGGAATTGTTCTTGTGCTATTCTTAATTCTATTTACAAACCCTGAAGAGCCATAAGGGATAACCATGTCGATATGACCACCCATACTCAGTATTTCATCAATATCTTCATTATACGAAGCAAGGGCTATAGCGGAACGAGCCTTCACTGGCGTTAGAGCATCCCTTATTATATCCATTAAGATTCGATGCGTATACTTAGCTTCGGGTCCACTGCTTATAATTAGGCCATTTGCAGTAGCTATTGTCGAGGCGGCAGCTTGAACAATTTTATAAGGTCTCGATTCAAGTGGAAGCAACACTACGCCGAGAGGCACTCTTACTTGTTGAAGACAAAGATTTTCTGCTAACTTTGTCAATCTCAGTGATTGACAAACTTTCCCAAGATGCGTACTAGCAAGAATTTTCAGAGAGTGCAATAAGTGTAACCATTTATCTTCGGAAATACGTAAAAACTGATATATTTTTTTGGGAATAAGGTTCTTTTGAGCTACGTATATGTCATCTCTATTTGCTTTAAATATTTCTTCTTTTTTCTTATCCAGAAGCGAAACGATATTATAAATTATTTCCGATCTCTCTTCAGCTTTGAGATTTTCAAGTTTCTTACTTGCTACGCGAGCTAAAATTGAAAAAATAATATTAAGCAAGTTAGAGCGCATTCCAATAATACACAAAAGTATTAAAAATTTATTAAAAGGTGATCTTCCGGATAAAAAATTAAATAACATGGATAAATATTATTGTGTCACCAATCTACAGAGATTTGCTATCAAAATCGCTCTTTATAATCTTTTTAGGGTTCCGTACCCAAAGGGAAAAACGGGACCCTATTACTAAGGCTCCGCTGTCCATCCATCCGTCCGTCCGTCCGTCTGTCTGTCACCAGGCTGTATCTCATGAACCGTGATAGTTAGACAGTTGAAATTTTCGCAGATGATGTACACACATCAAAAAAAGTTTACGATCAGTAGCAAAATCAGGTGTATTCTTTAAAATATAAATTATTTAAAGAAACTGTTTACGTTTTATGATTTTATAATGAAAATGCACTAAGTAAATAAAAGAATCATTATTAATTATTTACTTTTTATTAACAAAAGCTAGGAAATGCAATTTTGGCTTAAATGTAATGTAATGAAAAATTTGAATTAATGAAAAAACAAACAAAATTTATTACGAAAAAATTAATAGTTAGTATAAAATGACTCCTCCCCTGGCTCGCACACATGCGGAAACCCTTCTGGGCATGCTAAGAATTAAGTTATCTAGCATTTCTTGTGGTAACCTGTCCCACTCTTCAATAGCAGCTGCCCTGATTTCTGACACTGTTCGCGGAGGTGGCTGACGGTTCCAAACAGCTCGCTTAAGAGCATCCCACGCATGCTCGATCGGGTTTAAGTCAGGCGAGCCGGCAGGCCAGTCTAACCTGGTGATGTCGTATTGCTGGAGAGCAGCATCAACACGTCCGTTTCGATGTGCGGGCGCATTATCATCTACCATTATGAATTGGCGCCCGTGGTTGATGCGGAATGGTCTGACGTATCCATCGATTGCAATCGTTTTGTACATGGCTCCGGTCATGGTGCCTTGATACGGGATTAAGGGCGTCCTAGCCCCAATCATTATCCCGGCCCAAAAGGACACTGATTTCCCGCCCTGCTGAACGGTTCCAGTGGCAGTTCTCTGCCTTTCAGAGTCGCCAGGTCTTCTCCAGACACGGACACGTCGGTTATCTGGATGTGTACTGATCCGCGTTTCGTCAACGAAGAAGCAGTTCTGCCAGATGCTTTCGTCCTCAATTTCTTCATTTTGACGGAGCCTAGCCCATTGCAATCTGCGCCGCTTCCGTTGCTGTGAGTTCAGAGGTGCTCGCCAGGATCTCCTTGCTCGTAATCCAGCTTGGTGTAAGCAATTTCTAATCGTTTGGGTGCTAACTTCGCGGCCGGTGGCAGCTCGCAGCTCTGCTTTCATTTTAGTAGCGTTCATTGTTGGGTCACGGGCAGCCAGTAATCTGATATATCGCTTCTGAATTGCAGTAAGAACAGTTGGGCGACCACTGCGAGGTCGATCAGCTAAATCTTCCATGCCCTGATACCTCTCCAACGTGGTCACCACGCAAGATTGGGATACATGAACTCTGCGTGATATTTCCCTCGTGGAATAGCCTTCTCCACTTAAAGTTAGAATTCTGGCTCGTAAAACTGCAGTTAATCCTCTCGGCATCGTTACAAACTTAATTTTTTTTGAATAAATTGAAAATATTGATAAGTTGCGACTATGTCAGATTTCTGAATGAAAGCAAGCAAGGGTTGATTGTCTTTTTAAATGAAAAAACATTTGAATTACGAAATTATTTTATATTTAAATTTCATATTTTTAAATAAGGAATCAAAAGATAAAAGTGATTAAGTTTTATTCTTCTACAATAAAAAATATTAGCACTTTTCCAAGTGATCGCAAACTTTTTTTGATGTGTGTATGTCTACGTGCCCTATGACAACTAATACTAAAAACCAGAATAAAATAAATATTTAAGGGGGCTCCCATACAATAAACGTGATTTTTTTGCCATTTTTACAGAGAAAATGGTTTTTATAGAGTCCGACTCGCACTTGGCTGGCTTTATAGGTAATGGTACGGAACCCTTCGTGCGTGAGTCCGACTCGCACTTGCCCGTTTTATTTAGTTTGCTGTGTGTATTAAACAAATTTTTTCTTGATTTCCATGCATATTAAATAGAATAATAACATCTTATTAAATTGACATTTCATCTTTGAATTGATTCGATTCGATCTTGGCTTATACAAGGTTTATTCGAGTACCATTTTAAGTTACAAAAATTCAATACATTGAAGTAATGTTACTCAGTGTAGTCTTAGAAATGGGAAATTCATAGAAAAATAAACTACGCTTGTTGCTACTCACAAAATAGACTGACTGCCACTTATTGAGGTAAGTAGTTTTGTCTATTATTTGAATTCTAAATATCTACCCTAAAAAAGTTTGACGTGCTATTAACGGCACACCATGTCTCATAAAGTTTAGAATTAACTTACCTTCCCCAGCAAGGAAATCAACTGGAAGATCATTTTCATCTGAGTCAGGCGCAAAGAAAGTACCAACTCGTTTTCCAGTAATAATATTTTTTATAGAATTATTTTCCATTTTGTTACATACAACTACACTGACTCCTTGATCCACCGCCCAAAGGGATGCTTCTACTTTGGAACCTACACTGCCAACGCCGGCCTGAAATATAATTTAATCATAAATGACAGTCAGGATTCATTCTGATTAACAATTACCATACACTATACCTTTGTAATAGATCCCATCTTTGTATCCTTTTTTTTCTTGGAAGTAAATGTACTGAACATCCTTGCTCCATTCTCGCGAGGGGGTTTGTCATAAATACCATTAATATTTGACATCAGAATCAGTAGATTTGATTGGATTTCCGCAGCCAAAAGTGCAGATAGACTGTCATCATCTTTTAAATCTAGACACTAAAATAATAAAATAACTTTAATAATCCTTTTGCCAATGTACCTGTTAACTACAAAATTAATATAGAATTTAAAAATAATATTTATTTTCACTGGAATATTTTCAATTCAATTCAAATTAAGATGTGGATTTGAATTGAGATATACGAGTATGTAGATTCAATATATAATTGTCTAAATATATAATCTAGATTAAATATAATTGTCCACGTTAGAAATGTAAAAATGCCTATCAGCGGATAACCACAAACAAAACGACATCTAAATACAATGTGTATATATTTTTCGTTTTTGTTGATTTTTAAAAAAACGCGAAAGTTTCGATAAAATTTATAAGGACCTCAGGAGTACACTCAACTGAATATTCGTCGATTATTGACGGAGTCATCGCGTAACAAACACACTTTAAAAAGTCGGTTAAAAACAGGGGAGTACTTGTAAGCCTTCTGATATTGAAATATCATCCTGGATCAGAAGTGGATCAATAGCGTCATTTGTATTTAGAATTGGTACCACGTTCAAAGCTAGCAAATTCTGCAATGTACCAAACAACTGGTCTTTCGTCATCTTATTGCAGAGGTCTGCCTTTGTTACAAGAATCTGGAAAAAAATTAAGTGACCTATAATTTTATTGCATTTTAATATCATCTGTTATTTTCAAAGAGAAGACAAAGAGAGGAGGTATTTGACAAAATTAGTATATATAAATATATATATCTTTTAATTGAAATAAAACCAAGTCCATTAAACTCAATATTAACGTCAAACCTAGTCGATGGCCATTTCGCGGTTTGACTCTAATACCGGGGTTAGTCATGACCACAAGCGCTTGATACACGACAAGTAAGGAACTACAATCAATTAAAATTAAAATCTTCTGCTATCCTCAGATTATATTATATGGATCATATTAAATGTTGTTCTTATCTGAACCTTATTACTGGTAAACACGATACTAAGGCCCGTATTACAAAAGGAGTCTTCTATACTTAAGTATTGATTGTCCCTTTCACTCACTATCAAAATGACAAAGACGATTGCTAATTAAGTATAGATCAGAGTCTGAGTGCGTTCTGTAATACGGACCTTAGTTGTATACCAGTTGAAGAAACAGGGTAGTTTTATTTGAAGCTGCTTGTAAGATTCCAGAAAATTCAATACGATTTTTTATTTTTTCCAATTTGAAAAAGTTATACCAAACCTGTGCAATCTTGACGTTATACAAAGAAAACATGGCATCATACATAGACATGAGCTCTGATTGGCCCACTGCCGATGCCGCCCGCGCATCTAGTAGAGTTTCCGTATTCTAAAACCAACGATATAGAAACGAATAAACATTACTGACGGTCATGTAACTGTAGCGGGCCGACGGCTGCTGATAGTTGCATGACTGACGAATGGGTCACTCTCACACGTTACGCGTTGTGTTCCAACCACAAGGCCGTGTGAGAGGACCCAGTGAGAGACCTACTTGACAGACAGCGGATGGGCGGGAACTGTTGGCGTAACCATTGTATGGTAGCGTCGCCTTTTCCCACTCGCCCGCGTCCCCCAAAATGCTCCCTACGACAGCTGAAGGTACGCTCTTGCCTTCCATGTCGGGGGGAGCAGAATAGTCCCCTCACCCTACACGCCAGTAGGGTCAGAGGCATCCCCAACGACCGGCCTATTTTCATAGGCCGCGATAGACTTTCGCCGCAATGGGGTTCGCCCCGATGCGGCTTCCCCGAGCGCCCCTCCGGCGCACGAGAAGACTTCCATTGATTGATACTGACAGTTTGGACTAATACAGACTTGACATTCAAAGAATTGGACGAAATAGTCAGACTATACATTTAGTAATTTGAAGCTAATGAACCGAACCGGTATTGTTGTTATCGTCATTAGATTTCAAGACGTCTACGGCTGAACATAGTCCTTTCTCAAGTACCTTTGCTTTTTTTAAACGAATGAGTTCGCTCTTGACCACAATCTAGCTTAGCGCCAATGTGTGGTCGAGAATATAGCAAGCTCACCAAGAAGACGCCTATTAACTCTAACAAACCTATAACAATGCGTTTATTATACTTTTCTTTTAGATTTGTAATTCTTCAATCTATATTGTTGTAAAATTGAACTGTTTTCTTTTTAACACGATGATAAGGAAAGCAAAAGACGATCTTTTTCTAGTCTACTACAACCCACCACTACTCTGCGTACCTTGACAGGGATTGTAGGCGTGAATGGGTGGATGAATGCTTTACATCTTTAAATAACACCTTAGATTATTGAAAGACTTCGCGCGTGCGCTCCTGCGTCTAAGACTAGCACTCTAGACATTGCTCCTAAAGACTAAAGTATTTAGAGAAAACAATAGATCTACCACTTTTTTTTGTTATGATTATTTACTCTTATTAATCGCTTTTATCGATAAACCTACAAAGTGCTATTACAAACCTGGTGTGCTGCATTAACTGGGGCTGTATTGGTTCTGTTAATCAGGAGTTGGAACACCTCATTGCTAAGCTTTTGCCGTCCAAATACAGCTGCGCTACTGCTCAACAATATCATTTGTCGGCCTTCATGGTGACAATCAGCTACCTTGATTCAAAATCATAAATTATTATTAATAAAGAAACTGTTTCTTTCTCTGTGGAAGATTTTAACACTATGCCCACTACCATCTTCCTCTCACTTCAGGATGTATATCTAGAAGCGTATTTTTTTTTAAATTTAAGTGGTTTATTTTTTTTATATTCATCCATAGTATGGCGATCATGCCGGTGCAGTAAACAAATCAGTATATCTATTGTTAAATTGTACATACTTAGTTCTTTAAACTCGTATTTTCTTCGTGGTAGCAGGCGAAGAAGAATACGACCACCCTCAGTCTACTTTTACCGACTTATCGTACAAAGCGACTTTGGTAAAACACCTATGGGAGCAAGCCAACCAGCACATACGGAAAGAAACTCTGCACTCCTTCTACCAAACTTGGGAAACCAGGCAGTTTACCTCCATGCCAATGTTGTTTCTGTTTGAAAAATTTTACCTCTTCCACGATAGAAGCAAGCCGAGACAACGACAAGCCGTTTCCATCACTCTTAGAAAAGTTGCCTAGTTTAACTGTAATCCTTTTAGCGTCCTTCAATTGAAACCTGCCTTGAAACGGCTTCAGTTTCGGACATTCCTCATTGTTTACAACGGTCGTCAAGTTAAGGCTCTAAAATATTAATTAAGATTTATTTAATAATTTATTTAACAAAACAAACATTTTGTTGTGTTGCGCCAGAGACTTTTGATTCTCAATTGGATTCCAAAAATAACAATAAATAATTATTCGTCATCCACACTCTTGCGCCATTGATCTCTGCCTGATGCGATCTTTTCCTATGTGTGGTGTTTTATACCTACTAAAAGCGCGGGATATTTTGGTGTTCCCACATAGGACTTTTTAGTCACCAAAAAGGTGTCTTCAAGCAACTGCTTAAATAGTCTGTTAAATACTGCCAAGGTATTTAACAGACTATGACGAATAATAAAGAAACCTCTGGGAAATTTCACTTTTCTAGGTTCAAGGGTCCAGTTATGACAAGACATTGATAATTCAGGGAATGAGTAGGTAAGTAGACCAGCAGCTACATTAGCATACGCAATGGAACTTCTTTCTCATCGTCCTAAGAGTATAGACATCCGAATCAACACAAGGAAAACGCGGACCATGTTTTGTTTTTATTTCTCTAGAGTTTGAATTTGGACATGCAATCTTTTAACAATTAAACATTATTTATCAACGTCACTCGAATACAAAGAAATGCAAACTTCGGTCAGAGGGTCATTTTAGGGGTTCTACCCTTGGGGCCTTTTTATAATTTGAAAACGGCACGGCATAATTGTATTACCATTGCCTCCTATGTACTAGTGATACTAGAAGCTAGGAACATAGGAGGCAATGGTAATATAAATTCTAACGTGCCGTGTTGTTCTAATTATAAAAAGGCCTTTACATATAAGGTTACATTCTGTACTTTATGGCAGCAGAACGGCTACTGTAAACGACGGGCTAAATCGAGTTTAGGAAATTTTCTACATTGTTCCTAATTATTCTTGTAACGCCAAGCATCAGTTCTCAAAAAGTTGTACAGTTTAATATCAATTTCAAGCATGTATTGAGCTCTGAGTACCTCTGACCACTTTCTCGGTGAGTTAGTAAGTCATACGACTTTTTACCGAGTTTGGGTCAGAGGGTTATGTTATGTTACATTTGGGATTTTGCTAGTAGTTACCAGTTTTGTTTTAGTAGCAGCATTGGGCACAACTGTGAATGTTCTAGTTAGAGGATATATCTTCCTGTAAAACTTAGGCTTACATAACATCATTTTTAGCTTAAGAATCACTATTAAACTTCAGCTAAAATTATGTAACGCTATTTACTATAACAGCAAAATAAACACAAAATCCAATTTTTCATAAAAGCAAAACTGCAGTTGTAGACGGCTGTCAATTTGTCAAAAATATTTTTCTTTCGTCTTTCACTCACACCTATATTAAGAAGTTTACTCGAGATTTCCTCCACTCAACCTCAGCTGAGGTAACCTTAAGGAAATCCTCGATTTTATCTATCTTCTATAGACATAGAAAAAATAAGTACAGTCGAGGAATAAAACGGCTCGTCACCTTAAGGCCGATTTTCGCTTGCACTAATGCAGGAATCAATTGTGCCAACATTCCAGAACAAAAACAGTGCTGGTAACATTTAATTCAATATGACGATGATATGACGACAAGGTTCGTCATCTAATGTCAATTTTCTCTTGCACTTGCGCAAGAATCATTTCCGCCAATATAAACAACAGTGCTTGAAGTTTGCTATCAAAAGATATTTTGGAATCAATCATATTGGCAAAATTGTCTTACCTTAAAAGGACAGAGCCATATATGCACAAGAATAGAATAGAATTCTATATGACGTCTGACGTCTTTGACAAACATTAGAAAGGTGCTGTCAACCTAGTTTTGTTCATAAACCTAACCAAAATAAGATTTTAGTTTATCATAACATGTGCGAACTTTTCTATGATATTAATCTTCTTATTCAACACAAATCTTTAGCTAAATCAATTTGAACTTAGTGAAAGAAAAGAGCCAGTTCTGTATCAAACTTTCAAAAGGTAATATGTGCTCGGGGACGATAAATCAATTTGAAAACTGACGAAGGTCATAACTGTACAAGCTTGGCAAAAAAAGTCCTGAAACAGAACTAAAAAATATTATAACTGGTAACTTTCTTTTTGTCATTTTTCAATCACGCAAGTAGGTATATACGTTAAGGTATATATTGTGTCATTTCTTCTACATGGTAATCGTTAATCGTGTTTTTTAAATATTTTATTCACTTTATTTTATTGTGTTATTGTGGTGATTTCGGTGACCAAGTGGTGATCAAGGTTTTGTTTACAAATACAGTAACAAAGGAGCGCGTTCTAACGATTTTGTGTGAGTACAAGCCAGCACAGCCCTGTCTCTGGTCTCCGTTGCTTAGTAACCGTTCTTATTGATTGTCATAAAATAAATTGTACATCAATCTTTTATTTATTATATTATATTATATATATTTTTATTTTTATTTTATATATATATAAAAGAAAGTCGTGTTTGTTACAACACTTATAACTCGAGAACTGCTGGACTGATTTCCATGGTTTTTGATTTGTTGTATTTCTCTCCGTCCCGAATAGCAGAATAACTATTAAAAACATTGGAAAATTGACGGGGAAATTCCCACGGGAACGAAGTCCCGGGCGAAAAGCTATTATCCTATAAAAGAAAATACATTTGTTTATTTAACTTCGATATTTTATTGTGTTCTCACATTTTGATCCTTTTTTGTTGATATGGTATAAATTACAGAATAAAATTATTTGTATGTTGTGCAGATGTTAGATGGCTAAATATATCCTTTTTTATCATTTCTTTAAATACCTACCGATTATAAATAGTTATTTCTCTATAATTGAAAAAAAAAATGACACAATTAAAACTATTTTAATTTATTAACAACAATGATAAAGTCACAAATTAACCTTATTTACTATATCAGTAACATTTTAAATTGTACAAGTCATTTGAATTGTAGAGATTTTTAACGATGTCACAGATTATCACATTCTTCTTATAATCGTAGATACAAGAAAGCGCGTTTGTCTGTATATACAAGGTGATAAAAAACTTCCTAGCTATATTCAAAATCCTGAACCGGTATCACTCAAAGAACACATTTATGAAAAAAAAATATTTTATAATATTTTTTTCAATAGAAATAGTTCATTTTTTGCCTAAACGTAGACATTACTCCTACACCAGGCACGCGAAGGGTGCAGGTAGCGCTTGGGGGGTGCAGCCGAGTGGTGTCTACGCACCGAAAAAAATAAAATAAAAAAAGTAAAAAAATTAAAACTGTTCTGTAAGTGATACTGGTTCAGGACTTTATACAATTCGTAATGCGGAGCAATCGGTCGAGGTAACAGGAGTAGCATTACAAACGGGAATAGCAAGAGGAATAGAGTGTTTTCAAATTCAATTTGTCCTCATTGACAAATTAGCAGGTAGAAAATATTTATATTATATTATGTAACAGCTATAATTTTACGATCAATCCTAAAGCATCACAATGCTACTTAGCATTTTGCAGATCGTAGATTTATCTAATGAAAAATCCCTTCAATTTATACCAGAGGTCTTGAAGATACTTTTTTTTCATATCTTCAGGGTGCTGCTGCAGTCAATTGACGGGCAGTTTCTCGTGAAGCCACTGTCTTTGGCCTTGATTGAATTCAGCAGCCGTGTGGTCCGTTCCTTCCAAGATCCATTTTGTGGTTAGAAGACCTTCTACTCCGACAGGACCTGATTAATAAAAAAATAAAAAACATTCACGCTTGTTTGAAGATTAGACAGATATAAGGTCAGGAAAAAAAGTAGTTTTTAAGGTATAAAAGGTAGATGGTTTCTGCTTTTCGTGTTGTAGGAAGGTGAAAAAGACAATGCTGTTTGATTTTGTAAATGTTTTTTCTATAATTCACCAAGAAAGCGCGAAGCATCTCTGTTTCAGTTTGAGCAAAAACGCTTCCGTATGTCCGGATGTCCGGCTGTTCTACTCTATGGGTAACATTTCTCAACCGATTTTGTGTGCAAGTTTGTAAATTATATAAAACTTTTTGTCGATTCAGTTTTTGGAAAATCTTTTAAAATTGAAAACTGAAAAAAATATCATATTCCAGCCATTTAAAAAAAGATGACTCTAGAAGACTACTGTCTCCAGTTTTGGATAATATAGGTATACAACGTAAACGTCGTAAGTAAAAGAAAAGAGACTTATTTTTTCTTGGGATTGTAAGGGCAGCCGATTTTTTAATACGATAATGGTTTCGAATACCTACTTAAGTTAATGAAGTGCCTAAACGTTATACCGACTTACTTAACACAGCAAAATAAAAATCCGAGTCATAGTACCTAATGAATTCACGTAGAATTTCTTATCTTAATCCATAATCAGGTACACGAACTCGAGGAGTGATTGACATAAAACTTACAGTCTCTAATAGCTAAGAAGTTTCACGTGAAATATATTGTATTGTGACTCACTACTTTTTGTAAATTTTAACTTTTTGCGGTTTTTTTTTTCTCAAGTCAATATTACGGACCAATAATGGTTTGAATTCCATATTCTCATAAAAGTTTTTTTTTACTTTTTATGTCAAAGCTCACCTCTAGCATGAATCTTAGCAGTAGAGATTCCAACTTCAGCCCCAAGTCCAAAACGGAATCCATCAGCAAACCGAGAAGACACGTTGTGGAACACACAGGCACTGTCCACGGACTTCAGGAATTTCCGCGCTGTGTTGTCTAAAGATAAGAAAAAAATTAAATTATATTGTAAATGCGAATTCGAAATTAGGATTGTGGTCAAACTTGTAGGCGATGCTTTTATACATCGTCATAATTACAAAGAACAAATATTCATCAAAAGCTCCACGAAAAAAAAATTGAAGCAAATAGAAAAACGAATTAAATTTTGCTATCAGTAGAAAGATTGAAAGATTGGTGATTACTTTAGGCAAAATGAACAATACTTGATCGAAAATGAGATTGTTTCATCTCAATTCTTCTAATCATAACGTCTAGACTCAAAATTAACATAACTAAGTATAGCAAAGAATTTGAAGGTCAAGAGAGCTCTGATAAATCGGAAAATCAAATAGAGACAAATCACGCTTAGACAGACTGATAATGAACACACTTGCTGGATAAATTAATCTTATCAGCTCTTCTCTTTGTAAACAATAAACACTTTATTTGTTGTGCTAATTAAACTTACCATTTTCCGTGATGATAACATCTGTGTGTGAACTTCCGAATGTATGTATATGATCTACTGCTTCATTCAAATCTGATACAACTTCAATCGCACATTCAAGCGCTCCATACTCATGGCGCAATGATTTAGCCGGTGGAGGGCCAAAAGTCAGCTTTGCAGCCAATTTAGGACCAGCATGAACATTCACGCCTTCTTTCTTAAACATATTGCAAATATCATTAAACAGAGAGCTAGACAAAAGGTCTTCGTGAATCAATAAAGTTTCCATAGCATTGCATGCAGCAGGATAGTCACACTTTGCGTCTCGAACAATCTTCAGAGTCTTCTGAGGATCAGCTTCTTTATCAACGTACACGTGGCAAATTCCTTCGGCATGGCCGAGGACGGGAATATGTTGTGACTGTTTCTGAATATTCCTCACTAAGTCTGAAGAGCCACGAGGAATAACCAAGTCGATGTAATTTTCCATTGCAAGGAGGTCACTGATTTCATCTCTAGTTGACACTAGCGAGATAGCATCCTCCGCACCGACAGTTTGTAGAGATTCTTTGACCAAATTCATTAAGGCGTTATTTGAGTACGCTGCTTCTTTTCCACCTTTTAACAGAAGGCCATTGGCAGATGCCATAGCTAGGGCAGCCACTTGTGGTAGTGAATCTGGTCTCGATTCAAATATGACTAGAAGTACACCTATAGGGACAGTTACTTGTTGCAGAATCAGATTTTCAGCTAATTTTGTCTTTTTCAAAACTCTGCCTACATTTTCGTAACTCGCATCTGCAATTTGTTTAAGGCCGATAGACAATGTCTTTAGCTTTGAAGAACTCAAAGATAATCTGTCCAAGAGAGGTGTAGCGAGACCTTCTTTTTGAGCTTTGTCTAAATCTTTTTGATTTGCTTCTAAAATGATGTCTTGTTTGCTAAGTAAGCTTTCGGCTAAAGTGTGGATGGCTGAAGCCCTATCTGCTGGAGATAAATTTTGTAGTTTTCTGCCTCCTGACCGAGCTGTAATAAAAATCAAATGTTATTTCTTTGGTAAAATAACGTTAGGACTCCTTCTACTATGAATTTCATTTAAATAGGTGGTAAGTATATAAATGTCGGCAGTATTTACCCTGTTCCGCCATAGAATCTACAGACGAATCTACTTCAGCAGTAACAGAGTCGGTGAAGAAAGTGCCGACTTTTCTTCCACCGATGATGGTTTTGATAGCCTTCTCTTGCATGCCGTTACAAATGACGACACTGACTCCGCGCGCCATTGCCCAGGTGGCTGCTGTTACTTTTGAGTCCATACCTCCTGTGCCGACCTGAAATAAATTTCCGATCAAATAAAATCAAAAAAGGTACGAGCAACAATTCAAATTCAGCGCTTGTAGTCCAGTGGCGCTCTCTGATCTCAAACGATTAGAGAGGTCAAGCAACGTACACAAAGGCAGGGAACCTGATGTGTGACCATAGTGGCAATTTAACACGAGCATTTCCGTGCTCCGGAGGGCTGTTAAGTTGTCGGTCCCGGCTGTTGTCGATTGACTACAGTCGTTAAAACAAAGTCAGAGGCCATTGTGCGATTTGAAATCTTTGACACCAGGGTTGGAAAAGTTCGCCACATAATTGACTATACCCACACGATAAGAAGAATAAGATTCCTGGTTTGCTATTAAATTAATTCCTAGATTGCTATTAATATCGACTGCTAATGATATTGACTTACTAAGTAAACTTGAACTAAAATGACATTCGTGTAAAAATTATGCTAGCTACACAGAGAATGAGAAATTTATCGTACTACCTAGTGTCTTTAGTTAAAAAAACTACACAAATATTAAATTTTCTACAGTGGAATAAATAATAAAATATTTTTAACTAAAAATTGACACGCCTTCAAAAAGGGTGAAATAATTTTTTAAAGCTATGTTCACGAGTAAGTAGTGGTTACGGTTAAAATAGTAAATAGGTGAATTCATAGCGGAATATGGTAAATAGAGAGGAATTTTTCTTTTGACGTCGGCGCCGAACAATTACTCGCATGGCATAAAACTATCTTAGTTTTTATACTGCCAAAAAAAGCTTGTGCGAATATTTATTTCCTTAAACTAGGTCCTGTTCAAACCGGCGCCGTCGTCAAAAAAAAATCCTCTCTATTTACCATATTCCGCTATGAATTCACCTATTTACAGTTTTACCCGTAACCACTACTTACTCGTGAACATAGCTTTAAAAAATTATTTCACCCTTCGATATAGTGATCAATTACTTTCACCCCACGGAAAGATATGAGGTGGTGATATTCATAACCAGTCGCAAGATGGCATGAAAGATATGGGGTGGTGGGTGATATTATCAACCGATCACCAGATGGCAGGAAAGATGTGTGGTGGTAATATACTCTACCGGTCACTAAACGGTAGAGCCCCAGGACACAAAGGAGCCCAAAAAACAACTTAAAAGTCTCAGGGTACAACTTCGTTTTTGCTTCGTTTACATTGATGACCTATTATCATCCACATATATGACCGTAAATTTCAGTTTTTTTTTTTTGACCTAAACTACTGAAGCGATTTCGATAAAAATTTTAATGGGACCAATCTGGAAGTAGATGCTTCCGAAGTAAAAAAAAAATTGAAATCGGTCGACAAGTGACGGAGTTTTGAGGTGACAAACATAGAAAATAAAAATAAAATTTACCCGAATTGAGAACCTCCTCCTTTTATTTGAAGTCGGTTAAAAAAAAGATTGGCACTGAATCTAACGATCATATCTAAGGAAATTAAAGAATGGCCAAGGGGAAATTGCAGAAAAACCATTTCGTCGGTGAAAGATGAGCACGCGAACAATGGAGAGTACAGTCGAATACAAAATTAATCAATGTTTTCGAATACCCACACACAATAGCTGTTCAATTTCGAACGGTGGCATCGTGTGGTACCTAGTGTGTTGTTTATCTCTGTGATCATTCATATACATCTATAAACGATGATGATTTTAACCAGACTTAATATGCACGAAACTCTACCTCACAAGGTGGCAGCCCAGAAATGTAAAATAGTGATAGATACTACTTAGGAACACTGGATTTTAGTAGGTTGCCATCGCATATCCTGGAAGAACTTTTATTTTTTTTCGTCGTCGTATCGCTATTTTGATCGAAAATTACATCATACGATGGCATTACGCTATAAGTCTGCCAACTGTTGGCCGATTTTCAAAATTCGTTTTTTGTTCGAAAGAGTATACTCCTAAAATGGTCCCATATAAATTTTATCTAAAATGATTCAGCGCTTTTAAACAAAATCAACAAAATCAAAAATAATTAGTAACCAGAAAATCATCTAAATAAATGAATGACATTTTCGTTTGTGGTTATCTGCTAATAGGCCTTTGCAGTCCGGGAAAAATAGGAAATAAGTCATATTTAATATATAGTTTCAAAAGTTGCAGGATTATGTAGGGGTAGCTCCCCTGAATGTCACTTAAGGAAGTCCTCCGATCATTGGTGTTTTCACAATGCCTATTAGCAGATAACCACAAACGAAAATGTCATTCATTTATTTAGATGATGTTCTGGTTTTTAGTATTTTTGTTTTATTGATTTTTTTTTGTTGATTCGATAACATTTCTATGTGACCACTTCAGGAGTATACTCTTTCGAACAAGAAAATAATTTTGAAAATCGGCCAACAGTTGGCGGAGTTATCGCGTAACAAACATGCAAAAAATATATACATAATACAGTCCGCCCGTGCCCCTAGTGAATCAAATCGTATAATTTCAAATATTGGACAAAAGATCTCAATCACGTACCTTGGATTTTTTCCCGAACTCGACTTGGTCCTTGTCTTTAGTAGTGTATGTGTGAAGGATCTTTGCTCCTGGTTCCCAAGGGGGTTTGTTGTAGATGCCATCAACATCCGACATCATGATGAGCAGGTCTGATTGGATTTCTGCTGCCAGTAGTGCTGAAAGGCTGTCGTTGTCTTTTAAGCCTATACCCTAGAAAAAAGTATTATAGGTTCCAAAAACTGGCGACACGTCTATTGGACATCTCAGTAGACAATCAAAAAACTATACAGGACTTTAGGTATCTCTCTTTCAACCTCTCGGGTGGTTAATCAGTCCATGAAACTGAACAACTTTCCCAAGGTCGAAATACGAAAAAAAAATTTTGTGTTCCCATACAAACTTCATCAGTACCGGCAGAATATCAGTGTCGTAAATACATACTTGTTATATGCTTATGACAAATGCTGAGTCGGGGCCATTTCTTTGTGCAATATATTGTAGTACAGATGAAGGTAATTTACAATTTATGTATTTGATCGAACTTTGCTATAATCATAACCTAAATTGTTACTTTAATGTATTGTTGGCAATGAATAAATTATTTTCTTTCTTCTTTCTTTCTATCAGCATAAAGCGCATTTTGTATGGGAACTCAATTTTTTTTTGTAGTTTGAGCTATGTTCCTTGGGGAAGTTGTTCAGTTTCATGGACTGATTAACCACCCGAGAGGTTGAAAGAGAGATACCTAAAGCCCTGTATATGTAGAGTGAATTTAAATTAGTTACCAAAAATGGTAACTAAACTGGAAAACTTTCCCCAATGAACCTGTGCGTTAAGGAGCAAATCAAGCTTGTGGACTCTCTAGCAATCTTTTGCGGCATAAGCCCAGGATAAAATCGAAAGCAAATGCTTTCAAGAAAAGCGCCCGCTATCAAACAGATTAAGTAGATAATTATCTTCTTTGGAAGTGTGATTGCTTTTGTGCTAAAGAAAATCTACAGCTGAGATTAAACAGCTTAACCGCTTAACCTCAAAATGTTTTACAACAGACTTAAGCGTTGGGACTTAAACTCTAATTTCAGTTTCTAAATTAAAAAAACACTTTTCTTTTTTTAAATCTTAAATGGAAAAAGTTTTTGGAGACCTTTTAATTTAAACACTGTAATTAATTAGCCTTTTACTTGTATTGTGCCATCGCGGTTTGATTTGCAAAGACCTTGGCTTTTGTACTTCTTTTGTATTTGTATTTGAAATAGAGCGTCTCGCCATCAAAGTTTAAATTATCCTAGACTTAAAAAGATATCAGTGAAAAGTTTCTACAGACAAAAATGTACAGAAGCATATTTTTGTTTCAGACGCTTTTAAGTCACACGCGTCACGACAACATGAACATATTTTGGGCTTAAGTCTCTCTTAATACGACTTGCAAAGACAAACAAGAGATTTGAAGATAAAAACAAGTTGTAATATCGACAGATGTCGGTGTTGAAAAGGTTAAAAACCTTCAGAAAACCAATTTCATTTCAAGCTTTAACTTAGAAAAGGTTTTGGTCTAGGAATAAAAAAAGGTACATTTACTTTTTCTTTGCCATTTCCTCTCACTCCCTTACCCTTACCTAGAGGAGGAGCTGGGATAACTTTTTATCTTTAGTGTAAAATATTAAACTACTTTGACGGTTTGGTCCTGGGTTCGATTCCCAGTTTGGGCAAATATTTGTGTAAAAAGCAGATGTATGTTCTCGGGTCATGGGTGTTCGTGTCTGCCCTGTGTATATTTCAAGGGAGCCACGACAAAGGGAAAACCTAAGTGTGGACCTTTGAGTGTTTAGCGGTTTTTTTTTATCTTTCCTATACTTATTTAGTATGCTTAGTAAAGCCGGTTACTTTAAAAAGTATCCAATCATACTTAAAACATGTTTTGTTTTTGTGTCCTAGTATATAAAAACATGCGACATAATATGGACATACAGGGCTTTAGGTAAACCTCTCGGGTGGTTAATCAGTCCATGAAACTGAACAACTTTCTCAAGAAACATAGGTCAAAATACGAAAAAAATTTTGAGTTCCCATACAAACTTCATCAGCATATAGCGCATTTTGTGTGGGGGATCAAAATTTTTTTTTTTGTATTTTGACCTTATGTTTCTTGGGAAAGTTGTTCAGGTTCATGGACTGATTTAGCACCCGAGAGGTTGAAAGAGATTTACCTAAAGCTCTGTATATTTCTCTCAATATCTTTTGGATGGTGGTTCTACTAATATTTAGGTATACAAAGGTATATTTACATTACAGGTATATTTTCTACACCCCGCGTTCCACTCACAGGCGAGGACTGAAAATTTGTGTTGCCAGTCTGAAATACAGACTGACAAAAATCGCTGAGCCCAGGCCTTTTTACTCACTGCAGCATCCATACGCAAATTAATCTGTTTATATTGTATGTATTTTTGTTTATTTTAAATGTGTGTTTTTTATATCATTTGTGATCGTCTAAATGTTTGTATCTGTGTGCTGCATAGTAAAATAAACGTTTTATTATTATTATTATTATTATTATATCTGTGTAAAAGGAAATAAATATTTTTGTATTTTGTATGTATTACCTTTTTCCCGGTCCCAGGGACAATGCTGTCGTCCTGGATGTACATTGGTGGACTGACTGCGTCGTTCGTGTTGATGATTGGCACGATATTTAAGGAGATCAGCTCTGATAGCGTGCAGAACAAGTTCTTCCGTGTTTCCACGTTGTAGAAGTCTGGTTTGGTTACAAGCACCTGCGGATAAGGAAAAATGGGGTAATTTTAATGATTTAGGGGATGGTTTTTTCCATGAAACTGAACAACTTTCTCCTAGAAACCTTAATGAAATTCTCAACAATAATTTGAGTTCTCATACAAAGATAATCAGCTACTTCTTCGATTAACAATACTCTAACTACTATACTATTAAAGATAACGGGTATCATACATAACTCTAAAATTTAAATTTTTGCATAACCCCCGACATTTATCACTTTTAATAATAATAAGTTTTTTATTTTCTCCACAAAGGTAAAATTGTACTTACAGCTAAAATACATATGACTCTAAACAGCTGTACTAATTTTTGAACAAAAATATAGCTAAGAACCATCTCGAATACTTCAGCTTTCAAAAAAAAACCGCATCGAAATCGATATATTCGTTTAGGAGCTACGATGCCACAGACAGACACACAGATACGCAGACACACATTAAAACAAACACACATATATACAGATACTTCAGCTTTAAAAAAAAAACTGCATCGAAATCGATTTATTCGTTTAGGAACTACGATGCCACAGACAGACACACAGATACGCAGACACACATTAAAACAAACACACATATATACAGACACGATATGATAACGTCATGATACTCACTCTACTATCTTTAAACTCCATTTTCATCGTATATGATGTGGATATATGAAACTTGCTGCTTATGTAGCTCAAAATGTAAATTTGGTGTAATGTTAATTTTGATGTATTGTACCCAGTTATTCACTTTTGTACGGCCTTATAACTGCATAAACATGTTATTTGTGGTTTCTTATGTAAGTGACGCCATGTCTTGAATAGAAATAAAGATCTTTAAACTATATAAATTAGCTAGTAAAACTTTAGGGGGTTGTTCAGTTTCATGAGAAACTTACCCCAACGAACCTATATGAATTTCTTAAAAAAAGCATGCAAAGGCTGCTGACAGCACAAATTGTATGGAGAGGCGAAATATTTTTGCATATTATATTTATACAAAGGAAAGTTGTTCAGTTTTGTGGGCTGATTCACATCCTCGCTAACCCATTGTACTTCCTTTTCATCGTATAATAATCCCGACTCTAATGTATAAAGTATAAATTGCGTAAGTAGGATCAAACTCTTTTAATCTAAAGTTTTGTAAAAAATTTTGGGTGCAAAGTTTAGATACTTTTTACAGAGGCTTAAAAAAGCATGAATATTAATTGCTTTCAACTTTGAATCATATTTTTTAGCTAAAAAAGTTATTCTAAACGACCGAAATTAAGCGATATTGAAAACGAATTAAACACAAACAATTTTTACAAAATTGCAAAGGTAACGAGAAAAAATTATAAAAACACTTTTTCTTGAAAGTAAAATAATAAAATTATTCACGGACTCTGCTAGTTTAAAGTAATTCAATTTATACTTTTACATATCTATTTCTCTGCCAACTTCTAAAAAAGAGGAGGTTCTATTTTCGACTGTATGTATCTTTTTTTTAATGTATGTTCACCGATTTCTCCGCTATGTATGTACCGATTTCCAAAATTCTTTTTTTGTTCGAAAGAGTATACCCCAGATGTGGAATCCCAGAGAAATCGAGGGAAACCCATTATTTCTTACGCAGGTATTTGCTATTATTTACACTAAAAATATAAAAATAAATTAACTTTTAAAAAAACCGACTTCAAAAAGCAAAAATAAAAACGCAGCATTTAAAATAAAATAAAAATACTGAGTGCGAAATTTTAGATTCTGTGTTTACTAGGTCTAAATTGGAAAATGTTAGGGGAGACGATAGAAAATATTGCTCTATAAGAGACGTCTTTTCACTATATTACGACTCACTCAAGGGCACGTCAAGCTTGACACTTTGGACTTATGCTTAGGACCGACCCTGCATTGTATGGCGCGCAGCATAAATCAGAGCTCAGCTTAAACTGGTAGTGTAAAGCGTGACCTGCTCTTGACTGTACTGCTGATTTGTGTTAGTGGTCGAATGCAACCGTATTTTCTTAAATTTTTCATATCCCTGCGCTTTGCCGTACGTGCAATATTCTTTCTAACAAGGACTCAAAGTTTTCACCTCACTTAGAACGGGTACAAAAAATTTAAATAAGGCGCTGGACAAGGATAAAAAAATTAGATGGAGTAAGAAAAAAATGAATGAAGAAGTGCTAGAAGTTTTAAAAACAGAAGAAAGAAGATGATTGGGTATTTGACACGACATAACCACTTTATGAATACATTAAGAAGAAAAGAGAGGCATGAGTAGACAAAGGCGGTGCCTATTTTGGCCAAATAAAAAAGAAGGTTGAGGTCGTATTCCATCGAGAGGTAAAATCACTTACGAAGGATAGATATAGTGGTGTTCACTTCACCAATAAAAGAGTGGAGTTAATAAACAGACGAAAGGTAAACAGACGAAAAAAGTATGTGAAAAATATAGTATACTTTTTAAAGGACACTGCGTGTATGAAGGAGTTTGGGATTTGACGTGTAAGTAGTGTAGTTATTCGACAACTACCCCTATTAGCACCATTTGTAACATTATTAGAAATTATTTTTAATTAATAAAGTCGACTACGTCACGAAATTGGTACACTTTGTTGTCAGTAATAATATGCATTCTCGCAAACTTTATTCATTAACATCTAGGCTTTGAAACTTTAGACTCTATCGACCGCAAAAACCAAGAAATGTAACGAAGTTTAATTTTTCCTTGTAACCATCTATAAAAATAACTTTAGTCTATAGTTATTTTTATAGATCTTCTATATCTATAGATCTTCTCTTCTAATATTATAAAACAAAGTCTACCACCACGTCTGTCTGTCTGACCGTGGTAAACTCAAAAATCAGAACTGATTTTCATACGATTTTAACCAACAGACGTGAGAATTTCGGGTATAATTAATACCCGAAATTCTCACGGGAACGAAGTCCCGGGTGGGAAGCTAGTAGATCTGAAGATTCCAAATTTTCTAGCTGTGGATATGTGAGTTTTATTTATAAGTTCCTTAATAAAATGTAGGGTAAAAAACTGAGGAATTCTTCATTGTTTCAGTGTTTAATGCATATTAAAATTATTCATATTGATGATAAGTATTTAACCCTCAAGGATTTTTATGAATACGCAATATGTTATTACGAGTATAACACCTTCAATACGATTTAATATCAAAATGGTAACTATAATTCTACCATTTTGATATTAAATCGTAAATGTCCAGAATAACAGCAGTATAATTTTTATGTCGTTTCGAGAGTCACGTTTGAAAATTTCCATATTGCACGTCTGATGCATATGCGCTGGGAGATAAATTTAACTATTATGAGCAAAACGCTAAATTACCAGATAAATATTTTTGAGTAAATTGCGACAGTATGAATTTTTAGGCATGTAAGTTTTTTGTGAAATTAAAGCAAATCTTGTATTCTTCTTCTTATCGTGTAGGTATAGTCAAGTTTGTGGCGAACTTGGCTAACCCTGGTGTCAGAGTTTTCAAACCGCACAATGGCCTCTGACTTGGTTTTAACGACTGAAGTCAATGGACAACAGCGGGACCGACAGCTTAACGTGCCCTCCGAAGCACTTTGGTCACTTTGGTCACCCATCAGGTTCCCTGCCTCTGTGTACGTTGCTTAACCTCACTGATCGGTTGAGATCAGCGAGAGCCACTGGGCTACTTGTATTTATTGAGGCAATGTTTGTATATGTCACCGGAAAATTTTAAAAACGGTAATATTACAATTAGTTTAGTAAAATTATAAAACTAAACTTTAAGGGCTGCCTACATGAAATTAGGATAAGTTATGTTATGTCAAATTAGGCTGTTTAGGTTTGTTTAGGTTAGGTTGCATTAATTTTTATAAAAAGGTCCGTCAATGTGAAAAATTGGGGCAGTTCATAAAGTACCGAGATTTTAATACCTATCTAAGTCAAACTACAATATTACGGGGTTGGCAATGTTACGGTGACATATGTGACTGAGTTTAGTAAAAGGTACAACTTTCGGGGTATTTACAATAGCTCATCACACTAATTGTGAACCTTAACGACTATCACGAAAGTTGTACCTTTCCATTCTCACAGTCACATATATGTCTTAGGCCAGTGTTCACCAAATATTTAACCAACGATTAGCAGCTAACCAGAGATTTGACAATGAATGAATGAATGACAATGTCATTTTCATACATTTTTTTGACATTTTGTCTCATTAGCTTCTAACCGCGGTTTAACCGTTGGTTATATTTTTGGTGAACAAGGGCCTTACTTGTACGTCTATGTTGTTTGCTGTTTGTGTAATAGGGTTTACCCTTTAAAAACGTCTTTTAAGACGTTTATCATGTAACAATGCAATAAAGTGTGGTCGAAGCAAAGCGATAAGGGCTCAGCTTGGCATGCGTTGTCTCAATATCGGCATGGTGAACATCATCTTGGCCCCTAGAGTTTGGTTTGGCCAAGATGCTATGCTTTTCTCTTTACATATGAATTTAAGGAATTCACAGTTTTGAATATAATAACCGGTTATTGCCACGATTATCGTTTTAAAGGAGTATCCAATTCAAAACTAGTTACGAATAGGGATATATTTATGTTTTCGGATATGGTTAACAGTTCACTACAGCATTTTTTAATAATTTTTATTTGTTTTTAATTTGTGTTTCTGTTTGATGTTCCCAATGTCCCAATCCCAACCATGTAATTTTCAGTTTAGTGTACATAGTTAAACCCAGTAATTGGAATCAGTTTAAAATACACTTATAGATAAGAATTTCTGTATTGCTGTGGATTTTTGTTGATAAATAAAATAAATAAATTGAGGGTTGCACAAAACCACAAATAAATAAAAATTGATTAAATAAAGTTTACCAAAACCTTACTAACCTGTGCGATTTTGACATTGTATTGCGAAAACATGGCGTCGTACATCGACATGAGCTCTGACTGCCCCACCGCAGCAGCAGCGCGAGGATCCAGTATACTGCCGGCATCCTGCCAAATTAATTTCTGTTATATAAACTGTTGTTGTTTTTTTTCTTGATGTTGCTGTTCAGTTCTGAATCAATTAATTTTTTTTGTCTTAAGAAAGATTACCACTTTATCTCAAATTAAAACAATGTTAAGGTAACCTTACTATAGGAGAAACAGAAATAAAGTATGAAAAAAAGGCATAACACTCTATAAGTAACATTGAACTAAGATTATTTTGATTTCAGTTATCGTGGTAGAACGTCTGACTTAAAATTTCGATGACTGTACCGGCTGTTGTCGATTGACTGTAGATTTTTTATAAAGAATGGGTTCACTAACGAAATTTTTAGGGAAAGAAAAATATTCGGCGCGAATGGGACTTGAACCTACGACCCCAAGAGTAGATCTCCTGGTGCTCTAACCCATTGAGCTATCGTGCTTCGTAACATTTTTCTTTCGTTTTAAAAGCGTTTTAAAAATACATAATTATTGGGTTCACTCTTTACCACAAGGAGGGACAAAGACGTAGTCGAGGATATAGCGAGCTCACCCAGAAGAAGCCTATTCAGAACATCGTAAAAACAAGTGAGAATGAGATACTGCTTTGCAGTTTGATAACTATAATCAGGCTTGGTCAAATTGGTTTTAAGTTACATGATACCACAGGTCCTGCACGGTTTTTATATAATCTGTGGTTTTGCTCAATAGGAAACCACAGATAATATAAACAGTGTGGTGATCAGTTGAGAATAACACCACCCCATCTCTTTCCGTGGGTGTCGTAAGAGGCGACGAATAAGGAAACACAAATGAGACCTGCCTCCTAGTAATCCATCCCAGGCAACGACACTTAATTTTTTTCTGAATCTGAGGTGTCGTCCTATGGTCTCATGCGGTGTGGTAGGCTCTGTAAAGAGCCATTTGGTTCGCGACCACCCTCCTACAGAAGTCCGACGCCAAACAGCCTGCTGTGTTCCGTCGGTGCGTGGGAGTACCAGTGCCTTTGTGTGCATTTTGTGGGTTGGCTCGCTTCATCGTCGACCTCATCTTTGACCTTATAGTCAAGATTGAGGTCAAGAGTTAACCCATCTTACAATTAAAAAAAAAATTAAAAAATGTACTCGCCTCTCTGGTATGGTCATTGGGTGAAAGAGTCTCCCTCATGGAGAGAGACATGAGTAGCTCCTGTGTCAGCTTCTGTCTCCCAAAAGCCACGGCCCCACTGCTCACCATGATGACCTCCCGACCTTCGTGATGGCATTCTGCTACCTAAGTAACAAAACATCACAAAAATTAAGCATTACATCTTATTAAAAATTCCACAAGATCCCCCAATTCTTACCAGCCCGTATATATCCCCACCGAGGGGCACGGGCCTCCCTTCGAAACATGAAGGGGATTTAGGCCATAGTCCACCACGCTGGCCCAATGCGGGTTGGTGGACCACTCGTCTTTCGAAAATGAATTTTCTTGGACGGGCGGGTTTCATCACGATGTTTTCCTTCACCGTTGAGCAAGTGATAATTAGAAATCCGTACATAAATCTGAAAAGGCGAATTTAGTGGTACAGGCCCGCAACAGGATTTGAACCCGCGACCTTCGGATTACAGGTCTGGCTCATTACAAACTGGGCTATCACCGACTTTTTTCGACTTTTGTAAATTTCGGTTCTCCATACTACACAATGTTTAACTAATTAGTACGGACAGCCGCACATCAGGTTACCACAATCGTGCATTCTGTGCTGTTGTGATAAGAGCGGTTTTGCAATGAAAATGGAGTAACCTGATGCGCTGGCCTCTGTAATTTTTTATCGTAAATTTCAAATACGCGACTGATGTTTAAGACATAATTTTGTCTGTTTTGCCGAATTAAATTTTTTAAATATACGCTTTGCTCGCACTGTAGAGCCTGAGATGATGAAATCAAATATAATTGCAGACGCAAAGCTAATGAAGATTTGAAAAAATTCCTCACCTGTTCCACAATAGACGCCAGTCGCCCCAATGCCAGTCCGTTTCCATCCTCCCTGGTGATGACTGCGCTGCCAAGCTTCACGATGAGCCTCTTGGCATATTTCAGCTGGGACCTGTCGGTGAAGGTCTGCCGTTTTCGATCACCGCTCACCAGGCCGCGATTGGTGAGGTTCGCACTCTTAAAAAAAAATACTTTGTCAGTCGTTGTTTACTTTATTTTTGTACATCCTAAGAGAGTACTTCTATTTTATTATTTTGGTTCGGCAAATTTTGTATTTTAAATAAGAAAATTGATTTTTAAAAGATAAGATCGAGACAGACTATTTGCCGAGAGACATTAAGAAAATAAAAGCACTGTTTGTAAATAAGTCTGTGCGTTTTTATTTTGTATGTCAATAATTTATTGCTCGAGAACACAGAACATAATCAGCCGCACATCAGGTGCACATAAGAACATAATAGCAAAAGCAGACTTATCCCTAGAGGAATCTATTCCAATCTGCTTTAGATAGTCATACCTCCAAAATTCTAACCCTTGATGTACTGCATTTAATGATAGTCTCTCTTTTGAAAGTCTCTCTTTTAATTATTTTTTTTGTGAGGATATATAATATCATCTTCCAAATAGAATCTATCCAATTGACATGTTAAGATAGGTTCAGTCTGAAACTAAGTAAACTTTCCAGTTTACTTTAAAGTAAAAACATAAAGTTATATTTGCTCAACAAAGTTTCAACTCAAACACTCCGGACTTCAAATACTGTTTTAAAAGCACTACGTGTTATGAAATTAGAAAAATGTGGAGAAAACTTTTGCTAACTCAAATGTTTTAAAAGCTTTCCGACATGAGGGCTGGTGGCGAAAGAGTTCTAGTCTAATTGGCCCTCGAAAGAAGTTTTTCCACTAATTTTAAAATGGATGTTTGTTGAGCTACACTCAATATCAGGATTTTGACTAGAATTCAAAAGTACTCGAATAGATGGAATAAGCGCAATGTTATGTAAATTCTCTTTGAACAATACTTTCATTTCTTTACATAAGTTTATTTTTGACTCCGAGTTTTTATTCCCGACAATACATCATATTAGACAAGTTGACATCGACCTTATCTCGCTAATACATAATAGAGATTAATATCAAAGTGCATATGAGTGACCGAAAGTGCTGTTTTCTGCACCTAATTGATATTATGCACTTGTTGAAAAAAATAATCACACTAATATTATAAAGGCTACAGTTTGTGAGTGTTTTGGCATGTTACTTATTCACGCTCAAACGGCTGGACATATTTTGATAAAATTTAGTATGGAGGTAGCTGACACTGTGGATTAACCCATAGTTTATCCATAGGTGGATATTTTCCCGAATTTCCACGGAAACGAAGTCCTGGGCGGAAAGCTAGTTACTCTTAAAAGGGAAGAATACAAACAGAGCATAGACAAAGAAATAAGTGAAAGAGAGGGGGAAGACCAAAGACAGTTTTATTGAAGAAAAGATCAATGAATTGTGTGAAAAACAAAAAGATGACAAAGAAATGCCCAAAAGTTAAAGTTTCTAAGGCAGCAAACAAACAAGCTTTTCAAAATAACCAAACAAAAGAACATCGACTGTTGCAAAACATTAACAACGAAATTCCAACAATGGTTAGTTGTACAGTCGTGAACTTTTCATGAACTTCTATTTGATAACAGAATAGCAAATCTTGTTTGTTCTCAAAGTTTTGGTTTCGCTTTAAGTTGCTTTGAGAAGTATTTTTAACCTCTAACAAAAAGAGGGGCTTTAATTCTGTGGGTTTTAAGTTTGAAGTTTGTTTCTGAATGTCTTTGTTTCTGTGTGTCAGGCTGTGGTATCGTAAACCCTAAACTGAACGAAAAAAACGATTTTGGTGCGTTTTTTTTGTTGACTTAACTAAAAACCATTTCGATTACGTCAGCTTTCAAACAAGAAAAACTGCATCGAAATGCATCTGAATCTGAGGTGTCGTCCTATGGTCTCATGCGGTGTGGCAGGCTCTGTAATGGGCCGTCTGGTTCGCGACTACCCTCCTACTGAAGTCCGACGCCAAACAGCTCGCTGTGTTCCTTCGGTGCGTGGGAGTACCAGTGCCTTTATAGGCATTTTCTGGGTTAACTCGCTCCATCGTCGACCTCATCTTTGACCTTTATGGTCAAGATTGAGGTCAAGAGTTAACCCATTATATAATAATAATAAAAAAATGGTCCAGCCGTTTGAGCGTGAAGAAGTAACAAACATACAAATATACACACATTGAAAATCATATCCCGTCCCGTATTAGTAAAGATAGATATTAGTAATAAGTATACAATATACTCCGATATAATCAAGCGATTAAAAATACAATTTTGAAACAGGCAATACAGCAGAGATTCGTGAGAGCAAACACCTGTATCCCTTCAGATATAACTTTCTAATACCCACCACTTTACCGTAATCCACCCTCTTTGGCCCGACCCACCTGCTTATTACGACTTTTTCCTAAGAGGATTGGATTTGGGAAATTTTATTTTTGGAGAAATTATTTTTTCATCAACCACGTTCTGTTTCGTGCTTTTTAATTTCCTACATCAAATTGAATAAAACAGTCATTTTAAAATTCCAAAACAGTCGCTGTTTCAATAATAACAATTTTAACAAAAACCATTTATATTCTGTCACGGTTCCTAGAAAAGCAATTTATCTAGAAAAAGGTCTCCCTTTTGACCTATCTGATATTTCGCAATCATTTTAAAGGGCAGTTAAAATCCTTAATCTGCCCCTGTGGCCCCGCTTATGTCTCCTCGACTTATTTATTTACATAATTGGATTGGTCAAAGTGACCTGCTTAAAATGCATTAAAGGACCTCTTTGGGCCTTATAGACCCCCCATACAAAATCCTCATGAAAATGTTAAGTAGCTGCGAAAACGTTTTCATAATAATCACCGTTTGAAGGTTGAATCTAATTATTAGGAAAAGAGATTAGATAATAATTTGTGAATGTTTAATGAAGTTGGTAAAACTAAAAAATGTGCTTCGGAGAGTGTGCTCAGAGGCTGCATGAGCTCATTCCGCCTACCCCTTTTTTCCATCAGACATCCAGACGCACTGCGGGGTATCACACTTATCTTGCCAAGATCCCTCGGATAAGTACTATGAGCGCTATTCTTCATATTTTATCTTGCGCACTGCCCAGGAGTGGAATTCCCAGCCGGCGTCTATATTTCCGAGTTCATACAACCTAAATATATTTAAAGTACGAGTGAATAGGCTTTTTCTGGGTGAGCTTGCTACATCCTCGACCACATCTTTGCCCTGAGCTAGACTGTGGTCAAGAGCGAACCCATTTTTAGGGTTCCGTAGTAATCTACGAACCCTTATAGTTTCGCCATGTCCGTCTGTCCGTCTGTCCGTCTGTCCGCGGGTTTCCTAAGAAACCCTTGGTACTACAGAGCTGAAACTTGGCATGATTATACATATGAATCACGCCGACAGAACTGTAGAGTAAAATCTTAGAAAAAAATTTTTTTTCGGGTGTCTCCCATAGACGTGAAAGGGCGATGTTTTTTTTCTCGCCAATATTTTTGAGTGGGGTGTCATAGGATAGCATATTAAAAGATAGAAGGGGTTTACTAAGAACGTTTTTCGATTCAGCACTCCGTTTGCGAAATAAAAATTTTTAAAGTGAAAATGTTTGTCAAACACAAGTGTCCCCCCCCTCTACCTGCTAAACGGTTGTTTCTAAAAATGTGGAAAAATTCACGTTGGTAGATTATATAACGAAATTAAAAGGAAAACTATCACACATAACTTGGTCCTTCAAGTTTGCGAGTAATAGTCGACCAAGTGTCAAACACTGTTGGGATTAATAAGAATATATTTACTAATATAAGATCTTTGGTACTACAGAGCTGAAATTTGGCATGGTCATAGATATTGATTGCGCCGACAGATCTAAAATATAAAATTTTGGAAAAAACATTTTTTCGGGTGTTTCCCATACACGTGAAAGGGCGATGGATTTTTTTTTCTCGCCGATACCATCGAATTGAATGTCATAAGATAGATTTTTAAAATATAGAAGGGGTTTACTAAGAACGTTTTTCGATTCAGCACTCCGTTTGAGAAAAAAATATTTTTAAAGTGAATTTTTTTTGTTAAAAACAAGTTTCCGGGGGGGACACTACCAGCTAAACAGTTGTTTCTAAAAATGTAAAAAAATTCACGGTTATAGAATATACAACGAAATTAAAAGAAACACTATCACACATAAGTTGGCCCTTCAAGTTTGCGAGTAATAGTCGACCAAACGTTTTTGGGATTAATAAGAATATGTTTACAAGGTTCCACGCTAAAAGTGAGGGGAGGTCGAAAGCCAAACTGTAACATATTGACATTTTAGGTGTCGTTAAATAGTTTTTTGGGGGTCTTAATTACGAAAATGACATCAAAATTATTTTAACAGCAGGTTGATATTATTTCTAACAGTAATATGGCCGTAAAAAAAAACAAAAAAAAACAACAAAAAACATTCGCGGTTGCATTTAAAATTATTTCCCAAATTACAAACTCTTTAATAATACATTTATTTTTAGGGTTCCGTAGTAATCTACGAACCCTTATAGTTTCGCCATGTCTGTCTGTCCGCAGGTTTCCTAAGAAACCCTTGGTAGCACAGAGCTGAAATTTGGCATGGTCATACATACCTATTGATTGTGGTGACAAATCTAAAAAATAAAATGGTAGAAAAAAATGTTTTCGTGTGTTTCCCATTAACATGAATGGGCGATGGTTTTTTTTCTAGCCGATATCATCGAGTGCGTTATCATAGCATAGCTTTTTAGGGTTCCGTAGTAATCTACGAACCCTTATAGTTTCGCCATGTCCGTCTGTCCGTCTGTCCGTCTGTCCGTCTGTCCGTCTGTCCGCGGGTTTCCTAAGAAACCCTTGGTACTACAGAGCTGAAACTACGCCGTCAGAACTGTAGAGTGAAATCTTAGAAAAAAAAATTTTTTCGGGTGTCTCCCATAGACGTGAAAGGGCGATGGTTTTTTTTTTTCTAGCCGATATCATTAAATAGGGTGTCATAGGACAGCTTTTTAAAAGACAGAAGGGGTTTACTAAGAACGTTTTTCGATTCAGCACTTTGTTTGCCTAATATAAATTTTTAAAGTGAATTTTTTTGTCAAACACAAGTGTCCCCCCCCTCTGCCAGCTTAACGGCTGATTCTAAAAATGTGAAAAAATTCATGGTGGTAGTGTATACAATGAAATTATAAGGAAAACTATCACACATAAGATGGCTCTTCAAGTTTGCGAGTAATAGTCGACCAAGTGCCAAATTTAGTTGGGATTAATAAGAATATATTTACTAATATTAGATCCTTGGTACTACAGAGCTGAAATTTGGCATGGTCATACATATTGATTGCGCCAACAGATTGAAAAAATAAAATTTTGGAAAAAATCAATTTTTCTGAGGTTTCCCATACACGTGAAAGGGCAATGGTTTTTTTTTTCTCGCCGATATCATCGAATGAGATGTCATAGGATAGCTTTTTAAAAGATAGAAGGGGTTTACTAAGAACGTTTTTCGATTCAGCATTCCCTTTGCGAAAAATTAATTTTTAAAGTGAAAATGTTTATTAAAAACAAGTGTCCCCCACTACAAGCAAAACGATTGTTTTTAAAATGTGGAAAAATTCACGGTGATAGAATATACAACAAAATTAAAAGGAAAACTATCACACATAAGTTGAACCTTCAAGCTTGTGAGTAATAGTCGACCAAGTGCTAAACGTTGTTGGGATTAATAAGAATATATTCACTAACATTAGATCCTTGGTACTACAGAGCTAAAATTTGGCATGGTCATACATATTGATTGCCCTGACAGATCTACAAAATAAAATAGTGGAAAAAAATTGTTTTTCGGGTGTTTCCCATACACGTGAAAGGGCGATGGATTTTTTTTTCTCGCCGATATCATCGAGTAGGTTATCATAGGATAGCTTTTTAAAAGATAGAAGGGGTTTACTATGAACGTTTTTCGATTCAGCAATCCGTTTGAGAAACATTAATTTTTATAATGAAAAAAATGTGGAATAATTCACGAGGGTAGCATTTACGACGAAGTGTACCCCAATCCAAAATGGCTGCCATACAAGGTTTCACGCAAAAAGTGAGGCGAGCCGAAAGCCAAGCTGTAACATATTGACACTTCAGGTGTCGTTTAATAGGTTTTTGGGGGTGCTAATTACGAAAATGACATCAAAATTATACACGATCACCACGCGACCTGCTTTAGCATTAGCTCGATATTATTATATTATGCCTAACAATAATATGATCGCAAAAAAAAAATCCATTTCCATTTCATTTTACAAGCAAAACGATTGTTTCTAAAAATGTGGAAAAATTCACGGTGATAGAATATACAACAAAATTAAAAGGAAAACTATCACACATAAGTTGACCCTTCAAGCTTGTGAGTAATAGTCGACCAAGTGCCGAACGTTGTTGGGATTAATAAGAATATATTAACTAATATTAGATACTTGGTATTGGTACTACAGAGTTAAAATTTGGCATGGTCGTAATATTGATTGCGCCGACAGATCTAAGAAATAAAATGGTGGAAAAAAATTGTTTTTCGGGTGTTTTCCATACACGTGAAAGCGCGAGGGATTTTTTTTCTCGCCGATATCATCGAGTAGGTTATCATAGGATAGCTTTTTAAAAGATAGAAGGGGTTTACTATGAACGTTTTTCGATTCAGCAATCCGTTTGAGAAACATTAATTTTTATAATGAAAAAAATGTGGAAAAGTAGCATTCACGACGAAGTGTACACTAATCCAAAATGGCCGCCATACAAGGTTCCACGCTTAAAGTGAGGCGAGCCGAAAGCCAAGCTGTAACATATTGACATTTCAGGTGTCGTTTAATAGGTTTTTGGGGGTGCTAAGTACGAAAATGATATCGAATTTATACAAGATCACCACGCGACCTGCTTTAGCAGCAGCCCGATATTATTATATTATCCCTAACAATAATATTATCGCAAAAAAAAATCAAAAAAAAAAAATATTTAAAAAAACAAAAAAAAATTCGCGCTCGCTTCGCTCGCGCATTCAATACTTCCATTCTGTTATATTTACACCAAAACAACAATTATTTCTGAAACTACAAACTTTTTAATACTATAGTATTTAGGGATTTTTACATCGACTATGACAATATACTCGTACTCGTAGAATTAAGAAACCAGCTGCATATTTGAACCATGCTGCTACGGAACCCTACAATGCGCGTGGCCCGACACGCTCTTGGCCGGTTTTTTTTTTTAATATGGGTGCTGTTTGAAATTGTTAGAGCTGAGACACATGATTGCAAATCACAATCACATTCTTATACTTTTCTATATCAACAATAACAACAGATATCGTTGACTACACTAGTCCCACATATTTTTTAAATCAGACAACTAGACGCAGTTAACCAGTATGTCTCACTAATGTTGACAGACTTTTTTTTATAAACGCTACACACACAAAGGTCCACACTAAGGTTTTCCTTTGTGTCAAGGGTCTCTTGGAACATTTATAAAGACACACGAACGAACACCCATGACCTGAGAACAAACATCTGCCTTTTACATAAATATATTGGCCAGACTGGGAATCGAACCCAGGACCAGTCGATCAAGAGGCAGCGTCACTACCTTTGCGAATAGGCGTAGAGTCAGTAGGGTCAATAGAACGAATGCGTATGTATGTATTTAAATCCTTAAAATTTAAGGAACAAACATTTATTGTAAACATGTTTGTTTGTATGTATTTCATGTAATCTTGACTTGTTTTAAGTGGCATCCTGAATGTCCTATAAAATAAAGTTTTTTTCTATTCTATTCTATTCTACCACTCGATCAAACCGGTGGAAATTGGAAATTTAAGAAATTGGAAAACCATTATAGGTGAGTATTTGATTCGAACTTTTAACCTTCACGATCGTTTCAGTGAAAGTTTCAAAGGCTTTTAACGAATTTGGCAAATTAATCGCGCGCACCTATCTAAGACATTTACCTATCAAATCTACAAAGTCATAAATAAATGACGATCAATCGAACCCGCTGCACAAGCACGCATCTCTTGATAGTGATCTAAACTGTCTAAACTACACTTCCCAACTTAAATGGGTGTTTAAATTTAGTTCACAGTAAGACGAATTGAGCCAGTTTGCAGAGATGATAACTCTCGTTCAAACTCTCAGGCATTAAAAGCGCGTCTGCAAGAACATGCAAATTATATCAAGGATTAAAACTTGAAAGCGGTGATAGCCCCAGTTGGTATGAGCCAGACTTGTAATCCGAAGGTCGCCGGTTGAAATCCTGGTGCGGGCCTGTATCACTAAAATCGTCTTTTCGGATTTATGTACGGATTTCTAATTATCACTTGCTCAACGGTGAAGAAAAACATCGTGATGAAACCCGCCCGTCCGAGAAAGTTCATTTTTCGAAAGACGAGCGGTCCACCAACCCACATTGGGCCAGCGTGGTGGACTATGGCCTAAATCCCCTTCGTGTTTCGAAGGGAGGCCCGTGCCCCTCGGTGGGGACGTATAGTCGTATATATGGGCTGGTAAAAAAAAAAAACTTGATGGAAAAAACTAGAATAGGCAACATTCTCGAAGATAATTAGGTATCGTATAGTTTCAAGTTTCAATCAGGTTGTTTCAGTGGATAGCTATTTTTATGTTAAAGACCACGTTTCTATTAAGACGAAAAAGTACGTACAACTCATGAGATGATGGTAATGGGGCAAAACTGACGGGTACTAAGACAAAACTGACGGTTATTGGGGTAAAACTGACGGTGACTGGGGCAGAACTGACTGTTAATAGGATAGATCTAATTGTCACTGATGCGTAATTTAAGGTCATTTGGTGGAAACGTCGGGAATAGAGGCAGAATTGATTTCAACATTCCATCCTCGTCGCTAATGATAATATACTAGCATTTCGTGCGGGACTTCGTTCCCGTGGGAATTCGGGAAAATTATGTAGCCTATGTCCATTGGCGATAATGTAGCTTTCAAACGGTGAAAGAATTTTTCAAATCGGTCTAGTAGTTTCGGAGCCTATTCAATGCAAACAAACAAACAATCAAATCTTTCCTCTTTATAATATTAGTATAGATAATCTGATATATAAATGAAACACACCTCCTGGTTATGAGGTGGTTTATTGCCTAACGTTAATGACAGATTATAGTGACGTCACGCACACACGCTTAGATATAAATCCTAACCTAAAGGTTGCCTGGAAGAGATTGCTACCTAAGCAATAAGGCCGTCTTTTTGTACATTATACTTCCTTGACTATTCATGTTAATTTACTTTGTCTGTCCCTGGTGTGCAATAAAGAATATTTCATTCATTCATTCATTCATTCATTCATAGATAACACGGCCCGCTACAAACTCGTATGACACGCCATTCCGATGACAGTAAAACTCCACTTTGATTTTGCGACCGCGCAAGGGCTTGCTCACCCTCTGGCGTTGTCATTTTGGCACTTTTTGACATTTCACCTCGTTGTTTTCACGTTGTGCTTGAGTTATAGGTAGAACTTTGAAAGGCACGTTAAAGAATATAGGTATTTCACAAACTAGAACTATACTTAGTTATTTTTTTAAATAAAGAATCCTTGCATACTCTCACCGGCTTTCAATTTTCCAAACATTAGAAATGTAAAATCTATTTTAATAAAAAATTACACTAAGCTAAAATCCTTTGAAATTCATTTATGCATGAAGTTTCGCTTAACATAATGACATTTTTTAAAAGGACGATGTCGAGAGCACTGTGAGAGAAATTCTTTTAACTTTAAATTACATCTTATAACGACGACGCTCAAATGCAATTTGTTCTTATGTCGCGTCTTCTGCGTAGTAAGTAGTATGTCCTCTTTGGAGATGCTCTTAGAAAAATATAAAACTAAAATAGGTCATAGTGGTCATAATGGGATGGACTTATAAAACCACTTTGTACGGACAGCGTCATAGAACCCAATGCCCCCTTAATCGAAGTAAACTAGCGCCGGTGGTATCGGTTTCTATGAAGCTATCTGTACCGACTACTTAATACCCAGTACATCTTTGAACCAATGATTTTGAGCCCTGTACCACTTTGTGCCAATGCCTTCGTTCCCGGTACCACTTTGTACCAATTCCTTCTTACCCGGTACAACTTTGTACCAATGACTTCGTATCCGGTACCACTTTGTACCAATGACTTCATACCCGGTACCACTTTTACCAATGACTTTATAACCAGTACCACTATGTACCCAGTACCACTTTGTACGAATTATTTTGTACAAAGTGGTACTTGTACTGACGATTCTTATGAGCTTTGTGCTATTACGTCAGGTTACCCCTTTGCACTACGAAAGCCAGCGCTATTGCGACATGTATGGCCTAATGTGATTCCATGTGTACATTCATTGCACACTAACCGATGCTCTTACGATGAGGCAAAACATCGTGAGGAAATCTGCACATTCAGGCGGTTGAAGTGTAAAGATAATTAAATCCGGTGAGCTTCCCTTGTAAACAGGGTCACAGAGTACTACTGTAGTTATCCTGATCACATAATGATCTGCCTATCCCAACAGGGACAATAGGCGTGAGTGTATGGAAGTGCCCGACTGGTCGATATTGGCACAAGATAGAATGGAATGGCGCACTTTAAAGTCGGAGGCCAAGATCCACTTCGGGTCGTTGAGCCAGCGAAGTAAGTACGTAAGTATGGAATACTGACTTGATAATTAGCGGTGACGTTGACACTCATTTAACAATCCTGGGTTCGATAAACAGTAAAAATAAATTTATTTGCACTACGAAAGCCGGCGCTATTAAAGCGACTACAGCACCTAAATTACGATTTTATGATGCGTAGATAAGCGTGACGCACTGCATTAAATCGAAGAAAAAAAATACTACGGTAATATTCAGGACATAAACTAGATAAGTAGTTTGCTGAAAACATGATTCAGCACTTTTGATTCGATAGAAAAAGCTCACAAAGTCACCTCTAAATACCAATATTGTGTATCTTTAAAGCTGTAAAATCGATAGTAAAATACACACAGGAACTTGAATTTCCTATCAAAATGTTCATGATTGAACACTCTCGTTAAGTAGTTAACGCATTTTTCGATTTAAACTGTTACCTTTCCATAAATCTCATTTTCTAACTTTCGAACATGTTTTTACGCACGCACGCTTTCATAGTCCGTAAACTGCGTGTATCAACACTGTTCGCACTGCCGGCCCAGGCCTGTTGAGAGACGGAGATGGCACTATTGCTATGTGTGCTGCCTTTATCGGGTGCTGTAGTCGCCTTAAGAGTAAGATAAGGGCAACGTCAAGGTCAACATGTATAGCCTGATGTGCTATTAATTGTTCTTATTTTGGGTCATTGAGCCCGCGGACTAATTTAATACGTACCGCTTGGGAATAGCACTAAGTATTCACAAATGTATCGTAAACTATTTAGAAACAGTAAGTTATAATATACACTATCTAATCTACACTAATATTATAAATAAGAAAGATTTGTATTTTGTATAAACTTAAAAACTACTGGACCGATTTCAAAAATTATTTCACAAGGTATAAAGGCAATATTTTTTTTTCAAACGCTTTACACCCAAAGGCCCACATTAAGGTTTTCCCTTGTGTCGTGGGTCCCTTGGAATACACAAAACAGACACAAACACCCATGACCCGAGAATAAACATCTGCTTTTTACACAAATATTTGCCCCGACTTGGAATCGAACCCAGGACCCGCCGATTAAGAGGCAGCGTCACTACCACTCGACTAAACCGACCGTCATCTGGGGAGCATTGGTTGGTACATAAATATTTCAGTGACTACACGCAGCTTGGACACTACAGCTGGATGACCGGCCATGACGTTTAGATGGCTGGTTACCCTTAAATGTTTTTTATTCTTCTAAAATACGTTGGAAGCAATGTTCTAGTGATATGCAATAAATGGAAGCAATATGGAAGCAATTTTTAAGTATCATTTCAACGTTAAATACCTACGTCTAGCGACCGGCCATTCTGATGCTAACCATTATTTCTAAGTAACATAGGCTACATAATTTTCCCGAATTCCCACGAGAACGAAGTCCCGAGTAGCATGCTAGTTTTAAATAATAAAGAAGATACAAAGTGCTTAATGATCATTATAATAACTTGTTAAATTAATAAATTTCAGCTAAAATGATCTGAATTCTAGTGCACAAAAATTATAAATTAATGTCTTACTTATATTAAAAGCTTTCTTAATTCAATTACGAAAAGGTTCACCCAAATCAAAGTATTCACGTTTTTCAGACACTTTTCAGGTCAAAGTTTGTTCGTGACACTTTATCGAAAATGAATTTATACGTTCTTTATACGTAAAAAATAAAATTCCTTTAAGAACGTCGAAAATTGTTTTCAACAAACTTTTTGTGTAACAGTTTTTGTGCACTTGTTGTATTTATATTGCCCAGTTGCTAACTAGGTACTTTGCCTTTCTGAAAGTTTTAGGTACGATATCGGACCAACAAAACTATTTGAAAATCATATTTTCAACGATTTTCAGTAAGAATTTGTGAGGAGTCTGAGTGTTTTTGTATACAAGATGTAAAAGACTAAATTCACACCAACTTCCTGAATGAGATTGTAGTGGAATTTTGCTAAGGAATTTTTTTTCTTGTTATTAAATGTTTTACGCTTTAAATATTTAGAAAAAATAATCAAACATACTCAATTTTGCAATAAAAAACTATAAGAACAGCGTAAAACACGAAAATCAGCAATTGTACATCGCATTCTGCCGATAGTGGCACGGCACGGGGGGCCGCGGTTTAGCACAGTTTAGTACATTGCGTAGCGCTAATTTTTTTTAAATTTTGGATGATTTAATTGGAATCTAGGGATTCAAAGTTTTAGGTCAATATTATAAAGGTTGTTTTTAAGTAAATTTTGTCATATCCATATTTAACCAAATAGCTGTTAGTTTTCTAAATAAAGAAAAAAGGGGAAAAAAACGTGGGTCGTAGTTTACCGAGAGTCTTTTTGCCTTTTAAGGTACTTGGAAGACGTTTGGAAGACACCAAATCAAAAGCAACAGTTTTTTTTTACTTTTCAAAAACATTGGTCGAATAACAAAATATGCGGTGATTTACCCAGTTGGTAATGAATGAGTCAGACTTGTAATCGGAAGGTTGCGGGTTCAAATCCTGGTGCGGGCCTGGACCAGTAAATTCCTCTTTTTGGATTTATGCACGGATTCCTAATTAATAATTAAGGTGAAGGAAAACATCGTGATGAAACCCGTACATCTAAGAAAACTCGTCTTCAAAAGGCGCGCAGGTCACCAACCCGCACTGCGTGGTGGACTATTAGCCTAAATCCCGTTCGTGTTTCGAAGGAAGGCCCGTGCTCCTCGGTGGGGACATATATGGGCTGGTAAGGTAAGGTACCGACAAAAGATGACGTAATAAATCAATTAATAACGTAAACAATTACTGTCTCTGACATTATTTTCAAAGACTTCACTTCCAAGTTTCAAGTTTTAATTAACTTTAAGCTATAATTAAATTGTTCACTTAGAACTCGACTTTTAAAGTCAAAGTTAATTAGCTGACTTTCAGTTCATGAATTTTGAATTCAACTTATTAATAGAAAATTTTATCTCTAAAAAAAGTTTTTTCGAAGTTAGTAGAAAAGGGGTCACCTATTGTACTACATAAGAAACAAACTTCGAAAGTCAAACTTAATTATGTAAAACTATTTTAAACTTATTACTTTGTTATCTATTAGTATTCTAAGTGCCTCAAATTAGGTATCATTATTGTTCTAAAGTAGTTTATACTTTGTATTGTTGCTTCTTGATGGAACTATATTATTACCAATGAAAGACATAATTTTTACACTAGTTCCACATTTGTTTAATATTTCTATGCGACCAGTTTCGATTTCATCATCTTCAGGCGTATCTCACTAAATGTTTAAAGTAAAAATATTAAACAAATAAGTGAAACTATTGTAAAAATCATATCTTGCTATATTGTTCTAAATTTTTCAGGAGTAAGAAAAATTAATTATTTAAAATTTGAGTTCAACTATCTTGCATGATTGAAAGAATCGACTCTACTAATTCAATTCTTAAAAAATGGCGGTCGCGATAGTTATTTTGCCTAAATGTCAGAGTATTGTAATGGAATAGAAAATATAGAAGAGGGGAGTCGCTAAATAATATCAAGTAAGTAAAGAAACCCATAAAGGCCTATATACGTCAGGGTCTATCGCTAGCTGGTGAGGATGACGATTTTGGAGCACTAAATTATGGTTTTAAATTATATTTAATTATATTTACAAAAAAAAAATACATTATGGTGGTTTTTTTTATATTATAAGATGGGTTAACTCTTGACCTCAATCTTGAACATAAGGTCAAAGATGAGGTCGACGATAGAGCGAGTTGACCCAGAAAATGCCTATAAAGGCACTGGTACTCCCACGCACCGACGGAACATAGCAAGCTGTTTGGCGTCGGACTTCGGTAGGAGGGTGGTCGCGAACCAGACGGCCCTTTACAGAGCCTACCACACCGCATGAGACCATAGGACGACACCTCAGATTCAGAAAAAAATGAAGTGTCGTTGCCTGGGATGGATTACTAGGAGGCAGGTCTCATTTGTGTTTCCTTAGTCGCCTCTTACGACACCCACGGAAAGAGATGGGGTGGTATTATTCTCAACCGATCACCACACGGTGGTCAAAACATTTAAGTGTTTTAGTGTACACAAAATATGTAAAGCCACGTAAAGCGCCTTAACTTCTCAACTGTCATTTCATAAGCTCATAAATGTACTATCAGCAAAATGCAAACAAAAGAACTCCTCCTCAGCATATCATCAACATAAAATTAATTTCCTTTTTTAGGGTTCCGTAGTAATCTACGAACCCTTATAGTTTCGCCATGTCCGTCTGTCCGTCTGTCCGTCTGTCCGCGGGTTTTCTAAGAAACCCTTGGTACTACAGAGCTGAAATTTGGCATGGTTATACACATTAATCACGCCGACAGAACTGTAGAGTAAAACCTTAGAAAAAAAATTTTTTTCGGGTGTCTCCCATAGACGTGAAAGGGCGATGAATTTTTTTTTTCTCGCCAATATCATCGAATAGGGTGTTTAAGAATAGCTTTTTAAAAGACAGAAGGGGTTTACTAAGAACGTTTTTCGATTTAGCACTCCGTTTGCGAATCATAAATTTTTAAAGTGAAAATTTTTGTCAAACACAAGTGTCCCCCCCCTCTACCAGCTAAACGGTTGTTTCTAAAAATGTGAAAAAATTCACAGAGGTAGAATATACATCAAATTTAAAAGGAAAACTATAAAACATAAGTTGGCCCTTCAAGTTTGCGAGTAATGGTAAACCAAGTGCCAAACATTGTTGGGATTAATAAGAATATATTTACTAATATTAGATCCTTGGTACTACAGAGCTGCAATTTGGCATGTTTTTGTTTATACATATTAATTGCGCCGACAAATAGAAAAAATAAAATTTTGTAAAAAAAATTTTTTTGGGTGTTTCCCATACATGTGAAAGGGCGATGGATTTTTTTTTTCCCGCCGATATCATCATAGGATAGTATTTTAAAAGATAGAAGGGGTTTACTACGAACGTTTTTCGATTCAGCAGTCCGTTTGCGAAAAATTAATTTTTAAAATGAAAAAAAATGTTAAATATTTCACGAGCATTTAGCATTTACGACGAAGTTCAACCTAAACCAAAACAACTGCCATACAAAGTTCCACGCTAAAAGTGAGGCAAGGTCGAAAGCCAAGCTGTACCATATTGACATTTCATGTGTCGTTATAGGTTTTTGGGGGTGTTAATTACGAAAATGACATCAAAATTATACACAATCGCCACGCAACCTGCTCTTTAGCACCAGCTCGAAATTATTCCTAACAATACTTTTGTTGCTAAAAAAATAAAAAAAAATTAAGTCAAAAAAAATACGCGCTCGCTTCGCTCGCGGATTCTGTTGTATTTAGCTCTGAACCAAAGTTGTTGCCCCCCCCCCCTCTACCAGATAAACGGTTGTTTCTAAAAATGAGAAAAAATTCTCGTTGGTAGAATATACAACGAAATTAAGAGAAAAACTATCACACATAAGTTGGCCTTTCAAGTTTGCGAGTGATAGTCGACCAAGTACCAAACGTTTTTGGAATTAATAAGAATATGTTTACAAGGTACAATACTAAAAGTGAGGCGAGGTTATTTTATCAGCAGGTCTATATTATTTCTAATAATATTGTCGCAAAAAAAAAAAATTAAAAAAAATTAAAAAAAAAAAAAAAAAAAAAATTTTCGCTCGCTTCGCTCGCGAATTTTATAATTTCATTATGTTGTGTTTAGACAAAACATAATGAAATTATAAAATTCTATGACTAGTGATGGAAGACACTCAGTCTTTTAAGGCTTTTAATAAAGACTCACCTTATTTTTGACGCCTCGCGACTGATTCAGTCTTTTAGTTCCCAACCTTTAGTCATAAGACTAGCTTTTGTAGTTGAAGTCTTTTAACGTAAAAAACTGAGCTGTTACTTAAACAGCTTAAAAGGACTTAAAAGACTGGCGACTCATTATCTGGGAAGTCAACAGTCGTAAGGTATGTGTTGATAGAATGTAAATATCTCATTTTATCTCCTTGTCAAATGTTATCAAAATGTATTTAGTGGTTTAGGCGTGAATTATTCCTTTTGGTTGATAGGTTACAAAAGAAATATTTAATATCACACACAAACTGCGGTGCGATCCCTTTTACATAAAAGAACTTGAGTCGTTTAAGTCTTTTAGTATTTTGAAAACAACTCGAGTCGTTTCAGTTTTTAATCTTTTAATAAACTACTAAGTCTTATTAATAAAAACTCGAACTTTCAGTCTTAATTTTAGAGTCAAGTCCTGTAAAGTTGAGGCGAGTCTTTTTAATAAGCTTTATAAGACAGTCTCTTTCATCTCTAACTACGATCGTAACGATAGTACACCCGTTTTAAATGAATACGTAATCTAAACAATTTTTATACAACCATGCATCCACGCGAGGTGGTTATTAAACAGATGATTTTTTTTTCATTTTCCTTGTGGCGCTGGAATCTACATTTCTCCTTTAGTTACCTTCTTTCTTAGTGACCTCGTTTTTATTAGACATTATTAGCGATTTAACCGTCCATATGCTCGTAGAATTAAGAAGCCAGCTGCATATTTGAACCATGCTGCTACGGAACCCTACAATGCGCGTGTCCCGACACGCTCTTGGCTGGTTTTTTTTCTTATTAATTTAGCATCCCTCAATACTATGAATCATTAATTACTTACTAAAAGTAATATCTAAATATCTATTGCATCGCAACACTACTTACGTATTTAATACTGCATTTATAAAAGGAGATACTAATAAGAATAAAGTTTATTGTAATGTTTTATCATAAAGATTATTTGATAAGAAATATAGGCAAACCGACTCTCTCAACTCGTGTTTGAAATAAATTACTTTATTGGTAAGTAATATAATCACCCTTCCTTTGTCTTCTAAATTATGCTTTTGAATGAATGTATTATAATAGTAAATAAAATAATACAAAATTATAACAATAGATTTTCCTATACAAAGATACGTCTTGTTTATAATTTTGGTTTTTCTCAGTAAAACCCATTAAAGAACATAAGTTTCTTGGACTTTTTAAATTATTTTTATTCATAGAATATGACCTTAGAGTTATGGGATATCAAAAGGAACAGGTTGTATACCAATACATATAATCTTTAGCGGTACACCTTGAGTGATGACCGTAGTGATAATTCCTTGTTAAGTTTGGCCTCAGTTGCTATTCTTCCTTCCTTAAAGTGTCAGTCAATGTATAAGCAAGTAAATGACAAACTAGATTAAACCTGGTGTATGTGTTGTCAAACCGCCACATTTACCATTGCTTGGTTTTTTGTTCAACGACTATAGTCTTTCGGCAACAGTTGGGATCGATATCTTAACATGCTCTCAAAATGAGTTATTGTCACTAAAAAAAGCCTACACTAAGATTTTCCCCTTGTGTCGTGGATCCCTTGGAACAATAGAACAATAGATTTTCCTTTACAAAGATACGTCTTGTTTATTATTTTGGTTTTACTGAGTGTTTTTTTAATTTATTTTACTATTATAACTTCCATGCACCGTGCCCCTTGGTGGGGACGTATATCAACTGATAAAAAAAACATGAAATTATGTGAGGGTGGATGGATGGATCGAAGTTTGTTGCTCTTTTACATAAAAACTACTGAATGGATTTTGATGAAAATTTCCAGTCATATAACTTAGGCATCGGAATAGCTTATAAGCTAAATAAATTTTCCGAATTCCCACGGAAAAAAGTCTCGGGCGTAAAGTTCGTGATATATAAAATAATACGACATAAGTATTGCTTTCTGTATTAAACGAGGCGCATTATTAACCAACGTTCAAAGCCGTGATATCAAAGTCCATTTGTTGTCCTTTGTGAAAATTATTTCAATAACAAACAATAGAGATAACATTGATTTTTTTTGGTTTAAATTACTTTACACTATATTAGAAGATGTCATCAATGTTATATCAAAACAAAATAACTATGGCAATTTGTTATTATTTGAAGACTGATTTTAATGAACAAAATTTACTTTTCTTTTTTTAAGTTTTCGCAATTCTGTATATAATAAAACTGTTGCAATTAATTTACATTTAAAAGAATTACACTTTTTTTTTTTTTTTAATTCAAGTCTAGTATTGATCATCCTAAATGTAAGACTGTAAAATGAATGTACAACCTATGGAAACTACCAGTGCACTTGACTAAATGGCATTTAGTCACAGAGATCACAAACATCAAGAATATTTGTGAAAAAAAAGTCTTAGTAGTTTCTTTTGCCTGTCGATTTCCAGAAAACATTATTTTTTAAAATATTATGTGAGAGTGAGTGATTCTAGTGAGGTGCACAGATATTTCCGATGTAGGTAGAGGTTTTTTTTATTGAAAAACTGAATTGAAAACTAACCTTGACAGCTGCTAAACTGGTTCTCACTTTATCCCCACCTATAACTGTATACAGTCTCCTCCCAACCACTTTATTCACACGAGCACTAAGATATAACATCGTGGCTACACTAATAATACTTTATTATTTCACACTCAAACTTTATCACAAAATGAATGTTACAAAAGCAAGTACGAACTAAATCGTGGTGATAACAGAAAATGAGAACTGTTATCAGTGAAGTAGTTTAATTTTGTAAATACGTCCTTAGGGTAGATCAATAGTTCATTGGTAGACTGACTGACATTGAAAAGGTTTTAAATAAAACAGTTTTTTTTTTTAAATATATATATACAAAGCTATTTAAACATTGATAAATTGCTAGTAAAATAATTTAAGATACCACAAACTCCGACAAAAAAGAGGGTTTTTTTAAGTTTAACGTGTGTATTTGTATGTCTGTGTATCTGTGTGTCCGTCTGTGGAATCGTAGCTCCTAAACTAATAGACCGATTTCGATGCTTTTTTTTGTTTGAAAGCTGACGTAATCGAGATGCTTCTTAGCTATATTTAATCAAAATTGGTTCAGCCGTTTAAAAGTTATAAGCAATCAAATGTCAGGGGTGATATAAAATGTTTAATTTTAGAGTTTTATAATTTTTTATAATGGTTTATTTGAAAAGGTTAAAAAAACAAAAGCCCACAGAATAAGGCCAAAAAGTAAATGTTAAAAAAGTAGTTGTAGACCATTACTTTTAATATCTTAGGCGGGTTAACTTACATTAAAAGTTAAAAATTTAAAAAAGTTTCAAGGACGCTAAAATTTACGTTTATTACGAGTCTTTTAAGAGCAACAGTTATAATGAAAAATAATCATCTTTTCAATGAAAATTAGCCTAAAGTTAAGGTCCTAAACATTCTGAAAGCTTAAATTACTTATGCGTATAATTAATTTAATGTTTTCTTAAAACTAAAATGTATTCACATTTTATGATGCGATTCAAATTAATTTACAGGGTAGGAGAGCGTAGTAAATCTTTATTTCTATAAAACTCTATGCTTACTTAAGTTTTTGTTTTTAAGTGCTCTTCATTTACTTTCATTAATCACGTTTGAAAACTAGCATTGAAGATATAACCATAATTTTCCACGTTAAAAACGTATGAGTCACCGACTTCAATCCCCACAACAGTTCGCAAAAAAGTAGATAACTCGTATTTTTTGCAGACTACAATGCCTATTAGCAGATAAACACAAACAAAAATGTCACTCATTTATTTAGATGATGTTCTGGTTTGTAGTATTTCTTTGTTTTTGTTGATTAAAAAATCAAAGCGCTGAATCATTTTCGATTAAATTTATGTGGGACCACATCTGGAGTATATTCTTTCGAACAAAAAAATAATTTTGAAAATCGGTCCACAATTGGCGGAGAAATCGGTGAACATACATTAAAACAAATACATACAGTCGAACATAGAAACTCCTCCTTTTTTGAAGTCGGTTAAAAATAATTATAACCCTCTTTTTTTTACCCACTAAAGGATATTTTAACAATAGCAAAATACATAAATATATTACCAAGCTATGTAACGCTATATACGATAAGATGCAATTATTCTGTTTTCGCGACGGACCAGTAGTTTTTTAGTAAAAAAAAAAACGTTTTTTATTTATTTACGACTGTAAAATTTACACGTTATTTTAACCGATACAATTTTATTTTTTTCTATCATATAGTTACATCCAACATATTTTTACTACTAGACTAGCAAAAGTATCTATACAGGTGAGTTTTTAATCACCAGCCAAATTTTTCTTACGGTGTCAGTAACGTTGATAGAACGTAAATAAGGAGGAAAAAAAATTATTTTTTCAAAATTTTCAGATTTTGATACCCCTGTTTAACGTCTAAGAGGATGAATTTGACGATGTGATTTTTTTTCCATCCAAAAATTTTGTTTAATTTTCATGCTTCAGACGATCTAGCTTGAAATATTTATATGAAACGTAGAAACAAAAAAATACTGGTCTGTTAAATTTTCAAGTTTACGTACAAAAAATTTGGATGGTGTTAAAAAAATCTTGCTGTAGATATTTGACAAAATTATGTTATCACATTGTATCACCACAATACCACATTCAAATGCACTCAATTCAACTCGACGCTCTTTACGTTAGAGTGTTTACTGTTAACTAAGCCTATAAATAAATAAAACATACCGAGATAAGTATACTAAACGATTAGCAACTAGCAAATGAGCCTTGGTATCAATCCTTATGCGGACAGTCGGAGAGAAAAGTGATTCAAAATTATTAACCACTTCTAAACTGTGTAAGAAAATATTGGGTAACTATTTGGTAACAAAAATGAAGGACGCAAATTTACCTACTAAACTGAATAAATTTCTCCAAGAAACGAAAAAAAAACGTAAGACGAATTATTTTTCTTTGCATAAAGTAATATCAGCTGACTTTGTAAGAGAAGTCGAATTTTTTTTGAGAAATTCGTTTTTTTTAGTGTTTACTTGGGGAATGTTATAACTTCAAATTCGCTAATATAAATCACCCAATATGTAGAGGAATTTTATTTACCTGGTTACTATACATAAAATATGTAGTTACACATCAAACTGAACAACATAGAATATAAGGTTCTACGTAGGGTATTGAGCAAATTGATACATGTTGTGTAATTATAATTAATGTAATTGTGACTTTAAAGCAGCTTGTGATTCCCCATGAAACAGAAAAACTTTCCTTAAAGAAGGCATATTAAATTTTCATTTTTTTATAATATCTATCAACATAAAATTAAATGAATCTAATTGTAAAACTAAATAGTTTGAAATAGGCAAAAAAAGTTTTGCCTCTCCTAAAAGCTTTTATTCTTTATTGTACACACAAATACACATAAAAATTACACAAAAGAAAGGTCGAGCTTAACTCAAGCAATACATTTTGTGAGAGGGAGAGGCAGTTGAAGTGGGCAAGGGTGTACCAAGAGAAAGTGAGACATTGCACTTATTATATAAACATAAAAATAAATAAATATATAAGCACATAAAATTAGCTACATAAATAATAAATAAGAATAGGAAGGCCTTTGCCCATCAGTGGGATCCAGAGGGCTTATAAAATATATATATATATATATATTCCTACATATATAAAATATACAACATATAATATATACATACATATAATATATGGGTAATACTTAGATAGATAAATAATGCTCTTTCAGCTCTCTCTTGAACGCATCCAATGAACAACTCACTCGAATGGCGTGTGGAAGTGAATTCCACAAACGCATAGAGTGCACCGTGAAGGAACCGCCATAACAGGATGAGGAGTGGAGTAAGAAACGAAGGAGGAGGGATCTACTGGTCCGGCAGGGCTTGCCACGTGGAATCTGGTACTCGAACTGCTCACGAAGGTACTATGGGGAAGCGGGACTATTCAAAATGAATAGAGGGTAGAGAGGACGTGCAAATCACGTCAACGCCTGATTGGCAACCATTTTAATGAGATGTGGTCATATTTACGCAGCCTGAAAATAAAACGTAAGTATGCACAGATTTTCGGGGAAGTGGCCGATGCGGTAGTTGGTCATTCAATTCAATTCAATTCTTCATAGGAAGTGATCATTCAATTCTTGGTCATTCATAGGAAGTGGCCCTACTTGACCGGATTCATTCTGAAGTCTCTCTAGCAAACTTATTATGCAAATGATGGTAGGTATTGCACGGAAATATTGCAAAAAAAATAATGGCTCTCGCTGATCTCAACCGGTTAAGCAACGTACACAGAGGAAGGGAACCTGATGGGTGACCAAAGTGGCAATTTCTCACGAGTGTTTCCGTGCTTCGGAGGGCACGTTAAGCTGTCGGTCCCGACTGTTGTCGATTGACTTCAGTCGTTAAAACCAAGTCAGAGGCCATTGTGCGGTTTGAAAACTCTGACACCAGGGTTAGCTAAGTTCGCCACACACTTGACTATACCCACACGATAAGAAGAAGATTATGCAAATGATGGTAGGTATTGCACGGAAATATTGCAAAAAAAATGATATACATTTGTTTGAACTAACTTTCTTTGATTAGAAAAAATAATAAAAACACTCACTAAAAAAGTTCTCTGGCAAAAATGAAATTAGATACAACTTATATTTTCGATAAAAAAGTATCTCCTTTTATTAAATTACTTGTTCTTAATAGAAAGGGATTCATATCATTTTTCATAGAAAGACTTCACTTATTTCTGATGCAAGGTTAAATGTCGTCTTAAAAGGTTAAAGTACTCATTATAATTTATTTTGAAATGAAAATTGTATTAATATTGCCATAATCTTTTTCAAACTTCTTTTTTAGGGTTCCGTACCTCAAAAGGAAAAAACGGAACCCTTATAGGATCACTTTGTTGTCCGTCTGTCCGTCCGTCCGTCCGTCTGTCAAGACCCTTTTTCTCAGGAACACGTGGAGGTATCAAGCTGGAATTTATATCAAATACTCAAGTCTACTGTCCCTTGGAGCTGTGAAGAAATCAAACTTCTAAGCCAACGCAATCAAAAGATACAGCCGTTTATGCCGCAAATTTCCGCAAATTTTCGACACTCGCAAAGGAATCAAAACCTACAGGGTACTTCCCGTGAACACAGAATCTTGAAATTTGGTACGAAGCAACGTCTTATAGCACAGATAAAGGAAAAATTGCGAAAACCATAAATTTTTAATTACATCATATCATAAAAATATTTTTAATATTTTTAAACTTACTACCCCTTTCCTCATGAACGCGTTGAGGTATTAAATTGAAATTCATATCAAATACTCAGGTCTACAATACCTTTAAGCTAGGTTTGTACGGAACCCTCGGTGCGCGAGTCCGACTCGCACTTGGCCGGTTTTTTTATTAAATTAAGTGTACCTTTCGTATGCAAAATAAACACTCTTTCAAGAGGCATTAATGAATTTTAAAGTAATTTAACTCTACTTTTATGAATAAATTAATCCTTATAAATGTGAAGCTGTTTTTTTTTGTCTTTTTTGCACGGAGCAACGAATCGATCTTCACGCCAATTCAAATAAAAAACAGCTACTTGAGTAACTCTTGGACATACTTAGTTTTTTTTATGTGGTTTGGATTAACCTGGTTTTAAATGAAATAAATGGCTAAGCCACGTTTATCCTCGCAATTGAAAATCTGTCTTTTACAGAATCTGCAGGACAATTCTATTAATTGGCCTGCAGATTTTTTTCACAGTGATATTGTGGATCCCAGAAGTGATATAGGCAATTTATTGTACGCGTACGAAGTTGTGAGCGGAAAGCTCTACTTTTAATTTTATTTATAGATGGTTCCCTTGGAACACACGCAAAGACATACACCCATGACCCGAGAACAAACATTTGCCCCGACTGGGAATCGAACCTAGGACCCGTCAATCGATTATTTAAAACATTAAAACCGAATTAAAACTACGTAATAAACATTTATGATTTAATGGAGACCAAAGTGCAAACAAAATAATTCAATTCTGCTGATTGTTTTGCAAACACAGTATTGCTAATTCTGTGAACTTTACTCAAAGGGCGTGCGCAGATTTTAGCCGACTACGACTGAATGTAAACTTTGGAATGAAATAAGTTAATTGTTAAAAATACATTTTTTAAAACAAGTTTTCATTCAAATGGTTTTTGGTGTTCTTCACAGCAAACTCTTTGATTTCATACTTACATCATGGGAGTGCAAAATAAAATAATGAGGCCGCCATGTTGGGCTGTCCACCATATTGGATTTAGAATGACGTCACTCAGCTAATCATGCATTGTCATCCAAACTAAACGTGTATCCAAATTTCAGTTCAATCGGTTGAAGGTAACTGCCTTAGAAGTCAGTTGTAAGATTTAACCCGAAGAAACATACAGTATACATTGTAAGTAGCTGTAAGTAGTTGTAGCCGGCTAAAAATAGAGCTTTTCACACTTCGGCTTTAAGATAAAAAATCTAGGAAAGAAATAAAGACAGATTTATCACTTACTAGCTTTTCGCCCGGGACTTCGTTCCCGTGGGAATTTCCCCGTCAATTTTCCAATGTTTTTAATAGTTATTCTGCTATTCGGGACGGAGAGAAATACAACAAATCAAAAACCATGGAAATCGGTCCAGCCGTTCTCGAGTTATAAGTGTTGTAACAAACACGACTTTCTTTTATATATATAGATAGATTACTGTGTGATCTTGCCTGTTCTATACAACACACAGTTACATCAATAATCTTCGACATATATATCTAATCGTTGTATCTTAGATGACTGTTTACATACAATACATTTAGCTTTAATCGCCGATAAACAGATAGTTTGTCAACAATCACACTAACTGATAATGATGTAGTTTGATGGTCAGAAATAGAACATTTTCAAATATTTTTTTGTACGCATTTGTTTTAATTTTTACAGCTGAATAACTATTTTAAAATTTGTTTTTTATTTGACTATATTACAAGGATTTTGATGAAAATACATTGTTACTTTGGATGTTTCATATATATACTTTAGGCTTGTTTGACCCAAAAAAGATGTGTTATTTTGACGTGTGTATCTGTGTGTCTGTCTGTTGTCATATCGTAGCTCCTAAACGAATGAACCAAATTTGATGTGTTTTTTTAAAGGTGACACAATGGGCTTTGGGTTCGAATTAGCGAAAGATGCGTAGCGCCAAAGTAAGTAAATAACGAAAACTCTTAAAAAACTGAAAAAAATTACTTGAAGCCGATCATGCTTATGGGTAGATTTCACCATTTAAGTATCTGTTATTTGCTATCCCTTACGTCCTATATTTTTCAAGTGATAAATTGATAATTATAACATTAAAATGTTCAGTGGTTCGACTATGACGCTTATGATAAAAAAGTAAACTCAAATTTCATTGCCAATAATTCTTTATCGTATCTTCTATTCAAGTTCAAAATACTACTTGATAAAATGTTATTATGTTGTTATCTAGTTTGTTTTATTGTTTTATTATGTACTAGTCACCCGCCCTGGCTTCGCACGGGTGCAAAAACACAATAACTTGTACTTTACATGTAAACCTTCCAGAAAACAATATATCTACATGAAGTGCAATAAAGTATATTGTATTGTATTGTGAAATCCATTCAAATGGTTAATTTATTAGCGGATAAACACAGAAAGACAAACAAGAAAAGCAACTTTGTTTTTAGCCCCCGACAAAGAAGAGGAGTGTTGTAAGTTTGACGTGTGTGTGTCTATGTGTGTATCTGTCTGTGGAATCGTAGCTCTTAAAGGAATGGACCGATTTCAATGCGGTTTTTTTTGTTTGAAAGCTGACGTTATCGTTCTTTGCTATATTTTATCAAAATTGGTTCAGCCGTTTAAATATAAGCAATCGTGTCAGGGGATGTAGAGATAAAATCTTTTCAAAGTGAAAACTACGTGGAACCAAACTTTTTACCGTCGGCTATCGACTAAAGAGTTCATTATTTCTGACACACAGACTGACACACAATGTCAAACTTTGTTGTGGTTTTTCATTACAATTTGCAATTTGCAAAATGCTGAACTTATTTTTTAAGATGAGTACTAGTTTATGTCCTCCTAATTCTATTTAAACACTACCAAACAGCAAAACATGCTGTCGAGATACCTATCAATTTGCTTATCGATTCCATAACATAACAAAATACAGCTAAGTACTACTTTTAAAACCTTCAGCATAATAAAAACATGTTTTATCCAACTACAACTCACAAATATTCAAATTAACAGCTCTAACCACTTTCAAATACATCCTTAAATCTGCAATACCAGACAATGTTTTCTATAATATTGAGTAACAACATTTGAATCACCAAAACTAACCACTGCATTTATGAAGAACACACAGCCATAACCAATGTCTTCAAGGTACGTTTAAAACAATTGTAATTTATTATCTACCATGTTACATTAAAAAATATTGCTAAAGGGTACAACAAGGAATAAACACAAAAAGTAGTGCCTGTTGTGTCGTTTCTCTCTTTGTATGTTTCTTTCTGAATAGAATAGAATAAAAAAAATATTCAGTGTCGTTACATACTTACTATTACTATTTCTTAAACAAGGTAACATCCAATGTAATGTACTAAAAGGGTCAGTATTCTGCCGTGGTGAACGCAGTCATCACGGCGCTGATTTTCAGCTGGTCCCTTAAACTTAAAAAAATACTTAAAAATCTTTACTTTTACTTTAAATATTTAACCTACTTACATACTGTGTGCGTACGCGTAATACAGTAAATAAATAAATGAACAAGACAGGAAAACTTACTGATAATCTTATTTTCAGTTCTGTTCATAATAATGCGAAGAAAAAAAACCCACCACCTTCAGCCAAGTCTCAAAAGAGTAAAACGGGTAAAGCAGAGGAAACTGGCGACAGTAAATACACAAAAGGGAAAAAACCACCACCAGAGAAAGTAAAAAGACGGCAATACAGCGAAGCTCTAAAAGAAATGAAACAGAAATTCAACAAAAGAAGAAAAATGCTTGAAGCTTGGACAAAGTGGAGGAAATCTGATATGGGACACAGGCGTGTAGAAATTGTCAACGAATTTTATTAAAAACTAGCTTTCCATCCGAGATTTCGTTCCCAAGGGAATTTTTCAGGCAGATTTTTCAATAGTTTTCTTCATACAAACCTTGTCTTGACAATCACAAATACAATAAAAAAAGTAATTAGCCAAAAGGGAGTCAAACTGATGCGCTGTTTTCCAACCTACTGAAATTACGTAAAAATGTTTATGAGTTTGTTTGCTCTACTTTCCTACCACAAAGACTGATTAGATTAGGATTACATGGGGATAGACAAAACAGACACTGGGTTAAGTAATACAGCATTGGAACGGGCAATTTTTAGGACGCCATAAAATACTTGATACTTGCGAATATCACTTAATGCAGCGTCGTCCTTAGAAGAAAAATAAGAACATAAAGCTTAGTTGCAGACATGTTCATTAAAGTTAAAGCCTATTTAAAGGTAATGCCATCCTGGCTTACGTCGATAAAACGGAAAGTAATAGTAGGTATGATATTTAAAGTAGCATTAACTTTAATGGACGTTTCTGAAACTGGGTGTAAGTATTCTACTTTGTACGCTAACTTATAATTTCAAACGGTCTTTATGGCCGACAGTTTCGATCCTATACATAAAATTAAGAACAAAAGCGTAATCATCTTCTTTTTTTTAACAGTGCAGTTGAAGAAGCACAAACAGGTTGGTTACTGGTCCCAGATGACGTGTTCACAGACCCAGATTGTGCTAAACATAAAATCAAAGTAGAAGTCAAAATGACAAAAAAGATAAAGAACAGAATAGACTTGGACTATGCAATCAGTAAAGAAGTATTGAAACAGTGGAAAGACATAAAAATAAAGGAGCTACAGCGATTGTACGGGTAAGTTTTAGAAAGTCGGTTTATTTTTAGGTATATGGGACGATGATTTTTAATTAGTGAATGTATTTCCACGATAGTAAACAACTTTGACCAAATATGAAATTCTCAAAACCAATCTAGCGAAATTTTTGGTGGTGATTATCCCCATGAAATGAAGTAACTTTTACTCCGATCAGCGAAGGTATAACCAAGAACAAAATAAAAAAATAAGCTCTGTAAAAACAGTAATTTCATCAGAGTTAGGGCATCTGCGAACTAGTTGTGTTTTATAACATACACTGCATAATTTTGAAGTTATAAACCAAAAACTGTAAATTTTGTTGTTTTTTGTTTTCTTAGGAAACAGGAAACGTTAGTTTTAGACTGCTATCCTAACTAATAAATGCATTGAAGTATTTGACTAAGAAACCCATATGAACATCTGAAAAAATCTTCGATCAAACTAATCGCTCGCTCGCTCAAATACGAGAATTTCATATTTCGACCTATGTTCCTTGGGGAAAGTTGTTCAGTGTAATGGGCTGATTTCATTGGCGTATCTAGGGTTATTTTCTAGGGGGGGCCGCGGGCCTGGCGCAAAATTAAATGTAGAGTACATTTAAATTAAATGCTTAATACGCTGAGTATTCAAAAGTTACTAATACTGTATTATATTATGCAATAATAAGTAAGTAAGTATGTAGATTTCTCAGCTGTAGATTTTAAAAAAAAAGATTTTGGTATCGTTTATAGAATTTCGAATTAATAGCCCAATATTCTGGGGTGGGCCCTAGACCATACTGGGGTGGGCACGGCCCACCCGAATATATACGCCTATGCTGATTTACATCCTTGACTTTCGCTTACTAATTTAAAGTCATCCAATATACTAAGGGCCACTTTCACCAAAAGTGCTAAACGTATTTAACAGCCTAAACATATTTAACTCAGTTGTCAAAGCAACAAAATCGGTCAAATTAAACAAAATTAGTCCTGTTAAATACGTTAGCACTTTTAGTGAAAGTGGCCCTTAGTTTTTAATCCAGAATATTCTATTTCTGTAAATCCTTGATATAATCACTACAGTTTCAAATATCTTTGACACAAGTAGGAGTAGAAGTTACGGGTTTACATCCAGCAGCTCTAGCACGATAACCAAACTCGCGCACGGCTCACGCTGAAATTTCACTTTGATTGCGCGAGGGTCCCGCGCAAAGGCTTGCTCGCCCTATGGCGTTGTCAATGTTGACATTTTGACATAGGACCGCGATGTTGTCGCGGCGCTGTCACTATCGTACTCGCCCTGCAGGTTCAGGCCTGTGCCACTTAATTCTTCTTTTGGGATTTATATTCGGATTACTCATTATTTTCATTTTCCGTTTTAGGATTTCTGGGATTTGCTTAGTGGTTAAGGAAAACAATGCGGGTCTGAGAAAATTATTTTTTGCTATTTAAAAAATATATGTAATTAGATGCGTGGAACCATTTCATTAATTTTGTAATTTACTTAGTGGTCCCACTTATTAATATCAACTTGTTAAGAACCAAAATAACCAAACCAAAATAACTCAAGCTTAGCTAAAAGTCTTTTTTTATTTAAACTAAATTTAATTATACTTTTTAGGTCGGGGATGATACCGTTGCACTAACTGACGGGTTTCGAGTTGGTTTTTGATCACTCTACGGGCATCGCTGTTCGATTGTAAGTAAATGGGTTGTCATTAGCCCATATAAGTCCCCACGGGCATCATTAAAGAGAGTTTTAGGCCATAGTCCACCACGCTGGCCCAATGCGAGTTAGCGAACCGCGTGCCTTTCGAAAACTTAATTTTCTCAGACATGCAGGTTTCATCACGATGTTTTCCTTCATCACTTATTCATGACAAATCCAAATATAAACCCGAAAAGACGAATTTAGTGGTATAGGCCCGAGCCAGGATTTGAACTCACAACCCTCCAGGTACAAGACTGGTTCTTTTACAAACTGGGCTATCACTGCTCTTACAGGGAGTCACACTAAACTAAGATTTATTATATTTTTTACTTACCTTGATTCGTACACTTTTACATTAATATTTTATTTATTATTTTTTTACAGTATTATTATTGTTTGGGTGTTTGGCAGAATTAACAGCGTTGTGGCACTGTCACAACATTAAGCTGAGCCAAAGCCCATTCACCGATGCGGTACATGTACCTACATGTTTACTTAATGTAATTTATTCGTTAATTGTTTTTTTTTGTGTTGTGTTGTAGGTATGTTACATGTACCGTGTCATGAATAAATGTATTTCTCTCTCTCTCTCTCTTTCGCTCTCAAAACCACATTTCCTAGTCAAGTCGACGGCGCTACAGGGTAGGCACAGCATTCCTCTTGCGCCACAGCAATATTACAATTCTGAGTGTTATTAAAAATAAAACTCGAGAGATGTAGATAAGATATATTAATTACTACACTTTTAATGTGTACAATCAATTTCATTATTTTTTTTAGTTATTTAGTATCACAGCTTTGAAGGTTACAATAAATTAATCGTAAATAATATTTTTTTCAGGCAGCAAAACGTGAGTAATAAATGTAATAATTGTTACATTTCGTGAGTTGTCAAAATGTCTATTAACTTAAAATTGAGTTCTGTTATTTTAAAAAGATTAAAGTCCTATGATCAAATCCAATATATATATATTTTATTTTTTTGAGAATGGGGTATTTAAAAATAGCCATTACTATTCTTAATAAGTACAACATTTTCTTAATGTATAAAAATTTAGGTGTCCTGACTGACTGACTTATCAACGTCCAGCCCAAACACTTTGGATCTAGAATGCTGATATTTGGCATAAAGGTTCATTTATAACGTAGGCGAGGAATAAGGAAGGATTTAACGAAATTCCCACGTTAAATCCTTCTTTATTCCTCGCCTACGTTATAAGTAAATGAACATTGCGCCAAATATCAGCAGAGTTTAACGTGGGAATTTCGTTAAATCCTTCTTTATTCCTCGCCTACGTTATAAGTAAATGAACATTGCGCCAAATATCAGCAGGATTTAACGTGGGAATTTCGTTACTTCCTTATTCCTCGTCTACGTTATAAGTAAATGAACATTGCGCCAAATATCAGCAGGATTTAACGTGGGAATTTCTTTAAATCGTTCCTTATTCCTCGCCTACGTTATAAGTAAATGAAAATTATGTCAAATATCAGCATTCTAGGTCCAAAGGGTAACGAAATCCCGGGAATCCTCTAGTTTTAAGTATTACTGACTGAATCAATTATCAGAATTCTCAAAAGCGAGATACACAGTAGAAGTAGATACTTTTCTTCTATTTCTATCCATACATTTACGCCTAAAATAATCCCTTTCGGGCTAGGCACACCGTCATGTAGTTCTTGAATCACTTCATGCCACATTTGACAATCATTCTCGAAGACATTTGTGTTCAGCACTGAATGAGATTTTTTTGTAGTTCATTGCCCGTTTGCAATTTTTGAATTATTTAACAGGTAACACTCACATAAAACACAATAATACTGTAAATAAATAAATAATAATACACAAACATCTTTTTCTAACAGAAACTTGCCCCAATCGGGAATCAAATCGGGGTTTTAGGTAGGCTTGCTACAAACTGAACCAAAAATATCGTTGGGAAAACATTAATAGTAACAAAAAGATAGATACTTACAGCCAACCCGGATGTCACTCTTACACTGAAATTTCTCGAAACATTTGCGCAAGATCTTCTAAAACCTTTGCTTTTTAAGCCATTGGACAACAAGAGCGTCTTATAAAACATTTTTGACCACGAAAACCGTTAAGTCAGAACTAAAATTTCGTATTAGTGTTCCGTACGCGAATTATATTTCGCATAGCTTTGAAATGGTATTATAGCATTGATAATAAACTTGTGACTGTTATTGATATGCTACATTGCTCTTAGGTCCAATCGTAGTCAGTGACGTGTGTGATAGTGATAAAGTACCTACTCGTTTGTGTATATGGTGATTTCTAATAATATTCTGATATACTTATTCATCCTTTATGTTGGCTGGGAAACTACTTAGATACAAAGATGCGGAATTGTTAAGAACTCCATGCCGTGTGGTGATCGGTTGATAATAACACCACCCCATTTCCTTCCGTGGGTGTCGTAAGAGGCCACTAAGGAAACACAAATGAGACCTGCCTCCTATTAATCCACCCCAGGCAATGACACCTCAGTTTTTTCTGAATCTGAGGTGTCGTCCTATGGTCTCATGCGGTGTGGTAGGCTCTGTCAAAAGCCGTCTGGTTCGCAACCACCCTCCTACCGAAGTCCGACGCCAAACTACTTGCTTTGTTCCGTCGGTACGTAGGAGTACCTACCAGTGTCTTAATAGGCATTTTCTGGGTTAACTCGCTCCATCGTCGACCTCATCTATGACTTTGGTCAAGATTAGGGTCAAGAGTTACCCATCTCATAATAAAAAAAATATAAAAAATACTTAGTTACAAAGATACGGAATTGTTGTGAACTCTTAGCTTTATTTATTCTTCTTCTTTATTCTTTATTGTACACACACACACATAAATATAATTTTTATAAAAAAGAAAGGACATGTACAACGGCGAGCTGAACCCATGCAATGAGTTTTCTTTCAGCTAACCGATGTGTGAGGGAGAAGCAGTTGAAGCAAGAAAAAAGTGTCATTACATTTTTTTAGAGCATGTATATGAGGTAAATATTATACAAATATAAAATATATATATATGAATATATAAATATAAATGAATTGCTGCTCGTTAGTCTCGCTCAAACTCGAGAACGGCTGAACTGATTTGGAAAAAGGCGTTACGAAGTTCGCCGGGTAAGCTAGTAATATATAAAATATAATACATATATAAATACATATTATTATAATATATGAATAATATTTAGATAGAAAAATAATGCTCTTTCAGCTCTCTCTTGAACGCATCCAATGAACTACTTGCTCGAATGGCATGTGGAAGTGAATTAGTGAAAACTTTAATACTAATATTCCTTTATAAAATAAGTTGATTTATTATTGAAAGTTGTTTGTTTGTAGTTGCTAACACTACAAATACACCTCTAGCAGCATAAAAGTATCAGTAACTTATTATTACCATTATCATTCAACCTATAGGTATGTTTACATGTGGATAAAACTGCATAGCTAGCACGGCCCGCGGCAAACTTACGCGTCACGCCAATCCGATGACGGTTCACTTTGATTGTGCGAGGGCACCGCGCAGACTTGTTCCATGGACGTAGTAAGTGATATTAGGTCTTCTGGCGTTGTCATTTCGACACCTTTTTAGACATTTGACCACGTTGTTTTCAACTTGTGCATGAGTTGTTGGTCTCTAACAGTGAAATCAACACCCTATAGGTTAAAAATAGGTATTTACTCCTATTTTATAATAAACAACTTATGTAAACAGATCTAATTCAAAGCAATTGCTGTCAACATGTATAAAATACAACAATCGTTAATTTTTTTTGCAATTTTATCAGTTATTTATTGTAATAAAATTTTATCTTAAGCAATTCAGTTAAGATAGGACTTTAGATTTGCCACTACTAAAATATTTAACGTAGCATCATATAAAAATTTTACAAGCTAAGGTTCTACCTTGCCTAATAAGAACATAAGTTATTATTTATTCTTATGCTTGCCTTTTGAATTTCATCTTATCTAATATCATGTAATATTATAATATCATAACAGAAGTACCTATTCATTCGTAAAGATCTACTCTGCTATATTTATTTTGTGAAATTGCGATCTTAATTTATTTTACGAATTTTTAATCTTTTATTTTACGTAAAATATACCTACATTATCTTAGGTCGTAATATGTATGTAGTATTTTTGTATTCTTACAGTCTTGCATTAAAATTTGTAAGAATACAAAAAGTTCTATAATATCGGTAATTTTGTGTGTAACGTAGATTATTATTTTTTACCTATTTATGTGAATGAATTATACTTGTATTTTTTATTTTTTATGACACACCATATTATTTTTATATTTTTATTATGAAGACATTGTAGATTATATACTTTTACTTTATTTGAACTTAAATAATTTTATTGTTGTGACATTGTTACTTAATTTTATTTTAGACGTTTTTTATGTGATTTTTATTATTGACATTAATTAATGATTACTTATTTTGAGATTATGAATTGTTTTTATTATGAATGCTTTACAGTAAATTGATTTTATAATATGTAATGAATTTCACATTGTCGACTTGGGTGTATACCTGTAGATGATGTTTAGAATTTTTAATAAATAAATAAATTATAATAATCATAATTTAATTTAACCGACTTGGTTTACAAATAGCACTAAAGCAAACTATGGTATAGGTACCGAAGTTATTACGTATCTACTCATACACATTCGTAAGTATATCATGATTTATATAAGTAAGTAGGCAGGTGTGGAAATTACCCAGCAAACTAGTCTCAAAATGCAACGATAAACGTAGCTCAGTAAACAGCTCATCAAATCGCATACTTCATATTATATTCTATATCTTAGGTAACAAGGTTGATTTTGCTAAAAATATTTGCAAATACGATATGAATATGCAGCTCACTGGATATACATATTGTATACTACATATTATACACCACATATTAGACAAATAGCGTCAATTAACAGATCACGAGGGAGACAACACTTCAACTTGCAAAACAAGAATAGTTTTACGTCAGACAAAGATTAAAACTTGCTTTATAATAACAGATATGATAGATTTAGATGCTCAGAATGTTTGGCATCATATATATGAAACATTATTAAGTAAGGATAGCTACGCGCTAAGCTAAGAAAGGCGTAATTGACTATCAAATGGCCTACCGAAACTCTAAGCTTAAGGTTAGAATTTGCACGCAAATTGGAAAGCTTTCTCTAATTATTAATCCAAGTATAGACAGCAGCACGTCAGTTTACCCATTTGCACTACGAAAGCCAGCGCTATTACGAGCTACATAAGGGCGAAATTACACTGAGCGTTAAGCACCCTATGCGTCCCCACCGAGGGGTATGGGCTTCCCTTCGAAATATGAAGTTAAAAAAAGCACTATTGTATGTACCTATCAACGGAAATTTTAATTCAAATGAACCAAGGCGCTGTTCGCAAACATCGGCCAGCAGGGCAATCGCGCTAAAAAAAGTGGATTGAATCGCAATTGAAACGTAGTTGGAGAGCTACCACCTAAGCGAATCTGATGCTGGGTAAACGAATGGAACGTAGTCGATTGCTTCTTTATAAGGAGACCTTGAGTAACGATATGAACCAAACACAGCAATGTACATCATTCCATTCGTTCAATCAGCATCAGCTTCGCTTAGGTGGTAGCCCCCCAGCTGCGTTTCAATTGCGATTCAGTCCACTTTTTTTAGCGCGATTGCCCTGCAGGGCCTTTAGGGCAACTGAGAAAGAAATCGGCAAATGAACTATTCTGGAATTATTGAGCAATTAATCTTTGTTAAATATAAAATAGTTAAACAAGGAAATGATCTTTGTCCACGCACGCGTTATCAATATCATAACGCACGTGCTTGCGTTTATTTGTCTATTGCCGTTTTAACACATCGTAAATGTTTCAAGACCAGTTGGCTTGGGATTATTATGTAGTATTTAATTGTGCCTACATACAATTTTTCATACAAACACAGTCCTCATAATTCAAAAAAAATGTTGTTCAACCCCTGACATTTGCGTTTATAACACTTAAACGGCTGAACCAATATTGATCAGATGATTATACACGGTGATAAAAAACCTCCTAGATATATTAAAAATCCTGAACCAGTATCACTCAAAGAACACATTGATGAAAAAAAAATTTTTATATATTTTTTCAATGTGAATAGTTCATTTTTTTTCTGAACGTAGACATCACTACTACACCAGGCACGCGAGGGGTGCAGGTAGCGCTCGGGAGGTGCACCCGAGTGATATCTACGTTTAGGAAAAAAAAATCCCACCAAAAAAAAAAACAAAAAAAAAAGTGTTCTGTAAGTGACACTGGTTCAGGATTTTGAATATAGCTAGGAGGTTTTTTTTCATCCTGATGTATAGCTAAAAACCAGCTCGATCATGTCAGCTTTCAAACAAAAATCGATCCATACGTTAAGGAGCTACGATGCCACAGACCGACATTGCATCTATGCACACGTCAAACTTATAACACCCCTCTTTTTTGGCGGTGATTAAAAAAGTCCTAATCGACTGGACCGGTTTCGATGCGGTTTGTTTTTGTTTGAAAGCTGACCTAATCGAGACGATAGTCATTTGATCCAAATTGGTTCAGCCGTTTAAGAGTTAGAGTTATAAATTTGGAATACCACCTAAGCGAAGTTAATGCTTGTTGAACGAATGTAATGATGTTAATTGCTGTGTTTGTTTCATGTCATTGATCAAGGTCTCTTTCTTCTTATCATCCCATATACGTCCCCACCGAGGAGCACGGGCCTACCTTCGAAACACGAAGGGGATTTAGGCCATAGTCCACCACGCTGGCCCAATGCAGGTTGGTGGACCGCTCGTCTTTCGAAAAAGAATTTTCTTGGACGGGCGGGTTTCATCACGATGTTTGACTTCACCGTTGAGCAAGTGATAATTAGAAATCCGTACATAAATCCGAAAAGACGAATCTAGACACGCGGCAGCGTGTCAAGCCAAGTTCAAGCAAAGGAATTGGCTAGCCAGCGCCGAGTGTAATATTACACGAACCATTTGTAGCCACTTTTGACCCCTTTATAACTCAAAAACTATTTAACTTAAACAAACCAAATTTTCTACATATAAAGAGACCCTCAAGATAAACAAGAAACCCAAAATTTAAAAATACGGATTAAACAGTTAAGTAGTTATTAATATCCAAAAATCGTAATTTCATTGACTGACTCATTCATAGATAGATCAAAAACCTAACCCACTTCCAGATGACCTAGAAAGTTCAAATTTAGCCTTTAGCTAGGTGATAGTGTGTGTACAAAGGAAAAAATCATAAAGCAGTGAATTTATCGAATTTGAGTATTTTTTCCATTAAACAATTTTATAAGGTAAGGTTAACGCCTGGCAAAACTTTAAGAGCAAAATGTCTTTATTTCACCTCTATTACAACTTCATGCAGTAATGTTTAGGCGGTTTAAGTGAATACTATGTATCTTCAGTTTAATAACGCAATGTTAGAAAGTATCGATCGACCAGAAATTAAACTAATTATAATTTGTAAGATTTTATTGTCCTAAATATTTGATTTAGAAACTGGTAAAAACTAGCCAAGTCATATGATGAAGTTAAATAGGTTATTAGTTGTTTGCTTTGTGTAAATAATTCTATTAAACAAAATGAAAGTCATATTTTGAAATAAGCATTATTCTATAAGGGAAAAATAATGATTGAGTTTGAAATCCATCTAAGAATTTCATGTCTTTGTAAATAAATTTCTGGACTGCACTTTTTTCGGCAAAGTCGACGGTTGAACTTGGCTCCCATTTTCACATTTATGTTTTTGGTGGGATTTAGTAGTACAGGCTCGCACCAGGATTTGAACCCGCGACCTTCGGATTACAAGTCTGGCTCATTACCAACTGGGCTATCACCGCTTACTAGTCTCTTTATGGAGAAGCAATCGACAACATTTATTTGTACACCCAGCATCGACTGCACTCATATGGGTGGTGGGGCCCCTGGTCTATAGTACTTCTTGATCCAAGAAGGGAAGATTTAACCTGTCGCGTGCTTGTTTACCGGAGTGATGGATATTAATCCAAAAGTGTAGCAAATTGAAGTGGCAGTGGGCTGGCCATATCTGTCGCAGAACCGACGAGCGTTGGAGTAGACAGGTTCTCGAAAGGAGAGCACGTAGTGTAGGACGCCCTCCAGCCAGATGTTCAGATGACCTAAAGAAGATAGCGGGTAGTGGCTGGATGAAAAAAGCGGAGGATCGTGCAAAGTGGTGCACTTTGGGGGAGGCCTATGTTCAGCAGTGGACTGCAATAGGCTGATATGATGTGCTTGTTTACGCCGCGTGCGATACAGATACAAATCTCGTACACCATGTGTTCAAAAAGCACGCGAAGGTTTAATTGACTAGCTAAGGTATGCTAGATAAGCAGATTAGGTAGCGTGATACTATTCTACAGCAATCCGAGGCATTCTTGTCGTTGTTTCGTATACGTACTTACCTATTCCATCGTATAGTATTGTAACTGGGTGCTATGTTTAATCAACAACACTACTACGAAAGGTGAGTTCAATGGATGTGGCATTAATAAGTCCAATACTTGCTTATTTTGAATTTGAGAATTACGTGTATCTTCATGTTTCGTATAGCAATTACTTTTAGCCAATTTTCATTACCAGTGAATTAAAATCCATGGATGAAGAATGAAAAAAAAAATACCAGAAGCTTATAACAAACAGTACCTACTACCCCGGTCTCCACGCTAGTAAACAAAACCTAAATAAAACTACAATAAAGGATTTTTTAATTCTATAGTAGTACTATTTAATATGGACTGAGCCATCCAGGATGATGATGGTGAGCACGGATGAGAATGACTGCTTTTCCACTAAAAGTGAATTTTCGCAGATTAGCTCCTGTATATTTTCTCGAGATGGTAGGCTTCAAAAATATAGTGGAGAGTGAAGAACATTAATTGCTTCTTCAGTTTTTGGACTAAAACATGACGTTAGTAGGTAGTAACTTTAAAACTGGACAAATGACTGTTAACTGAACGAAACCTGCAATACAGGATTTACCTAAGGACCTATAATTAGCTTTTGTAACATATGTTAGTATTTAAGTTGTTTCATAGCTATTGGTTTTCCTAAAATTTAATAAATAAATAAATAAATAAGCTCCAGTCTCCCACTTCCGTGTTAATAATTTTTATGTGCGAACAGCAGCACGTCAGTTTATACCCGCCCCATTTACACTACGAAAGCCGACGCGAGATAAGGGCGACGTCAGCATGTACAGCCTTATGGTCTGCCGTGTGTACCAGTTTGTTTGAAGTAAAAATATTATATATAGTTCTATATATATAATACCAATATTATAAAGAGGAAAGATTTAATTGTTTATTGTTTGTTTGCATTGAATAGGCTCCAAAACTACTGGACTAATTTGGAAAATTATTTCACCATAGGGGTACATGATTTTCCCGAAGTCCCACGGGAACGAAGTCCCGGGCGAAAAGCTAGTGATTAATAACTAAACAACTGGTTCGTTTGAAACGTGCGATTATTTGATGGACAAAAAAACGTGCAAAATTTCGTCTTCGCAGGTTTATTAGCCGAAACTTTGAAACTTACCACCTCCATTTTGATCTACTCATGCAACGCCACAACGAGACTAGATTCGAGAACTGTTGTACAAATTAATACCGCCAAAACCGCATAGTTTGTAGCCGTCCGACTAACAGTCCGTACCTGGCAGTTGAAACTGGAAACCATTGAGTAATATTACCTCAACTCTGGAAACCTGAACTATCAACACTCGGCTTAGAGACCTTGCCTAAAATGCCTAGATCCTGGGTTCCTAACCTTGGGGGAATTACCCCCACGGGGGTAAATCACCTATTTTACGGGGGTAAATCACCTATTTTACGGGGGTAACGAAGAACCTAATTATTAAAATCTTCAAAGTTCTATGCGTTGAATTTTAATTATCTTTTGTACCACACAGATGTACTTACCTCACAGATGTACCAAACAGAGAACACAAAAAGAAAAAGAGTTTTTCAGAGGTTTCAAACCGCACAATGGCCTATTACGTTGGTTTTAACGTCTGTAGTCCATCGATAACAGCCGGGGCCGACAGCTTTAAGCACGGAAACGCTCACCACTTTGGTCACCAATCAGGTTTTCTTCTTCTGTGTACGTTGCTTAACCTCACTGATCGGTTGAGATTAGCAAACGACACTGTGCTACTAGCGCTTCCAATTATTAGGTACCTTTAGTTAAGTACACACGGCAGCACATAAGGCTATACATGTTGCCCTTGAAGACGCCCTTATCTCGCTCGTGATAGCGCCTGCTTTCGTAGTGCAAATGGATAACTTGATGTGCTGCTATCTGTACATTTAACAGCGCATCAATGTTATGAACTAAGCAAAGAATCCCGAGTCAAAGCCCATTTCCTTCACACTCTCTCCTCTTCCCAATGATTTTTAACCTCTCCTTATAATATAGCAGTATTATATGTATATATATATATATATTATATGTAAGTATGTTCTTTTTTGTTATTTAGATGTATTCTTATTTATACTTAGTTTAATTTTACTGTTTAGCATGTATTTTTATTTATTTATTTATTTTTAATTTAGTTCTAGCCACCACCCGCTTTGCTTTTTTACCTCTCGGAAAATATCCTAACCTAAAGGTTGCCTGGAAGAGATTGCTACCTAAGCAATAAGGCCGCCTTTTTGTACCTACATTATACTTACCTGATTATTCATGTTCATTTACTTTGTCTGTCCCGTGTGCAGTAAAGAATATTTCATTCATTCATTCATTCAAAGAGGAAGAACAAGAGGTTTTCTATGGAACGAAGATATACCCTGGACCTGATCCCTTCTATATTATAAATCTGTCTGTCACGCTTTCACGCCTAAACTACTGAACCGATTTAGATGAAATTTGGTGCAGAGATAGATGAGACCCTGGGGAAAGGGTATAGGCTACATTTTATCCCACAGCTGGGCATAATATAACCTGTAGTCCACGCGGGCGGAAATACTAGACGTATGGTAAGTTTTCCAATCCTAGGCATTTTGTATGCTCCTTGTTTGTCATAAAATATAACAGTTAAACGCTAATGCACCATTTCTCTGAAGTGATTTAAATTATCTTTGATGATATACTCGATGCTAAATCTTCAGTTACACCAACATTGGCTTTATAGCTCCGTCCTTCGCCTATATCCTATTGGATCATAGACATAGAAAAAATAAGTTAAATTATTGGATAAAAAAAAACACTACTACTTCTTGATTACTGTTTACCAAGGAAAATTTAAACACTAGACCATAGACATAGAAAATAAGTTATATCGCTAGACACATTTAATTTGGGTTAAACACTATTTCTATTTGACCGTTTACAGTGTCGGTTTGGTTTACAGCACAGAAAGGTAATCACTGGCGACTATTTATTTATTAAAATGTTGAACTTGTTCCAAGATATTAAATATTTAAAATGCAAGAACTAATAAGGCCTTCTTTGTAAGTATTTAAGAGCTCTACACAAGCTGCCGAACTATCAAATAACAACCAAAAATGCTTTAAATAATCATGCTTAAAGCATTGAGGTAATAAGTAATTACTCCTTAAAATAAACTCACAATAATAAAACAAAACATACTTTTAGTTTCAAGAAATGTTGGATAAAATATTATAGTTGTCATCTAGGTGACTAGCAACTGATTACTATCTAAGCATGTAAGTAAGTTTTTTAATTTCTTGATTGCATTCTATTTATTTATTTACAGTTCTTTACACACATGACAAATATATATAAAATCACAAACAGAAATACGACACAAAAGGTTAGCTTATCTCTAAAAAGAAATTTCTTCCAGCAAACCCGAGCCACGGAAAGTTGATCGGAAAGGCAGATAGAGCGTGCAAAATACGTAATATACCTACATAAACTATACTACAACTAAACTATCTACAGTACCTTTCTAAATCCCGTAGGTAGCTGTAGGTTCTTGATTGCATTCTATTTACAGTACCTTTCTAGTGCCTGTTGTTTGCATGACCGCGATTTAAACATGTTTACCAAACTGCTTACAATTTCAACGTAAAATACTCAGGTGTCTACGTTAAAAATTGACGCACATTGCCACCTGTAGGGCTATGATGATCGCCATGTCATAGGTATTATCTCACGCGCTATCTCATGGTCACGTGACTGTTTCGACCAATACCCCAGTCAACGAGGGAATTGTTGTATGGTTCCGAAAAATTTCCCCGTCTTTGAAATTTAGCATGTGATGCAGTTAGGTAATACTGATTACAGATATACAATAATCCAATTTTTTACCGAGAATTATAAGCAACTAGCTGATGCCCGCAACTTCGTTTGCGTGTTAATTTTTTTCTTTTGAACAGATTACAAAAGTTATTTCCCGCTAACTCCCGTTCCCGTGGGAACTTTGCAATATCCTGTTGCAACTAAGCTTTAAGTTTACTAAGGTACCTGCATGCCAAATTTCAAGCGTCTAACTTAAGCGGTTTATATTTTTCATACAAAAGGATTTTCCCGCGAATTCCCGTTCCCGTGGGAATTTCGGGAATTCCTTTCTTAGTGCACCTCTACGGTACCTAAGCTACGTCCCTTCCAAATTTCAAGTGCCTACGTTTAGCCGTTTAGGCTGTGCGTTGATATGTCAGTCAGTCAGTCAGTCAGTTTCTCCTTTTATATATTTAGATTTTCAAGTTTAGATTAGGTTAGGTTAGATTTCCAACTTCTCCAATGAAAATTTGTTGGATTATTGTACATCTGTAATCAGTATTACCTAACTTCACCACATGCCAAATTTCAGAGACGGGGGAATTTTTCAGGTTCCATACGCCCCGTTAATCGGTCTACAATGATGAGATTACGAGAAAGCGTCACGTGACCATGAGATAATAAGTCATGGCGACCAGCTGGACACAACTTCTCCATTGACACGTGAGGGGTAACTTACGTTGCCGTAGTATAAGATAAGTTTTCTTTTTCTATACTGATGAACTTACGTGTCTTCTAGGGCGTCTTGTAAGTACCTCAGTAAGAATGTTCCAACATTCTTCGCCAGCAGGTCATATTCTTCTCATCTCTTCCTTTTATTGGCCCATACATATAAGTACCACTGCTGGGTATGGGTCTCTATAAGAAGGATTTTCCCATAATCGTCCTATTATGTCGTACGAGTATGTGGTTTAAGACATATAATAGGACGAAAACCACACTTGAGGCAATAAGTAGGTAAAATTTGTGACTTTATATTACTTTGTGTTTTTAGATATCAATCTGCTGCCCACTAAACTGGACCAACTTGGGTCGAAGTATGAAAAATAATACTTATACTCCTCTCCACAAGATTTGTACGATCAGTGCGATTCAGTCTCATGGAGAGAATCATCCCCTAAAGTTTTAATTGTTCATCTAAAGATCGCCGATTGGAAAATTTTGTTAAGGCGACTACAGCACCCGATAAAGGAAGCACACATAGGAATAGTGCCATCTCCGTCTCTCAACAGGCCTGGGCCGGCAGTGCGAACAGTGTCGATACACGAAGTTTACGGACTATGAAAGCGTGCGTGCGTAAAAACATGTTCGAAAGTTAGAAAAATGAGACTTATGGAAAGGTAACAGCTTAAATCGAAAAATGCGTTAACTACTTATCGAGAGTGTTCAATCACGAACATTTTGATAGCAAATTCAAGTTCCTGTGTGAATTTTACTATCGTTTTTACAGCTTAAAAGATACACAATATTGATATTTAGAGGTGACTTTGTGAGCTTTTTCTATCGAACCAAAAGTGCTGAATCATGTTTTCAGCAAACTACTTATCTAGTTTATGTCCTGAATATTACCGTAGTATTTTTTTCTTCGATTTAATGCAGTGCGTCATGCTTATCTGCGCATCATAAAATCGTAATTTAGGTGCTTTAGTCGCCTTAATTTTTAGCTGCCAAAACCTAAAAAGAAGTTTCAATCCATTGAATAGAGGAGCAACTCTTTAAATATGACCATGGGCATTGGCGAGAGCTTAAGGAAACTTTACGAAAACAAACGCAATGAGTATAAATCAGTTCCTCTATACACTCGAGCCCAATTTAACGATGCTTTGAAAGACATTACACATAAATATAATAAAAAGAAGAAAATGTTGGAAGAGTGGAAGAAATGGAGGCATTCCGCAGAAGGAATGGGAAAGAAGTGAGTAAGATCTTTTTCGGGACAGGTTAGCAAAATACTGAAATAGTGGAATCTACCCTCAATCACTATGATCGTTTCAAAGGTGTTTTTTTTTATAAGGAGTTTTCGTTATTTAAGTATCTACTTTGGTACTACGCAATGTACTGCGATACCGCGCTGCGCGCGCGTGAAGCCCACCGCGCGCTATGCCAGGCCCCCCGCGCCGCGTGGCTGTCTAAATGCGATGAGTATTGTTAATTTTCTTGTTTAACGCTGTTATTATTTGTTTTTCATTACAAAATGAAATGTATTCGAATACACTGAAAATCCATGTAGGTACTATTGTCACATTTAAATTTCCCGCCATTCGAGGCGACTTCTGTCGACTCACACAACATTGCTGTGCTTATCGTGCGCTGTTATATACGACGAACATTTATTTTTAATATCAACAGATGTCTTGTAATAGCTTGTGAATCTTGAATAGTTTACGAACACGATGAGTTACTAACCCGCATTGAGCTAGCGTGGTGGACTATGGCCTAACACTCCTTCGTGTTTCGAATGGAGGCCCGTGCCTCTCGGTGGGACGTATATGGGCTGTTGACGACGACGACGATGAGTTAATGGTATACTCGGCCTTTTATTTTTATCTAACCCGAACAATATTAGAATAAGTATTCAGTGCCACAAAACCGCCATATACTGAAAGACAGTCTCTATACCCTATGGTAGAGGAAAAATACTTAAATGTATACTTACATACAATAAACAATGCAGTGGTGGATGGCAGAGGCAGAAGACTTATCGGTGATGAGAAGCTGGTAAAAAATAAGCTACACAACTATAAAACCTAGCATAAAGACGCAAAGTAGAAGCAAATAGCTCGGCAATGTGTTTTTTTACAAGATGTACTTCGGAGAGAGTTCAGGAGTGTGCACAGTTTTAAACAGATTGCACGCACAGTATGCGTGGTGCTCTAAGTATCCAATTGAGCTTTAGAAACAACAGTCGCAGCGATTTATCACTATTAGTTCAGCACATATGTGGTTTGGACATTCCATTTCGTCTATAGAATGAATGCAGTTTTTAAAGAAGATATAAAACATTCTACAAAACCTTGATTTTTTTCCCAACAGAATCAGTAAAGAAAATGAGGATTCAGGTATGCTACTCGTCCCAAAAGACGTTTTCGCAAGGAAAGCTCTTCCCAAACAGGTCGATGTAGAAAAGATGTTGCCCAAGAACAATAGAAACAGTGTAGACATGGACTACGAGATCAGTAAAGAGGTGTTGAGGCAATGGAAAGAAATGAAAACGATGGAGCTGCGACAGAAGTACAGGTAAGTTAAACAACAAACGTTACTCTCATGACCACAATCTATGTAAGCATAGGCGTATATAGGGGGGGGGTCTAGAGCCACCCCAGTATGGTCTAGAGCCACCCCAGTATGGTCTAGAGCCCTTATTATATACACATCAACGCGGTCTAGGGATATTGCACGATTTTTCATACAAAAGAGGTCTGTTTGAGAAGCTACAAAAGCATACTCGAGATATATGAAGGGCTATAATTTTCAGACGAGCAAGTCCTAAACCTAAATTCTAGTCAATAAATTTTGTTTTACTTGAAATTTGTCAAAACGTGATGGAAACGAAAACAAAAATGCACTTTTTGCCTGCTTTTTGTATGAAAATGGTCGAATTTAGGCAAAAAAAAATTTCAGTTTCGTCACGTTTTCACAAATTTAAAGTAAGACAATATTAGTTGACTAGAATTGAAAATTCAGGATTAGCACTTGCTCGTCTGAAAATTATAGCTCTCCATGTATTTCGAGTATACTTTTACAGCTTCTCAAACAGACCTCTTTTGTATGAAAAATCGTGCAATATCCCTAGACCGCATTGATGTGTGTATGATGGACGCCAGAATACTGATAACTTACACAAAAATCGTTTAAAAAATCAAGTATCTACAGCCGAGAAATCTACATACTTATTATTAAATACTAGCGAGCACACCCATAAGTAGTAGGTATTTCACTCGCAGTTAGTCCTTTGACCACAATCCTTTTTAACCTAATAACAGCAATAATGATTTTAGTGCTTAATCTACTATCGTGTAGGCATATAAGGGCCGAGTGACATCAGGTTTTGTGTTGAGATTATTCCTTTGGAGTCCAGCAGATTCACCAATTTCTGGTCCTCCCAGGTTCCTGTTCCTGCTGTATATCAGGGAATGTCCCTCAGCCCGGACTTCTGGCCCGAGGGGATAGTGTTCCGGCGCTAAAGGGTGGCGAATAAATGAAGTCCCTGCGTTGCTTGTAATTTTAAGTTGAAGATTTATTTTAATTTACATTTATGTATGTTAATCTATAAGGTATTAATCGATGGGCAAATTTGCCCGATAATAAAGATTATTATTATAATCACGTATGTGGTAAAAACTCGACGCAACGCCTCTATTTGTGCAACTTTAGCCTATATATTAAATGACCTCCTAAAAAATATTTTATTGCAGGCCCACTGGACGAAAACACGATACCAGATCCAATGTCAAAAAGCCAGTACTGTTGAAGCGACATCCTCACCGCGTATTTTCCTCATAAGGAAAAGAAGTAGGTTGGTACGTCTTCCAATAAGTACTGATTTCATACGATTGATTAATAATCAGTTGCAGAAACGTCCTAATGGTTTGATTTTTTCTTTAGCATTAACTTTAATAAGTTAAATATTCTCCAAAACCTTAATTTTTTTACCAACGAAATCAGTAAAGAAAATGAGGATTCAGGTATGCTACTCGTCCCAAAAGTCAATTTCGCAAGGAAAGCTCTTCTCAAACAGGTCAATGTAGAAAAGATGTTGTCCAAGACAATGTTGAGGCACTCGAAAGGAATTAAAACGATGTAGCTTCGACATAAGTACGGGTAAGTTAAATAACAAACGGTTTCTCTCATGACACGACCACAATATAAGGTCCTAATTTATTAGTCACTTACCTTCTAAGGCGTTATTGTATAGGTTGATAGTATTCCAAAAAACAACATAAAAATTAATTATATGAAAATTAAATTTTGTAAAAAAAATAAAAAAAAAATTTTCCATTTAAAGATAAAGGAATGGTTCTCTTTCGATTATAGCAGTCCACTCCCCGCTCGCCCGCTCTACTACTGCCATTATTATTTACGTTTGAATGGATGGGTTTATTCAACATAGTAATGAAAAAATATCATAACAAAATTTTTCAAGACCTTTTAAATTTAATATTATGCTTTTGTTTTTTGACTCAAATGATATATTTTGACCTACACAATAACGTGTTAGAAGGAAAGTGACTAATAAATTAGGACCTTATATATGTAAGCATAGGCGCATGTAGAGGGGAGGAAAGGTGGACCGTTGCTACTTTAAATATCATGCTATAACTTTCCATTTTGTAGACATAAATAACGACGGCATTACGTTAACAGACACTTTAAAAGTAATGAACGTTTCTGCAATTGAGCGTATTTTAAACCAATTAAACCACACACGCAAAGGCCCACACTAAAATTAACCGTTCTTCTTCTTCTTATCGTGTGGGTATAGTCAAGTGTGTGGCCAACTTGACTAACCCTGGTGTCAGAGTTTTCAAACCGCACAATGGCCTCTGTCTTGGTTTAACGATTGTAGTCAATCGAGAACACCCGGGACCGACAGCTTAACGTGCCCTCCGAAGCACGGAAACGCTCATGATAAATTGCCACTTTTGGTCACCCATCAGGTTCCCTGGCTCTGTGTAAGTTGCTTAACCTGACTGATATGTTGAGATCACTCTTGAGAATTAACCGTTGTCCATTTTTGTTGTCTAAGCTTTCGTAAGCACAACTGCACCGCTACAGAAACGTCCATTAACTAATTACTTTAAATATCATTCTGTCACTTTCCGTCTTGTTGACGGAAACAAAGACAGCATTACATTACATTTAAATAAGATTTAACTTTAATGAACCTTTCTGCAACTGAGCGTTAGATGACTAAAATTTCAAAATCACACGGTGAGTTCAAACGAGAATCGCTGTCGGAGTTATCATCGCCATCTGAGTTGCGCGACTCACGGCTTGTGCTTGAGCTGCAGGCTAATCTATAATTTTTGATGATCCGAATTAAGTAACATATAAATAATAAATATATTTAATAAAACATTACATGTAGTATGTACCTAACAAAAGTTTGTCTCGACTGGGAATCGAACCCCATGTCACTTGATTCTTCAATTTAAAGTTATTTTATTGCACAATACACTATAACTATTAAACATAAACACCTGTTAAAATTAGAAAACGTTTCAGTTACCGATAAAGACCTCTGTGCATCTTGTAGAAATAAAGGCGTGTCTCCTGCGCGTGTTTTTTCGAAACATTACACAAAAATATGTTTTCTATGTCTATGCAAAAACATCGAAACTGGGGCGTGGCCATAGACATAGAAAAAATAAGTTAAAGGCGTGGCTTTAAACAATCATAAACATAAAAATAATGTAAAGAACATATTATGTTTTTGTTTCCCGAGGCCGGCCGACGGAAAACATCGGAACAGTAGTTATTATTCCCTGAAAATGAGAAGAGAACTTTAGTCTTTTCCTCGTCCAAAATAAGCGGGAGGAAAAAATGTATGAAAATCCATTTCTAACGTGTTTTAGCGGGAGGAAAAAATTTACGAAATTTCATTTCTCACATGTTTTCTAATCTATGGCGCGCGCACTCACCATTGCCCAAGGAGTTTTTATATAATTTAAATATGGAATCTCTTTGCCACTTTGCAAAAAAAGAAGCGCGAAATTATGGTCTTTGTGAAATTTTCTTAAATTGTTTGTTACGTTTTGAGTTTATTTTGCAATTAAAATAAAATGTCGAGTTCTAGCAATGAAAGTGATGTTGAGATGACACCGCCAAACTTAAGAGCTTCTGCGGAAACAGCTGTTTTAAACTTGCTACCGGATAAATCGAAGAAAAAATACAACCAAACTTATGACCAGTTTATGGTTTGGAAATTGAAAAACAAGGCGCAATCGTTTTCAGAAAATGTTTTAATGGCGTATTTTTGCAAAAAATCTACAATATATAAGCCAAGCACCATGAGGTCAATGTACTTAGGCACTCCACGCTAAAAAGTACTTTGCTGACAAAACACGACATGGATATCATTTCATTTTATTAAATACTTTCAACAATACAAGTCTTTGAATGTTCCTCTTTGTAGCACTTTGTAGCACTCGGGAGAAAGTCTGATTCCTCCCTTTCCTCCCTTGATGAACAATGTACTATTTTGTTTCGTGTTGTCTGTGCAATGTTTCGAAAAACGCCACTGACTTATTTTTCTGTCTATGAATAACGCACATAATCATAAACAAGTCATAAACAAACGTGAAAACTTTTCGGTTAAACTTACTGTGTCAAATTTGACAAACTTCAAGATTTTCAAAATATTACACAATACGCAACAAAAATTTCCCCATTGAAAAGATTACATAAATAAACGCCACCTCACTAAGATAAAACCAGCAAAATATGCAATAAGAATAAAATAAGAGTGATATTCCCACAAAATGACTTAAGTTCCGTTGACCAGTTAACACAGAACCTGCATATAACCAGTCTTGGTCTGTGCCAAGTTTTGTGCCCAACTTTGGAAAATAACCTTGTGCAGGCGTCAATAAAATGTAAATAACTAGTGTTTTCATATATTTTTCTATGTTTTAAACAGTAAAATGGATCTGTTCATTACGCCAAAGTATAAAATCCATAACAAATCCCTTTTAAAACCAAATCGTATTAATTTCAAATATGGCTCTACAAAAAGAGTTCCGTAAGTTAGACGAAATTTGAATTCCATCATTGTAGTCCAAGCAGCTTATCTTAATTTGGTAGCAAAATAGTAAAAATTAACAAAATAAGGGTCGAGTGGTAGTGGCCCTGCCTCTCGATCGACGGATCCTGGGTTCGAATCCCAGTCGGGGCAAATATTTGTGTAAAAAGCAGATGTTTGTTCTCGGGTCATGGGTGTTTGTGTTTGTCTTTATGTGTGTTCCGAGGTACCCACGACACAAGGGAGAACCTTAATGTGGGCCTTTGAGCGTATGGCTTTTTTTTTTTAAAGGGTTTACAGTTATTGTAAACTTGTGAATTATAATAGCGGCTTTTAAGTACAGGCGTCTATATGTTTAGGTCACATGCACAACAGGCATGATGCCATGATCAGACAGACGAATCATGGATTATTATAGTGTACCGAATATTAGTTATGGTAATGTGTCTGATCTACATAGGGATCGGATCAGGATTTCAAAATTAATAAGAACAGTTTGGTACCTACTCATGTTGTTTATTCTCTCGAGTCATCCTTGACAATAAACTCTGAATATTTTTATTTCAGCGAGTCCGAAAACACTACTGATAAAGTAATATGGCCAGAAAGTCTAGGTATATTTAAAGTCTCAACAGTAAAAAAAGAGCGTCACGTAAAAAACGACAGCAAAGGTGTAAGACACGATAGCAGGCCAGGAAACTATACGAGAAAAATAACGCGTGGAGACGAAAGCAATAAACTAGAGGAGACAAGTAACAAAAGCTATGCTAATTTGAAACACGATCGTGAAACTATACGAAATGACTCTGTACCAGAACAATTAAAGAAAAATCGAATATGTAGCGGTATATCAGTACTTGCGTTGCTAACGGATAAAAACAGAGCTAGAAGGACAGAATTAAGAGCATTAGAATTGAAGCTAATAAATACCTTGACTGAGACGAGGCATAATCAAAAAGCGTACATTAACAAGACAAGGAAAATAAGTAATCGCGTGATAGCAAGTAAAAATATGTGTGGAATAAAGCCGACTAAACGTAATGCAAGCAAAAATCAATGCTATTTCTACAATAAGTACACGAACCAAATTCAAACCACACCTGTCAAGAATGTTCCACCGCTAAGGAGATTGAGTCACTGCTGGAGCGAGTTCCGAGAACATAGACTATCAAGTCGACGCAAAAGCCCAAAGAGGTTTCTACAAAATGGTATAAGTAAGGTTTTTCATCGTCGCCATCAAGGCAAAGTGGACAGATATACGCAACACCAGATCCAACGCATAAACGTTGCGGTGAAACCTTTAGGGTTCCATAAAAAAAAGGAAGTTTTCGCTTTTACAGAAACCAAGCCTGCAAACCGTAAGAAAAATAAAAATAAGAAAAAGAAACCAAAAAATACCAAAAAGAAAGTACGTCGTGAACAACATTACAGAAGTAATGTTAACCATTCAACTTTGAGCGAGAAATTTGTGAATTGGTTTTACAAATGTTGTTGCCAATTTTACTGCTGGATGTCTTTAATTTTCATTATTGGTACGGCTCTCTTCTTCTTAATGTAAAATTCATTACGTTCAGTCCTTGGTGAATGTGTACAAAGTCAACAATGAACCAAACAAGCGCAATCCGTATTATTCGGTATTTTGAATCAATGTGTTCCGTATAATTTAAAATAAAGTGTTGAGTACAGTAGGTATAGTATTTCAATTGAAGCAATTATGCATAGACGTATATAGGGGACTATAAAATCCCACCCCGGGATTCGAAATTTTATAATGGACGCCAAAATCTGATGACTACACACAAAAATCTACAGACTTGAAATCAGACGAGTACCTACATATAGTATTTACACTTATTAAGTAGTGTCGGTCCCCCCTCCCCTCCTAGATAAGCCAATGGCAATATGGCCGCGTAAAATAGCATGAGTCATTCCGCCTGCCCCTTTTTTTTAGGGTTCCGTAAGTAATCTAGGAACCCTTATAGTTTCGCCATGTCCGTCTGTCCGCGGGTTTCCTAAGTAACCCTTGGTACAACAGAGCTGAAAAGCATGGTCGTACATATAAACTATGCCGTCAGAACTGTAGAGTAAAATCTTAGAAAAAAAAATTTTTTCGGGTGTCTCATATCATAGCATAGCTTTTTAAAAGATAGAAGGGGTTTACTACGAACGTTTTTCGATTCAGCAATCCGTTTGGGAAAAATAAATTTTTATAATGAAAAAAAATGTGGAATAATTCACGAGGGTAGCCCTAATTCAAAATGGCTGCCATACAAGGTTCCACGCTAAAAGTGAGTCAAGCCGAAAGCCAAGCTGTAACATATTGACATTTCAGGTGTCGTTTAATAGGTTTTTGGGGGTGCTAATTACGAAAATGACATCATAACTCCTAACAATAATATTGTCCAAAAAAAACAAAAAAAATATATTTTTATTGGACGTCCAGACGCACCGCAGGGTACCGTCCTTATCTTGTCGAAATCCCACAGATTTGCACTGGGCGCTTGTCTATAATATTTTATACTGCGCTATAATATTTTATACTGCGCATGGCTAGGGAATGGGATTCCCCACCTGCGTCTGTATTCCCGACCACATATGAATCGAATCTCTTTAAATATTTTTTATTTTTTTTATTTTAAGCAGGTTTAAGGTCCCATATTTAAATAAAAAATATATCAAATAATTTTGATCATAAATAAAAAAATAATTAATTTTTATTTTGGTTACGATTTGTTCTACGGTTTAATTCCTTTGCCAAAGTAAAAAAAAAGACTGGACAGTTGGTTGACACATAAGCTAACCGTCTTGTTTTTGAGTTGTTGGTTGTTGAGTTTGTTTCTGTTTTGTGGTTTTGATTATTTGGATATTTACTGACGAATTGGCTTTGCTACCTGAACTCTACCGTTACCTTCTGTTTCATGGTTTTGATTATTTAGATTGCTATTTACTGACGACTTGGCTTTGCTTCCTGAATTTTCGAACTTTCGCAATACACTGGATTCTGACTCTATGGATAACGCTCAGTTCGTTAGAGCTGATTCTAACAACTTGCCTAAAGTAACAACCAACCAAACTCGGAATTAAACAACCAATAATACAAAATGAAATAGTTTATGTTTTTTTTTTCTTAATTGACATGACAGCTTGGCAAAGAAATACGATTGCATAATGCCGTACTCAGGATTAGTTAACCGTACTGAAAATCTTTTAATTATTATATTTTTATTTCAAAAAAAAGATTCTTAATTTTTTTTTAAGAAACGGGACCTTATTCCTTTATGTTAAATAAAAAAATTAACGAAATTTAAAATATTTTTAAAATGTCATACATAACTTAAAATAATTAAGTAACCTATGTCCATCAGGGGATAATGTAGCTTTCTAATGTTGAGATAATTTTTCAAATCGGTCCAGTAGTTTCGGAGCCCTATTCAATGCAAACAAACAATCAAATCTTTCTTCTTTATAATATTAGTATACATATAGATTAGATTACACACGACAAAATGCAGTTTGCAAGCGTATTGTTTGTCCTCCCAACAAACAGAGAATCGGATTGACTTTTTTTTTGCACATGGATATAGTCAGTGGGCTGAATAGTGATATAGACTACTTTTCCACCCGAATGAAGACAAGAGCGAAGAGCTATTGCATAATACGTTTTAAAAGAGGAGGTCGACGACAAATCTCTTCTTTATCCACCGAATAACAATATTCAATGTAATAAGGCAAGTGCATGGACATCAAGTTTGTGGATTGGATGCACAATTAACTGTAATAAAAATAAAAAATATACCAAAATCGGACTACTCTGTAAAAAGTTAAGCGTGGTCATAAATGAAAAGAAATAAAAAATATACGCGTCGACTTGAGAACCTCCTCTGTTTTTTTTTCGTCGGTTAAAAATAAAGAAACAAATAACATTTTTAAAGAAAACACAAAAATAGATAGAAATAATCTATTAATCATAATATTTGTGTAATCAATAATATTACAATACATATAATTACAAACTTAATTGTATTAACGCCCAACAGATGGCACAAAAGTTTTTGTGATAGTTGGCCGCGAGAAAGGGACATACGATGCGTTGTCTTGCTCATATTTATATCAGACTTTAAAAAAATGTATGAACTCTTATTTTCATTACAATTTTATACATAAATAGGAAAATTAAGTGACTAAACATCTCAACAAAGTACCAATCAATTTATTGATCATTTAATTTAATAAATAAATGATGAATATCTTAGTTTCTTGTAGCGTTAGCAGAAAACATATTTGACATACGTTCGTCACAAAACATGTCTTTTAATCGGGGCCGACTAGTATCTACATTTTTATGCATTTCCATTACTCAACAGTCGTATTTTACATAAGAAAGATATCACATACCAAACTTATTAGAGGCACTTAAGAGTAAAATTGTGAAAAACTTAAAAAATAGCAACATTTTGTGACATGATTTTTAGACCACCTTAGAGAGACTTTAGTTTCGTTGCATTTATTTGTTAATTTCGTTGTTTCGTTGTGATGCTATTCTGCCATTCTTAAAATTATAAAGTTGCATTTAGTCTGCCACTATCGCTCGATACAGGAAGTAGACTAAATTCAACCTTATACATTCAGCAATAAAGACGTAATCTGAGTTGAATATAAACATAATACTTACCTACATACTTTCAGGTAAAACTTAATCGCTTTGAAATAAAATAAAAATATGTTCAAAAGAACTTCAAAGTTCAGTCTCTCGGATTTCAAAAACAGATTCGCCAGAATTCTCTTTTTCAACTATCAACTTTTTGGTTTCAGTGATCGAAGCCTCTTTCGAAGACGACGCACACCGTTTTCTATTAGGACTACTTTCTATATTTATAAAATTATTTATACTTTTTAACGGCGACCGTGTCGAGACGTTTGTATCTTGATCCACGGCTAAATTACTTATTGAAGATGTCAGGTCGGATGGCATGTTACCATCTAAACAGTAAAGTAACGACTCTGTCAATTTCTCATCATTTTCCGTCGACTTATTTAACATAGACAAGTCTATAGGAGTCGCCGTAAGCACAGATCGACTTAGCAAGTATTCCCTAAAAGGTTCAGTTAGGGATTTCGTTCTGTCGGTGACTTCATGCGATATTTTAAACTTTGGTAGTAATTCTGTGCCACATAATGTGGTGTTTAAGTCTTCTATTTTTGGTCGTTCATGGCTGGTCACGAAGCGAGTGTTGGTTGAGCGTAGGGGGCTGACGTCGGCAATGGATAGCGATCTCGCGTCGTATGGAGTCCGCGGTCGGGGTAAGGACGTGTTTGCCGAGTGGATTGATCTGGGAAACCAAATTAGAATTGAAAATCTTTCAGATTCAGTCATTCGTTAATTTTATTGTCTAAAAGATGTCCGTTACACGAATTTTTAGAGTCAACTCATAGTGACAAAAAGAACAAATTATTCATGAACTGTGCGCGGATTTCCGTATTTGATCTTAAATGAGAAAACGGAAGATTTCATTTCTTTTTAAATTGCGTCCCTTCACCAAATCTACTCTCACGAAAGTTAAGTCTCAGTTATATTAGAGTGACATACCTTAATTTATTAATTTGAAACATAATTTAACATAAAAAAATGAAAATACTTCCCTTCTATACAGGGCTTTAGGTGAATCTCTTTCAACCTCTCGGGCGGTAAATCAGTCCATTAAACTGAAAAACTTTCCCAAGGAACATAGTTCAAAATACGAAAAAAAAATGTTGAGTTCCCATACAAAACTTCATCAGCATATAGCGCATTTTGTATGGGAGATCAAAAATTTTTTTTTCATATTTTGGCCTATGTTCCCTGGGGAAGTTGTTCAGTTACATGGACTGATTAACTACCCGAGAGGTTGAAAGAGAGATACCTAAAGCCCTGTATATGCAATATTTTGTGTACGCTAGCTTGACGCCGGCTCGACTAGCTCCTTATTTCATATCTCTTAGTTGATGAGCAATCTTTAAGAATTTTTGCACAGCATAAGCTCTTTTTATACAGTTTTTTGTTGTAAACCTCTTTGCTGTAGTATACAGGGTGGAATTTTGTAATGCCACCTGAAGGGAAAGTACTCTTAATGTTGAAGATAGAAAATTGTACATAAAGAAAACATTCCTTTACTTTTGAAAAGAAAGAAAACTGCATTCAAGGATTTTTGAAAATTCGCTTGCCACACCCGGGAATCGAATCGACTAAAATCTGTAAGACACCCTGTACTTTTATTGCATCGATCGTTAGGGTCAATTATAAGGATGAAATCTCTCTAACAGCTTTGGTAAATTAAATGAAAGGAAAACCAAAAAGTATGGAAGAGTGGTACCTCCTGCTGCTGCGTATCGTGTAGGTATAGTCAAGTGTGTGGCGAACTTGACTAATCCTGGTGTCAGTTTTCAAACCGCCAAATGGCCTCCGACTTGGTTTTAACTACTGTAGTCAATCGACAACAGCTTAACGCGCCCTCCGAAGCACAGAAATGCTCGTAATAAATTGCCACTTTGGTCACCCATCAGGTTCCCTGCCTCTGTCTGGGTTGCTTAACCTCTCTGATGGTACCTCCTAACTCAGGCTTAATAATAAGTTTCAAGGAGGTATCAACGACTATGTTACAATAGCTGTTAAGCATACTGAAAATATTTAATTTTTTTATTGAAATGCCAGAAACTCACCTTTCACAAGAAAACGACGATCGCGACACATCGTCATCCGAGGACACGAAGTCACTGTCATTCTTCGGTGAGATCGATTGGTAAATGTCTTCGGAATCCGCCGAAGACTTGTTCTTGGCGTTCTCTGGCAAACTGTCCCTCTGTTCCGAGGTGATGATTAGCGGCTTCCGAGATCGGGGAGTCATTATTGATTCCTGGAAGGTTTTTTGGTGTGTTAGCGTTGTTTGGATAAATTATATCCTGAGAAAATGTGGCCAACTACCGGGACAAACACCTGGGCACGCCCGGGTCACTCCCGGAAGTGGTGGAAGACCCTAAGGGAGGCTGACACCATCCTAAATAATTATTCACGCAAAATAGGCGCATCTTGACGTCGAGTTGCGGAAACCAGCCCCGTCTTACGATTACCCTGAGAAAATAAATTCTAAAGCAGAGAAAAATTCCTAATCAATAATTGGTTCAATCGCTAACGGAGAATAGGGTCATCATCATATCAGCCTATTACAGTCCACTGCTGAACATAGGCCTCCCCCAAGGTGCGCCACTTTGCACGATCCTCCGCTGTTTTCATCCAGCCACTACCCGCTGTCTTCTTTAGGTCATCTGACCATCTGACCATCTGAGAATAGGGCGGAGTTTTCGACGATATTTACTTTAACAACCCTTTAGCTTCGCACGGTTGATTTTTTGACGATTTCATTAAACGCTACACACTCAAAAAATCACAACACTAAGGTTTTCCCTTGTGTCTTGGGTCCCTTGGAACACACATAAAGACAAACACAAACACCCATGACCCGAGAACAAACATCTGCTTTTTACACAAATGCCAAATAATGAGTTCTCTCTACTATAAAAAATCCTAAGTGACAGTAAAAACTTTATTAAAAGCCGTTGCGTGGTTTAGAGTAAGTTGGAAAGCAAACAGAGAGAGAGACGCATATTGCGAATTTGTTTTTCACTATTTTAGAGGAAACAAACTTAGCTGTCATGAAAAGTACAGAGGCCAGCAAATCAAGTAACCATCCTGTGTAATCTATGCTGTTACGATTAGCACGATTTTGCAACAAAAATGGGGCAACTTGATACTCCGACCTCTGTGCAAATGAAAAAAAATCGAATATGAAATGAACACAAATCATGCACACAACACAAGCAAAACAAACCTGCATAGCCTTTGAAAGTTTCTGGGTAGACTTGGTTATTGGAGACATCGAAGCTCTTCGAAAGGTCAACGTGTAAGGAGTAGAGCAACCCTCCTCAAACGCCTCTGATATTCCTGGGGTACTTGTCAGGTATTGCATTTTGAACTCTATTTCTTGACCATTAGAGTTCTTTGGCGTATCCTCACCCTTGCCTTCACTTGTTTCTGGATACGATACATCGGATCCGGTATCTTGATCGTCGAAACACGAAACGCAAGAGGTTGGGGTCCCGCGTATAGCGGTTGACCGTTTTTGATACTTTTTATTCACATTCTGTGCTGACATAACTTTTGAACGAAATAGTCTTCGCTTTTTTGTGTTTTTAGGAGTCTCTTCGGCTTCCAAAACGCTAAGATTAGGTTCAGACACGAATTTCGGACTCAATTTCTTCGATTTATTCAAAGCTCCTTCAGAAAGCGTGCTCTCATTACTCGTATCAGATTCATACTCATCATTCCCTTCCAAAGCTTCAGCACTTGCAATCTTATTTGCCAAATTCTTCAACACAATATTCTTATGAGACACATCAATTTTATCGTTAAACTGTAACTTTCCTTTGGGTTTCTGGAAAACATGCGTTAGCACATGAGGAAAGTTAAGAGACAGAAGATACACAAATCGGTGTGAGTAAAAGAGAGGGATGGTCAAAATGCATTATGTTAGTTACGTTTATGCATGGGCATGCCAATTAGACAGAAAATATTGTTATGAAAATTTAGTATGTACTTTTTTCAATAAGATGTGAGACAATGCTTTTATTCTATGTCAAAAGAGAAAAACTGCTTTCTTTCTATAAACAGTTCAGTGGTATTAGATGGTATGTAAGAATTTTATAGCTCCTTACGATTTAATTGGCTATAGTTTAGACAATCAAACAATTTTTTATAACGCTACACAATCAAAAGCCCACATTAAGGTTTTGCGTTTTGTGGTGGGTCCCTTGAAACAATGACGGGCAATATCCATGAACCGAGAACAAACATCTGCTTTTTACACAAATATCTGCCCCGACTGAGAATTGAACCCAAAAGACGTCGATCAAGAGAGAGCGTCAGTACCACTCGACCAAACCGCCCGTTTATGGTGATCCTTCGTTAGATCTTTGTTAATAAAACAAATATATTATTTTAGTCCTTTAAATGGTATGGGATAGTATTAAAATTTCGACAATCTTGTTTAATTATTCACTCATTTATGATCATATGTAATCGGATTCTCGAAAACGATTAATAATTGAGATGAGAATCACGGCTTAGGAGCAGTTTGGGTCAAAAAGTTCATTTATCATATTGTGATTCCAAAAATCTAATGAATATTTTGGGTAAAAAGCGTAATATTAGTTCCAAAAAACGACAACAGATGGCGCGATAGGATTCCACTGTTTACAGAAAGTCTCGATTAACTTAGAAATAGAGACCAAAATCCAATGCTTACCTCTTCAACGGTGTTTATGTTAGAGCCAGATCCCTTCTTTGGAGTTTTGTTGAGCAGACCTTTGTTGAAGATGTGCCTCTTTATCGAGTCCCCAAAACTACGTGAACCGGCCACCTTGCCTGTTCGCTGGATTTGTATTGGTGTTCCTGTCATAATTTGGGAAATAATAATGAATTTGCATATTAAAATATATTACTATATCACGTGTATTACAAAATTCATAGAGTTTTTCTTAAAATTATATGTAATTTTTGAAGAATTTTTACATCCAGACTTCAAGACAAATGAATAATTTTTGGAGGTACCTTCAGAACCTGGTAGCTGAAAATTGGCCGTCGGCCCAGGTTAGCTGGTATTCATACGTTACGTACGTACTAGCACTACTATTTCCCACACATTTGGTTAGTGAGAAGTGAGAAAATAAGTAAAGTGTGGCGGCTCTACCAATTTCACCATACTCAGCAGCTAACCCATGATTTGACAACGTCATTTTCATCCTTTTTTTGATGTTTTGTCTGATTAACTTCTTAATCGTAGATTAATTAACAGAGTATGGTGAAATCGGGCTTACATCTAATTAAACAATAATTTAAAGTTGTCTTACTCTGGGTAAATTGTGCTGCGAATCGGAAAGGGCCTGGATATGCGCGTCCAGCAGAGCTAAAGCGACTATAACTGGGCTAGTGCGGTTACAACTGAGCTAGGGTGACCGCGACTGAGCTAGCGCGATTATGACTCCGCTATCGCGGTATCTTTTGAATTTGAAGCTACCTCAGGTAGATAGTTACCGTAACCGCTCTGCCGGTTGAAATGTTTGATGAGTCGCCGCTTGTGTTGCGATTCGGGAAGGGCCTGGATGTGCGCGTATAGCAGGGCTAAAGCGACTATAACTGGACTAGTGCGGTTACAACTGGGCTAGTGTGACCGTGACTGAGCTATCGCGGTATCTTTTGAGGTTGACGCTATCTTAGATAGGTAGTTACCGTAACCGTTCTGCCGGTTGAAGTGCTTGATGAGCCGCCGCTTGTGCTGCGAGTCGGGAAGGGCCTGGATGTGCGCGTAGAGCTGCGCCAGCGCGGTGTCGGTCGGGTTCGAGGCGTTCTCCAACCGAGTGCGCCCGCGATCCACGAATGTGTACACTGTGTTCGCTGCGGTTCTGGAGTTTTAAGGAAATGTTATTTGAGAATAGTTTTGCTTCCTTGTCGTTAGATATAGTGACACAGGTCCTCTTAGCATGGACACCAGCTCTCACAAAATCAAATAAATAATTTTATAATTTTATTTAACTTTTGTGAGAGCTGGTTATTTTTATTTTATAATTTTATTTTTAATAATTTAATAATTTTGTCATAATAATCAAATAATTTTGTCTTCTGTTCCATCGGCAACCTTTGTAGAGAGAATTAAATATACTATTTATTTATTATTATTATTTATAATCAAGTATGTGGCAAACTTGATTAATCTAGGCGCCAGAGTTTTGAAACCGCCAAATGACTTGATTTTATGACTGTAGCCGCGTGATAAATTGCTACTTTGATCACTCATTAAAAGTAAGAATAGTGTAGTAAGATGTATGTTTTAAAATATCGATTTACTATTGCGAATCTCATTAAGGGTCGAGTGAACAAGCTTCTCCTGGGTAAACTTGCTACATCTTTGTAGCAAGAACTAAATTGTGGTCAAAAGCAGTCCCATTTATCATATGCGACAAAAATTTATATCTCAATACGGACAGTAAACATTTCAACAATTACTTCAATAACAATTTTATCTATACTTTTTTTGGTGTATTTATTGTAAAAATTACTAAAAAATAAAAAAGTGTTAAGGCGACTACAGCACCCGATAAAGGCAGCACACATAGGAATAGTGCCATCTCCGTCTCTCAACAGGCCTGGGCCGGCAGTGCGAACAGTGTCGATACACGAAGTTTACGGATTATGAAAGCGTGCGTGCGTAAAAACATGTTCGAAAGTTAGAAAAATGAGATTTATGGAAAGGTAACAGCTTAAATCGAAAAACGCGTTAACTACTTATCGAGAGTGTTCAATTACGAACATTTTGATAGCAAATTCAAGTTCCTGTGTGCATTTTACTATCGTTTTTACAGCTTAAAAGATACACAATATTGGTATTTAAAGGAGACTTTGTGAGCTTTTTCTATCGAACCAAAAGTGCTGAATCATGTTTTCAGCAAACTACTTATCTAGTTTATGTCCTCAATATTACCGTAGTATTTTTTTCTTTGATTTAATGCAGTGCTTATCTACGCATCATAAAATCGTAATTTAGGTGCTGTAGTCGCCTTAATGGAATACCACTGAGAAAATAGTTTTTTCAGACTTAAAAGTAGACTTGATTTTACAACTTTACAAGAAAGGTAAATTTTTTTTATAGCTACGAGCTTAGCGCACGCGCACGCTAGGTATAATGTTCTCCTAAGTTAAAGGAGTGTTTCAGTAGGTAAGCTGTGAAGCTTAACACCTAGATATGTAAATTAGTATTATGACAATTGACATCTTAAAATAAAACGGAAAAATTATCAGAACCACTGAATCTAAGATTACTTACCCTCAACCGTCTATTGCAGCCAAAAAAGAAGCAAAAATAATATTAACATTTCAATATGATGAAGCAAAATAAAATTAGTTTTTTTTTTATTATAAGATGGGTTAACTCTTGACCTCAATCTTGACCATAAGGTCAAAGATGAGGTCGATGATGAAGCGAGTTAACCCAGAAAATGCCTATAAAGGCTCTGGTACTCCCACGCACCGACGGAACACAGCAAGCTGTTTGACGTCGGACTTCGGATGGTCGCGAACCAGACGGCCCTTTACAGAGCCTACCACACCGCATGAGACCATAGGACGACACCTCAGATTCAGAAAAAAAATGAAGTGTCGTTGCCTGGGATGGATAACTAGGAGGCAGTTCTCATTTGTGTTTCCTTAGTCGCCCCTTACGACACCCACAGAAAGAGATGGGGTGGTGTAATTCTCAACCGATCACCACACGGTCAAAATCACCACATTCTAGAATGCCCCTTTTTCCATCGGACGTCTAGCCAGACACACCGCGGATCTTGACAAGCCACCACCCTTATCTTGTCAAGATCCCTCGGATACGTACTGAGCGCTATTTTTCATCTTTTATTTAAGGCTGCTATGGAATGGAATTATCTGCCTGTGTACGAATTTCCGAGGTCATACAACCCGAATATGTTTAAACTTCGAGTAAATAGGCTTCTTCTGGGTGATGTTGCTACATCCACGACCGCATCTTTGCCCTGAGCTAGATCGTGGTCAAGAGCGAACCCATCATCCTATATTATCAAAACTAAGTAAATTCTTTTTTATGAATGACACAAAACAAAGTCAACCGTGTCTGTCTGTCCGCCTGAACCTGATAAACTCAAAAACTACTGAACGGATCTTCATACGGTTTTCACTAATGCACGGAGTGATTCAAGGGGAAGGTTTATGTATATTATTCATTCCTAAAATCCCCACTGGAACGAAGTCCCGGACGGGAAGCTTGTCTTTACTAATTTTGTTACTCTTTCACGCACAAACAGCTGGACCAATTTTGATAAAATTTTGTATGGAAGTAGCTGACACCCTGGATTAATACATAGGCTACATCATTTCCCTACATTACATCATTTCCCTACATTCCCACGGGAAGGAAGTCCCGGGCGAAAATCTAAAACAGACAACAGCACGTTAGGTTACCCATTAGCACTACGAAATCCGGCGTTATTATGAGCGCAATAAGGGCGATGTCGAAGTCAATATGTATAACCTGATGTGCTGTTGTGTGTACTTTATAAAAAAATACAAAAATTACTTACTTATCAGTAATACTTTCATCGAGATCAACGGCCGGCGAGTGCAGTTTCCTCCGCTCCCTCGCTGTGAAGTAAGCGGCCGCGTCCGTAGCGAGCTGTGGCGGGGCGGCGAACACACACGCTGACTGACGGATCATGAAGCTTATCAACGGAGACAGGGCTACTGACTCCGTGTGGAAGGCTTCTGGGGATAGCTGGAAATGTATGCGAACTCTTACAAACCACAGAGTAATTAAACAGTAGAGGATTTAGGGCGACTGTTTCTCACAATAATTTTTCAGCTATACAACCTGTTCCTATTGATATCCCATAACTCCAGGGTATCAATGAGACCACGTATATGTATCAAATAGCATATACATGATTATTTTTCAATTATTTCAAATTTTTATTTTTCATACAACATAATTCGGTAAAAATGTAATTTCCTATAAAACATATTTACGTAAGAAATGACAATGTCGCATTCTCGTATTCTAAATTATGAATGATTGAAACTAATTATCAATGGTGTACCAACTTAGGACTCGTTTTATGGGAGAAAGATTTTGAAAGATTTTAATTTTGATTGATGATTTCTCCGAAAATACCCATTTAAGAACGTATGTTCTTTGGACTTTTTAAATTATTTTTATTCATAGAATATGACCTTAAGTTATGGGACATCAAAAGGAACAGGTGGAATTTGTAAGACGGCGCGGGGTTACACTACTAGTTTCACCTCTTTCTCTCTCGCAATCAAGACAGGACACGTGTCCCTTACCTCAGCCGTTGGTGAGAATTTTTTGGTACATTACATTGAATATAATATGATTAGCTGCCACGCCGCTTCGTATTCAGACTTTTTGAACATCTAAGTGCTCGCAGTGCTCTCATATTACGATACGCTTATTCTTTATTTATAAATTGCATGTCATATGAGTTATGAGTTACAGAGGTGGTACTTAAAATTAAAAGAACATACATGTGACGTCCTGTAAGCACATGGCAATTGTAGAGGAGCTTACGCTACGACGCAGTGTTTGAAGGGCCTAATGTATTAGTAATAAGTTTCTTTGTAAAGCTACTAAATAAAAATATACTTCTAAATATAAAGCAATGGTTTAATAGTAACACATTCTTAAATGGTATAATATATTTTTTAAATAGCGACATACATAATCTTGATTAGATGGACTATGGGCTAAATAGTAAGCCTTTCTCCCTAATGATGTTTTGCATTACCTACCTTCCTTGGACACAGAAGATGCGGAGTAAACATAGTAGCAAGTGTATCTGGAGACATCCGATTGGAAGCCTCATTGTCTGCAACCAGCCGTAGTAAGGTCAACAGGCGCTGTAGGAAGCTCCGGTGCGATGGAGTCAGCAAAAGAAGCAACAGTTGCAACGCTGTTAGTAGTTTTGCTTCTGACGATTCTGCATTTGGCGGGTATTGCGCTGTGGAGTGTGCTAGCAGTTAGAAAATCATATTTTCAGTACCATTTGTAAGTGTAAATTCTATTTAAAAAATTTTAGATTTTAGTTACTTCTTTGTTTCTTAAGATTTTCGTTTAAATTTAAGTATGTTGTTGCCTTGCTAATTAAGAAAATGTTGTGTGATTTTAATTGTCAAATATATTTATACATTTTATCTATTCATAAGCTTAATTGTCAAACTTCAATGTGTTGCTGTTAGTAAGTACACCTTTAAATAAATAAATGTTACTCTATCAAACAGATTTTTATATCTGCCTTCGTATATTATTTTTACATTTATTTCATCATCAGACTTGACAGCTCAGTTGGTAATGACCTTGCCTACTTAGGTACTGATCTACATTACACAAACATTTGAAAATCGTATTTTCAAGTATTTTTGAAGAGTCATTTAATTACTTAGAATAACATGTTTGTTGGTATCTGATGCACTTCCAGCCACACGCAACACATCTGTTTAGCCTTAATTGTTAAAGATTTAACACAAAAATTAAAGTACTTACAAGCCAAAGTACAGTAAGTCTGGTAGTACTGATCCATGAGCAAAGGCTGAGGCAACTCAGCTAGGAAGCCCTTTAAAACTGAGGCACAGTCGTGCACTGAGAACCTGCCTTCCTCTAAATCCAGGTTAGAACCCGTCTGAAGCAGTTGACGGAGTTCTTGCTGCCTAGTGAGAGAGCCAGTGCGACGAAATATGCCTTCTTGGATTATATCTGAAAATTAAAATAATTTTTATTTTGTACTAGCTTTCAGCTTCGTTGACATCGTTGTATTTAGGGAAATGATTTAGCCTATGAGTTAATCAAGTTTGTCAGTTACCTTCATACCAAATTTCATAAAAATTAGTCTAGCCGTTTGAGCGTGAAAGAGTAACAAACATTCATACATACTAACTTTCATGTTTATAATATTAGTAATAACAGGCACTTGAGGTTTCTAAATAATTGTTTATTTGAATATCATAATAAATTTTCATCAAAAGTGGGGTTTTTCTGTGGTTTCTATGATTATCATACCAAAATCCAAAAGGTATTATCATACCAAAAACACTTCCCCGTGGGATGCTTAACTTTATGATATAAAATAACTAGACATAGAGGACTTGGACACCCTGTTTAATTAAACTTACAATTTCGGTAGTATAAGTACAATTAAATAGTTTTTCCTGGTGAATGAAACATTATTAGAAAAGTAGTAACTTAGCAATCATTGTTTGCACTAATAATACAAAGAGGAAAGATGAATGAATGAAATATACTTTATTGCACAGCAGAGACAAACAAAAGTAAATAAACATAAATAATCAAGCAAGTAGAACGTAGCAATCTCTTCCAAGCAAAGATCTGTTTCTTGAGTGTTTGTAATAAATAAACTCAAAAACTACTGGACAAATTTTAAAATTCTTTCACAATTAGAATGCTACAGTACATTATATTAAAATGGTACCTATCTGTTTAACAATAGTGGAAACCTTGTAGTAAATAATATAAAATGGGTTGTATTTTTATTTTTAGTATTTAAACAATATTAGCACAAGTTCTGACCCAAGTTTTTTAATAAACATGTTTGTTTACTTACTTTCAGGCTTAGACAGAAACTCAATCAGTTCATTCAACCTTAGAATTCCATCTTCTGTGATAGAATTAATCTCTGCTACATTCTTGGTTGTATTTGTGGCTGTTTGACTAGAACTTGTACTGGAATTCTTACTCTTCTTATGAAAATTCCATCGGAATTGCTTTGGTTTGTCTGTTGAACTATCAACACTATAAAAGAACAAAAAATAATCACCGACTATTTATGTAAAAAAATTGGTAAAAGTTAAATTTAAAAAAAAACACTTACTCGTCAGTATTTATATCTACAACAAAAGATAAATGCATTCGCACTAATGTAAAATATTGATCTATATTTTCTTTTCTCAGTCTTTCTATCAACAGAAGATCAGGGGAACTCATTTTGTTCACAAGAAAAAGGCGGATACGACACAAGAAAAACTATTTCAACGTGAATTTACACCACATTTCTAATGCACAACCTATTATTTCAGAACACGAATCACCCTTTTTTATCTAATTTCAACTAAACAATCACATTATGTACAGAAATTAATAAATCCGGAAATGTTCAAGAAATTCGAGGCATTCATTGTTTTATTTTTCGATTGATTTTCAAACTCAAAACGTCATTTTTGTCACAACGGCCGAAACGAAACAATCACGTTCAAAAACACGGTAAAACTGAGCCTTTTTCGAAAATTATATTTGTTACGGTTATTTTTGAACAAGTATTTTATAAAATCGACTAGGTATCTTTATAATTTTCACAAACACTATTCCCAAATCAGGTTTTATTTACAATCAAAATTTATATAAACTTTATAAAATCGTTTTGTGTTCTTCTGAATAGATCGAAATTGGGGATTATCTAGTTTCAGAGAGCATCTAAAGCCCCTTTTCATCGTCGACATATCTTGTTGGACCATCAGAAAGAGACAGAGCTATATCTACAAGGAAACGAGAGATTGAGAGTCTGTCTCGTTTTTTAATATAGCTTTGTCACTGTCGGATGGACAGCAAGAGCTGCAAGAGAATCCCTACCCTACTTTGTACACACCCTTTAAACTTTACCAGCCGTTTTGCACGCTCCTGTTTTTGGTGCCTCAGTTTTTTAAATCCAGTCAGTTCTAGGAGTAATATTGTTCTGTGACTGTGAGTCAGTTCACCAAAAACGCAGACGTACAAGACGGCGACCGCTCATATAACTATCCGTGCGCGCTAAATTTCAATCATCTACCTAGTCTGTGCTAAGTTTGCCGGTGACGGATTTTATATTAAGTATTTAAATATTTTATTTAAATACGACGATATAAACTATATTTAAAATATTTTTATTTATTATTAATAATAAATTATTGTATTTGGGTAAAATTAGACACATTAATTGCGTTTAATCAGGTTAGGGGAGGGGAAACTCATTCCACGCACCGGCAAACTTAAGAGCGCACTCTGCGCACTTCACACTTTGAGTATGTAGTATTTGTTAACTTCACACCTTATTTTTGTACGTAGACTTTTTGTACATACACACTCGTTTTTCAATACTAGCATGATGGTTATTGTATTAAGTGCTTAACATTCCGTTCCGTTCCACGCATTTATTTTTGTCCCTTTAGCTCCTTAACAGATTTTCACAAAGATTAATTTTGGATTTTCGTTGATGACCTGACCCTGATAGCCTATCAGGCTAGTCTTACTTCTGTTTTACAATTAACAGTGTTTAGTAATAAGTTAGGTACCTACTTTATCAGGGTTGAGGTCACCACACACTGTTACATTATAGAGGTATTATCACATTCTCTTCAAATGTAGTTTTTCTTACATAAAGTATTAAAATGCCTTCTTTGTTCCCTAGTAAACTGGATGGCTTCACAAATATTTACTAGGAAGTTACGTGTACCTAACCTACCTATTTGATTTTAAAATAAGTTAACTAGGTCTCATCTAATGTAGGTATTACAAGGGACGGATAACTATAATTTATTTATTACTTTTTGATACAGTCTTAAATTATAGCAAAAGAGATACAAATCACAGGAAAAGCTGATTTTCTTTTACATCTAAAACATATCATCATGTCCCAGATCTGCCAGAAGGTTAAGTCCTCTTTCCTTCAAAGCTTTTGATAATAGCTTTTGCTGTTCAATTTTGGCATCTTGTTCTCTTCTTTGAGCATCTAGAATATCATCTACTGATACTTCAGTGAGCGGCAGATTATCTTCTTTATCCTTGTCCTGTTGAGTAGAAAATTGTTTTAAAAAACCAACCAAATACATGGAAAATAGAGCTGTTTTTTATTAATGTGGCAGCCAGAAATAATCTTAACTTTTTAGGTGACGATACCAGACTTACTATTTCGCCAAGTAGGACGACGTTTTCACCTCTGACGATAAATATGCCTCTAGGAATATCTCCATACTCTTTACCCACGTGAATCCTTTCAATGGTTTTATGAAGGACTAAGTTCGCAAATTGATCGACGCAGCGGAGATATCCAATAAGAGTCCGACCGTCTCGCAGCAACACCATCAGTTTCTCTTCGAACAAGAACCAATTGGATAAAAAATATTATGGAATTAGAACAAAAAAATCGCGAAGGATATAAACACATACTGTCCAACTCATCGAGTAAATGTGCCGTGCCTGCTAAAGGATTTACGTTTCCCGACATTTTAAGAATCTCTAAATTTTCTGGTTCTCGATGAATTATCACAAAATATCATAAATTTTGCTGATTTGATTTCGAAAACAAAATAATTCATTCACAAAAAAAGTTTTTTTTAAATGTCAGTCTTATGTTGCCAATGCTCACTACTCAAAAGTAGCATACACGTAAGCAAGGTAAGGTGGTTAGAATATTTTTTTAATTACAGCTCTTTAAAAAATTTTATATTTTAATTTTAACACAACTTTATGTCCAAGTTTTATTTGTTTAATGCAGTGTAGGACGTCAAATTACGCATTATTTTAATAACGCAACTTGGCAAAAAGTTAGCCAAATAAAGTAAGACGGTAATGTAATGTTCTGGCATCACCTGTAAATTTTAAACTTTTTTTTTGAAAGTCAAAGGTATCGTAGTTGTAAAGCCTTGTCTTGTGTCTTTACGGATGCGTTTTGATGTGTATCCGAATCATTAAGGTTTAAATAAAAACTTAAAAAAATGGCGGCTACGAGTTGTGACGACTGACTGTCATATTTGTTTTTTATACAAAGACTAGGAATTTGCTGCTATTTTCATTAAAATAAAGTTTCGTATATGACTGATATGTTTTACTGTGCTGTTTGGTGTTCTTCATACTGTAAAGATAACAGGAGTGCAAATAATTAAGATGGAACAGGATGATGAAGTGAAGTCCGGTTGTTTGTTATTCCCACCCGCCGGAGGGAATATGTTTAGCAAATTCCCTAAAAAGGTATGTACCCTTGCAATTATTATAAAACTTTGGAGTTTGGTTTAAGGCTAATGGTTAGGAATAGTTAAGCCACGTGCCTATAACACGCGGTTACGACACTACCGCTGCTGAATGAGTCACAGGTAGACGCGAGACGCGGTGGTGCTTGCGTATTAGCTATGTACCTTTTACTTCTAGAAGTTATTCGTTATGACCTATGTACTCAACTTTTCATGTTATTATTTTGAATGGAACAGTAATATTTTTTTTTTTCAGAAAAATTGGCAGCAAAAGCATTGCATACTCTACAATGCAAGTAAACAAGGCATCGAACGCCTTGAAATTTACGACCACAAGGATGAAGTCACTTCCGGCGCAATACCTAAGATTATCACCCTTGAAAACTGCATAAAAATAACACATTCTAGTCCAAATACTATTACTATATTAACTAAGTCTCACACACAGCAACTAAGTACTCAGTCTGAACCTGAAACATTAGAATGGGTGACTGCTCTCCAATCTGTAGCCTTCAAGGACAAAGATTCGGCTCCTGTTTGCTGTGATGAAGACAATGATCTTTATTGTTCATCGGGGGAAGGTGTTTTCTCTGTGAAAATGTGCCCATCAGATGCTTCAACTCGATGTGGCCTAGAACCAACAAGATATCTGCTGCTACTTACCACAACAGCTATAGAGTTACGAGATTTAAATGATAACAAACTGTATGCAACATGGCCATATAGATACATAAGACGCTATGGTTACAGACAGGGTAAATTCACATTTGAAGCTGGCAGAAAATGTGACACTGGAGAAGGCATCTTTCATTTGGAGCATCCAAATCAATCTGAAATTTTTAAATGCCTTTCCTTGAAAATGAAAACAATGAAGCAAATGATTGGGAATGACAACTTAAATAGTCCTGAACACAGTGAATTCAGTATACCACCTGCTGCCAATCTATTTCCTGGCTCAAGAAGCCCATTGGTTGCTACTAGACCAGATGACTTGAATTTAAGTTCCCTGTCATTTAAAACCTCATCAGTATCAAGCCAACAAAGTCTTTGCTCAGACAGGGATACAGCCCCTTTATTGATGCCAAAACCAGCTCTGAAACCCAAGCCTCAAAAACCACCTCGAAAAGTGGTTAATCTTCATAAAGGATCTGCTCTACCAAACAAAGATTTGCCAAGTTCAACTGATGAAAGTATGGACTTTGGTAGATACAAAAAGTTGGAAAGCTACAAAGATATGCCAAGCTCAACCGATGAAAGTATTGATTTTGGAAGGTTCAAGAAACTTGACAACTTTGATGCTATGGATCAGCCTAAAAGGGATAGTCCTCCTTCTGTACCATATGATAAAGTTGAAGTACGTAATGAAGCTTGGAAAACTCTCGGCATTGATGACCCAGATCATACTGAATACACACCCAATCTCTCTGACAATCCCAACTGCATGAAACTTATATCAAGATCACAAGATAATCTGAATTTCACTGGACCTGAGTCTTCAAGGATCATTCTGTTACCAAGCCCTGTGGTTGATCCTGAAGATGAAAATTATGACAGGCTGCAGTATTTTGGATCCACAAGTAAATTAAATAGATCATCGAGGTACAAAAAGATTGAAGCACGTCCTACAACATTAGCTTTGGCAGATCAAAAAGCTAAAGACACTTGGAATGACTATGATGAAGTTGAAAATGTAATGCAGACAGCAAGATTGGCTGACGATTCTCATCTAGGTTATGGTATGATTCGTAAACCAAACACACCAGGGCCACAAGTACCTACTGCAGCCCAAGCTCAAGTCTTGCAGAATCAGGTTGGTTTGGAAGAAATTAATCATAATAACTGCAATGGAACTGCAGACTATGCTATTGTAAGCCGTCCCAAAAGAGTTTAAATTATTTGAATTCCATCAAAATTTGTTTTAAAGACTGAAAGTGTGGTTTATGAGAACCACTTCACTTACAAGCAAAAAAATTATTATTATTAGCCTTATTGGGTGCTCAAATTTGAGACTGTTATGCATTCCTTTATAAAATTAAGTGGACCAGTGTGTATCATTTTTAATGTAGTTTTAGAAAACGCACATGTATTAATTATAAGAGATTATGTAAATGTGTAATAATGTGATTATACAGTGCCTTATTTTTTAGGATATTTTGGATACTTAATATACATCGAATAATAGCAATGTTTACCAATTTGTGCCAATTGGAAATACCAATATTTTACTAAGGGTAAGCCATAAGATTTAATTTCAACTAGTTAATGAAATCTTAAAAATGCAATCTCAACTCATGTATTCCTTGTTACATTAAGGACGACTTGCAGATAAATTGAGATTTTATTTAATCTAGATTTATCCTGACTTTTTTTCTGATGTTAAAACCTTAGCGCGATTCTTGCACACCCGTGTGTGGAGGATTTGTATCGCACATGCCGTAAACAAGTGCATGAAAGGTTAATTATATCTACTTCTGCTATCTCACTAAATTGAGATTTTAAAAGTGCTGCAAGTCACCCTAAGACTAATAAGTTGAACAGGCCATAATTTTGTGATTATTAAATTAGCTTGGCAATAAATATTATGTAATCTTTATTGATTTTTTTTTGGAGCCAAGTTGCTGGTGTCTGGCAGGCCTTTGCCCAACAGTGGGACACCATAATCTGATTCTGGGCAAAGGGTGGTAGAGGGCTTGATGTAAAATAAAGACTAAATAGTTTCAAGTTGATTTAATGTTGCACATTTAGGAATCGAACAAAACTGTCTTCGTGTCTACTGCAGGCAGATACTTAACAAAATATAAATATTAAACTATACAAAGTAAACAAGCTTCTGTACGCTTTCAAATTATCCAGTTAGTAGAGGACTAACACCTTCCTTTTCACTGTTCTTTAGCATTCCCATTGCAATAAATTCTAGGTCCGGAGACAATATTTTCTGTACTGTTTCACCTTTCTCTGCCATGATATCTTCAATATTCTTTTTCCCATTCATATCAGAGAACCAGTTTAGATTATCGGCAATCAAATGTTTGTTCTCGCATCCATCACAAATCACTATTACAACACCCTTGTAATATGCAAGCTTAGTAATGAATTTCGTGTTTCTAGTGTTACATTTCTTACAAGTAAACATAAGCTGGAATTTTCCTTCGAATTTTGCCTTGTCACTTGAAAGAGCTTCGCCTAATCTTGTGGTTGTGCAGAAACTCCTCGGCGACTGTATTTTAGGCGTCGAAGTAGACAACGGAGCTGTAGATATGACCATGCGCCTTCCAAAATAAGAATTCCCATTGCTTGGGAAAAATACTAGGTTATTTAACAAACGTGGTTTATGATACTTTACTATAAAATCTATCAGAGTTTTATGTGACATTTTAACAATAATTAATAACTTTTTAACAAACGAGCAGACAGACACTGTATTATTGCACAATTCTTTTTAACGCTTGCATGTCGAATTTTTATCGAATTCCTCTCGTCGAATCGAATTCCTAGTGTCAGTGTTGCCAACTAGACTGATTCGAAATATGCTAAAGTGCTGTTTAAAATATGCCAAAAATATGCTAAATTTTTAAATTGAATTTTCTAACACTTGAAAAAGTGCTAAAATAAAATGCTAAACTAAATTAAAATTTTAAACAACAGTAAAAGTGTAGGATTTGGAGTTACTTATTCCAAGTTTTCAAATAAACAGTTAATATCTTGATCTTCATCAACATTAGCTGTATTCGTCAAAGCAGAAGACTGAGAGTCTGAATCATAGTTTTTTTTGGTGCTTAAGCTACGCAGTACGTTTTTACTGTCAAACGATATCGGAGTTTAGTCTTGACTAAAGTCATTTGACTGAAAACGCGTTCAATATCCGCGTTCGAATGAGGCAATGACAGCAGGAATATTGCGAATTGAGACAAATCGGTGAAGGGGTTTTTGCCAGCTGCATGTTTATATTCAATAACTTCGTTCCAGAAGTTTCCGGTGGAAGATGTGCATTTCCATTCAATGTGTACTAGATATAAGTTTTTCTATTCTAGATGTATCTGTTACAGTTAAAACTAGTTAGTAGATAGAACGCGTTTTTCCTAGTTAGAACTAGTTTTTACTTAATGCCTTTGTTAATACTAGAAATGACTAATGTCTGAATCAAATATCAGTTAAAACTAGTTTCTGCAAGACAAAACGCGTTTTCCCGAAGCGAGTCAATTAAAGCTGTTCCGACCGAGGTTGGAGTTCATCATACCTTATTCTGATTGGCTTGAGGTTATGTTGTGAGTTATGTTGTTGTTGTGCTTACCGTTTAACGCAACCAAAGTCTTTTCTGGCACTTCGCCGGCCGCTGCCGCGGCACGCTCGCTACGCTCGCTCGGCTCGTGCGTTGGGGGTCGCAGTTCTAACCTAACCTAACCTACAGTTTCTGCCCCGATATAAACTCCGCGGGGGGGGGGGGAGTGCTAGTTTTAACTATAGCTCGATGTGACAACTAGTTTTATCTGAAAATCAAATATGTCAGTGGTAAATTCTAGTTTTAACTGATTATTTCTAGTTTTAACAAAGGCATTAAGTATTAACTAATTTTAACTAGGGAAAACGAGTTCTAACGAAAAATGGGTTTTAACTGTGACATATCCACTCTGAACTCTTCGACTATTTCCACAATGAAAGGCTTGATTATTTAAGATGATTAATAATTAATGAAGTTTTTCTTTCTCTTTTCATTCTTACTAGGAAGAGGGAGGGGCGTAATTACGTTTTCTGTGGTAAAAATAAACATTATGGAGGGGAAATCCCTTAAAAGTCTCAGAACAGAAGCAGTTGTTCGTTTCATGCTACATTTTATTCAACCAAAATAGTTTTCATGTTATGTTTATTTAAAATAGCATGTTTATTTTTCATATGTTTCTTACTTACCAGCCCATATACGTCCCCACCGAGGGGCACGGGCCTCCCTTCGAAACACGAAGGGGATTTAGGCCATAGTCCACCACGCTGGCCCAATGCGGGTTGGTAGACCGCTCGTCTTTCGAAAATGAATTTTCTTGGACGGACTTCATATGTTAATATGCTAAAAAAATATGCTAAGTAAGAAAATATTCTGCTAAATGGAAAGAAAATCTGCCTTAGCATAAAATATGCTAAATTGGCAACACTGCCTAGTGTCATGTTATGTCAGGGTAGCGATTCTTGGTCCTAGTCAGGGTTGGATTCAGATCGTTAGAAAATTATACTACTTGGAGATCAAAATTATAATACTTTTCAAAAAATAATACATTTCGATTATCAACGACTTTAAAGTGAAATTTGTTTTGTAGATTAAAAAAACAATTACAATAATAAAAAATAATCACAATAATATCCTTTGTTTCTGTTTCTAGCCTTTTTCATTGAGGTTAAGTAAGATAGTAATGGCGATATAAAAAAAAATACTGTTTTTTACCTTATTTTAGCAAATTATTCAAGAAAATTGTGTGATCATACACAAGAAGGTGCTTATAAGTACCTAATCATCATTGTTGAAACCTCTTTGTTTCAATGGGAACACCCGGGCCATTTAAGTTTTGTATTATGTTTGTTTGTATGTCAATTTTATAAAGTTTAGTTGAAGATGCGCCGTGGAATCTAATGAAATATTTAATTACCTATTTGTAAACGAGAACCGATTACCTTTTCGAAGAATTTATGTCCGAATTTTATTTGACTGAAAACGGTTAACCCGTGTTTTTTTCGCTATATACTTACTTCATATGCCATATTTTCAGATCATCGAAATGCCATTAGACAAAATTATCATTTTACCGAATTATGTTTCATCCATTTTCAAAATAACTTTTTACTGTTGGTCGAAGTTTCTTTTGAGCATTAAACAAGAACTTTTTACTGTTGGCCGAAGTTTTTTTTGAATTTTTTACTTTCGGCCGAAATCTTTCTAACTTTTTTCATTTGCCTCTCTTTAGCTTCATCGAAACAACAAATGGGACAGGTTAGAACATGTTTTTGTATTCCTGCTTGCTTGCACGCTGTATGCCTGCATGCTGCTTGCATGTTGCATGCTTGCGTGTTTGTTGCTAGCTTGCTTGCACGGGGGTGCTAGAAAAACAAGCCCCCCGCAAGAAAAACAAAACAAACAAACACCAGTCAAAACGGTCTAGGTTAGGTTAGGTTAGGTTATGATTCTGCATGCCTGCTTGCTTGCATGCTATAGGTTTGCCTGTTTGCATCCCTGCTTGCTTGGATGCTGCATACTTGCTTGCATGTTGCATGCTTGCATACTGCTTGCTTGCTTGCATGCTGCTTGCTTGCTTGCATGCTGATTGCTTGCACACTGCGCACTTGCTTGTTATAAGTAATACCTACTATCGAATGCTTAACTAAAATAAAACAGAGGTGTAATGAATATTTGGAAAAAAAAGGCAAATGAAACGGTGGTGTAATGAACATATGCGAAAAAAAACATGGCAAATAAAACGGTGGAGTACTTAATGAATTGGTGGCCGAGCATAAAGTCGCCAAAAAGTTTTTCGGCCAAATAAAACGATGGAGTAACGAAAAAAATCGAATTAATAATAGGTCAACTGAAACAGTGGCGAACGTTATGTCGGCAAATTAAAAAAAAACGAAACAAAAAAAGTCGATAAGTTTTCTGTCAAATGAAAATCGGTCAACATTTTTTCGAACATAAGATAGGTAACCTTTGTAAACACATATGACTTGATATGACACACAATACGCAACTTGACCATAAAGATCACTGAGGAGGCACTGGCCTTCACATCCCCCGGACTTTTAAGAATTGTCCACGCTTTGCAGACCAATTCTTTTACTGAGTTCAGTAAGTCGTGGCCCAAACAGCGGCTTCGTAAACATGTCAGCAAGTTGCATTTCAGCACATAGGTACTTGCTTCACCTCAAGAACCATCCCCACTATCAGACAATCAAAATTCCATGTAGTTAGCACACAACAACACTTATCATGCGCGCACTAAACATTAAACACCACTCCATTCGAGACTCACTCTCACTTCATAACATACAACTCAAATACATACCCACACAAGACATGATGGCAGACATCCTTACAAAACCGTTGCCGGAACTTAAGCAAGATAAATGTGCTCGTGCATAAGGTTTAGAATAAGTTTTTATGTCTTGTCTTATACTGTTGTTCTTGTCTTGTAAATATATTGTTAGGTATGTAGTTAATTAATGTTAAGTTGTAAGTAGGTGTATAGTTGTTTATGTACAGGTTGATGTTTTTTGTTTTGTATCTAATCTGTATCGTGTGTTAAGTGTTTTTCTTGGATATGTCGTTTACCCTTAATGTACAGGATGTTCACATTGCGGGGGGGTGTTGAAACCTCTTTGTTTCAATGGGAACACCCTGGCCTATTAAGTTTTGTATGTATCTTTGTTTGTATGTCAATTTTAAATATTGACACTACAGTCGAGAAAATATACTACAAGTCTAAACTTTCTTTATCCAAAATAACTGTCATCTCACTCACACTCATTGATAAAATACATAACAACTCCTATTCTGTCAGAAAGACATGAAATAGTTAAAAATTACATTAAAAAATATCCTTCTATTTTCGCGTAGTATTCTGGAATTACAATACTACATACTCCACTTTATAAAATTATGGTACAAATAGTATAATTATATTAAGATTTGCAACCCTGTGTTATGTTATTGATTGATGTCATTTGGATGTCATTCATGTCATTGTCAGATTTGTAAACCGGATACACGCATTTTTAGAGTCCTCCAAGTTCAAGTTTTCGTTAAACACATGCATTATCATTCGCCGATTGATCAATATGGTTGAGTTTGATTGATTGACGTTTTAATAACCTCAAAATACAACAAATTCTCGGTTTTTTTGTTCCGACTTTCTGTCCATAATGAAAATAGCAATGAACATTTGATAAAAACAACTATGTAGTTCAAAAATGTTTTGTTGTCCGTAAAATTACACAGAATATCACACAGTAAAACAAAAATAACTGGTATATTTTTAAGAAGGCAGCATTTGAAGAAATACACAAAAATGGAGTCTGTTTGGCTAACACCTGCATTATCTGACGAATTAATAAAGAACAGTAATGTGTTTGATCAAACTCAGAGTGTCGTCACGGGTAAGTAAATACTTATTTAATTACCTAATTCTTGACTAATTCTAACCTCAACATTTTTGGACTTACAAATTAAATTGTTCCGATACAAGGTAATATTACTAGATTACCTCAATGTTCTGATATGATGAAACGCTAGATTAATCATCTTCAGAAACCCTCACAAACACACCTAGCTTTAGAGAATGGGTTAAGGATAATTGTTTTCTTTCGAACTAAGTAAAATTAGTTATTTATGATGTCTGTTATGAAGTCCAAGGCCTTATTGATTAAAAAATAATATTACTTAATTTTTCGAAATGTTGCGTGTTACGCGATGATGATAACTGGCTTTCCGACATGATCTTGTTTATATATAAACTATATCTTCTGTTATCAAAATATATATTTAAAAAATAATTTAATAATTTACAGATATTTTATCACAAAAGCTGGACATCAGCATGCTGGTTGAGAACATGGCTGGTGTACTTACTCACAAGGATGCCGAAAACCGGGAACGGGGAATGAGATTTTTTACCAAAGTTTTAAATACACTCCCTAGTGACTATTTAGACGAAGTACAAATAACATTCATATCCAAATTCTATGTTGATCGTTTAAAAGACAGTCATAGAGTGTTCCCTGCGGTTATTGAAGGATACCTAGCACTAATTGATATGAAGAATTTTGACACAAAATTAAGTGGGAATTTTTTTACGGTGCTGTTCAGAGATATTGTTTGTCAATCTCAAGTCAGACAGGACAGATACAATATCTACTTGATAATACAGAAGATGATGGACAAGGATATTGAATGTAAGATTTTTTTTTAATTCAAAATCAAAAAAACACCAAGATCTTCTTAATAAAACAGAACTACAAAAAATTGTTTTTAAATAAAACCTAAAATATTGGAAGACTCACGGCTTGTGATTGATGAAGCTATTTTATAAATAGAGTCCAAGACCCTAATGCTGTAAAATACCACCTATCATTAAGGTACCTATTGCATAGGATAACATGAGGAATGTAGGTGCATTAGCTTCCTTTTTTTTTCTAAAAAAAATAAAAAAGTTTTCAGCTACCCTAGATGTCTAATGCCAACCTTATTATAAGACTCTTAAACAAAAATGATAAAAAAATAGAAATTTGTCTAAAATATTTGGAAATCTCCCAGATTGCTGAAGCCATTATAAGTCAATTAGAATCTGTATCAGCTATTATAAGTTGAGTTGGTTTCTGTCAGTGGATGAGTAAACTACTTACTTTAGGATTTGGATGTTATCTAATACTAGCTTTCTTCTCGGAACTTCGTTCCCGTGGGAATCAGGAAAATTATATAGCCTGTCACTCAGGATTAATGTAGTATTCCAATGGTGAAAGAATTTTTGAAATCGGTCCAATAGTTTTTGAGTTTATTCATTACATACAAAAATACAAATCTTTCCTCTTTACGATATTAGTGTAGATAATAATAATAATAATAATATACGTTTATGTAGATCTACGTAGATGTAGATAACAGACTGCACTTTCATACATTATCTCTAATTCCACATCGATCGCCAACCCTCTGTAAAGTGTGGCAAAAGTGCTATAGTTCCTATGGTGATGAAAACCTGGTACCCTAGCATACACAATGAGAATTATCTCTAGTATAGACTACTGAATCAACACAAGGAAATTTAGAATGTTCTCAATTTTTAATTTGTCTGTCTAGCACTGTCACCCGGGGTGACAGATGGGAATTTTTGTCAAAGTCAATCAAGCTTTATTTCATAGAAAATCTTCTTCTTATCGTGTAGGTATAGTCAAGTGTGTGGCGAACTTAGCTTGGCTTGGCATGAATAGAAAATTTAGGCCCATGTTACTGAAGGAGACTTAAGTTTTGATCTATACTTACTTATAAATGGGTCATCTTTTTCTGACACTATCAAAATGACAAAGATGACTGCAATTTAAGTGTAGATCAGAGTCTGACTCGCGTTATGTAATACGGACCTTAGGATGTTACTCAAAATACCTAAGTCAAAATAGTGAAGTACAACTAAATCGACTCCGAACGCAAGTCGGCCGGAGCAAAGACAATCAGGCCAGGTGGGGCTTTTCAAACGGAGCGGACCTGCTATGCGAGTGCGGAATAATGCCGCAGACCATGGTCCACTTAACCTTATGTCCCAAATGTCCGAAAACTTGTACCAAGGAGGATTTAATGAACGCCTCGGACAATGCTATCGCTGTGGCCAGGTACTGGGCATCCAAAATTTAGTCGCGATGCGCCATCGACTCGAAAGAAGAAGATTAAAGGATTTACATACATATATACAAACATTAGTTCTTTTAACTCTACGCCTATTTGCGAAGGTGCAGTCCTAGATGTCACTCCTGGTAACAAATCTACATGTTTGTCCCCCGAATTTGTGACCCTATTTGAATTTAATTTGAAGAAATCATTCTCTTACATTTGAATTGGGACATGTGTCCTTTATCCAATGCAAGACCATTTGTCAACGTCACATGAGTGCCAAAGTATATGCTGTTTGTTTATCTTGTACCTTCAGATAAAGAGTTTACCTACTTACTTGCAACACAAACTACTTCAAATAAATTTTTACTCTTCTAATTTTCTCTGTTACAGATTTGAAGTCATTGGGTGTCGATTTCGTATACGGTCTAATGTCATCAATGGATGGGGAACGGGATCCAAGAAACTTACTATTACTTTTCACAATGCTACCGAAATTTTTGACTCAAATCCCTCTAGGCCATTTAACTGAAGAAATGTTTGATGTAATATCCTGTTACTTTCCTATTGACTTTCAACCTGCCCCTGATGACCCTGCCGCGGTTTCCAGACAAGATTTAGCTAATGGTCTTTGTCCCTGTCTTTGTGCAATACCAACCTTTGGAGAGCCATGTTTAATTTTAATTGTTGAGAAATTGGATTCTCAGCTACAAGTCGCCAAACTGGATGCTTTACAGCTTTTGGTTAGTATGTATTAGCTATTATTTCATTACCTACATCTTTATTTTGTATTGAAAATCTATGTTAAAGATCTTTGTCAAACATTTTTGTTAATATAGTTTCTTAATTTTCCTTTCCAGAAAGAAAGTTGCAAGACATTCAATGTCGAAAGTTATGGACCATTTCTGAAATCAATATGGGGAAGCATTCGCAAAGAAATAATTTCCAAAAAAGATGATTCACTTAAATTAGCAGCACACGAAGCTTTGGCAACTTTGATAAATAAATTATCGAGCACAGCAAATACAGACAAAGGATTTGAGACATTTGTTGAAGGAATTTTGCTAACTATGCAAACATCTATTGCAGAATATACAACTGTAACACAACTTATACAAGCCAACAAAGTTTTGTTGACAGCAGCTAATGCATCAAAGCAGTCTTGCGTTATAGTGGTTGGGGCCATGATACCATCTACCATAGCATTTTACAATTTTAAGGCTGACACACCGAAACTACAGATATGTAGTCTTGATTTTTTAGGTGATTTGTATGAGTTGGCAAAACATTGGGAAGTGGTAAATCTGATTGAAATCCAGGCTAAACAAATCCCTGCACACTGTTTAAATGCCGTTAGTGAGCCAAAGAAAGAGTTTCAAATCGCTGGATTTAAAACATTAAACAGAGTCATAGACCTTTTAAATCCTGATTTAGTTGTACCGTTTGTAGAAATTCTAATACACAATGTACACTTCTGTAATGACACAGATTTGCTTACTATTAGTGTGGACACTATTCATCATATTGCTCAGAAATATCCAGAACTAATTATGGATTTAGTTGTTAAAGGAAAATGTGATTTGGATAAGCTAACAACGGATAAAAAAGGGTTGAAAGAACGATTGAATTTGCTATCAAATCTGTTAAGTATAGATGATTTTACGTCAGTTATAATTGAAGAAATGTTGAAACTGCTTGTTGCCAAAGACGAAGAGGCGCCTAAAGTTGTAGAAGCCCTCAGTGAAAGCATGTCGAATACTAAACTGTATTCAGATCAAAAAGTGACTCAAATAGAAAGTGACAATAATCTTGTGAACTCTATAATATGTTGGTTGCTTTCGGAGATAGAAACTGCATCATTTGAGTCTTTGGTACATGGGTATACGTTGATATCGAACACTATGAGCAGTTTACCTAAAGAAAAACAAATTGTTATTCTCGAGAATCACACTAAGACAGTTTTAGATAAATGTAAAGTAAATGTAAAATACTTCCACATTTTAGAGAGTCTGTATAATGCTGTCCATCAAAATGTCTATACTGAATGTTTTTCTGATATCTTGTCTTTTTCGTTGAAATTAAGTTTAACATGTGACGATGATCTGATAAGAATGAAAGCTTGTGCATTGATTGGTCATTTTTTAAATAAAGCAGAGTATGGGCCAAATTTTGAGCTGTTATACGAGGTTTTGAAGACTTACTTGTCTTCTTGTAGTAAGATGGATAATAGCAAGATATGTCCAAGACTGATTATCATGTATGGTTGGATCGCCAAGGCATTGGTTATGCGTGGGAGCGACGTGTTCCTTTTCTGGTTACAAAAGGTAATACATTTTTTTAAAGCTTTCATTTTTCCCAAGTCTCACAAACCATCGACTTCGTTTCATTTTAGATAGTCTTTGTTAACCAGGCAACTTTTTAAATTTAGGTTTTGACAGCTTATAAAGTAACTTAATACAATTTTTATCTTATACAATAGAAGGTGCAGTTAGAAAATAGCAAAAACGCAGAGCTTTTTACAAAAATCCACAAAAACAAAATTACACATTATACCTAGATGACGTTTTGGTTTGCGGCTATCTGCTGATAGGTATTTTTGGGATTGAATAACGAATATGCATGTATGTTGTTTCCTGGCGAATCAGTTGAAACTTAAGTCAAAATAAATTAAAAAAACAGTAAATTAAACCAAAATCCACACAATGTTCGTGAACTGTGACGTCACGCTAAGCGCGCCAAAATGGTGGCCGTTTAAAATTCTCGTTTCGGTTAGCTACCTTTAACTTTCGAAAAAATATACATAAATTACTTTTCATCTTAGATATTTGTTTTACGATTATTTAGCGATCTAAACTATATAAATAAGTGCACTTTCCTTATTCGATTGATTTTAAAAATGTTAACGTGGAAAATTATCCTAATTCCAGATAGGAACAGCCTTATCAAACCCGGACTATTCCAAAGAAGGTGCTGAAGCAATTCGCTTGATAATGGTCTCCCAGCCATCGTATTTCACTCCAAGGCAACATTGCAGAATTAGCCTCCTCTACGAGCAGAGAATGTTCATTGCGTTTTCGTCTGTCTGTCAAAAAATTACTGTGAACCCTGACACCAAAGAGAATGTTCTGTTAAGCTGGGCCTACGTACTCAATAAATCACCTAAGACTGTAATTCTAGAAGATGCGGCTAAGGTATGTAATGCGAGCTGTTATTTTAACAAGTTTTCGTCCGCGAAATTTAATATACATGCATACGCTGACGCCCATAATCCCTAACGGACTAAAAGAGCAGCACTGGTTCTAGAACTACTAGATGCCACATTTGACACAAATTGTAAGGCTTATCAGATGGATCAAATTACATAATGGTGAGACGTAGTCAGCCTTTCGCCCATTATACAGCAAAACACTCGCATCCCTCTCACAGACTTTTACTGTATACCTGGGAAGAGCTATCTGGCACATTCTAAGTTTTTCCTTCACTCCCACTCCAGCATGGAAGGAATTAAATAGTTCATTGTGATACGAGGCTGTAAAGGAGGTTATTGTAAACGAGTTGACCAGGCGAGGGATCACCATTGTCACGAGTTTACAATAACCTTTACACCCGTGTGTCACACGACGTTTTTCAATACATCTGTTTTTCAAGTCATAAATAAAAAAACAAATGCAAGCAACCATATATTTTTCACGGGATTTTGCAGGAAGGATTTTGCAGATTTTGGTGTCAAGTCCGTAATATAACTGTCCTCACTAGACGAAGTCATATTAATTTGTTTCACAATATAAATAATGCAAAATTTACGAAAATGGCGGCTTTTTGTAAGTTTTTATTGTAATTGGTGCGCATGCGTCGATTATTATTTTTTGTGTATCAAAAATATCGGGCAAAGAATTCAAATATTCGGCCTTCTTGTTTTTCTCGGTAAATAAAATATTTAAAATTAAATGTAATTAAATATACGCAAAATAATATTTTTATTTCAAATTCGAAAATATTTTCTTATTTTTATTTATTTGATTATTGTATTACACATGAAGTCGACATGATTTTATTCTCAGTAGGCAAACCTCCTTGCTGGTAAACTTCTTAATTTAACTAATGAGAATTAAGAAAAAACTACAAAGTAAAACGCACTAGTAGACCAGGGTCGATAATTTTTGAGACCAAAAAAAATTATAGTAGGATGATACCCATTGGAAAAGGTAGAGAATATAACAAAAACGAAAGGAAAAATAAATTACGGGCGATCTGAGGTCGGGAAGGGGGAGGGGGTGAGTTTTTAAGGGTAAAAAACGGTTAATCTCGATTTCCGGTAAAACTACAAGTCTTATGAAAAAAAGTTAAATGGCAAAGTTGTAGGTAATAAAAAGATCTACAACTTTTGTATCGATACTTTTTTCACATAACCTCAAAATTTATGTGAAAAATTCGAATAACTGAGTTTTTGGTTTTTTATTTTTATCTTTTGCAAAAAAAAATATTTTTTCACGAAATTTGGTGAAAACTTACCTTTGTATGTCCCAAACATACAGTAATTTTTTTGATTTAAAATATTCATTTTTTCACCTTATTTTGACTTAATATCGAAAAAGCACCCTAATTTTCAATCGAAAATTCTCACGTCAAAATATCTGCTTTTTTAAAAAAGTTGGTGTGTTTTTTGTTCGTTGAAATCTTTACTTTCTGATGGTATAAAAAAATTTACATTACTATGGCAAATGTTCTCAGAAAATGCAAATAATGAAAAAAACTCGAATCCAAATATTCTTTTTTGAATCATTATGTATAATTTTGAGCTATTTATTAAAATTTACCCTTTAATTACTAGAAAAATGTAAGATTTCATGTTATATTGATAAACAAAAAAATTTATAATCGAAATATACTACTATAATGAACAACCAAATAAGTTAATAAAGTTAATATTTAATAAGACATCTACAATATTTTGAGAAAGTTTTCGAATCTTCTTAAAATTATATGCGTAGAGACCTATTTATTTCTATTTTAAGATTACTTATATACCTGAGTGACCTTCGGAAAATGTTAGCCCGTCAAAAGTTATTTCATAGAGAAGAGGGGAAGGGTCCCGATTCTCGTGGATCTTCGAAATCTTCGAGACCATCACCGTCTTCGTCTCCAAGATTATTTCCGGTCTGCATTGGTTAACAGTTTAAAATGTGGCAGCCGAAAACATGGTTTGAAACAAAAACGCAACCGGCACGTCCCCACAGGTTTTGCCCTTGCCAGGAGTAAGTGGTACCCAGTGTAGCCTACCTCGGTCTGGAGTGGCCGATCTGGAGAAGCTGCCTGCTTTGAGGCAAAGTGTAAAGGTTCTTTGGCACATACCGAGGGGAGCGAGGAATCTGGCGGCTGGAAAGCTGAGCGATGTTATTAATAGTTGCATTGAAACCAATGAAATTAAGGATTGGTGTGCCCTTCTGACGTTCGCATATGCAGCTTTAAAGGCGCCAGACAAAACAATTTCAGGTAGTCTTACCACTAAAGTAAAAAACAACATCGAGGCAGCGGTAGTGGGGGATAATGACGGCAGAAACGATCGCTTCGGGTCTCCTTCGGTGCTAAAGGCAATAGAGTCGAAAGTATTTGAGGGGGACCTGAGGGGAGCTGTTCGGCTATTGATGTCAGATGATGTGGTAGCCCCCTCAGGCCCTGACACACTCGCTTCCTTGATATTAAAGCACCCATCTCCTTCTCGACCCTTGGTGTTCCCCCAACCTCCAGACCAAACAACCACATTTTGTGAAATCAAAGTGGACGACGTTGTAAGAGCTCTCGGCACGTTTCATAATGGGTCAGCTGCGGGCCTTGATGGCATCCGTCCTGCGCACTTAAAAGAGTTGACGTCGGTTGCGGCAGGTGACAACGGTCAGAAGCTTTTAGAAAGCCTTACAAAGTTGAGTAATTTCCTGCTCTGTGGGCGGCTGAATCCGGCCGTTTGTCCCTTCATGTATGGAGCTAGTTTGTGCGCTTTGTCGAAAAAAGATGGAGGCTTGAGGCCTATAGCTGTAGGTAGTACCATACGTCGCCTAGTGGCTAAGCTGGGTTGCCGCTTTGTGAGAGAGGAGTTAGCCGATTACCTACGCCCACACCAGTTGGGGTTTGGGACTCAGTTAGGCTGTGAGGCTGCGATTCACGCAACCCGTATGTTCGCCACAGGACCAGAGAACGCCGGGAGGATTATTATAAAGCTGGACCTCAAGAACGCCTTCAACTCTGTGGAGAGAGACTCTTTGTTGGGTGAGATAAAGGAGAACGTTCCATCCCTCTATCCTTTCCTGTCCCAAGTTTACCTATCGCCTTCCTACCTCTATTATAATAACAATCGGATTCTTTCTCAGGTCGGGGCGCAGCAGGGAGATCCACTGGGTCCTCTAGCCTTCAGTTTGGCAATTCACAAGGTGATCTCAGAACTGAAGTCACCGCTGAATATTTGGTACTTGGATGACGGGACGATCGGGGGAAACGTGGAGGTAGTTGAACGGGATCTCCGTCATCTAGTACCACGCCTGAAAGAGCTAGGGCTAGAGGTCAACAGCAGTAAGTGTGAATTTTTCCCATGCTGCCCCGAAGCTGCTTCTTCCTTTCCTCTTTTCTCTTCTATCCTTCCAGGGCTTAAATTATTAGCACCTCAAAATTTCAGTCTCCTTGGCTCACCCATTTTCCCGGATGGGATTGTAGAGGCTCTTGAAGTCAGAAAACGTGCACTTCTTGTGGCAAAAGATCGCTTGAGAAATCTCTCTGCTCAAGTAGCTCTGGTCTTGTTGCGAATGTGCTTTGCTATGCCCAAAATAACGTACTTGCTGAGGACGTCCCCTTGCTGGTTGTTTCCAGATGCAACCGCTTCTTTTGACGGTGCAATTAAACTTCTCATAGAAGATATTTTGAACGTTCGCCTGAATGGGGTTCAGTGGCTTCAAGCAGCTCTTCCCATACGATTCGGAGGATTAGGGATAAGATGCGTGCGGGATGTCAGCCTTCCCGCTTTCTTGGCTTCGGCGCATGGGGTTGGGGACCTTGTTACTGACATTTTATCAGTAGATGGTGGCAGGGTTACCATTCCTTTTGTTGCTGATGCCTTGACAGCTTGGGGAGCTCTTAACCCGGGCGTATCAACGCCGAAACTCCTGGAGAGCCAGCGGGCGTGGGATGAAGTGGGGGCTAAAAGGACCTATGACCACCTCTTAAGTGGAGCGGTGGGTGCGCACAAAGCCAGAATCAGGGCGGTATCGCGGGCTGAGTCGGGGGCGTGGTTGCATGCATTACCTTCTCCGCAAATGGGAACCTTCCTCGACAATAACTCTCTGCGGGTGGCTGTTGCTCTTCGCCTGGGCTGCGATGTTTGTGAAACACATCAATGCATCTGCGGCTCGACGGTGGAGTCAAATGGCCACCATGCTTTGAGTTGTTGTCGCTGCGCGGGGAGGTTTCCCAGGCACCACGCTTTAAATGATATTATCCGCAGGGCGTTAATTTCTATAAATGTCCCTTGCGTTCTGGAGCCCCCGGGTCTTAGCAGGTCAGATGGGAAGAGGCCTGACGGTATGACTATGGTGCCATGGGAAAAGGGAAGGTGCTTACTCTGGGACGCCACCTGCGTCAGCACCTTTGCCGCCTCGCACCTTAGTCATACGGTCAGGGAGGCGGGGGCCGCTGCAGAAAATGCAGCCGTAAAGAAGAGGGAAAAATATTCAGCGCTAGGGCAAACTTATATTTTTATACCCTTCGCTGTGGAGACCGCAGGGAGTTGGGGTAGTGAGGCCAAGGGTTTCATCGCCGAGGTAGGTCGGCGTCTTAGAGATAAGAGTTGTGACCCCCGCTCCGGGTCATACTTGGTGCAAAGGTTGTCCATTGCCATTCAACGTGGTAATGCCGCAAGTGTTATGGGCACCTTTGCACCAGGGATGACAAGGGGCGGTTTATTTGACTGATTTTAATAATTTATGTTTTTGACATAGTATGTTTTTGTAAATTAATAAAAAAAGGTTTGAAATGCACAAATTTATGCTCAAATTGTCATGGTTCTGAAACATGCTCAAATGTAGAAGAAAAAACCTACGAGGAAGTTGATGATTCGGATGAAATATTGGATGAAGAACCAATGCAGACCGGAAATAATCTTGGAGACGAAGACGGTGATGGTCTCGAAGATTTCGAAGATCCACAAAAATCGGGACAGTTTGTCGAATCTAACGATGAAGAAATCCCATCAAAGAGACAAAAACTAATGGAGAAGTAATTAGAATGCAAGATAAAGTATTGATAAATAAGAAGATTATTGTATTTGAAAATATTATAATAAATAACGTCATCAGTAAAAAGTATTTAAATTCAATAGTACGATTTGCATGTATATTTATCTATTATGAGATTTTCTATGACATAAATGTAATGAGAATTTAATAAATCAACTTTATTACTGAAAAAAAATTGCAGCAGTCACATTTTTTAGATGAAATCCTTTTTAAATCCTATTTTTAATATTTATGACAACTATTTTCGCATGTTTTTTGCAATTTTGATGTTTTATGGATTATCAATTTTTTTGTTTATCAATATAACATGAAATCTTACGTTTTTCTAGTAATTAAAGGATACATTTTAATGAATAGCTCAAAATTATACATAATGATTCAAAAAAGAATATTTGGATTCGAGTTTTTTTCATTATTTGCATTTTCTGAGAACATTTGCCATAGTAATGTATATTTTTTTTATACCATCAGAAAGTAGAGATTTCAACAAATAAAAAACACACCAACTTTTTTAAAAAAGCAGATATTTTGACGTGAGAATTTTCGATTGAAAATTAGGGTGCTTTTTCGATATTAAGTCAAAATAAGGTGAAAAAATAAATATTTTAAATCAAAAAAATTACTGTATGTTTGGGACATACAAAGGTAAGTTTTCACCAAATTTCGTGAAAAAATATTTTTTTTTGCAAAAGATAAAAATAAAAAACCAAAAACTCAGTTACTCGAATTTTTCACATAAATTTTGAGGTTATGTGAAAAAAGTATCGATACAAAAGTTGTAGATCTTTTTATTACCTACAACTTTGCCATTTAACTTTTTTTCATAAGACTTGTAGTTTTACCGGAAATCGAGATTAACCGTTTTTTACCCTTAAAAACTCACCCCCTCCCCCTTCCCGACCTCAGATCGCCCGTAATTTATTTTTCCTTTCGTTTTTGTTATATTCTCTACCTTTTCCAATGGGTATCATCCTACTATAATTTTTTTTCACTTTTTACCATTTTAAAAATTATCGACCCTGGTCTATAGTGCTACTATGAGCTACTTTCTGTTTAAGTTTATAGCCATAAATGTTTATTTTTCGAGTATTGAAAACTTATTTTTTTATTGACAAAACTAACAGATCATTTTTTCATGATTATATTCCTCAGGAAAAGTTGTTCAGTTTTGTGGGCTGATTTCGTAGACAGAGAAAAGGTATAGACTGCGGCTGAGCGTGCCACCGAAAGGGACAGAAAATATTAGTACTGCCGTAGTCGGCCGTAGTACTGCGCTTTAATGTGCTATAACCCGTACGAATTAACTGTGCATCTCGCGCTGTACTGTTAACACAGCGCGAGGTGCACAGTTAACTCGTACGGGTTACAGCACAGTAAATTGCCGGCCTTGAAAAAACCGGCACGCGCCCAAAAAAACCAAAAAACACAAAAAATGCCCAGCATTGTCTCTTTTTTTCACGTGCAATTGATATAATTTTGTCCTTATCTGTGCGACCGAAAAAGAAGATATCCAGCAGTCTATACCTTTTCTCTGTCTACGGCTGATTTACCTTTCGCTATTATAAAACGCACCCATTGAAAAGCTTATTCTGTTACACAATATTATTTGTATGTGACTGTGAAAATGGAAAAGTACAACTTTGGGGATAGTCGTTTAGGTTCAGAATGAGCTTTTAATCACAGACTGTTACTGTGACTCACAGGCTGTGTTTCATATGTGACTGTGTATTTCACAAAGCATATGTGACTGTATATCACAACGCATATGTGATTGTGTTTATTACAACACATATGTGACTATGGCTGATTATCACAACCCATATGTGACAGTGTTTAATACAACGCATATGTGACTGTGATTATCACAACGCATATGTGTCTGTAGGTATATATCACAAAGCGTATGTGACTGTGTTTGTTACAACGCAGTCACATATAAAACACAGTCTGTGAGTCACATCTCAGTAGTGATTACAAACCTCATAACAATAATTCTGAACCTTTCTGTGGTTAGTAAAGGGTACAACTTTCGGGGTAGTCCTTATGATCGTCACGTCCTCGTGAAAAACCTACTCTTGAACGTGAACGTGTAATAAACACACCTTACTTACTAATATTAAAAATGCGAAAGTAACTCTGTCTGTCTGTCTGGTCTCTCCGTCCGTATTTCACGCCTAAACTACTTAATCGATTTGGATGAAATTTGGCACAGAGATAGATTAAAGCTAGGGAAAGGACATAGGCTACATTTTATCCCACAGTTGGGCATGATATAACATGTAGTCCACGCGGGCGGAGAGCTCGGTTATAATAAAAATGACATCCCTACTAATATTATAAATGCGAAAGTAACTCTGTCTGTCTGTCTGTCTGTTACCTTTTCACGCCTAAACCGCTGAACCGATTTTGATGAATTTTGGTACAGAGATAGATTAGAGCCTGGGAAAGGACATAGGCTACATTTTATCCCACAGTTGGGCACGATATAACCTGTAGTCCACGCGGGCGGAGCCGCGGGCGGAAAGCTAGTAATTCAATAAAATGCCATCGATTCGTTCAGTTCATCTTTTATATAATTTTACTAAAATTATTGCTTCAAGTTCGGGGCATTCCTATGAAAAGGGAGGCGACGGATTTTAATGTTTGCGAGTTTATAAATGACATTTGACATCTGTAGCGCATGAGAGAGATGCTCTAAACCTTCACTGATCGGTATCGAGGAGGTCTTTGGCGGGAACTCGGCGTGAGCGGTTGCTTTGTCAATTGAATTTTCGTTTTCTGCGTGAAAAAGTTGTTAAATGTGTAATAGTGATAGTGTATTATGCAGTAAATTGACTAAAATTCGTGTAGTGATGAAAAATTCAAGTGATAACAGTGTTTCTGCTCCGTTTGGTACCGACAAAGATCCTCGCGGTTGTGCTTCTCGCCGCCAGTTTTCGTAAAACAGACGCTATCCAGTTTTACGCAGAACATGAGGAGCTTAGGGCTTAAGTTCAAGAAAGAAGATTTTTCACTGAAGACATGGCTGTATGGACTTAGTTTCCTTTGCCTTTCCCGAAAGGGATAAACTTAACAAAAAAAAAAAGATCGGTATCGAATGTAATGGCATAGAGTATGGGACTAGAATTGCAAATAAAAAATGCAATGACAGTTCAATGGTCGTTGAAATACTTGCCACTCTCCGGTCTCTACACCTGGCGTTGATAATAAATAAAAATCCAGCTTTTTTATTGTAAGATGGGTTAACTCTTGACCTCAATCTTGACCATAAGGTCAAAGATGAGGTCGACGATGGAGCGAGTTAACCCAGAAAATGCCTATAAAGACACTGGCACTCCCACGCACCGACGGAACACAGCAAGCTGTTTGGCGTCGGACTTCGGTAGGAGGGTGGTCGCAAACCAGACGGCCCTTTACAGAGCCTACCACACCGCATGAGACCATAGGACGACACCTCAGATTCCGAAAAAAAAGGAAATGTCGTTGCCTGGGATGAATTACTAGGAGGCAGGTCTCATTTGTGTTTAATTAGTCGCCTCTAACGACACCCACGGAAAGAGATGGGGTGGTGTTATTCTCAACCGATCACCACACGGTTAAAAATACGACTTAGAAAAGCTTTAGAATAAGAGAAGAACGTGTGTTGCTCGACGAAAAGGTTCCATTTAATGCAGTGCCCTATCAAGAATGAAAATACTATTTTACATATCCCCATATTCCCCATAGAAAGTAAATAATAAATATTACGATAGTAACTTTGTAAAACCTATAAAGAAATTAGTGGGAAAAATTGCCTTACTAACTTATAAGTTAAACTAAAATTATGCGTATCACAATTTTTGTTTGGCGCATTCTAGCGAGAAATATCTTTACTCAAAAAACAGCTATTACGCTTAAAAATAAATGTTTACTACGCTTGTACAACATTTCACTATTGTATAGGTTTCGTTCAATTTGAAAGGGTAATACGAACAGTATAATCCCCCCAGTAACAGTAATTTTTGTAGCGTAATAGCCACTTACCGCCTTTCCATTCGACGCGAAGTATACGTACATAATCATTATTCTAGGGAGTTTCTTAAATAAAAAGCGACACTTGTTATGCGAAGATAAAATGCAATTTAGCTTGAACGCGCACTATTGTATATTTTCTCCACGTATCCAAGGTATTAATAAATCGTAAGCTGATTTGGTACGTTCAAAACTACACATAATAGTCATGAAGCGTTGCTGCTAATACCAGAATGCCTATATGGTTGTCTTCCATCCTATTTTTAATAAAAACATAGAAAGTTAAACTAGTATACAATTATTTTTTTATGAACAGAAACTTATCGTCTTGTAGGTACTGAAAGCAAGTTGGAGATTTGAGTACTTCAAAATCCTCTCATCTACGCTAATTGGGACAAAAATTGGAGACCACCGTAAGGGCATAAACTAATTATGTACCTAGAGCACTAACGAAATCTAGAAACCTGCCTAGTGGTTTGTACCGTTTCAGATTGAGGTACGCTTTGACCATGATCCAGGATTAGGCAGATCAGGTAATTACAGTAGAGCGACTGCCATTTAAGCTCTATGGTGTTACAAGGAAATCTGAACGGATTGGATCATGGTTACATCAAATTAAATTATACTTCTCGCTTCTGAGTTTAAACTGCTAGCCTTTACATCACTAACTCTTCTATCGCTATACTAGAATCTTTGGACCAAAATTCGAGACTAGTCTTTAATTTCGTATGGAATATTTTTACAATTTGACTTTCAGGAATTTATTTACGGGCATTACATCTAGATGGTGTTGCTCGCCATGGAATATGAGCTCTAATAAAATCTTCAATTTTAAAAACAATAAAAACATCATATCTATTGTCAGTCCTATAGTTAGATATATTAAAATTAAACTAATATACCAGTAATTTTTATGAAAGACATTATAACGTAATATTTTATTGCATTTATGATCTGGCATATCGAGTATGTTTCTGTTACAAAATAACATTAACTATTGTTCTCTCGACAAACATAAAGATATATGGTTTGAAGAAATGAGAGAGAGAAAGATTTTATTATACATACGTGTAAAGTGATACTTTTTCGTCGAGCGCACATAGATTTGCTACTTTATATTTGCAGTGTGTACCACAGCCGTTAATTAAGTTAGACCTACAGGGCTTTTTTTTGTGCCCTCGAGGCCGGCACTTCAGATTTTTGGGCCCGACGTTGTACGAGTATTGGCCCAAAATCCAAAGTGCCGAAACTTTAGGCGGCTATTTTCCCCATTAAACTAAACAACTTTTGCCTTAGACACCAAAAAAATATTTCAACTTCTCACACTAAATGAATCAGCTGATCGCTTAAGTTTTATGGATAAGTAAAAATGTTTTCATACTTCCCATGCTTCTTGGGGAAAGTGGTTTAGTTTTGGATGATGTCTTTTAAAGGGTGAATGTATGTGGTGAATATGTTAAAAGACTTGGAACCCGTCGCGTGCTTGTTTACGCCGCGTGCGATACAAATCTCGTACACCATGTGTTCAAAAAGCACGCGAAGGTTTAATATATTGTTTACATTGTTCCAGATCGCTTCTCTTGTAATAGACTCGTTGGTATATGATAATAAGGATCTCCTATTAGTCATGAATGATGTCCTGTGCTTTTTGGTGCAATCTGTCAATGCTGCCATCTCAGATAGCCTGCAAACCGTTCTGCCTAGGTTGATCAAGTTAACTCAATACACCAAGTCTATGGTAAGTCTTTAAAAATAATTTTTGCGAAAGAAAAATGCTCAGCGCGAATAAATCCATAACGAATTCATTAATTATGGAATGAAATGAAAATGTTTGACGGCCGGTTTTCTCGAGTAGTAGTGGCGCTTCCTCTTGATCGACGGGTCCTGGGTTCGATTCAAAGTTGGGGCAAATATATATAAAAAAATCATTTATTTGCTCTTAACAGATAAAACCTTATTACTAAATAAATAGCATACTTAGACACACTTTCTTATCTAAAAGAGCCCGGAGTCTAAACTAAGCCAAAGCCTGTGCTATTTGTGTAAAAAGCAGATGTTTGCTCTCGGGTCATGGGTGTTTGTGTCTGTCTTTATGTGCGTTCCGAGGGACCCTCATTGGAAAATCTTAGCGTGGGCCTTTGAGTGTGTAGCGTTATTTATTTATAGTCGTCTTTGTCATTTTGTTAGTGAGAGAAAGAGACAATCAATACAAGACTTGAGTCTCCTAAACTGGTCCGCCAAAATAACTGGCCTTTCACCTGTGTCGATGGTAAATAGTGTTCTCTTTCGGTTTTAGTCGATGACTTGGCTCTAATTTTGTTTTCTCAAACATGCATGGAAATATTGTCATAAGAACACGCAAAGTATCAAATTTACGGAGAAAGAAAACCAAATCCATTGCTGGAGCGGTTTTTTTGGAACGTTACAACGCTCCAGCAATGTTGTATGTTAAATACTCTTAAAACAAATGTATAATATAAAAAGTATGTTCTATTTTCTTGCATTCCTTTGATAAATGCACTATAAATGCCTCGGCGGACATGGCAATTGCCTTTCCCGTATTAGTGAAGTCCTCGCCTACGGATCGGCCTTCAAACTTATACTCGACCTACAATTGCCTATTTCGTGGCCTTTGCTATAATGTACTTTTCTTTTTTCAGGAGGTAAGAATCAAAAGCTTATTGTGTCTCTATGACATAGCCAACACCTACCGGACAGCATTACTTCTTCCGTACAAATCCGACGTTTTACAGGACTTGGCTCCAGCTTTGGATGACAAGAAACGTTTAGTTCGCAATATGGCGGTTCGCGCGCGAACACGCTGGTTTCTGATTGGTGCTCCCGGTGAGATAAAACACGGTGACTAATCAGAGGCCAGTGATCGTAGCATTTAAAAATAACCTCTTTTCTGTACAGCTAAGACGCAGAATCGTGTTAACGCATCCGATTTTAAGAAATACTGCAAAAAAATTGAGTAACGCGTATTTTTCTAGACTTTTAACACAATACTTATAACATTACGATCTATAGATGTTTTTATGAAAACGTAAATGGAAAATATCGAAAATATAATTATAATTTACAAAAATAAGCAAAGCTTATGAAAGTTTCTTAGATAAAATCCATAGCACAAGATTGGCACTTTCGCTCTTGTAACCGATGTGCTAAGTATTTTTATGCTTCAGTTGAACAATCTGATAAATGAATGAATTTGTTAACGCACATTTCCATATTTATACTTATGTCAAGTTTAAACAAAAATGTTAAATATCTGTAATACCTACAAAAACAATAAACAAGATTTTATTTTATTATTTCTTTAGTTTTATTTTATAAATACGAAATTGGAAAGGTACAGACAGCAGTATATCAAGTTACCAATAAGTCAGCGCTATAAATACACGAGATAAGGGCAAGTTTAGTTTGAATGAGTGAATGAAACTTTATTTGGGAAACAGGAATTTTTCTTAAATCTTAACTTAAAATAATTAAAACAGTGCCACCCAAAAAGGCGCTGGCTCAGCATTTGCTACAGCGGCGAGGCTGTAGCGCTGATATTCTGCCAGTACCAGAAATAAAAATAATAAAATAAAATAAACAAAACAAAAAAAAAGATAAAGTTACTTACGCATATTATGCAGCTCTGCCCTATTATTAAGCAATGGGACTACACTCATGAGAGTTTATTGCCAAGGAAAACATAACCTTAAATGTATCTCTGTAAGTTTGCATTCGACTGACTTGGACAAATGATCTTGAATTGCTGAAAGAATGCATATCCAAATTCAAACGCAAGAGAAATTAAAACTTCGCAATTTTTTTAGGAGCCATTTTCCTTGCGTTGATTTTGATGTCTCATAAGAAAAAATCTCATATAAAGAATGTGCATTGTCAAACCCGTAATATTGTAAGTAATTTTACTTAGTCTATACATATTATAAAGAAGAAAGATTTGTTTGTTTGCATTGAATAGGCTCCGAAACTACTGGACCGATATGAAAAATTCTTTCACTATTAGAATCCTACATTATCCGTGATGGACATAGGGTACATGATTTTCCCGAATTCCCACGGGAACGAAGTCCCGAGCGGAAAGCTAGTAAGATTATAAAATCGCTCGGTACTTCGTGATATACTCATAACATTTGCAACCTTACCTAACCGAACCGAAAAAGACTAACTTATCCTAATTTCTTACAGGTTTCCCTTAAAATTTTGTGGAATTGTAATTTTACTGAGAAAATGTTAATATCGCGGGTGATTATAGTTTTACCAGTGAAATTGTAACATACTTGCATACATACGCTCACGCTTATAATTCCTATAGGGGTAAGTAGAGCACCAGTGGTTTTAAAATCTCTTGATGCCACGTTTGACATAAATTCAAAGGGTTATAAGTTTTAAGATGAATTATGATGTAAGTAAGATATTGTAACATTACGGTTTTTACAATTTGGGGCCATCCATAAATTACGTCACACGAATTTCATGATTTTTTGACCCCCCCCGTCCTTGTCACAGCTGGTCACATTTGTGAGACTCCCCCCTCCCTAGTGTGACGTCACACATTTTGCAATTTTACAACTAGTAGGTACTTAATTACTGAATAAAAAAGCAGTTTCGAAATAAGTTATGTTTCCATTTAAATTATTTTTTAATAAAATTAACATCAAAAGTAACATTTCAAGAAATTAACAGTTTGAACCTTATGTTCATACAGGTAGAGTTGCAAATGTATTTGAGTTTTTTGTTATTAGTTCCTAGTTCGTGTTTTAACACTGTGGTTTTTAAATGTGACGTCACGAAATGAAGGACCCCTCCCACCCCCTTGTCACACAATGTCACACTTCGTTGACCCCCTCCCTCCCCTTTGACGTGTGACGTAATTTATGGATGGCCCCTTTTCCGGTGACAGATAATTTTCGTGTAAAATAAAGACACTTTTACAGACAACTGTACAAATAATAGCACATTAAGCTTTTATAACAACAACTTTATGTCGCAGACCCACCGCGGCGCACGAAGGGGCTATACGCACGTGTCTAAAGCTTTGCTTAGCACGAAAATGTATGTGGTGTATGTGATTGTGTCCACTGCAACCCACGAACACGCTACGCATGAATACGTCAAACGCCAAGTGATTTCTACTCGCTGAGTATGAGATAAATGCATAAATTAGATTTTGATCTAATCCACGCAGCTAAAATGCGCTGCGTGCTCGTGCACAGCATGCGCAACGGTAGGTCTGCGCCTTTACTCCATTATGAAAACAGAAAAAAAACTGCTAAGCTCATTGTGATCTGATTGACAATCCACGAAATATTTCGTATATACCTACCCGCATTTGAGAAATTCCGCAGTGTTGCCAGTGCCTCCTTACAAATACCCACCTAGATTAGTGCGACAAATCCCCGGCCACTAACAATTTGATTCGCTTTGCATAATCTGTTATCACAACTGGGCGTTTGCCCACTTTAAATGTTAATCAAGGGCTCTGGTTTTTTGGACCCAGCACAGGATGAATGTGAGGATGAGATAGCTGGGAAATAAATCTTAATTTTACAATTCAAAGGTCCCAGATTATACTCGGGCGATATGCGCCTTTATGTTAAGGCGTGGGGTATAAAACATTTAATTATAAGGATTTATATGCGATCTTAGGGAAATAATGAATGATTTTGCATTGAATTAATGGCTTTATTTCTTGCTATCTTAGTTTTAGTAAGCTCTACCTATTAGCAAACCACGAAGAATCTTGAATTTATTTAAAATAGCGATCCGCCTGGGCCTTCGTTCCCGTGGGCATTCGGGAAAATTATGTAGCCTATGTTACTTAGGGATAATATAGCATTCTAACAGTGAAAGCATTTTCAAATCGGTCCAGTAGTTTCGGAGCCTATTCAATGCAAACAAACAAACAAACAATCAACTTTTTCTTCTTTATAATATTAGTGTATGTAGTTAACTCTAATTTTAATACAAAAAATGAAATCAACTCCCGATATTTCATCGCTTTGTAACTCATCTGTCGCGTGCTTGTCTACGCCGCGTGCGATACAAATCTCGTACACCATGTGTTCAAAAAGCACGCGAAGGTTTAAACGGCTGATCCAATTTTGATATATATATTAGCTAAGAACCATATCGATTAAACAAAACAACCGCATCGAAATCTATCTCTTTAGGAGCTACGACGCCACAGACAGACGCATACAAAATGTAACAGGTAAAGTAATGTAAGAGTTGACGACCAATCGGTTCTGAGGCTGGGGTGCTGGCCTATGTTTCGACGGTTCGGAGGTTCGATCCAGATTGGGTAAACAAATCCAGTAACCGTGCCTTTTCAATCGTGTGTAGGTAAGAATCAGCAGCTCGAGTACGATGGTGATAGCGCGCGTAATGCGCCGCGGTTCTGTGTCAAAATGTTAACATTTACAACGCCAGAGGGCGAGCAAGTGCTCGAGCTTTTGATGTTTGTACTAATGTTGTGTCGGTCTTTCTGTGCATCTTGTAAACCGTAATTAAAACCGCTAATTACGGTTTACAAGAGCTGTAAATTGTTAATTCCACCCCATAAATTGCGTAATCTTATTCGCTTTAATAAAGACGGCAGGTACCATTATATCTACTACGACGCACCTAACAGATTACTTCCTTACCACGAGGAAACACCTGTACAATAACAAAACTAAATTTCCTCCTACAAACATGTCCAAGTATATATTAAGCGCTAATGCGAAATCTCGTAATCCAGCCATAGAAATTAAAGATGGAAAGACTGACTGTACTAATTAGGTACCTAGGTGTATTATAAACAGGTGTATTACGAACTCATGGCTATTGAAGCCGGACCTTCTAAGGAATCCGTTTTTGCTGCAATTTTTTTCCTGCTGCACATTAACGACATGCTTCTGCCTGGAGTTGTTGCGTACGTAGATGACAGTACAGTCATGGACACGGAGAGAAATCTGTCTAATGCAAGAGCCGATGGAGATGAAATTCGATCAGAATAAGGAAGCAATGGTAGAGCGAGTTAAATTAACCTGAAAGTCTCGTCTTCCAAATCTTCCAATAGGGTGACACTAATCTGGTAGCAACCAACAAGCGCGTCTGTTCTCCATAAAAAGGAGTCCTTTCGACCTGACTCCTACTTTGCTGAGTACATCTGTACCTGTCACTGTGGAGCTCGAACTCCTCTGCATGAAGTTATCTGCCAACCTTGATTCAACGCCTCTATCAAATCCAAAACACAAACTGCGGCTAAAAAGCTAGGCATCCTTAGTTAAGTCAAGCGATACTTCATGCTTGGTCAACTAGGAGTGGCTAGTGGAATCTGTGGACTGCACATTTCTTTTAAGAACCTACAAGATGTAATGTTGCCACTGAGTTACGGCTTGAGCTAGTCTGAAGAATGCAACATAGTTAAATTAAAAATACTTTATTATTTTTTAACAGAACCGGGGGAACCGGGTTTCCTTCTTTCTTAACCGGTTCTACGGAGTACTTGAAATACCCGGGTATACCGGAACCGGGTAGAACCGGGTGCATGCCCTACTCCATAGTTATATTTTTGTAACTAAAATAAAATTGCATAAACAACCCATATCTTCCCTTCCTTAACATTCCATGGTTGAAGGCCTAGTTTTGCCGAACCAATGAATAGGTGGGTTAACCCGAGTTACTTTGGGTTACCCTGCTTACCGTGTTACCTGGGTCAGACTAATATGGGGTGACTATATTGTTAGACGCGGCTCTTGCAGTTCATTAGGCATTGGTACGCATTTCTAGGGATTCAGTGTGGCTGTGGTTCTAGATTTTTAACCCCTGACAAAAAAGAGGAGTGTTATAAATTTGACGTGTGTATCTATGTTTCTGTCTGTGGCATCGCAGCTCCTATTTTTTTTTCTATGAAAGCTGTGTAGTCGAGATGGTTCTACAGGGTGAAATTGAAAACATTCGACAAACTTTGAGGGATGAATCTACACATGATTACGAACAACTTTTTCTATGGGACCAATTTTCCTACTAAAAAATAAAAATCTGCTGTTCCATACAAAAGTTCAATACCTACTCAACCAAAATGTATGGGACTACTGATTTTTAATTTTTTAGAAGGAAGTTTGTCGAATGTTTTCAATTTCACCCTGTAGTTTTAGTTTTGCTTAGGTTGCTCACCGTGTTACCTGGGTCCAATGATATTATATAAGGTCCTAATTTATTAGTGACTTTCCTTCAAAGACGTTATTATATAGGTTACTAGTATTCCAAAAAACAACATAAAATTTAATTATCTTAAAATAAAATTTAGCAAAAAAAAATATAAAAAAAATTTCCATTTAAAGATAAAGGAATGGTTCTCTATCACTTGAAGCCGGCCACTCCCCGCTCGCCCGCTCTACTACTGCCATTATTATTTACGTTTGAATGGATGGGTTTATTCATCATAGTAATGAAAAAATATCATAACAAAATTTTTCAAGACCTTTTCAATTTAATATTATGCCTTTGTTTTTTGACTCAAATGATATATTTTGACCTACACAATAACGTATTAAAAGGAAAGTCACTAATAAATTAGGACCTTATATGTTACTTATCCTGGGTCAGACTAATATGGGGTGACTATATTGTTAGACAGGACTTTTGCAGTACATTAGGCATTGTTACGCATTTCTGAATCCCTAATTCAGTGTGGATCTAGATTTTTAGCCCCCGACAAAAAAAAGAAGCGTTATTAGTTTGGCGTGTGTATCTGTGTGTTGCATCGTAGCTCCAAAACGAATGGACTGATTTTGATGCACTTTTTTTGTTTCAAAGCTGACTTAGTCGAGATCGTTCTTAACTATTCCTATTTGATCAAAATTGTGTCAGCTGTTAAAGAATTAGATAAAGGGTGTCCCAAAATTAACGCAAGATTTGAATTTGCCGCTATTTGTGCAGTGAAGTGTTGGCAACCCTGAAAAAAAAGCAATTTGACAGCTAACAGTATAGGGTTATTAAAAATGGAGCGTTACACGATAGAACAACGTGTCTTCATTATTAAAGAATATTTCAAAAATAGTGAAAGCTTGGCGGCTGTAGTTCGAAAATTTCATACAAAATATGGTCGGAATAGTGTTTTAACTTCGTCAACTGTGAAGAGATTAATTGAAAAATTCATGGAGACTGGATCCGTTGGAGACGCCAAACACACTGGTCGTCCAAAAACAAGCCGTTCAAATGTGAATATCGAAGCAGTGCGTGAGAGTGTTGCTGACAATCCAGGAACCTCAATTCGACGTCGTGGACAAGAATTGCAAATTTCAAGAAGCTCTCTACAGCGTATACTCACCAAAGATCTGGGTCTTCATGCTTACAAAATTCAATTAACACAACAATTGAAGCCTAATGACCATGCACAGAGAAGAGAGTTCGTTGAATGGATTATTGAACATCAACAAATGGACCCAGATTTTTCGAGCAAAATCATCCTAAGCGATGAAGCACATTTTCATCTTGATGGCTTTGTTAATCGCCAAAATCGCCGCATTTGGGGTTCGGAGAACCCACATGTGATTGTCGAAAAACAAATGCACCCACAACGCGTGACTGTATGGTGTGGATTTTGGGCTGGAGGCATAATTGGGCCATATTTTTTTGAAAATGATGCTGGTCAAGCAGTGACTGTTACTGGTGCTCGATATCGCGACATGATTACACAGTTCTTTCTGCCAAAATTGGATGATATTGATGTGTCCAATATGTGGTTTCAACAAGACGGTGCCACATGTCATACAGCCCGTTAAACAATTCAATTACTGCATGAGACATTTCCAGGTCGTGTACTCTCTCGTTTCGGTGATCAAAATTGGCCCCCTAGATCGTGTGATTTAACACCATTAGACTTCTTTTTATGGGGTTATTTGAAATCACGAGTCTATGTCAACAAGCCCACAACCACCCGTGCATTAAAGGAGGCGATTCAACGCTGCATCAACGAAATTCAGCCACATTTATGCAGAATGGTCATGGAAAATTTCGACAAAAGAGTGCGCATGTGCATGCAAAGCCGTGGAGGCCATTTGCCCGATGTGTTATTCCATACATAACCCTATCCTATGTACTTTATGAGTCAATAAAAATATAACTATCAAAAGACTAAAAACGGTGTTTTCTATTTAATTCAAATCTTGCGTTAATTTTGGGACACCCTTTATAAGCGATAAATGTTTGGGGATTATACAACATTTTTAATTTTATAGTGTTTTAGGGTTTTATGTTGCGTATCTAAGTAGGTATTCAAATGAAAGTCCCTAAATTGGATTTACTTGTGACATTAAAAATTACTTTCTAACGGCCGGTTTGGTCGAGTGGTAGTGGCCCTGCCTCTCGATCGACGGGTCCTGGGTTCGAATCCCAGTCGGAGCAAATATTTGTGTAAAAAGCAGATGTTTGATCTCGAGTCATGATGGGTGTTTGTGTCTGTCTTTATGTGTGTTCCGAGGGACCCACGACACAAGGGAAAACCTTAATGTGGGCCTTTGAGTGTATGGCGTTTTTTTGTTTACTTTCACTCTTGACTGGGAGTGAAAGGAACACTTAAAATGTGCAAGTGCCAACTTTTCCTAGGCGTGCTGCAGAAGCCAGTAAGTGGGTCAAGAGGGTTTTGCTGTATCGTGGGCGAAAGGCTGACAACCTATCACCACTATATTTACTTTTGTTCCATCTAATAATCCCTCCTAACACTCAGTTGCAGAAACATTTGTTAAAGTTAAAGCTTTTTTAAATGTAATGCCATCCTTGTTTACGTCAACTAGACAGAAAGTGACAGTAAGGTATTTACCCGTCGCGCGCTTGTTCACAGCCTTTTTTAACCCCCGACGCAAAAAGAGGGGTGTTATAAGTTTGACCGCTATGTGTGTGTGTGTGTGTGTGTCTGTGTGTCTGTGTGTCTGTGTGTCTGTCTGTGGCACCGTAGCTCTCAAACGGGTGAACCGATTTGGATGCGGTTTTTTTTTATTTACAAGCAGGTTTTTTGGCGATGGTTCTTAGATACGTTTCATCAAAATCGGTTCAGCCGTTTCAAGGTCATCAGCTCTTTTGTTAGCTGCGGTAGGGTTCTTAGACTCTTATAATGTGTATTTACTTTACTTTCAAACATACATGTGACCTAAAACTTGAAACACTCATGTATGCTTAATAACTATGCAGGATTATGGAACTCTTGGTCTGATGCTGCAGCCAGGATATCCAGAACACTAGCACACTCTTAAAAAAATAATAGCAGATATGTCGTGTTTGGACTCGTTTTGTTCAGTATTTGATTCTGCATACAATGCAATGGTGGCAACACGGTGAGCTGATGCTGCGGCCAGGATATCCAGAACACTAGCACATCCTTGAAAAAATAATAGCAGATATGTCGTGTTTGCACTCGTTTTGTTCAGTATTTGATTCTGCATACAATGCAATGGTGGCAACACGGTGAGCTGATGCTGCGGCCAGGATATCCAGAACACTAGCACATCATTGAAATAAGTTAAAAATTTTGAAATAAAAATTAAATTAAAAATTTAAAAAAACCCCCCCGCAAAAAAGTAAAGCGGACATTTAAAAAGTAAAAAATAATACCTTTCGTTGAGCCATCAAATTCATTTCAGAAATACCTATATATATTTTAATTATCGAAATCGATGGATAGCACGATAGGGTTTGCTCATTAAAATGGCGCTATAATGTCGCGTCGGGGTACCGCTTTAGTGATACAGACCCAATCAAATGAAGGGTCTGATTCACTAAAGCGGTACCCCGACGCGACATTATAGCGCCATTTTAATGAGCAAACCCTATCGTGCCATCCATCGATTTCGATAATTAAAATATATATAGGTATTTTTCTGAAATGAATTTGATGGCTCAACGAAAGGTATTATTTTTTACTTTTTAAATGTCCGCTTTACTTTTTTGCGGGGGGGTTTTAAACGGTTTTATTTAGCTCACCCCGTTTGTTTTATTCTTGGGTCAAATTTAGTAATTCAAATTTCACCATCTTCCTGTCAACCGATTAATCTGAAATTTTGTATAGATACACTTTGGATTTTGGTGACAATACAATTATGTTTATTCATTATCATTATAAATTCAAGATGGCCGCCGCTACAAAATGGCGGATAATTTATGTTTTATTAATCCCATCAATATAGGTATCAAATGAAAGGGCTCAACAAGCAGAATACAATATACTATAAAAAATTGAAATCCAAGATGGCGGCCGCTACAAAATGGCGGATAACGTAAGTTTTATCAATCCCATCAATATGGGTATCAAATGAAAGGGCTCAACAAGCAGAATACAATATACTATAAAAAATTGAAATACAAGATGGCCGCCGCTACCAAATGTATGTTTTTAATAAAAACTAAAAACTAGAAAATAAAAATAGGTAAAAAAACTTTTTAAGTTAAACGGTTTTATGTTAAACATACATTGCAATGTTTAAGATAAATGTACTAAAAACCAAAAAATAATAAAATAGATACAGTCGTGGGAATTATAAACATATGCATAGACTAGACTAAAATAAAACCGTGGGGCACGTCAATTGTTTACAAATTATCGACTTAATGTGCCCCACGGTTTTATTTTAGTCTAGTCTATGCATATGTTTATAATTCCCACGACTGTATCTATTTTATTATTTTTTGGTTTTTAGTACATTTATCTTAAACATTGCAATGTATGTTTAACATAAAACCGTTTAACTTAAAAAGTTTTTTTACCTATTTTTATTATTATTATAAGATGGGTTAACTCTTGACCTCAATCTTGACCATAAGGTCAAAGATGAGGTCAACGATGGAGCGAGTTAACCCAGAAAATGCCTATAAAGGCACTGGTACTCCCACGCACCGACGGAACACAGCAAGCTGTTTGGCATCGGACTTAGGAGGGTGGTCGCGAACCAGACGAACCTTCACAGAGCCTACCACACCGCATGAGACTTTGGTGGATCAAGACTCTGATCCTGTATATCCTGATCCACTCGGTTTATTGGGCCGGCCGGTGAGGTGAGGTTGTTGAGAGAAACACTCTGGTAGTATTACTTTGTGTAATATGTGAATAAGGGTTTACAAAATAGTGGCACAGTGAGTTGGCAATTACAAAACGTTACACTTGCTGTAAAGTTAACTTGTGAAAAATATCTCAGATAATAACTACAACATTAGTGGAAAACAATTTTTAGGTTGTGAAAAAAGTGCTGCCAACTTGACAGGGTTAAAATCTGACAACATAAGAATATTAATCATCTGAGCATAAACAAAATAAAGCTTGCTCTACATTATACAGCTTATTACACTATCACTGTTACATATAGAAATAAAGACATAAAAACATATCCGCTACAAGACCATAGGACGACACCTCAGATTCAGAAAAAAATGAAGTGTCATTGCGACCACGCAGATTGCCATAATACAAAATTCTATTCTATTCTACAAATACTGCACACACGGGTGTGCAAGAATCGCGCGAGGGTAGTAGCATTAACTATAAAGGACATTTGTGCAACAGGGTGTAAAAGACGTTCATTGTTAAACTTAGAAAACAAGCAATTTGTCCATATGTAAAGGTGCGCTCACACTAACTACGGCCCTCAATGGCCTCAACACCCGGCCGGCTGTAATAAGGAAAATCCCCTTTTCATTGTTCTTTATGCGTCTGCTGGCACGCAATATCGTTAATGCTCTCAGTTTCTGAGGTTCGTGTCTTCGAAAGATTTAGTTTTTTGTTTACTTGAAGATTATGTTTATTCACTACTCTATTTATTTAATACATGTATAAAATATGCAGGATTAGCATTACATGGGATCCTGGGGTCGTGGGTTCAAGTCCGATTCGCACCGAACATTTTTCTTTCCCTAAAATTAGGTATTTGTAAAAAATAGGTAATTTTTCTAAACTTTTCTAAAGGTGAGGCGTTAATGCTTGACATAATTTTTTAAAAATAGGGATTAACTTATATGTTTAATTTATTTGAGTGTCATGATAATAATAAAATAATAATAATAATAAACGCTACACACTCAAAGGCCCACACTAAGGTTTTCCCTTGTGTCGTGGTCCCATGGAACACACTTATAGACAAACTCAAACACCCATGACCCGAGAACAAACATCTGCTTTTTACACAAATGTTTGCCCCGACTGGGGATCGAACCCAGGACCCGCCGATCAAGAGGCAACCCTCAATTCGTAAAACCCTCAATAAATAAAGTTTGATAAAAAAAAGACGACTATGCCAGTAAGGGGCCATCCATAAATGATGTCACACGAATTTAATGATTTTTTGACCCCCTCCCCCTCCTTGTCACAGCTGGTCACATTTGTAAGCTCCCCCCTCCCTAGCGTGACATCACATATTTTGCATATTTTCCATTTTTTGTAATTTTTTACTAAAAGCAGTACTTAATACAGTTGTTATTTTTTTTGTGAACGAAAACTCATTGTCTCATCCAAAGTAAAAACGTAAAACGAGTGCTTGGGACTGAGGGGGTTAAGTTTGTCATTAATAGTTAACACGTTTTGATACTCATAACACATTTTGAAATGTGACGTCACGAAACTTATGACAAGTTCCACCCCCTTGTCACACAATGTCACTCTTAGTCGACCCCCTCCCCTCCCCTTAACGTGTGACGTAATTTATGGATGGTCCCTAACTTCGCTTCGGTAATTCGTCGGCAATGATTATGTAGATCGCCTCGCGTTGCGAGCACCTCGCTTGCAGACTAGGCACTGTCTGCGCCCAGGGCTTAATAAACGGGATCTTAAATAAGTAGGTAAGTTCTATCTTCTTCTTATCGTGTAGGTATAGTCCAATGTGTGGCGAACTTGGCTTACTCTGGTGTCAAAGTTTTCAAACCGCACATTGCAGCCTCTGACTTTGTTTTAACGACTGTAGTCAATCGACAACAGCCGGGACCGACAGATTAACGAGCCCTCCGAAGCATGGAAACGCTCGTGATAAATTGCCACTTTGGTCACCCATCAGGTTCCCAGCCACTATGTACGTTTCTTAACCTCACTGATCGGTTGAGAGTAGCGAGCGACACTGGACTAGGAATGCTTCAAAAAAAATTATTAAAATAAAATAAAAGACGACGAAGCCAGTAGCCTCGTAAAATCGCTGGCAATGATAACATAGATCGCCTCGCGTTGCGTGCACCTCGCTTGCAAACTACATGTCTGCGCCCAGGAGACTGCTTGGTGATGGGCTCACAGCGTTTAATAACCGGGATCTTCAGCTCGAGCACGACGGTGACAAACTCGCGCGGCACGCCACTCGGCTGACGCTGAAACTTCACTTCGATTGCGCGAGGGCCCCGCTCAAAGGCTTGCTCGCCCTCTGGCGTTGTCAATCTTTACGCGCGCTATCACCATTACTGCTGACTACTGTCTGCGCCCAGGATACTGCTTCGGTGATTGGCTCACAGGGTTTAATACCCGGGATCTTAAATGGGTAAGTTCTATGAAAGCTTTTTTTAAGTCGTCCCAGAAATGATAGTTGTTGTTCCTTAGAAACAGATGAATTTGCGAAGTTTTTGACGTGTCACCACACTATGAATACTGCCAGGGCCCCTTCGTCCATATTCGTAACTAGACTTTGGTAACCACATACGAAAGAAGAATTTTCTTTTATTGTTTTGTAACCGGTTACGAAAGAATAAGTTTTGCAAAAGTTGAATGGTCAAAAGCGAATCGTTTTTTAGAAATATGTATATTCCACTAACAAGTGGAATGATAGGTATTGGTTATCTAGATCTCATACATTTGTTGACAGCTATCTTGACTGGGGGCGCCATTGCTAACAGAATGTTACATTAGGTACGGTTGGCGGTGGGGCTGCTAACGGGGGTTGTCATCAAGTGTCATCAAGGTTTCGATAGTAACGGATAAAATGGTCACCATTGTCATTGTCATTCAACCTCTATATATTTTTTGCAAAATTTATGTCATATTATATTTCTTACAAGACCTCATAGTTGTAACTTGAAACTCCACATAATTTCTCATAAAGCTGGAATCCGCCTTCAATTTAAGCAACGTTTGCAAGTTGTTAAGAGGCGCCAAAGGCTGGGATGCCACAGATTGTAGTCGCTACCCGGACAAAGCCTTCTGGCCCCGTAACTTAAGGAATGCATTAACAAAATGCCCTCTTGTGAGACAAACTCACGCATTAGCAACCCTCGCGTCACTGAGGAGAAATGGTTGAGACAAAATTAAATATCTACATGTCATGCTTGCGTAATATATGGTTTATGGTTTAACTTAAAAGCAAAACAACTCTAAAATTTTATAAAATAATTATCGCCCACGATTTTCAATTGCTTATAACTTTTCAACGGCTGAAATCAAACTAAGACGATCAGCTGATCGGGGCAATTTTTTTTTCCTATGGGCTTATAATTTTTGCTAACTACTTTTAAGTCACCCAATATAGGACTATTTCCGTTTTGAATGCCATGTTCAAATGTCAGCCATCATCATATTAGCTGCAAGATGAAAAATAGTTACGAATATGTTCCAAAGGGAATATTTCTACTGCTTGACATACCTACAGGCCTTCCCCAAAGATGACCACATTGATCGATCCCGAGTTCATATAGTTATTAGTAGAAACACCCTCTGTTTATGCAGTATAGTATTTGGATTTTATAAAAACTTTGAAGGCCGGTTTGGTCGAGTGGCAGTGACGCTGCCTCTTGATCGGCGGGTCCTGGGTTCGATCCCCAGTCGGGGCAAACATTTGTGTAAAAAGCAGATGTTTGTTCTCGGGTCATGGGTGTTTGTGTTTGTCTTTGTGTGTTCCAAGGGACCCACGAAACAAGGGAAAACCTTAGTGTGGGCCTTTGAGTGTGTAGCGTTTATTTATTTATATAAAGTTTGAATGCAGAGTAGTATAAAAAAAAATTGTCTGCATACAAAAGAGTGCAACTTAATCATCCCGCCATTAAATCTCAGACACCACAAAGCTTTGCTCGGGAAATCTATGAGCTTCTCTATAGAACTTCTTACTGCAGACAATAATTCAAGCATTCCTTGCTAACGACGTCTTCAAACCGAAGTTCCCTCTATTTTCCCACTTGATGAAATATCAACACAATGGAAGGGGGACACAATGGTGTTAGTTGCAGTCATGGGCGTACCTAGGTTTTGGGCTAGAGGGGGGGAAATTAGATTTTTTATAAGCACTAGTCAAATAAATAAACATAAATTAAAATGGGTATTTTTATATAATTTCGAACCCTCGAAAGTTACTTTTAAAATAGCTATTGTACCTCTATAATTAACGAATTTACACAAGCTGATAAAAAACCTCCTAGCTAGGTATATTCAAAATCCTGAACCAGTATCAATCAAAGAACACGTTTATGATTGTTTAAAAAAAAAAACAATGGGTATAGTTCATTATTTGCCTAAACGTAGACATTACTCCTACACCAGGTACGCGAGGGGTGCGGGTAGCGCTCGAGGGGTGCACCCGAGTGCTGTCTACGTTTAGGAAAAAAAATTCCTACCGAAAAAAAAAAGTGTTCTGTAAGTGATACTGGTTCAGGATTTTGAATATAGCTAGGAGGTTTTTTATCACCCTGTATAAAAAATAGAATAGAATAGAACAGAACATTTTTTATTCGGCAAATAATATCCATTTTAATTTATGTTTATTTATTTGACTAAAAGTAGACCCCTTCAGCAAAATGGCTTATGACGTCTTTCATGAAAAAATCGCCCATAGCGTTAACAGCTTAGCGCGGCATTTTTGCTTGCAATGCTACTAGCGAGTAGGTAGAACGGGCGTGCCGCACAATTTTTAAAAGTTTTATATTGTATTGCAAATGGTAAACAGTTCTTTTTATTAACTTTTATCGACAAATTAGTAATAGTAATTACGAGTAAAATAGTAGTGACGTAAACAAAATTCAGAGGGGCGGCTGCCCCCCCTGGGTACGCCCATGGTTGCAGCGGCCCCTCAACAGACTTATTACTGCGACGTGAGATGTGAGTCATTGCTCTTTGCGATCCTTGTTCTCGTCAGTCTATTTGTACGGTGGGTGCAGGTACGTTCAAGGCGCCTGTATGGTTGAAATTTTGGATTTTAGGTAAATGAACACTTTGCAAAAATTGCTGAGTTATCAGTAACATCACATCACTGCTCAAACTGTTCTTCGTCAGAGCCCTGCTCTTAGTTCAGTACATAAGACACGCTCTTGAGTATACAGTTCATTTAGTAAATATTTTTATTATGTAGGAAACTTAAATACTCTAAACCACTAGTACACAAGAAAAAACTTAAGTAGGCACCTAGGTTTACTAAGAAGGCAATCTTATCACGTTGCTCTATCTGAGTTAAGTACTTACTTCCAATGATGAAGCAAATACCTTAGGTAAATTAAAACCATTGAAGTATTATGTTCTAGATTAAAACGTGAAAATGATGAAGCTACAATTCGCAATTTTCTCCAAAAGATTACTTTCCGCGATTAGTATGTAGATAAGTACGCTTATAACTCTAAAAATTTAAAAAACGTGTAACCCTCTACATTTAGGGCTTTATCACAAAAATAAAACTAAAATTCTGACGATATTTAAAAATGGCTGCATGGCAATGACTAAAGAGTAAAAGGACAGGAAATTTCACAAAAATATGCGTGTCTGTAGTAAGCACATGCTAGGGTATCAAAATATCGATACTTGTTCAAAGTATCGATAGGTGGTACAGAGTACGGTTACTTTATGATAATTGAAAAATAAACAAAATCACAGAATTTATTTACATTTATTTACAATTTGTCAATGTGAAAAAAAGGCCAGTTCACAAAGTACCCAGAGTTTATAATTTTACTAAAGCTTTGACAATTTTACGGTGACATATGTATGTGTTTTATTGTACAATGATCATACAAAAGATATTTTGTTTAAAATAAAAGCCGCCATACAAAATCGTGACACGAGACCGAAGACCGAGCTCCGCGCAGGGCTAAGCCCAGAGCGACCACCCTCTCAATTCCATGATGACCGCCATAAAAGGTTCACTCTAAGAGCGAGGCGAGGCAGCAGGCCGAGGAAAACTGCGTATATGGTGAGGCCGAAGGCCAAGCTCTACGTAGAGCGACACAGAGCGTGACGTTTCACCCAACCTAAAATTCAAGATCTCGGATATGATCTTTTGCGAACCTGATATTTCGTGTCGTTCAATAGCACCCGAAGAAATGCTTATTACAAAAATGACACTCATGCACGCTATTGAAAAAATCTAGTTTTAAAATTGGAATCTGTTGCCAATATTATTAAAAGATACGCAAAAGCTTGCGAATAAACCAACATGTGATCGTCGAGGTTATCAATCTCCTCGAAAAAACAGACAGAGTAAGAAGGTTAAAGAGTGTGTTAGTGTCAATTTAAGGTAGCATTGCAGGCAGCAAGTATTTTTGGTGACTTTAGTAAGCAAAACTTAAGGATGTGAATCCGCCTTTTAAACTGAACAACTTTTCCCAAGGAACGGGTGGAAATACAATATGTATATATATATATAGATATATTTTAGTTGTGTTATTATTAGCATCCACAGACTTTATGTCCGTGCCTTTGTCTAGATTAAGTTTTCTTGTTAATACTTGATTTTTAACTATAATACAATACTTTCCATAGAGGTTTACAGTTAATAAATAAGTATAATAAATATATGAATACATAATGTACATAATATATATTTAAACTAGTGACGGTTCTTCGCTGTTGCATTCAGACCTCAAGGCATCTATGACGGCTGTGTCTCGACTTTTGATCGCCATTTTGAGGTTGTAATTGACCACTTTTCCCCTGCCTGCCGTCTCTGCTTCTTTGATGAATCTGCCTATCGCATCGTTACCATCACCCGCATAATATTTGCAACTGGCGGTGTGACACGATATGGCAACTACAGCATGTGCGATACTGTCGTGTAGCTCCTGCCTGGTCGTTGTAGTACACACCATCACCACCTTTTCGTACGTCAACCCTTGAGCCTCGTGTATGGTGAGGATGCGTGACCCGGTGCCCGATCCGTATCCCTGGTTTTGTAGAGTTGTCTTTTCTACTTGTGTATGAACAAGGTACAGGGTTTTGGACTGGGTTCGATCGATCTGTGCATCTGTATACCTTTCAAGTTTTAAGGAGTGCGTACGAAGTTTCGACGAGTAAATGCCACTGTAGACTTCTCTAAGGGCAAATGCTACGTAAAAAAAATATATTTAGCTTCTCCATGCAACTAGAAATTGCCTTAATATGAGATTTTTTTTCCAAGAATTTCATGGATTCCTTACCAAAAAAGAAACAGAAGTCACAGAAATACTTACAATTTGCAAGGTTTTATTAAATGCTGATTCCTCGAAATGTAAAGAGCATAGGTGGAGTACTTTATGAGGTTTCAAATTATCTTTCCCAATAATGTCAAACCACTTACGTCGCAACGCTTCTTTTTTTGGGAACCTGAAAACATAATCAAACCAAATACGTACTAATACTAATAATCCTCTCACTTGGTAATGTAGTTTAAAAGAAAAACAAATTTCTAAGGTAAAATAATCATACAGAATAACATTAATTAAATTAATATATTTTATAAACGTAGGTAACTATAAAATCTTAGCTATGATTTGATTTCGCCATTTCAGTTTTTAGCAAAACTTTCCCTTTACACCTTGAATACAGAAAGTGATAGTATAGATAGTTAAAAAACAGCTTCTTATCTTATTTAGCTTAATGTGTCCCACCGCTATTTTAATATAAAAAAATATTGTAACTGATCACTCGTACAAATATGCTCTGTAACTAATACAGAATCATCGATATAAATTCGATAGCCATTATTATTACATCACTAATGTCATTTGTATAGAAATTTTTGTTATGGAAAATATTATGTAAAGTTAGCCAGAAAGGTAATTTAGGGTGTAAAAAACGTGAAAACTATAAAATATAAGATTAGAAGTATTTTTGGGTTTAATAGGCGTATTTCAACAAAAAACGGTTACTTACTGATGCACAGTCGTTTGCTTGTTATTTTTGTTAGCCCTGTAGCTGCACTGTTTTACAGAGCACGAAGCCGTTTTGCTACCTTGTCATCCAATGTTCTGACACTATACAAAACAAAACAACTTCTCCTCAACAAAAAACACAATTTTTCACTAATGTTGCTATTCACTTGACAGCTCAAGTACTCACGAGTGAAATGTAAACAAACTTAACAAAAATGGCGGCCGGCCACGCTTCATAAGTATGTATATGTCAAATATTGCGCCTCCATATAAACAAATAAATACTACATCTTTGAGTATGTAGTATTTGTTTATACTACATACTCAAAGCTGCATGGACATAGAGTCCTTTTTCTTTTCTCGAAAGGGATAAATTCACTGACATAAAGTGTCTTATTTTTTCTATGTCTATGGATAAATTAAACAGAACTAGGACCAATAGAGAGAGATACTTGGTCCTAGAAACAGAATGACAGTTAGTAGACATTGCCTTATAATAGTGGTATATTGATGTAGTGGTATATTTGTTATGGACCAAGTGATAAATTGGGCATTATTCATAATGACCGGGCATTATGAAAAATGCCCAATATGAGAGGGCAATTTGATAATAATTATTCAAATAATCAAATTGACCGGGCATTATGCATAGTGCCCATCACCTTTTGGGCAGAGTAATACAAACATATTTAATTGCTATTTTTTATTATTATAGTCATTTAACTTCAGACTCATTATTGGATTAAGTAGCAAGGTAAAAGGCGAGGCCGAAGGCCGAGCTCCGCATAGGGCGAAGCCCGGAGCCTCTCCCTCCCCCAATCCCTGATGGCTGCCATGCGAGTTAAGATTTTAACAGTGAGGCGAGGTCGCAGACTGAGTCCAACTCCACGTAGGGCGAAGCCCGGAGCGTCACCCCCCTCAATTCAAGATGGCGGCGATACAAGTTTAGATACTGTAGGTGAGGCGAGGCCGTAGGCCGAGGCGAGCTGCGTTTAGGGTGAGGCCAAAGTCCAAACTCCGTGTAGGGCGACGACCAGAGCGTCCCCCCCCCCAATTCAAGATGGCCACCATACAAGTTTAGATACTATAGGTGGGGTGAGGCCGTATGCCGAGGAAAGCTGCGTATAGGGCGAGGCCGAAGGCCGAGCTCTGCGTAGGGCGAAGCCCGAAGCGTCACCAAGCGTCTTACCCGCCGACTGCCTTCCGAAAATTTAATATCCGCCAACTTTGATTTTAGTTGGGGGAATTGTGACGAGAAGGGCAAACCCCGGAGCGTCGCGATTCCCCGCACAAAAAATCCAAGAAGACGAATATTAAATTTTCGGGCATGCCGACATGGCTATCGTTTGATAGATTGTCGGGGATGCTGATTCCGAAAATGTCGTTCATTTTGATATCCAAGATGGCGGACATTTACATTTTTGATAAAACTGATATGTGTGTCGTTTAATAGGTTTTCGGGGGTGCTAATTCCGTAAACGACATCCATTTTGAAATACAAGATGGCGGACATGCATTTTTTGTGAAAATCCGTCATGGATGTCATTTTAGATTTTGAAATCTAAGATGGCGGTTGTGAACAAATAACGAAAACTTTTATAAATTGCAACGAGGGCACTTCCCTCCCCGCACCGCTTCCCTCCCCGCACTTCCCTCCCCGCACCGCATCAAATTTAGCTTTATTATCAAATTGCCCAATTGTCACGTAGCAATATAATAATGACCGGGCAATATGATAAATAATGAAGTTTAGATAGTAATTAATCACTTTGCCCGATAGAGCTAGACATTATGAATAATGCCCGGGCATTATTCATAATGCCCGCATTAATCACTTGGTCCATAACATATTGATGTTTTGTGGTAAAGCAGTTATTGCTTATAAGTATTTATTTATTTATGTTACCATTATGTTACTAGCTTTCCGCCCGCGTGGACTGCAGGTTATATCATGCCCAACTGTTGGATAAAATGTAGCCTATGTCCTTTCTCAGGCTCTAATCTAATAAATTTCATCAAAATCGGTATAGTAGTTTAGGCGTGAAAGACTGCTGACAGACAGACAGAGTTACTTTCGCATTTATAATAATAAGTAAGGATAAAGTAACTGCTTTCTTAAATGGCTCAACCAATTTTGATCAAAAATAGCTAAAAAGCATCTAAACTACGTCAGCTTTCAAACAAAATGGTTCATTCGTTTAGGAGCTACGATACCACAGACAGACATACAGATATACAGACAATCAGATACACGCGTCAAACTCTCACCCCTCCCCCTTTTTTGATGGGGGTTAAAAACCCCCGAGATGTTTATGTTTATTTTCTAAAACCTGCCAGACAAAAGGAGTGCCTCTGTTCGCCATTTGTCAGTATATCAGGCACACGTGCAACGTCTTTATTAAGAGAAGTTCTAACAAATACTCCTCTCGGTTGCCCCTACTACGATTCAACACCAAAATCTCACTTATATAGATATAAACAAAAAGTTAACATTTTACCGCTTAGAGGATTTTACGTTACAGCAGCTCGAGCACGATGGCGACAAGCTCGCCCAGCGCGCCAGTCGGCTGACACTGAAATTTCACTTTGATTGCGCAAGGGCCGCACAAAGGCTTGCTCGCCCTCTGGCGTTGTCAATGTTCACATTACGCGCGCTATCACCATCGTACTCGAGCTGCAGGGCTTTATCAAACATAGTCTGTCTCGTTGTTGTCATTTAAAAGTAAACTTACTTATTCGAAATACCACAATGAGAAAAAATAAGCACTTTAGACCTTTATATTTCTAGGTTAAATCGCACAACCTTGCTTATTGTTTACGAAGAGTCTTAGTGCGCTGGATTGTACCTACTAAACAAGCAAACTACACTGCCTGCAGCAGGCGGCGCACACGTTGGTGACGGCCGGTTTGGTCGAGTGGTAGTGACGCTGCCTCTTGATCGGCGGGTCCTGGGTTCGATCCCCAGTCGGGGCAAACATTTGTGTAAAAAGCAGATGTTTGTTCTCGGGTCATGGTTGTTTGTGTTTGTCTTTATGTGTGTTCCAAGGGACCCACGACACAAGGGAAAACCTTAGTGTGGGCCTTTGAGTGTGTAGCGTTTATTTATTATTTATTTATTTTATTATTTTGCCTTTAGAAAATCATGGTGATTGATGACGATAACCTATTAAAAATAGATTTCAAATTTTTAAAATAAATTTATAATTTAAATAAGATCTCTAATAGAGCTAATTGTATGCAAATCGCGAAAGTTTATAAAGTGTTAATAGCTCAAAAAGAGGTTCGGAACGCGGATGAATGGTCCTTGGGAGTTCAGGAAAATTATGAAGCCTGTGTTAATCCAGGGTGTCAAAATTTGGTATGGAGGTATCCATACCAAATTTTATCAAAATCGGTTCAGCCGTTTGAGCGTGAAAGAGGAACAAACATATATACATCCACACATACAATCTTTCGCGTTTATAATATTAGTAAGGATCAGGATAGTGAAGTTCGACATTCGCTTACAGAAGCAATTACAAAAACGCACTTTTCCCATTAAAAAAAATGCTTCATTATTTTTGGGTAAGTAGAGAATATTTCAAAATATAGACGCGCTGCGCTGCAAATAACAACTTCAACAATAAAAAAAACTTTGTTCAAGCTACAATCGAGTATCGAGTGAGTTCTCGTAATAGCAGCATCCGAATTATGACGTGCTCCCCGCTCATATGGGTGCAAGCTTTTGTTCGAATGCACTTGATGGGGATTTCATTAATTTCATCTCTCCTGCTGCTCTATTCGAGGCAGGGGCATGTTTCCTTTTGTTGCCTTGGCAACATGTTGCTGATGTGTGGTTGTGGTAGCCATAATGACATCTTGGTGAATAGGAGTTGTGAAGGGGCGGCAATACAAATCGATTACAAAACAAATCATTGTGAGTTCTTATAAGAATTTATTTTTCGTTCCCTTTTTAAGGTTTCTGAGGTACAAGGAGCCCTTATAGGATTACTTCGTTGTCCGTCTGATTTTTAATGTGTCTGTCCATACCCTTTTTTAACACCCGACACAAAAGATTGGTGTTATGAGTTTGAAGTGTGTATCTGTACATCTATGTATCTATTTGCCTGTCTGTGGCATTGATTTTAGGGTTACGTACCTCGAAAGGAAAAACGGAACTCTTATAGGATCACTTTGTTGTCCGTCCGTCCGTCTGTCTGTCTAGGCCCTTTTTCTCAGGAACGCGTGGAGGTATCAAGCTGAAATTTATATCAAATACTTAAATCTACTGTCTATGCCGCAAATTTCCGCAAATTGTCGACACTCGCAAAGGAACCAAAACCTACAGGGTACTTCCCGTGAACTCAGAATCTTGTTATTTGGTACGAAGCAACGTTTTATAGGACAGTTATAACTTATATCATAAAAATATTTTTAATAATTTTAAACTTACCACCCCTTTCCTTATGAATGCGTAGAGGTATTAAATTGAACCCTCGGTGCGTGAATCCGACTCGCACTTGGTTGGTTTTATTTTATAAACAAATGAATTGAATTCAATGTAATCGACATGGTTTTTAGCTACATTTGATCAAAATTGGTTCAGCCGTTTAAAAGTTATAAGCAAACCAATGTAGGGGGTGATTTTTTTTTTAAATTTTAGTGTTATCTTAAAAATATGTGGAGGTACCTATAAAGTCGAAATTTGCATCAAATAATCAAGCGTCTGTCTACTTTGACGGGCAAGTTACATGACCATTGCCTCCTATGTTCCTAGGGATGCTATAGGGACTAGGAATATAGGGGCAATGGTAATACAACTTTGCTGTTTCATTCCATGCCGTTGGGCTGAGTCAACATAATCAAAAGATACTGTATTTTAAGCTGTTAAAGAAGGTAGAGAAGATTTAATATGGGTACATATACAAGTAAAAAAAAAAAATTGGCATAAAAATTTACACTATAAAATATAAAAAACAGGAACATAAACGAAAACCATAAAAGAACGTTATATAAAAACACAATGGATTTTGTTGTAGTGCGATGTCAAATAGGACACAGCTGAGCTTATGTTGAAGCCGAGGCCTCAACGCTGATTTTCAGCTTCAATGATTCTTTTTTTAATTTTTATTATGAGATGGGTTAACTCTTGACCTCAATCTTGACCAAGGTCATAGAAGATGTCGACGATGGAGCGAGTTAATCCAGAAAATGCCAATTAAGGCACTGGTATTCCCTCGCACCGACGGAACACAGCAAGCTGTTTGGCGTCGGTCTTCGGAAGGAGGGTGTGTCGAACCGCGAACCAGACGGCCCTTTACAGAGCCTTCCACACCGCATGAGACCATAGGACGCCACCTCAGATTCAGAAACAAACTGAGGTGTCGTTGCCTAAGATGGTTGCCTATTAGGAGGCAGGTGTCATTTGTGTTACGACACCCACGGAAGGAGATGGGTTGGTGTTATTCTCAATCGATCGTATGGTGTTATTCTCAATTCAAATTACATGAAATTGCTCAGCATGAGATAGGATACATTTTTGCGAAGAAGAAATTAAGTTCAAACACTTTATCTAAAGAATCTTTGTTCAGAGCAAGCGACTTTATAAAGGGAGCGTCTCAAAGAAACTTTTTGCTAAATCTACTTATTTCTTTCACAATGCAGCTTTTTACCATTTGTACTGTAAGTGAAATACAATAGTATGTTTTTAAATGACTGAAGTTTCTTTTCGTGAGACAGAAATAGAGAATTGTATTCGAAACTAAATAATTGTATAGAAAACTACCCTTTGCCTTTGCAAAGACCGTAACTGTAGGTCTGTTTTATTTTTCACGAAGTACGATTTATTTAACTTAAGGATTTTAATTAATTTATTTGTAGGCAATCCAACCGCTTAACATATCTTTTTATAACATACATCTATGAACTAGGTAACAATTTTATACGCATGCCCAAAGGTAAGCTCATCAATGAATTTTGCTACAAATAATGATGTTGATATTTATTCCTTCGTTCATCAATACTCCATGACGGATTAGAGCTAAATTCTTCCGCGTATGGCACCTAGTAATAATGTCACATACTTATAAAAAATTCACAGATTTAGTGCCTCACACGACTATCGAGCACATTAGAAATGAATCTAAGGAATTAGAAAAAATTTCGGTCTGACTTTTTTCAAAAAGGTTAGGCTACAGGGCAAACCTTTAACCCGATCGTCTTTGTTTTAGGCTCAAATTGTAGCTGACTAAATTGTCCAAAGGAATTTTTTCAATTTTTTTCATATCATTCTTCGTTTCCAAAATATCGAGCGCCAAAATTAAAAATTCGGAAAAATTTAATTTTATTTCACTATTTCGGCCATAACTTTTTCGTTTTTGACTTTCTCGAATAATTCTTTTTGCTCTTTACAGCTCTCGTAAATACACGTTTTTTGAGGTTTTTGAATTTGAATATCATATCTTCACAACTCTCCGAGGTATAAGGGGATCGTACTTTTTCGTGAAATCGGTGCCTATACTGGAGCGAACGAAAAGACATTTTCAACGTCAAAACAAAATTAGAACTGTTATTTAGGAAGGCTATTGTAACTTATATTTTAGTAACGAAGCCTGTTGCGGATACGACGAAGCCTACGGATACGGCGAAGTTATGACGAAGCCTGTTGCGGATACGTTTTTGTTTATAATTTTTTTTCCCTTTTGTCAGTTATTAGTACATGATTTTATTTAGAAAAATACAAAAATATTTTAGTAACTAATCATACTTTTACATCTTTTGATATCCACGCAATATTTTCATAGGCGTATATAGGGGGGGGGCCAGGTGGGCCGTGCCCACCCCAGTATGGTCTAGAGCCCACCCCAGAATATTGGGCTACCAATTCGAAATTCTATAATCGATGGCAAAACACTGATAACTTCACACAAAAATCATTAAAAAAATATCTACAGCTGAGAAATCTACATACTTACTTATTATTACATACTATAATACAGTATTAGTTACATTTGAATACATAGCGTATTAAGCTAGAGTACATTTAATTTTCGCCAGGCCCGCGGCCCCCCCCCCCCAGGAAATAACCCTAGATACGCCAATGTATTTTTGTAAAACCGCATGGTTTATCGGTGAAGTGATATTCAATATAAAGTGACTCAGTCTCCATTTAGTAGATGTACTTATTTTCGAAGAATGGCGAACTCGGAGCGACGTTCTTTTGTTTGGTCGATGAGTGCAATTTAGTATCTCGTGTCGGGATAATTCTCTCGATTTCTACCAATTCTGTCTTTGCAGCAATTTACAGTAGACATTTCCTGCGCTTTAAAACTACCTACAGTCAATTCCGTCTCATTTGCTGTTCTTTTTATTGCTTTCGTTTTACACTTGGTTGAATTGAGTTATTTGAACAATTTTCTACACCAATATTATCTTTTACTAATCCTACTTAGGTGCTACATGGGTACCTTTGCACCAGGTATGGTTAGAAGGGGTTATTTATAGAGTCGAATTTAGTGGTACAGACCCACATCAGGATTTTAGACCGCAACCTTCAGGGATAGGTCTGGCTCATTATCAACTGGGCTATCACCACTTTCACCTACTTACTACTTTATTTTAGAACAATCAGCCTTATACAATAGTGATACACTTGTTAACTTAAGTATATCTTTCTTTGGTAAAAATATGTAATTGAAAGGGTGAAAGAAGCTAAATACTTGGGCGTTATGTTAGATCATAGGCTATCTTGGTATTCTCATTTGGAGCATGTCATAAATAGGGTAAGAAAATTGTCTTGGGTCTTTAAGTCATTACGAAATGTTGTACCTAGGAACTCTAATCCACAGGTTCAGGATTGCTCATACAATCTTTTAAATTATGTCTATATTTCTCTTGTGCAATCTATTTTAATTTATTGTGTAATTGTTTGGGGCGGGTGTGTAAAAACTTATCTTATAGATTTAGAGAGAGCACAGAGAGCTTTAATTAAAATAATGTATTATAAAAATAAGATGTTCTCAATTACATCTCTTTATAAAGAATGCAATCTTATTTCAATAAGGCAACTATACATTTTAACTTCCGTCTTGAAAAAACACAAATCTATAGAATATAACCGTATATCTAACTCCCGTAGAAGGAAAGACATCGTTGCAATTGTCCCTAAAACTAAAACCTCCTTTGCACAAAGACAATATTATGTGAGATCCTCAATGTTATATAATAGAATTAATAAGGAACTAAATATTTATGATAAATTATACTATGAATCTAAAGTAATTATAATTGAATGGCTTAAAACTAAAAACTATGAAGAAACAGAGGCTTTTCTAGTAATAATAACTTAAAACATTATATAAAAAATGTTCTTAACTCACACACACACATACTCACTCCTACACACACATTCACATACACACACACACGCATACACACTCACACACACAAGAATTTATGTTTTTTATGTTTTTTACTTTCTATTTTTACTTTTTGCTTTTTTGTTTTATTAATATTGTATCTGACGTGTTTTTTATGGAAGAGCGGAGTCTTCTGACACAGGCGTGCACGCTTAAAAGAAGACTCCAATCAACATTGTTCATGTACGTGTATTTCAAAAATAAAGAATTTTGTAATTTTGTAAATACATATTATACATATATACCAGCAACCTTCAGATTAGAAGGCAAATTTCAGAGCTAAGATTTTATTGCTCTAAACTCTATATAATCCAACAATAGTCTTGCGCCTATCTTTAGAGTTATATGAGGTAAATTCACTTAATCCATCCATTTCAATCATTAATGGAGTATTAAGTTAACTTCCCTCGTGTTTACTGTATATCTAAGTAAGTATATTTGTGGTTGTTTGTGTATTCAGACAGATATTTTACTGCTTATTTCGACGACTTGAGGTAGACATGTTTGCTGGCACGAGTCTGTAGCACTAAATTCGTCTTTTCGGATTTATGTACAGATTTCTAATTATTACTTGCTCAACTGTGAAGGAAAACATCGTGATGAAACCCGCCCGAAGAGGTGCATAAGATCGATGTGTGGCTTGAAAAACACTGATAGTTGTAGGGAATACTTTCGAAAGTTAAAAGTGTGTACATATACGAGGTAGCCAAATTCGTTAAAACTAATTTGCACGAATTTCGGCAAATATCCCAAGTGCACAGCAGAAATACACGACACAAAGAAAGGCTCTGCGTCGTTCCCGCCAAAACCTCTCTTTTGCACAAAAGTTTTTTTTGTATGGCACCAAAGCTATACAATAATATTCCATTACAATTAAAGAACTCTTCTAGTATGAATATGTTTAAGAACAAGTTACTAGCACTTCTTATAGATAAGGCGTACTACAAAACTGATGAGTTTATTTGTGACAAATTTTAATATTTTAATTATTTGACATTTTACATTGCTTTGACATTTAATTGATTGACATTTTAAATTATTATTTTATTTGGTAACTGTTTTCTATTTTTTATATATACATATTTTTTCATTAATTCCTTTTTTGACATGTTAACTGTTATTTTGTTTTGACATTTTATTTTATACTTTTGTTATTTTTGTGGTTTGACATTTACTGTACTTATAATTTTTAATTGTTCACAAATTTTTAATAATTTAGACCCATTATTATTTAGAAATAATTGCATGCCAGGCAGTGGCCGAATATGACAGGACCACATTTTAAAATAGGCCCATAAAATACCACTTATACAATGTCTAAAACTGATTTGTATCATTAGCCGGTTTTAAACATTGTCTAAGTTTTAGTTATACAACATTTTAAAATAGAGTTATATAACTTTCAATTTTCTTTATCACTAAAAGATTTGTCACCCTGAAATGTTTTTCTTTATCCATTTCCTTCTACGAATATTTAAACCGGCAGCTAAACTCTGTTTAGTAAACAGAGCACCTAATTTTATAGACCATTCGGTCGACTCTCGCGGTGTAACTAGAACACATTTATTTAATTGTTCTCATTGCGCGCCAATTCTATTAGTGCACCAGTACGAAGTATGCGCCTGTCAAACTGGGGCAATAGCATAGAAAAGAAAAAAAATTTTGACCCACATGCACTATTTCAATCCATCAAAATATTTATTGTTTGGACACCACAATTTGGATTGTTTACTGAAGGTGTATTCGCTGAACTTTTTGCCAGTTTCCATTAACGAGCGTTTTTAACCCGCGATTAAAAAAAAAATTATGAGTTGGACGTATGTATCTGTGTGTCTGTCTGTGGCATCGTAGCTGACGTAATCGAAAAGGTTCTTAGCTATATTTAATCAAATTTGGTTCAGAAAAAAAATCGGAGTCAATTCTTGGACACAACACAATAGATTGAGTTCAGCTCAGCTAGAACTATCGAGAGCTAGAGCTCAGCTAGAACTGAGCTGAGCTCAATCCACATCTTTGTCTCTGAAGGCAAAAGCTGACCTTGGATAAATAAAGCTAACCCAAAAGATGCCTATTCACTCGAACTTAACAGGTTCGGGTTGTAATGAGCTCTGAAATGCAGACGTAGAAGAGATCCGTTAGAGTCTTTACCAATGCAGAATTAGTCTCCTTAAAATTAATTTATTCTTCTTAAAGGTGACAAAACAAAATTCATAAATATGTAAATCCAATTCGATCATCAAGAAATTTTACACCTTAAAAAATTTACCTCTTAAAAGATTTCAAAACTGATTTAAAAAGTTTACGAGAATTCGAAAGTCGGTTGATTGAAAGGATTATTAAATTTATAATTGTATTAAACTATAAGTTTCCCGAGCATGAATCCAATTAACGATAGCGTATAGGATTACGGGACGTAAAGGTTGAGAAGGATGGGTTTTAGTAATTATGGAGCGAAGGCTTACGTAGACACAATTAGCTTTATTGATGGAAAGTTCCGCTAGATCTGTACAGGCTTATGTGTGGTGGGAGTTACTATTTGAAATGTTTATTATTATCAAACTAGCTTCTCGCTCGGGACTTCGTTCCTGTGGGGATTCAGGAATTAATTATACACATAAACCTTCCTCTTGAATCACTCCGTCCATTAGTGAAAACCGTATGAAAATCCGTTCAGTAGTTTTTGCGTTTATCGCGTTCAGACAGACAGACAGACGAGGTGGGGGATTTTGTTTTATTATATAGTACTAGCTTTCCGCCCGCGGCTCCGCCCGCGTGGACTACAGGTTATATCGTGCCCAACTGTGGGATAAAATGTATCCTATGTCCTTTCCCAGGCTCTAATCTATCTCTGTACCAAAATTCATCAAAATCGGTTCAGCGGTTTAGGCGTGAAAAGGTAACAGACAGACAGACAGACAGACAGAGTTACTTTCGCATTTATAATATTAGTAGGGATGGTACTTCATCAGACACCCCCGGAAAAATACCCGGGAAATAGTGTTAGTTAGTTTTATTTTATTTTCAACCGACTTCAAAAAAGGAGGAGGTTCTCAATTCGACGGTATTTTTTTTTTTTTTTTTTTTGTATATTTGTTACGCGATTACTCCGGCAACTGTTGTCCGATTTTCAAAATTCTTTATTTGTTCGAAAGAGTATACTCCTGAAGAGGTCCCATATAAATTTTATCGAAAATGATTCAGCGCTTTTAAAAAAAATAAACAAAAACAAAATATACTACAAACTAGAACATCATCTAAATAAATGAATGACATTTCTGTTTGTAGTTATTTGCTAATAGGCATTGTAGTCCGCAAAAAACTAGATATCTACTTTGTTCGAACTGTTGTTGGGATTGAAGTCGGTGACTCATACGTTTTTAACGTGGAAAATTATGTTTAATTATAATTCATATGTATGTTAGTCTGTAAGGTATTTATCTATGGGCCTTAGATGCCTGATAATAAATGATTTTATTATTATATTATTTATTATATGCTTTGTAAATGTTTCTGCAGGCCGAGTACGAAAGTGACAGCGCCGCGACTACACCGCGATCCTATGTCAAAATGTCAACATTGACAACGCCATAGGGCGAGCAAGCCTTTGCGCGGGACCCTTGCGCAATCAAAGTGAAGTTTCAGCGTGAGCCAAGCGCGAGTTTGTCGTAATCGTGCTAGAGCTGCTGGTAAGTAACTGAGCAATCGAGCTGAAACTCGAACTTTTGATTGCCATCTTTTCTTTCGTTTATAGTAACTACTTCTTTCATAGTAATGAAGTTGCGTTTTTATGGAAATAACTAGCTTTCTACCCGCGGCTCCGCCCGCGTGGACTACAGGTTATATCGTGCCCAGGTGTGGGATCAAATGTAGCCTATGTCTTTTTGCAAGGTCTAATTTATCTATGTACCAAATTTTATCAAAATCGGTTCAGTTAGTTTAGGCATGAAAGCGCAACAGACAGACAGAGTTACTTTCACATTTATAATATTAGTAGAGATCGTCTTACGTACAGACAATTAGCTTTATTGATGGATGTTCCCCTGGATATTATTTTAATAATTGTGTTTGATTTTTATTATTTCTGATAGATATATAAATACAGTCATTTCAATGATTTTCAAGTACCATAGAATAAATATTAGTACTAACGCAAGAACTTGTACCTATTTTAACTTACCTAACTATCTCTAAAGAAATAATTTTTTTAATAAAGTATTACAACGATACTTTATTGAGCCAGACAGGTCCACGAAAGCCACGAATAACTCCGAAGCCACGAATTTTTACACTAACTTTAATTAGGGTTTTTTATTACGTATTCACGGTAGTATCGTTGTGCTTAAGCTCCTGAAACATCTAGAACTTCTTCTTTCGAAAAACAAAAGCTGCAAAAATCTAGAATCTAACATTCTAGACACAAAATGCCACTAAAAAGCTGCATATTTACAAACCCCCGATAAAACTTCCCATCGTGACAGTATGTTTAAAACTTTCCTTGCGGAAATATTTAATCTGTACCTACCAACCGTGCTGAAATTTACACTGCAAGTTGGAGCATTGAACAAGTAAAGTGGAATTTATTCAGTAAAACAAAAGCCATTTTGTTGGCGTCAGGTACTGTAGGATTTTCGTTGGAACTTGTTTTCATTGTTGTTTGGAACTATGCAGCATGATATGTGAAATGCTGAAACGTGATAGGAAAATGTGTATAGTGTTTTGAAAGTGCACTGCATTTTGTTGAAATGGTTTTCAGAGACAATTATCGTTTTATTGTTCATTATTGTATGTTTTTTTTTGTTTTAATGGACTTACGAACAGATCTTTTAATTATTATTTGAAAAGTCGCTTCCAGAATGGTGATTTTGCCAATGCCTCAAACTTTGAGTATTTTAATCAAAATTCAAACATAGAATGGCGAAGTAGCCAAAGAAACCCTTTACGGATTTTAGCGACAGAGCGTTGTCCATTAATCAGCAGGGTGCACTACTAGCAAATGAGGATGACGAGTTTGGAGCACTAAGATGTTGACTCCATTTATTCCAATATCTAGTAAGTAAAAATTCACAGATTTCGTGCCTCACACGACTATCGAGCATATTGGAAATGAATCTACTGAATTCGAAAAAAATGTCTTTCTGACTTCTTGACTTTTTTCAAAAAGTTTAAGCTACAAGACAAACCCTCAACCCGATCGTCTTTTTTTTAAGCTCATATATTGTAGCTGACTAAATTATCCAAAGGAATTTTTCAAAAAATTTTGATATCATTCTTCGTTTGGGACCATCCATAAATTACATCACACGTTAAGGGGAGGGGAGGGGGTCGACAAAGTGTGACATTGTGTGACAAGGGGGTGGGAGGGGTCATAAGTTTCGTGACGTCACATTTCAAAATGTGTTATGAGTATCAAAACGCGTTAACTTTTAACGACAAATTTAACTTCCTCAGTCCCAAGCACTTTTTTTTACGTTTTTACTTTGGTTGAGACAATTTTTGAGTTCCCGAAAAAAATAACAACACTATTAAGTACTGCTTTTATTTAAAAAATTAGAAAAAATGGAAAATATGCAAAATACGTGACGTCACGCTAGGGAGGGGGGAGTCTTACAAATGTGACCAGCTGTGACAAGGAGGGGGGAGGCGTCAAAAAATCATGGAATTGATGTGACGTAATTTATGGATGGTCCCTTTCCAAAATATCGAGCGCCAAAATCAAAGATTCGGAAAAAAAATTTTTTTCACTATTTCGGCCATAACTTTTTTCGTTTTTGACTTTCTCGAATAATTCTTTTTGAACCTTACAGCTCCTTTCTTGAATATCATATCTTCACAACTACCCGAGACATAAGGGTATCGCACTTTTTCGTGAAATCGGAGCCTATACCGGAGCGAACGAAAAGAAATTTCCAATGACAAAATACTTATAGCACTGCTTATAAAGTCTTACAATTCTGATTCCTATCTTGTAATATTAATATTATAAATAAGTTACTATAGGGTGAATGAGTTATGATGATTTTTCGATATTTTGTTTACATTACGTATCTATCATGTAACAAAATGGTGGACTAGGTATGTTCACCTATGAATTAGTTAAATTATTTTTAATAAAATGACTTTTTAACATACCAAGGGGTACCAAGTCTTTAATCTACCCCCGTTCATCCTACGTAATATACTGTAAGTACTTTATTTTTCCATACATGTTGTTTTAACCTATAATTTATCATAATGTTGGTTAACACACCACCGATGATATAAAACTTGCTCATACTCTGCTTCCACACTTCAGCCGGCATCAATTGTCGACTTAGTGAACAAACTGCAAGCTGCAGACACCATATACTTATTCCACAGTAGGAACTTTGAACCGAAGAGAGGGCCGATGATCTAGCAGGTCAGATTCGTAAGCGAGAGGTACCGAGTTTAAAGCCCAGGGCCGCCATGTACCAATGACTCGTTTTCTGAATTGTGTAAAATCGGTTACATTAAACCTAGTCTAACCAACGCTCTTATTGTAAGGAAATGTGCACATTTAGGAGACTGAATGTGCAACCACGATCCAATGAATGAATGTGCACCCCTACACACGCACACACATCACATACATACATACACACACACACACATACATATACGAGCATTTAACCAAATTTTTCCTACTGAATTTTAATCAGACTACCTTTTCCTTTTTTTCTTTTTGTTAATACTTATCTAAAGACGTACCTACCGTGTCCACCTGGTCCGGAGCAGGAGAGGCTGGTAATCTGTAACACAGGTCTCCCTAGTACAGATACCAGTCTCTCACATAGATTATTTGTACTGTACCTCTTAGATTAAGTAAATTTTTCTAAACCATATTCTGTGTGAGAGAACAAATAAAATTTTATTATTATTATTATTATTAATTTGCTCAGGATCCTGTTAACAGATTCAAGCAGGTCAGATTGTAGTCCCTCTACTGTAATGACTTGACCTGCTTAATCTTGGTCCCCGAATGAGAAACGGAATCAAGCGCTAGAAATAGTTGATCAAAGGCTAGAAAGAAGGATCTTTTAACAGAAAGTCGCCAAGCTGATTCATTATACGGCTGCAGACCATTGAAAGAAGACAAAGGCTCACTTGCAGAAAAAATCAAGTTGTGACAGAGTGAAGAGAGTGACAGTATGATATTTAAGAAGCATTAACTGATATTTTAAAAAAAGCCTAAATAAGAAAGGTTCCCTGGAAAAATCGTTTTAGATGGAGATCCCAGGGCCGCCAGACCTTACTTATTTTCTCATAAACCAAATGTGTGGGAAATAGTAGTGCTAGTACGTTCTAGTAATGTATGAATACCAGCTAACCTGGGCTGGCGGCCAATTTTCAGCTATCAGGTTCTGAAGGTACTTCCAAAAATTACTCACTTGTCTTGAAGTCTGGGTGCTGGTATTCATACATTACTAGTACGTACTAGCACTACTATTTCCCACACATTTGGTTTATGAGAAAATAAGTAAGGTCTGGCGGCCCTAGGATCTTGGTCTATTTATTGTTTAGTTAAATGCGGAAACTGACCTCCTAAATATCAGTCACCTTTTTTAAAAAAGAGCGTGTATACAGAGAGTATGTGTTGGAAGTAAAATTTCTTCCTGAAGCTAATATGATCATTATTTTAATGCTTCTATTGTGTAGCGTCCTTGTAATTTTACTCTAATCACGCGCCAAAAAGTTGTTCAAATATTATGTGACTTTAAATTATCGAAAATCAAGGAAGTGAATCAGCACACAAAACAAAAGTCAAAATGCAAAAAAACAAATGCTTTTCCATACAAATTGTGCGATCAGCTGATTTTTCCTTTGCATAGGAAGTCGACACTTTTTTAAATTTCGTATAGGTTCCTTAGGGAAAGTCGTTCAGTTTGTTGGGCTTATTCATATTCTTTATTTTTGCTAGCTAATTTAAAATTACTCGATTATATTTTGGTCCATTACTCTGAAATCAATGCAAAGCAGCACAAACAAGTCTGTAGCTAGCGGGAACTAGTACGCGATCGTACTAATTTATGGACAAACTTGTACTGAACTCCAACTCCATTTAGAATATTCGAGAACGTTCCAGATTGACCGAATTAGACTTGCAACTGATTGGACACCATAGTTGGGGTTTGAAACTTAATAACCCCAACTAATAAACTTCTGAAATTTCAAACGATCATTGAATTAGTTAATTTATTAGGTACACAAACAAACAGCAATACATAAAAGAAAAAAATTGTATCGAAGTCTGCCAATTTGTTTAAGAGCTACGATGTCATAGACAGACACACAGATACACAGACATACAGGTACAAATATACATACTTCAAACTAATAATTATAACACCGCTCTTCTTTTTTCTCGGGAATTAAAGACAGTAACAATAGGTCATGCAAAGTTCTATAGTACGATCCAAAAATAGTACTTACACAGCAAGACCAAATATTGTATGTTTTAAATATTGCCTGCATCGTCAACTAACAAAGTTAACAACCCAAGTATATTTAAAACCAGAAGAAAGCATACAAAACAACCAAACAAGAAGAAATAAAAGTGATAGAAGTGCCTATTTCAAATCAAAACATACGTAAGTATAAGTAACCAAGAATATAAAAACGAACTTTTCTTGAAAAAGTTGCCATATTAGAGTCAAACAGTGCTGCAACGCCTAAGTTCGTGAAAGTGTCCAAAATTCTTACAATATTTATTTATACAAGTCTACAAGTCTTGTTACCAGACACAGATGGCGCTAACCTCACCCACGATAAATTGTGCTAAGTAAGGAACCAAAAAAATACGCCGCTTTTTAGAGAGAGTTAGAGCACCAGAAAATCTAGCCCTGGAGTCATGGGTTCACGTCTCATTCACGACGATTTTTTTTCCCCTTTTTGATTCCTTCTTAAAGGCATTCATTCTAAGACCGAAAATTGTCACTACCCGTCACTTTTATTTTCAAAGCTCAAAAGAGATGCACTAACAACTGATGCCCCGAAGTATTGATCGTACACTTACAGAATAGATCACTAGCATCTGTACATAAAGTATTGCATCTGAATGGCATGTACTAAGAAAACGGAGACTATGAGAATGTTAGAAATATTTTCTTCTAACAATCATGGTAAAACATCTCCCAATATTTGCACAATAACATCAAATGCATGTGTTCAAGATAGCCCATATCAATGTGAACAAAACATAGTGCATTAGTATGCAACCAGTACGCTGCAATATGCGGCTGCGGGCGTACAAATGCGCATCCGACTTGCATTACTTGGCGAGCTCTGGGATGCACTTGGGATTCAGAGACCCGCTGAGAATAAATTAAAATGTAGCGGCGCGATTGTAAAAAAGAACCGCCCAAGTGCGAGTCGGACTCGTGCACGAAGGGTTCCGTACCATTATCTATAAAAACGAGTATAACGATCACGTTTGTTGTATGGGAGCCCCTTAAATATTTAATAGAAAATCTGTGAAAATTTCAACTGTCTAACTATCACGGTTCATGAGATACAGCCTGGTAACAGACGGACAGACGAATGGACATCAGAGTCTTAGTAATAGGATCCCGTTTTACCCTTTGGTTATAGAGCCCTAAAAACGGAAGATAACAGAATTGCCTCTTCCATCCGGGTCTCGTACTTTATTGTGTAGGTATAGTCAAATGCATGGCAAACTTGTCTAATCTTGGTGTCAGAGAACTGCCTCTGTATTCTAGGAACAGCGCTCAAGCACCTGCGGTTCATCAGTGGTCGCGGTTCAGACAATGGCCAAAGCACGATTGTGGACGTCAATTGCACTGAAAAGAATGCTTGCAGAAAAACAAAAAAAATCCAATATCAAACTAAATATTAAAAAAAATTCGATACGCTTTAGTGCTCTCCTGTCACTTTCAAATAGGGTGCAGGTGCAGTACTTTCTAAGGGCCGTCTGGTTCGCGACCACCCTGTTAACGAAGTCCGACGCCAAACAGCTTGCTGTGTTCCGTTGGTGCGTGGGAGTGGTGCCTTAAAGGCATTTTCTGGGTTACCTCGTTCCATCGTCGACCTCATCTGTGATCTTGGTCAAGGTTGGTTTGGTGTCAAGAGTTAACCCATCTCATTAAAACAAACTAACCTAACCTGAATAAGCGACGTGATTTTGTCTTGGCCATATTTTAGATTTGCGCACTTCATGAAATGTTCAAGAATTTCAAGAAATGGAATAGAAATAAAAATAGTCGGAAAAGACTTAATCGCGGGATAGCTCTTTAAGTATTTTCAAAGAGAAGGTTCTAGAATTACACCGATAAAAAAGTTATCTCGCGATTATTAAATCGGCCCTCAAAAAGCGGTTCCATGCTCATTCTGTCTTTGTTCTCTGGTCAACACAATATTTTTTTTGAGTTGACCGGATAGCGAAACTCTGCAGGTAAAACAATTATGACTAATTTCAAAAAAAAATCCCCGGGAGATGATTGTAACCTTTCGCAACGTTCAAAAGTTTATAAATTTATTGAAATATATTAAAAGAAACAGCAATTGCCTAACCTAATGATCTAACATAAACACACGTTAACCACAGTATAATTTATCTGTTGACCCCTGACTATCGTCTGTCATCTCGTATCAGTGGTTAGGTAATTAAAAAAAAAACTATGGGGCTTCAAGAAACACTAAATCCGTCCCATAGAAACCGCTTGCTCCTCCCTGAAAGTTGCTCGCGACTTCTTCTGCTAACATTTGCATACTTTGAATGCCCAATAAAACTTTTATAAGCGAATGAATAAAGATAGTACAAAGTCAAAGGAAAGTCGGCTTATTGGATGCTGCAGCTTCAGTCTTTGATTTGAGTGGACCAGAATATGAATCAAGTCACAGTACTTTTTATTACTACGCTAGCTTTCCGGCCAGGACTTTGTTCCCGTGGGAATTTGAGAAAATTATGTAGCCAGTGTGTTAATCCAAGACGTCAGCTACCTTCATACCAAATTTTATCAAAATTGGTCCATGCGTTTGAGCGTGAAAGAGTAACAAACATCCATACATTCAGAAATCCATACATTTCGCAAACTTTAACATTTTTAATATTAGTAGGATTTAGCTGAAAGGGTGGAAGGCTAGTATTAGCAAATAAGCAATGCCTACATTAAGCTTAAAGCAGTGGCTCTTAACCATTTTGATGTAAAGCAGTGTTTTTCAAACTTTTCTGAATTAAGCGGATCCTATTTACGTTGAAAAGTTCGTGTAACCCACAAGGCCCTCTTCGAAATTTACGAATTGATTTCAGATAAACCTGCCAGTAGGCCGCGACCTATAGGTTGAAAAAACTGAAAGGTCTATTAAGACTTTTATCAGGTTGCCACATACCATTGTGGTGCTACTGACCATGAGTGCTGAAATTAAACATGATCTAAAATGAGAAAAGTATCCTATATAATTTCAATTTTCTCTCTTTTAAAAATTTTTCATAGTTTATATGTTACATGGACCTTTTCTACAGCAGTCAGGAACCATCAATAATCCGCAGATGAATGAATGAATGAATGATCATAGATTCCAAAGCAATAGATAAAGTATAGAAGGTGGACAGTTTTGATTTCTCCCTCTTACTTTTCGGTACACTGTTGAGTAGTCGTGGTTGTGATGTTGTGTCTCGACGAGTGACCAGTTCTATAATGCAGGCCCCAACTTCTCTAATTGCAGCTGTTTAATGGTTTTAATGTTTTAAAGGCTATAGTTTATCTTTGAGTCCCATAAAATAAATTATTTTTTGACTGGATTAGTCGCTTATTAAGTTCAAGCAACCACATTGGGCCAGCGTGGTGGACTATGGTCTAAATCCCCTTTCATGTTTCGAAAGAAAGCTAGATTGTGGTCAAGAGCAAACCCATTTTTTGCCGTGTGGTGATCGGTTGAGAATAACACCACCCCATTTCTTTCCGTGGGTGTTGTAAGAGGCGACGAAGGAAACACAAATGAGACCTGCCTCCTAGTAATCCATCCCAGGCAACGACACTTCATTTTTTTCTGAATCTGAGGTGTCGCCCTATGGTCTCATGCGGTGTGGTAGGCTCTGTAAAAGACCGTCTGGTTCGCGACCACCCTCCTACCGAAGTCCGACGCCAAATAGTTTGCTGTGTTCCATCGGCGCGTGGGAGTACCAGTGCCTTTATAGGCATTTTCTGGGTTAACTCGCTCCATCGTCGACCTCATCTTTGACCTTTATGGTCAAGAATGAGGTCCAGAGTTAACCCATCTTATAATTTAAAAAAAAACATTATAAAAAAAAATGCCCTTGCCCCTCGGTGGTGACGTATATGGGCTGATAAAAAAAATCCAAGCAACCCGTTGCTAAAATTCTCATCAATCCCATCTCAAAGGTTATTGGCCCGCAACAACCAAGAGTAAGCGTAACAAAAATGAGCAAATTGAAAGCGTAACCGCGCGAACAAATTGCGGCGGCAGCGTAATCCCAGGCCTCCACCTTTATCTCGAGATATCGGCCGGCTCGGCGCGGCATAAGCTGCCTTAAGCAGAGATACTGAGCGCCTCAGACTAACAACTTAGATAGAGTGGCGTGAGTTACCCCAGCAAAATCCTTACTAATAGGTCTTTACCTATGAAATTGCCGTTTTTCTTACAATATTTTTGGAAAACTGAATTTTCCATACTAACGTTTTTGGATTTTTCCTCGGGAATGCGAAATCCAAATTTAACAAAATTTTGTAAGAAGGTTTCGACAACTTTAAGTTAATTTTCGTCATACTTACTTTATTGAAAGTTGTAACTTTAACAACGGTACAGCAAAAATAAGCAATAAAACGGGCAACGGATGAAACGAGCTATATTTGAGCTTCTTTTTCAGCAAATAAATCTAAAGTAAATATGTATTAATTTGACTCAATATCTCCGTTATATGGCCAACATTTTAAATAAAAAACAATTTGAGTAATAGCTGTTCAATCAAATAAATTATGAATAAAATAAAGCTTGAGAAAAAATGGGCAATTTCATAGGTAAAGACCTATTATTTTAAACGCAAAAGTTTGTAAATGGATGTTTGTTACTCTTTTACGCTCAAACGGCTGGACCAATTTTGATAAAATATGAAATGGAAGTAGCTGACACCCTAGATTAGTACAAAAGCAACATATTTTTTCTAAATTCTTACCGGAACGAAGTCCCGGGCGGAAAGCTAGTTCATTATGTAAGTTTTTCGTGGTAATTTCGGAATTCAAGCCGTACAAATTTTAATGACAGTGCACATTTACAACTAAAAATAACTAATTGACTATAATAATTTATGCCTCGTATGTCTTCTAGTTTCCTAGATATTCACAAAGAACATATGTTCCCACATTGTGCTGGGGTAGCGCACGCATTGGCGTTAGTTTTTTGAGAGCACATTATGTACGAGTTCCTTAAGAATAGTTGGTCTGGTTTCACATGGTTTTACAAAAAATGAGTTTATAATATAATTACAATCAGCCGATATTTGGAGATAAAGGTTTCAGGCACACTTCAGAGCATGAACGCGAGTAGAAGGGGTGGTATAAAAATCACACCAACGACATACCTTGGGTGACTTTAGATATGTTTCATTATTGTAGCGTTAAAGTAGATGATATTAGTCAGTTAAAATTCCTTATTGCGCAAGTACGCCCATCCTGCGATTAGTCTCCTTTCGTTTCTCTCGTGGGTTAGCTGGAAGAAATCTCCCTAAGGGATAAGCTCGCCTTTGTACATAGTTTTCTTTGTATCCATCTCTTTTGTTTTGTAATTTGTATTATGTGCAATAAAGTTTTTACATACATACATACTTTAGATATGTTTTTTAAACATTTAAAATTAATGAAAATTAAAAAAAAATTTGCTCAAAGTCTCACACTTAGGCTTTCCGTGGTTCTTTGGAACCTTCTTTAAGGTATAATATTACTATGTTTTTGGTATAATGTTTAAAAATTTTTGAATGCGGTTGTCACCTATATATATATTTTTTAAATAAATAAATAAACGCTACATACTCAAAAGCCTACAGTAAGGTTTTCCCCTGTGTCGTGGGTCCCTTGGAAAACACATAAAGACAAACACAAACACCCATGACCCGAGAACAAACATCTGCTTTTTACACAAAGGCTTGCCCCGACTGGGGATCGAACCCAGGACCGCCGACCATGAGGCAGCGTCACTACCACTCGACCAAACCGGCCGTCAAATTGGGTTACCATTTAGCCTTTCTTTGTAATTTTGTGCCATTTTAATTAATAGTTGGTATGTAACTTGTTAGTGATCTATTAAATAAAATAAAAATAAAATAAAGGCAGACATTCACTCAAAACTCAAACTCAAAAGTGTTCATATAAAATATTGCTTGAACACGTCAATATAGTAAATTACATTAGCACTTTTGACTATGTGCCTATTCGCAAAGGTGCAGTCTTCTTCAGGAGAAGAATAGGCAAGAAACACATTCACACATGACTCTCAACTCATTCATGTTTTGATTTACACCCTAATTAAGAACTACGTAACACTGTATTGCCGCTCCTACGTCACTACTTGTAGCGCAGAGACCCATTTCAATGTGATTTTAAATCATATTCGAATGTTCTAAAAGATACCTCCAGTTTCAATGCTCTACGGCAACAACCAATATAACTTGAACCTCCCTAAACTGAAAAGATACGCTAAACTCGAGCTTTTCTAAAAAGCTCCCGTAAGTTTTCTCAAACTACGTTTTTTGGAATATTTGAATAAAAATCTGGTTGAAATTTGGAGAGCAACGAGCGAGTAATTGAACCCTTCTTCAGACCGTATTACGTATCCTCGTAGCTGCTACGCCGTAGCTATTTGCTACGAAAATGTTTGAATGATTTTTGAAATGATACTTCATTCCATTACTTTACCTGCAGACAGATGGTTTGGCCACCAAAGTGTTTTAACCCCCGACAAAAAAGAGGGGTGTTATAAGTTTAACGTGTCTATCTGTGTGTCTGTCTGTGGGGACGAATGGACCGATTACGATGCGGTTTATTTTGTTTGAAAGCTGACGTAATCGAGATGTTTCTTAGCTATATTTGACCAAAATTGTTCAGCCTTTAAAAAGTTTTAAATAATTGATGATGATACAAAATTATGAAAATTCGATTCAACGAAACTTAAACATATATCAGTAGACTGATTTTAGGACATACTTTTTGTCTTACTACAATTTTTTTTAAATATCTGGTATACTGGAGTAAATTCTAAGTTATGTGCCTACGAGACTAAACAAAACACTGCATCATATTCATATTATTCAAAAAACAAACAAGGGGATTCCCGTTAAATCCTTCCACCGAATCGCAGGAAAGGAGGCTCTACCTAATTTGGTCGGTTTACATCTTTGCATCCCCTTTCTTCTGAAATATACAGGCTGTGAGAGACAGCTAAGCAAATAGGTAAAGAGCACAATGTAACGATAACCAACATCAGATACAAACAATTTTTTTTTACATTTACCCTTCTACCGAAGTCCGATGCCAAACAGCTTGCTGTATTCCATCGGTGCGTGAGAGTGCCAGTGCCTTAATGGAATTTTCTGGGTTAACTCGCTCCATCGTCGAACTCATCTACGACCTTGGTCAAGATTGAGGTCAAGAGTTAACTCATCTCATAAAAAAAATGTTTCGAATGTACCAAACGAAGGAAGTTTAATGAATGAATGAATCTTTATTCGCTTTAATGTAGTTTACAGGGTTTATACAATGTTTTGAATCTCACATCTACTATATTTAGCATGCAAATATATGTCTATAGGCAGAAAACGAGAATACAAGTTTAATAATGATATGTCAAATTAATTTATTATGCCACATGTACCAATTCATTATACATATTATTATTACAATTTCTTTGTTAAATATTCATTTACGCTATAAAAACAGTTTTGATTGTCCGTAATTTAGTTTTAAGGAGTTTTCTACATTTAGTTATCGCCGCAGCCAGCCGAGCATAAGATGAGGCGATTATCTCGACGTGTTCGATGGCACCTGGGAGGTTGCGGCTAAACCAATAGGCAGCATAAAGGAGCCTTACCAGCCCATATACGTCCCCATCGTGGGGCACGGGCCTCCCTTCGAAACACGAAGGGGATTTAGGCCATAGTCTACCACGCTGGCCCAATGCGGGTTGGTGGACCGCTCTTTCGAAAATTGGATTTGAACCCGCAACCTTCCGATTATAAGTCTGGCTATCACCGCTGTATAATGGCGGCTACATAAAAAAAGCTGTAGTCTTCTTCTTATCATGTAGGTATAGTCAAGTGTTTGGCAAACTTGGCTAATCCTGATGTCAGAGTTTTCAAACCACACAATGGCCTCTGACTTGGTTTTAACGACTGTTATCAATAGACAACAGCCGGGACCGACCGCTTAACGTGCCCTCCGAAGCACGGAATTGCTCTTGATAAATTGCCACTTTTGGTCACCCATTAGGTTACCTGCCTTTGTGTAAGCTGTAGTCAGCTTAATATATTAAGTTTTTGATTCATCAATGCCCAGACCTTAGAAAACTGAAATTTTACACAAATGTTCCTTTTAATAACGTTAGCGAGGAAAAAGGAAGGATGTTACGGAATTTCTATGGCAACGTAGTCTCGGGCATCCTTTATTTCGGAATAGTGGTTTTAATCAGAGTTCATCAGTTTTTGCTAAGCGGTCCTTTACACCCTATATCTATACAAACATTAATTGTTTGTCGGAGGGAAGCGAATACGAATTATATGTATTGTGGATCAAAGACATGTCAGTTCGGCTTATGTGGGTGAGGAATATTTTTTATTATTTTTCAATGGCTTACCGGTAAGCCTATGGCGCGCACCCACTATATGTGAACGGCTTAGTTTGTTTTTCTTCTTTGGTTAAATGTATTTTTTTTGGAAAGAATAATCTTAATTGAACTTAGAGATACTTATATCTTTGAGTAAAATTTAATTTTGAGTAAAATACTCAGACCCTGGCAAAATCATGGTCGTCGACGCCATTTTTCAAATAATTGAACCAATTGAATCCCATTGGATGAAGAAGCAGCCTTTACATGAATTTGGAGTAATTGGAGTACAAGAGATCAAAAATCCACCGTTAGGTATGTCTACTAATCTGGAAAAAGCTTTACACAGTCGTTTCTCTGTCTAAAAATACAACTTATACCCCTTTTCATAAAAAAGAACGTCATTAAGTCTAGAGGGAAAGTTTCAAAGCCTCGAACCGAGTAAAGGTAGTCGGAAACATCAAAAGGAGTTACCCCATGTCGTGTATACTTTTTCAGCCGCACAATTAGCTCCTCTCTGGTTCTGACGCAGCCCTTACTATTTGTTTTCGAAAATCGGTGGTTTTTTGAATAAATGAGAAAAAGCTTAACTAAAACAGACGTGTGACATAATTTTGCCATGTAGATCGTCGTGATTCGTAATTTGTAAGACGTTTCTTTGATATATTTCTGTGAATTCGGCGGTAAACTCACTTTGAGGTGAGTCATTTGAAATAGGGAGTAATAAAGGGAGTGGGAGGCATAACCGTCTTCCAGAGCCGAACAGGCAGTTGGTATAATACAGTAGTTTTTAATAAGATTATTCTATAGTGTTGCAGTAAAATTGTGCTAGAACTAGTCGACTGATTGAAGAAAAAACCCAAGTTGTACAAGTTATGATTTCGTTCTACCTGTTCCGTACAAAAAACAAGTTCTATAGTTTTTATCATATTTTAAGCATAACAATAGTAAGGGTTTATGGAGTGAGTTGTCTTATAAGGGTCTTAGTCCCTTTAGTACGGTTTAAATACTTTGTGAATATGTTTTTTCATCGTTTGTTATTTAAAATTTTTAAGTTATGATAGTTTAATATTGTTTTGTATGGTTTCGTTTCAACGTAGCCCAATGATTATGCTAATTAATTATTTTTCAATGGCAATATAATGACGATAGTGATCATTTTTAACTCCCGACATAAAAGAGTGGCGTAATAAGTTTAACGTGTGTGTCTGTCTGTGGCATCGTAGCTCCTAAGCGAATTAATCGCTTTGATGCGGGTTTTTTTGTTTGTTTTGAAAGCTGATCTGATCGAGAAAGTTTTTAGCTTTAATTTATCAAAATTGGTTCAGCATTTCAAAAGTTTTAAGCTATGAATGTGGGGGTAATCAGTTATGGTGGTGATATTAAGAACTAAAAAAATTTTATACATTAGATGACACCTGCTTTGACTAGCAGCGCCACCCTTAACTGAATTTTAATTGCTATTAGATAGGTGTTATTTAACGTTTAGTTGGCGGTGGCGAAGGCCTATATGGCAGAATGTTAGTAACAAGACAATTACATCCAATTATCTAGCGCTCATAGCCCAGTTGCTCTCGCTGATGTCAACCGATCAGTGAGGTTAAGCAACGTACACAGAGGCAGGGAACCTGATGGGTGATCAAAGTGGCAATTTATCACGAGCGTTTCCGTGCTTCGGAGGGCACGTTCGATTGACTACAGCCGTTAAAACCAAGTCAGAGGCCATTGTGCGGGTTGAAAACTCTGACACCAGGGTTAGCCAAGTTCACCAGATACCTACACGAAAAGAAAAAGAAGAAGACCTAGCTCTTTTATTACAAGTGGGAATGTATTTTGGTAAAATATTATCTGCCTATGACGTTTCTAGTTGCAAGAATTTGCACAGTTTGTGTGTCTCGAGGACGTCTTTGTCTGTTTTGTATTTGAACGTAGAAACCCCATTAACTGTTTAACTAATATTATTTTTAGACATAGACACTTATTCACCGATATAATACATCACATAAATATAGAAACAAAAATAAAATAAAAGAAACACACTTAAAAGTAAAAATTGGCATGAGGAATTGCAACGAAGAACTCTGCCTCAGCAAACGCTGCAAGCGCATATGCACCTGGGCCCCGATTCTGGCCGTTTTATTTTATCTGTTCAGGTGGCGAAATTTAGAACTAATTTATTTTCATATACTTGCTGACAACTACCCCGACCAGCAGCGCCACCGCCCACCTAACATAAAGTTGCAAACTACCTAGCGACTGAAAATTCAGTTGGCGGTGGCGCTACCAGTCAAAGCAGACGTCATTAGATGTATGAAAGGATAGTTCTCAATTTCGCCACTTGAACGGATAAAATGGCGAACATTCCATTCGAGGCCGTTATTCTGCCAGTATGTGATACTGTTTTTCTAAGAGTCGTGACAATTTTCAAAAAAACTTTAACAATACAATAATTCTATTCCAAATTCAAAGCTTGTCTTGAAGCCCGTCACGAAATCAAGTTTCAACATAAATTCAAACACGAAAATCGCAAAATAATCAAACTTCTTAACTCAGTTACGCTGAAACGCCTTTGTCGTGTCCTTTGTAATATAACAAAGAGAAAAATTTTAACTAGGTTTGCAGACTTTCAATTTCTAGTACTTTTCACTATGTTTCAGTTATTGATTAGTCTGTAATGTGGTTAAGCAACGCACACTGAGGTAGGAACGTGATGGGTGGCCAAAGGCGTTCTCGTGCTTCGGCCGTCCGTCCCGGCTGTTGTTATTGCTACAGTTTTTTTTCCAAGTCAGAGGCATTGAAAACTCTGATACCAAGGTTAGTCAAGAACGACTCATTCTGTTATTCTATTAAGTCCAATATACTTAGAAATAAAATAATGAAAGGCTTACAGTGAAAACAAAGTTATAGTAGAGCCGAATCATAAAGTTACATATGACGAGCATTTCAAATGATATTAATACTAGGAAACAATTTTTTTAGTTTAGAGTTATGATAATTCTTTAGTTTGTAATTAATTAGGGAGATATGGTATTATTGAATTTTAATTTGAAAAGATGACGACGTAACAAGGTTATAGCGACCTGTGGTTGAGCTGTCATAACGTAACTTTAGGATTCGGCTCTACTGTAGTTCCTGTTAAAGCTCAGTAGATGGCGTTGCGTGTATTCTGAAACGCGGTATCGTTTGTTCACCGGTGGAATATACCTATTATGAAGCACTAGACACGAGCTTACTTTCTCATAATAGATATTTAAAATAATTAAGGAATTTTTGGAAAGTTATTTGCTACAAATACCAGAATCAAATTACTAATCTGCTATTACTAGCTTAAAGAGCTTTTAAAGTAAAAAAATAAACGCAGTCGGGTAAAAAAGAAGCTCTTTTCGCTTCTCCATACAAAGTAATGGAAAGTACATGTATCAGCAGGCGTATTCAGGAGCGTTCGACTATTTTCCGTTCGACTATTTTCCGAATTCGACTCGAGTCGAAGACGAGTCGAATGCCACGGAAATCTTTATTCACAACGACGTTCGATTCGTCTTCGACTCGTTTCCGTCTTCGGAAACTATGTGACATAGATAACACGTTTATGCAAGCATTTACGGAGATAATAGATTTGATTGAACGAATAACTGAGTGAATGAAAAATTATAACATTTATAAAATATCATTTTATTTCTTTAATTTAATTCTTAGATGAATTTCTGGCCTAGAGAAAATATAGTTTTACTTTTTAAATGGTTTTTAACCATAGTAACCTTAATAATTCTTCATTATAAAAACTTGTTTTAAAATTTACGAAATGTCTTTGTAAACGAGATGTAAAGTGCCAAGATCTTGCTTTGCTTTGTTGTGGCGGTTTATTTTGTGTTTTCTTGAAACTAACTTGAAACGCACAACACTGATTCCCGTAGGAATTTGGGAAATTTTACAGTTTATGTACTATTCCGACGTCGCTATATTAATTGGACATTTCATCAAAATCCGTCCGAGAGTTTTAGCGTGAAGAAGGAACAAACATCCATCCATACTTACAAGCTTTCGTATCTAAAATATTAGTAGGATACTTATGTGTTTTTAATCTGTTTAAGATGGTGTGTTGAAGCTACAATATGAAGCTACAATAGGGTTTAATAATTTAGCTTCTAGGTACTCACTGTTCCACTACTTAACTATTGTTATTAATGAGAAATGAGTATTCAATGTTTGTAAGAATACCTAACTACTGTTGTAAATAAACCCAAGCGATTTAAATAAACTGTGTATTATAATATGTTCAGTTTTATTCAAGATTTTTTTTAATAAGTAACAATACAATTATATACTTGCAATAAGTACTATCACAGAAAAAAAAGGTTTGCATCGCAAGTGAACAATAAAGTATGCTAAACTACTTAAAAATAGACACAGTCAATCTTCATAAGTAAATGTTCTTAATGGGGATAAGCAGAGCATTCAGTAGGTACTAGCATAAGTGCTCTCAGAACCATTTACCTCGAGAGTTAAGAAATAAGTATTATGAGTATTTTACATGTCATGTTTGTGATTTTTGCCCAGTCAGCCCAATAACTATGGAGTGATTTCAATTTATTTGTAAAACAACGCCAAGGCCTTTTAATACTCCAAACACCTTTCGATGCAGTTTATGGACTTCATGTGCATTTTATTAAATTTTTCTTCAGGACTGTTCATGTCAGCCTGCGAAATCGGGGTCATCAGGCTAGGTTGGGTAGCCTGAATACTCTGAAAATAGTCAAAAATTTGGATATTAGTACATATATCTAGTTATTTTATTTCTATGAAGGCAATTTAAATATAAAGTTAATTATAAGCAACTAGCTTTCCGCCCGCGGCTCCGCCTATAGGTTATATCGTGCCCAACTGTGGGATAAGATGTAGCCTATGTCCTTTCCCAGGCTCTAATCTATCTCTGTACCAAATTTCATGAAAATCGGTTCAACAGTTTAGGCGTGAAAGACGACAGACAGATAGACAGACAGAGTTACTTTCGCATTTATAATATTAATAAGTAAGGATAAAGAATTACACAGATAAGCAAATCTTATTTTTAACAAAACATTTCCTACTTGATAGTGAATGCTATGAAATCACATCCACATCCTCATAACTTTTGGCGCATTCAGTGCCTGAGTTGTTTGCGTTATTGATGCCTGGCCCTTTGTTACAAAATTTCTGTTAACTATCTTGTGCCAGAAAGTGCAAGGCTGTAAAAAAAATTAGAGCTATTTGTAACAAGATCTTACCACAATTTTTGTTTAATAATGAGTCTCCGATGCCTCTGTATCTTGTGAAAATAAAGGCAAGAATCTGTATTTTAAATTACACCTTACTTACTTTGAATTCCACGGGAATGGCTAATATCTTGGTGGTTGGTGGATAATATGTTTACAAATTACTCAACAAAGTGAGATATTCGCAAGGAAGCGACTTTTAAATGATATATGTTTTGAAAATTGGTATCTTGAAAAGTATTAGAAAAATCCCTTATCTCCATGTTGGAAGACATTGTCTCCGGTCCTTGTTTTGCTCTTTCTTTATTTCTCACTCGGATTGTAACGTAAAACTGAATTTTAACTTGATTCTAGCACAAAATGTTTATTTACATGTGTAAGTCGAATGCTCAGAAGCAATCGTGAACTTTTCCGAATTTGGATCCGAATTAGAATGTCAAATTTGACATTCGGATCGAGCCGAACGCTGCAGAATACGGTGAGTCGAAGGCATTCGAAAACGGATCGAATTTCGATCCGTTCTCGATAGTCGAACGCTCCTGAATACCCCTGCAGAAGAACGTAAATAGCATGCGTATTGTATTGTATAATAATATTCCTGACGAATTTAAAACTTTAGATTTTTAAAAGGAAAATAACTAGCTGGCTGCAAGATAAATGTTTTTATAGTGTTAAAGAATTTTTAGAATTTAAATAAAAATGTAGATACTCGTAGATACTAAATTAATGACATTTGCACACCTGCCTGCAGCAGGCGTATTCAGGAGCGTTCGACTATTTTCCGTTCGACTATTTTCCGAATTCGACTCGAGTCGAAGACGAGTCGAATGCCACGGAAATCTTTATTCACAACGACGTTCGATTCGTCTTCGACTCGTTTCCGTCTTCGGAAACTATGTGACATAGATAACACGTTTATGCAAGCATTTACGGAGATAATAGATTTGATTGAACGAATAACTGAGTGAATGAAAAATTATAACATTTATAAAATATCATTTTATTTCTTTAATTTAATTCTTAGATGAATTTCTGGCCTAGAGAAAATATAGTTTTACTTTTTAAATGGTTTTTAACCATAGTAACCTTAATAATTCTTCATTATAAAAACTTTTTTAAAAATTTACGAAATGTCTTTGTAAACGAGATGTAAAGTGTCAAGATCTTGCTTTGCTTTGTTGTGGCGGTTTATTTTGTGTGTTTTCTTGAAACTAACTTGAAACGTACAACATACTGATTCCCGTAGGAATTTGGGAAATTTTACAGTTTATGTACTATTCCGACGTCGCTATATTAATTGGACATTTCATCAAAATCCGTCCGAGAGTTTTAGCGTGAAGAAGGAACAAACATCCATCCATACTTACAAGCTTTCGTATCTAAAATATTAGTAGGATACTTATGTGTTTTTTAATCTGTTTAAGATGGTGTGTTGAAGCTACAATATGAAGCTACAATAGGGTTTAATAATTTAGCTTCTAGGTACTCACTGTTCCACTACTTAACTATTGTTATTAATGAGAAATTAGTATTCAATGTTTGTAAGAATACCTAACTACTGTTGTAAATAAACCCAAAGCGATTTAAATAAACTGTGTATTATAATATGTTCAGTTTTATTCAAGATTTTTTTTAATAAGTAACAATACAATTATATACTTGCAATAAGTACTATCACAGAAAAAAAAGGTTTGCATCGCAAGTGAACAATAAAGTATGCTAAACTACTTAAAAATAGACACAGTCAATCTTCATAAGTAAATGTTCTTAATGAGGATAAGCAGAGCATTCAGTAGGTACTAGCATTAGTGCTCTCAGAACCATTTACCTCGAGAGTTAAGAAATAAGTATTATGAGCATTTTACATGTCATGTTTGTGATTTTTGCCCAGTCAGCCCAATAACTATGGAGTGATTTCAATTTATTTGTAAAACAACGCCAAGGCCTTTTAATACTCCAAACACCTTTCGATGCAGTTTATGGACTTCATGTGCATTTTATTAAATTTATCTTCAGGACTGTTCATGTCAGCCTGCGAAATCGGGGTCATCAGGCTAGGTTGGGTAGCCTGAATACTCTGAAAATAGTCAAAAATTTGGATATTAAGTACATATACCTAGTTATTTTATGTCTATGAAGGCAATTTAAATATAAAGTTAATTATAAGCAACTAGCTTTCCGTCCGCGGCTCCGCCCGCGTGGACTACAGGTTATATCGTACCCAACTGTGGGATAAAATGTAGCCTATGTCCTTTCCCAGGCTCTAATCTATCTCTGTACCAAATTTCATCAAAATCGGTTCAACAGTTTAGGCGTGAAAGACGGACAGACAGATAGACAGACAGAGTTACTTTCGCATTTAAAATATTATTATTAATATTTTAAATATTATTATTAATATTTTAATACTTATGTAAGGATAAAGAATTACATAGATAAGCAAATCTTATTTTTAACAAAACATTTCCTACTTGATAGTGAATGCTATGAAATCACATCCACATCCTCATAACTTCTGACGCATTCAGTGCCTGAGTTGTTTGAGTTATTGATGTAGACAACGATGCCTGGCCCTTTGTTACAAAATTTCTGTTAACTATCTTGTGCCAGAAAGTGCAAGGCTGTAAAAACATGAAAGCAGAAATTAAAAACTAATTGTAACAAGATCTTACCACAATTTTTGTTTAATAATGAGTCTCCGATGCCTCTGTATCTTGTGAAAATAAAGGCAAGAATCTGTATTTTAAACTACACCAATTATAAATACTTACTTACTTTGAATTCCACGGGAATGGTTAATATCTTGGTGGTTGGTGGATAATATGTTTACAAATTACTCAACAAAGTGAGATTTATTGTTTATTAATCATATAAATGAACAATTGATATACATAGCCCCACAAAACCATATATACGGTTTGACTGTGGGATCAAGATTCTCGCGTTCTAAACAATTCCAACTTAATGATAATAATGGAATACGCTAATAAATTTTGAATAGGTACAGAGGCCAGCGCATCAGTTCACTCCATTTTCAATGCAAAACCGCTCCTATTCGCAAGGAAGCGACTTTTAAATGATATATGTTTTGAAAATTGGTATCTTGAAAAGTATTAGAAAAATCCATTATCTCCATGTTGGAAGACATTGTCTCCGGTCCTTGTTTTGCTCTTTCTTTATTTCTCACTCGAATTGCTACGTAAAACTGAATTTTAGCTTGATTCTAGCACAAAATGTTTATTTACAAGTGTAAGTCGAATGCTCAGAAGCAATCGTGAACTTTTCCGAATTTGGATCCGAATTCGAATGTCAAATTTGACATTCGGATCAAGCCGAACGCTGTAGAATACGGTGAGTCGAAGGCATTCGAAAACGGATCGAATTTCGATCCGTTCTCGATAGTCGAACGCTCCTGAATACCCCTGCAGGTTGGATACATGAGTCGAAATATTATTAACTCCATCTAGATCTTGTAATCATTTACTGTGTTCATGCAAATAAATTGTTCTTATCTTATCTTATCTTAAGTGATACACTTAGGCCCGTATTACAGAAGGAGACTCAAGTCTTGATCTATACTTAAGGGTAGATTGTCTCTTTCTCTCACTATCAAAATAACAAAGACGACTGCTACTTAAGTATAGATCAGAGTCTGAGTCGCGTTTTGTAATACGGACCTTAGTGTTAGTATGGGAAAGCTTTTTTTTTTTAAATACTAAACAAATCAATTGCAAACCCATTTCGATAAACTTTATACCTTTTATATTCTTAATTGAGACTAGCTTTTCGCTAGGAACTTCGTTCCCGTGGGAATGCGGGAAATTATGTAGCCTCTGTCACCCGCTGATAAGAGTGCTTTCTATCGGTGAATGAGTTTTTGAAATCGGTCCAGTAATTTTTGAGTTTATTCCTTATAAACACATAAAAATACAAAATTCGTTTCCGTGAGAATTCGGGAAAACTATGTACCCTATGTTACTCTGGAATAATTTAGCATGGTATCAGTGAAAGAATTTCTGAAATTGGTTCAGTAGTTTTTGAGTTACAAACATACAAAAATACAAATTCTTCCCTTTTTATAATACACACATCAACGCGGTCTAGGGATATTGCACGATTTTTCATACAAAAGAGGTCTGTTTGAGAAGCTATAATAGCATACTCGAGATACATGGAGGGCTACAATTTTCAGACGAGCAAGTGCTAAACCTGTATTTTCAATTCTAGTTAATAAATTTTGTATTTTGTATTGCTTTAAAATTGTGAAAACGTGATGAAAATGAAAAAAAATATTGCGTAAATTCGACCATTTTCATACAAAAAGCAGGCAAATAGTGCATTTTCGTTTTCGTTTCCATCACGTTTTCACAAATTTCAAGTAAAACAAAATTTATTGACTGGAATTGAAAATTCAAGTTAAGCACTTGCTCGTCTGAAAATTATAGTCCTCCATGTATCTCGAGTACGCTTTTATAGCTTCTCAAACAGGCCTCTTTTGTATGAAAAATCGTGCAATATCTCTAGACCGTGTTGATGTGTACATTAGTGTAGCTGATTTATTCAGTTGATCAAAATTTCACAAACAAAATTTTTATGATTATTTAAATTTTATTTCAAGCAGAAAACCAATCATTACAAAATAGCATTACACAGAATAGGTTTTTAATTAGATTTAGTTTCAACAGGCTGAGAATTAATGTTATTTTTGTAAATTTATTTATTCAAATGATAATTACAGATTAATATGTAAAGTGCTTATTTTTTGTTAAGATTCTCGGTAAAAAGTGCTTGTTTCGTTCTTGTGTTTTGAAGATCAATTATACGGTGGTATAAGTGCTTTGTATACATTTTTTTTAATGTGTAACTCTTAACTCAGGGGAAAAAGAACATAAAAAATTTAAATCCTCTCGTAAGGTTCTTATTTGTTGTTGTAACGAAATATATGAGCCGGCAGAGGGGGAGGGGGGAAGACATGAAAAAATTTAATGAAAACGCTTAAGTATCCAGTGCCTAATCTTCCTTTGTGATGGTCGGGATATTAAAGCCATTCTTGGTTCTTATTTTGTCGGAAACGTTGCTGATTCCACAATTTCTTTTTTTGAGAAAAACAAAGAAGTTTTTCATATGAGAAACTCTAATTTTCGTCCTGAATACTGAACGAGTAAAAAGAGTTGTAAATTCCTATTGTCAGACCTTACGCTTGTAACTTTGCTCGTGTGAAAAAGTAGCCTATGTCACTTTTCGACCTCTCAACTATCCTTATCTATAAAATCACTTCGATCCGTTAGTCCGTTACAACTAAAAGTTGGATAATATGTTAATCCTATTAAGAGAACTCAATTGATTTAAATCCTTATTGATATTATAAATGCGAAAGTAACTCTGTCTGTCTATCTGTCCGTCTTTCACGCCTAAACTACTAAACCGATTTTAATGAAATTTGGTACAGAGAAATAAAGCCTAGGAAAGGACATAGGCTATATTTTATCCCACAGTTGGGCACGATATAACCTGTAGTCCACGCGGGCGGAAAGCTAGTGTGATAATAAAATAAATAACTGTAAAAGATATTATTTTGAAAACAAGCTTTGATTTTGTATTTTGATCTTATTCGTGTTCTTCTCAAAAAAACTATTTTATTTGATACCCGTATCATGCATATAAATCTACACTTATATTATAAAGAGGAAAGATTTGTATTTTTGTATGTAACGAATAAACTTAAAAACTACTGAACCGATTTCAAAAATTATTTCACCAATAGGATGCTACATTATGAGTTATATAGGCTACATTTCCCGAATTCCCACGGGAACGAAGTCTCGAGCGGAATGCTAGTGTAAAATGGAATAAATAGTCCGCCATTTTGGATTTAGAATGACGTCACTTAACCAACCATGTCTTGTCATCTTAACTAAACGTGTATGCTTTTCAATTTAAACCAACGGACCCGTTTGTATTGTCGATTATGGTCAAATGCCGTTTAGTGATTTGGAAACTCTGAAACTATAGGATCTTTATTTATTTTAATAGTTATAAAATTGTCACCGCGGTGGGTGCGACGTTATTTTTTTTCGATTACTTCTCCTTCTTCTTATCGTGTAGGTATAGTCAAGTGTGTGGCGAACTTGGCTAACCCTGGTGACAGAGTTTTCAAACCGCACAATGGCCTCTGACTTGGTTTTAACGACTGTAGTCAATCGAAAACAGCCGGGACCGACAGCTTAACGTGCCCTCCGAAGCACGGAAACGCTCGTGATAAATTGCCACTTTGGTCACCCATCAGGTTCCCTGCCTCTGTGTACGTTGCTTAACCTCCCACATCGGTTGAGATCAGCAAGAGCCACTGGGCTACGAGCGCTTCAAATTCGATTACTGAAATTTGTTTAAAGAGCTGGATAGTGACTTAGGCTACTACGTAAAGGAAATCACGGCGAAATTCTAGTTCCATAACTCTGAAATTAAAAAAAAACATTACAGCACCTTAAAACTCTTAAATAGCTGATCCAATTATGATCAAATATGGCTAAGAACCAGTTCGATTACGTCAGCTTTGAAACAGAACAAACCGCATCGAAATCAGTCCTTTCGTTTAGGAGCTACCACGTCACAGACAGACACACAGATACACAGAAACACACGTCAAACTTATAACATCCCATTTCTTTGGTGGGGTTAAAAACATTTTTAACAAGCAAAACACAAATAAAAAGTTATGAAAACTCTGACCACTCCCAGCCTTAGTATTGTCAATGTCCCCAAGCCAAAACACAAAAGAGTAAAAAGGCGAAATGGATAGTAAATTGAACCTGCACTCTGCTGATAAGTAGTAGGTTCAATTCCCGGCGCTATGCACGAGTAAAACTGAAAGTTTAGAATGTATTCGCTGTTGACTGCATGTATGCCATTATGTACATACGTTGGCATTCATTTACACCGTAATGTTTTGTTTTGGAACTATCGCCCGTACGAATTAACTTGAGACCTAGGCCGATGACGTCATTTTTAATGTACGGTGTGCACAATGATAAAATATCCTATCATTACAGGTAGCATCTTTGTTACGGATACGCGTCCATGGCCTTTGGCCAGATCACCAAATGGCCTTTGATTATTATAATCAACAACTGGCGAGTTCGATGGTTTATATTAGTTTTCTACAATCTCAGCACCCCAAGCACAAACCGCAAGTCGCGCACACCCAGATGACGATGAAACTTCAAAAGTCCCAGTAAATTCGTGATCGAGCATGATTCGCTATCAAAGTTCATTTGTAATGAAATTCCACAATGCATCGGTGTGACAGCCAGACGGGAGGGTCAGCAACCACCGTTATTTATACTTTATATGTCCCGACGTGCGGTGTATGGAGAGGCCAGGCTCGTATTACTATGCCTATTTGTGTGAAAAATATACACAAGTTTTATTGGAGTTTCGACAACGTTCGGGAAATGGGGGATAGATAGTTGTTTGTGATATATGAACCTTTGTCTGGGCAGTTTTTTGTGGGGCTAGCAAAGCTGTGTGTTAAGGCGACTACAGCACCTAAATTACGATTTTATGATGCGTAGATAAGCATGACGCACTGCATTAAATCAAAGAAAAAATACTACGGTCATATTCAGGATATAAACTAGATAAGTAGTTTGCTGAAAACATGATTCAGCACTTTTGGTTCGATAGCAAAAGCTCACAAACTCACCTCTAAATATTCAATATTGTGTATCTTTTAAGCTGTAAAAACGATAGAAATGCACACAGGAACTTGAATTTGCTATCAAAATGTACGTGATTGAAGTAGTTAACGCATTTTGAGATTTAAGCTGTTACCTTTCCATAAATCTGATTTTTCTAACATTCGAAAATGTTTTTACGCACGCACGCTTTCATAGTCCGTAAACTTCGTGTATCGACACTGTTCGCACTGCCGGCCCAGGCCTGTTGAGAGACGGAGATGGTACTATTCCTATGTGTGCTGCCTTTATCGGGTGCTGTAGTCGCCTTAAGACTTAATGTCCTAAAAAAATTTGTAAATAGCTTTAAATAAATAAATAATTAATGTCTTTATTCAAGCAACGTAGGCTCATTTGTTACTAAACTAGTCTAAAACTAAAAATCATATATTGTAATAATAATGACAATAGTTTAATTTAAATTTAACTTAAATGATTACTATGGTTAATTTTAATTTAATTATTTCATTTACATTAATGGCATTAATACTTCCTCCAAGTCCCCCAGTTGCCTCTTGTGTCCTAATTCAATGCTGGTTGTGATGGACCTAATAATAAAGTGTCCCAAGATCTTAATAAAAATCTTAATATAAAATGTTAATATTTAATCTAATTTAAATATTGAAATTCTTATTATATTATCCCTGACCTTGCCTATGCCTACTGATGTTGTGTAATTTTATCTTTAAAAAAAATTATATTTTATTGATTGTATTTCAAATATTGCATGCTTTATGTCAGATCACGGAGCTCTTAGAATATATTGTCACCTGTAAAACCTGTGAATCGCGTTAAATAATTTGACTTTGACTTTGAGCAATAGTGGGGAGTCAGTTTTTCCGCTCAGCACCTTCAAGGTGCTATTGGAACTGTTCCGAGTGCGCGTCAGTGGAGATGACGCCTGGAGAGGAACGCAGACGAGCTTTTATTCCAATGCTGTACACCAGGGTTTCTCAAAGTGGGGTACGCAAACCCCTAGGGGTTCGCCATTCGTCGGTAGGGGGTTCGCGGCTTGATGCCGAGTCAGACTCAAGGTTAAAATTGTCCAAAATTATTCCTAAAATTGACTTTATTTGCGACAAGAAACAAGCCCACCCATCACATTAATATTAAAAAGATATTTCTTTTGACACTGTATTTCTAAAGGCGGGGGGGGGATTTAATTGGTTAGTCAAGGGGTTCGCTGTCATCTGGAAACTTTAACAGGGGTTCGTGGAGCCAAAAGTTTGAGAAACCCTGCTGTATACGGATCGTCGCCCACGTGACATGACTCGCTTACACTGCCAGCGGGTGGACAGCTCTATAATCATTATCCTCACCTGCTAGAGATGCAACCTGTTAATCAGTGGACGAGGTTTTGACATTTTAAACCCACTACTACAGGGGTGGCCAACCAGTCGATCGCGACTGTTAGTCCAGTCGATCGTGGCAAGGCAAAAAAATAAAAAAACATTTCACATTTAAGTTTTTTCTCTTAATATAATTTAAAAAAATACTACATGATTGTGTACTGAACTATGCTGTTTCATTTAAGATTTCAAAAAGTATGTAATTGGTAGATTGCACAGGGTTTCGTTAGTAGACAGGAGATCTTGGGTATAATCAAGTTGGCCACCCCTGCACTACTAGATATTGTTTTCGGGGACATGGGTTTCTCTCTTAGATACTGGCGATTTTGCCACCCGTTTTTAACCCCCGACAAAAAAGAGGGGTGTTAAAAGCTTGACGTGTGTATCTGTTTGTCTGTCCATGGCATCAATAGCTCCTAAATGAATGGACTGATTTCAATGCGGTTTTTTGAAAGCTGACGTGATCAAGATAGTTCGCAGCTTTATTTGATCAAAATCGGTTTTTCCGTTTAAAAGTTAAAAGTAATGGAATGTTGGGGGTTAAACGGGGTTATTATTTAATTATAGACGCAAATTTTTTGTTAGATTGTACACGCAATACCTTTTGAATTTAGACGCAATACGTGGAACATGACAGTGAGGTTGGCCCACCGATTGCACGTCGCTCAGCGAGCAATGGAGCGCTCCATGCTCGGGATCTCGCTAAGGGATAGAATCCGAAACGAGGTCATCCGACAGAAAACCAGAGTGATGGATATTATCCAAAAGTGTAGCAAGCTGAAGTGGCAGTGGGCTGGCCATGTCTGTCGCAGAACCGATGAGCGTTGGAGTAGACAGGTTCTCGAATGGAGACCACGTCTTGGCAAACGTAGTGTAGGACGCCCCCCAGCCAGATGGTCAGATGACCTAAAGAAGATAGCGGGTAGTGGCTGGACGAAAACAGCGGAGGATCGTGCAAAGTGGCGCACCTTGGGGGAGGCCTATGTTCAGCAGTGGACTGCAATAGGCTGATATGATGATGATGATGATGACCTGTTTGAAACGGCCTACGAACCTCGCAGACTCGTCTGGTCAAGAATAAAATCCAATTGATTAAAAATTGACTTATAATCTTCTTAAAAAACTCGGCTAATACCACTACCAATTATTATTATGGCTTCTAAATCTGATTAACTGTCACGAGATAATCCCGACGGGGATCTTACAAGAAAATGTTCGATTCAGTCGGGCGGAACCGAATACAAGTGCCCTATTTTCTCCTCGAAAATCCGTTTTAATTATCCCTGGCTCATTAATTAAAGTCCAGATTGAGTCTGCTTCATTCACCTCGGACGGTATTCTTGAATGTCATCGGCTGAGTAAATACTATCAACGAGTTATCAGTCCGTGACTTTGTTCGCATGATAAAGTTATCTAGTGACTCTTGGGGTCCCAACTATCACTGTGCGAAAAATTAAATCGGTCCATTGCTACGTTTAGATGTGAAAAAAGGACAATCTAGAATAACAAACAAACACAGTTTCACATATTAAATACTAGCTTTCCGTCCGCGGCTCCGCTCTCGTGGACTACAGGTTATATAGTGCCCAACTGTGGGATAAAATGTAGCCTATGTCCTTTCCCAGGCTCTAATCTATCTCCGTACCAAATTTCATCAAAATCGGTTCAGTAGTTTAGGTGTGAAAGACGGACAGACAGACAGACAGACATACAGACAGACAGAGTTACTTTCGTTCGCATTTATAATATGAGTAAGGATTAGGAATCCCATATTATCGTGTTAAAAAAGTTATGTGAATACACGAATAAATATTTCTTCTTTCGCTTAAAAAAATATATTTTTTGTCACTTAAACTTAAACAATAATCGTGTACTAATTAGACAAATAAAAAAACATTGCGACAAAAAGTAATAAGCTTAGCTTGTAACAGAACTGGGTTCCGTGTAAAGCTGTTTTTTTAAGATGGTATGCCGGAATACAGTCATTGAGGGCTATAATCTTCTACAATTTTTCTCAGGGAAGACCCTGAAATAAGGGGGGGAGGGTTGATATAAAAGGTAAAGATATACTTACTATACAGGGCAGACTGATTGGAAGGGCTTTTTTTGTAAAATCTGTTTTCTGGTGAACTTATTCGACATCTCTGTACGAATTTGGGTGATTATATTCAGATCTGTCGTAACCCAAAATAAACTTTTACTCTAAAGAAAGAAAGAAAGAAAGAAAATAATTTATTAATTGCCAACAATACATTATAGTAACAATTTAGGTTATGATTATAGCAAAGTTCGATCAAATACATAAATTGTAAATTACCTTCATCTGTACTACAATATATTGCACAAAGAAATGGCCCCGACTCAGCATTTTGTCATAAGCAAATAACAAGTCATATCTATTACACATATCTATTACACATATCTACTTTTTTTCCGGAAGGTATCTTTTTTTCCGGAAGGTTAAACAGCTTTTTTGTAAACATTTGGCATCCTGACTCTGGAAATACAAACCATTTTTATCAATCAGCTTTAGTTTTTAAGACATGGCGTTTGCGTAATTAAGCAAAAAATACACAAAAAATCACTATAAAAATGAATCCAAGTATCGAAATCCGCGAAAAATGTTTTTTTAACAATTTTCGCAAATGAGGAACTTGTGGTAGGTGTTATTTCAAACTCCAGCAATAATCCACAGAAAAGCGGTGTATGAACAGTAAAATCTGATAGAAAAAAACGGGCTGGTGGTAGATTCGGATTCACCTTATTAAAATTTAGCGAAAAAATGAAGAAAACTCTCGGAAAATTTTAAAACGGAGAATTTTGTAAATATGTGTTATTTTCAATGCACAAATATCGTTCAAGAATAGATCTCTAGTATTAGAAATGTAAAACAGGTAGGGAAATGAGTTTTTGGAAGATTCGTCAGTCCCTCAAACGTTAATTAGGTGAAGACCTCTTGGGGCCTTTGTCTAAAATTCCCTAAGAACCATGAACGGAATCCTCATTGTTTGGCTTTTGTAGTTCTGTGCTCTCGGCACAAACGCGTATTAAATGATAAGATTAATGTTTTTGACAACGAAAGAGATTATGCCACCGTTCTGTTTTTACCGTGCTTCAATGAGTTTTGCTTTTTAACGACGAAGGGAATACTTTTTTCTTTTTATCTGTGTAAATATACAGTAAATTAACAAATCTTTTTTCAGGTAGGTCTAAATTAATATTAAAATTTATTATTACAGAAAAAAATACACTTTTCTATTCTTTAAACTGTCAAAACTATAGAAAATAGTTTTTTCACACAAAGTCTTAACTACCTGAAGTATTAGTAATGTCTCCAATATCCTCCAATACCCAAGCTCCATACGGTGTATCCTACCTTCTGGGGATGGATGAATGTTTTATGTAACTTTGCAGTATCATTTACTAGCTTGGGTGTTATAATAATACTTTTTTTTTACCAGCCCATATATGTCCTCACCATGGGGCACGGGCCTCCCTTCGAAAAACGAAGGGAATTTAGGCCATGGTCCACCACGCTAGTTCCAGTAATACATAGTCTTCATAAATTTTCCCTATTCCCATGGAAAAGAAATCCCAGGCGGAAAACCTGTAATTTAATTTTGGTTGATTGAGTCCCATTACTGCAAAATATATACGTATGTACGCGCGTGCGTGTTACAGTTGTTGTTTGCGTACGGAGTGAAGATAATCCCAATTCAGGCCTCTGAGTGCCAAGTTAATTATTTATTTGTGTATTCACTGTTCAGCGCCTTATTAATAGCATTGTTTGTCTTGATACATACGCGGAAATGGACTGAAAAATACAACAGTTAATCTGAATGGGAATTGAGGGCCCAGAGAGCTTTTCGTTTGTCTTTTGTTTGTTATGGAGAGTTTCGGAAAACCACGCTCTTTTATTTTGAAACTCGTCTAAAACGTGACTCGTTTTCATTGTGTTTTATCAACTGGTCTAATTTTTAAATGTTATAAAAAAATTATACTTTGCAAGTGGTCTAAAATAGTACTTTGTCTATGTGGCACTTAGAGAAAAGAATTTAGACCCTTTTAGCAGTAAATTAACAAACATTTACTACTGGTAGAGTCTACATTTTATTCTCTTTGCTTTTCTCCTCTTCTCTTTGTGGTACTTGTGCGACTGACAGCACATCAATTATGTACTTCTTCATGACGCTGACAAAAAAAAATTTTTAGACTACTTCAAGACGTTGTGACGGAATGTTTCTTCATATTTATTTTATTTTTATATACATATTATTGTGTTCCTTTTTTATTTGATTGGCAAATCTAATACACATGACCTACATTTCCACAGATTGATATCTCAATAATAAACTGTTCCATATGCAGGTACATTACCCCTGTAGAATCTCACTGAGGTAACTTCGTCAGCGTGACTTAATTATGGAATGTGCTGTCTATATTCAACTAGCTTTCCGCCCGCGGCTTCGCCCGCGTGAACTTCGGGAACAGTGTGAAGTTTTTTCCCGCTAACTCCCATTCCCGTGGGAATTTTGAAATATCCTGTTGCAACTAAGCTTTAAGTTTACTAAGGTACCTGCATGCCAAATTTCAAGCGTCTAACTTAAGCGGTTTAGATTTTTCATACAAAAGGATTTTCCCGCTAATTCACGTTCCTGTGGGAATTTCGGGAATTCCTTTCTTAGTGCACCTCTACGGTACCTAAGCTACGTCTTTTTCAAATTTCAAGTGCATACGTTTAGCCGTTTAGGCTGTGCGTTGATATGTCAGTCAGTCAGTCAGTCAGTCAGTTTCTCCTTTTATATATTTAGATGAGCTAATCTCTAGTTTGTGATGCAGATTGTGAGGATGATGTGTGGAAAAAGTGATGACCTAATTTGTTTGAACAACGGATTTGTTTTAGTGCAAACTGGACCGGGTTCTACGTTTTCAGTTTTATTGCTTTCTACTCGTCAGTGCGCGTTGAGCATTATCGTCAGTAACAAAGGCAACGTTAGAATTCTCACTAGGATTCTAACTGGCCACAATAAACTAAACAAACATCTACACAACATGGGCCTCACCGAGACCAAGTTATGTAGATTCTGTCATGAAGCTGACGAAACATCTCTTCATGTAACCTGTGACTGAAGCGCACTGCACTGCAGCAGGAATTGGTACCTCGGAGGCCACAACTTGTCCTACCAAGATATCAAGGATGTACCCGCTAAGGACATAGCCAGATTCGCGGTTGGCATAGGACTGTGATAATACAGAAGGGTACTGTTACAATAGATCTGTCAAGGTCGCAGTGACACGGGGGCCTGCGTACACGCTTGACCCCAACCCTTCGAACTCCTTAAATAATAATAATAACCATATGGTTAACAAAAACCATAATAGAGTGGGTTATTCCACTAATAAATGGCGTCACAATGACGGTTTAATAACAATGGTGGTACTTTCTACTCTTAACCATATGGTTCTTCTTACCAGCCCATATACGTCCCCACCGAGGGGCACGGGCCTCCCTTCAAAACACGAAGGGGATTTGGTCCATAGTCCACCACGCTGGCTCAATGCGGGTTGGTGGACCGCTCGTTTTTCGAGAATGAATTTTCTTGGACGGGCGGGTTTCATCACGATGTTTTCCTTCACCGTTTAGCAAGTGATAATTAGAAATCCATACATAAATCCGAAAAGACGAATTTAGTGGTACAGGCCTGCACCAGGATTTGAACCCGCGACCTTCGGATTACAAGTCTGGCTCATTAGCAACTGGGCTATCACAACAATGTTTATACCGTGTTAGTCATAAATTCGTTAAATATAGCTCGTCTCAATAACGGTGGAATGATAATGGTGACTATTTCATCCGTTCTAAATTCCCTTCGAGTTTCGAAGGGAGGCCCGTGCCCCTCGGTGGGGACGTATAGAGGTATGGGGTGGTAAGAAGAAACATTGTTGTAGTGCCCCAACGGGGTTCGTGTAGGTGCTTCATTGATTGTAACAGCTTTATAAAAAAATCACGATACAATAAAGAATTTGAATTTAGCATCTAAATCCTAAACGTTAAAACAAATTTTAGGTAACCTGTAAGCTCCATGAAATAATATATTTTTTTAATAAATAAAATTGTTATTTCGAAGCAACAGCAATAACTAGCTAGCATGTGTAAATGCCAGCATTATATTATTTAATTCACTAAAATACCTGTGCTGGTTTCCCGTGGGCAATGCGATGAGTAAACTTCTATATCGAGTTAAGAGTTCTGTCGGCGCGTTTAACTGTATTAAACACTTGGAATGAGAAGCTTTTGTGATGTTCTCTTTGACACGTATTCATTTAGTTACATGTAGCAAAATTCCTATAAAGGCTTTATAAAGGGTAATTTTTATATCAGTATCCAAATTTTTTGTACGTAAACTTTATAAAAATTTAACAGACCCGTATTTTTTTGTTTCAACGTTTCATATAAATATTTCAAGCTAGATTGTCTGAAGCATGAAAATAAATCAAAATTTTTGTATGGAAAAAAAATAACATCTTTCAAATGACTTGAAACTTTGTAATAGTACTCTTCAACACAATTTGTGACACACGTGTTTCTGCGTTTTACAAATTTCTTCCTCTAAGACGTTAAAAAGGGGTATCAAAATCTGAATTTTTTTTTTTAAATAATTTTTTTCCTCCTTATTTACGTTCTATCAACGTTACTGACACCGTAAGAAAAATTTGGATACTGATTAAAAAGTAACCCTGTATTATATACAATTTTTCGCTGTGTGGTGATCGGTTGAGAATAAAACCACCCCATCTCTATCTGTGAAACACAAATGAGACCTACCTTCTAGTAATCCATCTTAGGTAACGACACCCCAGTTTGTTTTGAATTTGAGGTGGTGTTCCATGGTCTCATGCGGTATGGTAGTGTCTGTAAAGGGCCGTTTGGTTCGCGACCACCCTCCTACCGAACTCCGACGCCAAACAGCTTGCTGTGTTCCGACGGTGCGTGAGAGTACCAGTGCCTTAATTAGCATTTTCTGGGTTAACTCACTCCATCATCGACCTCATCTATGACCTTGGTCAAGATTGGGTTCAAGAGTTAACCCGTCTCATAATAAAAAAAAATACACACACAAATACAAGCTCATGCCTATAAACTCCCTGTATTCCGTCAGTTCTAGAACCACTAGATGACACGTTTGACACAATTTGTGAGGATTATTAAATGGAACTAGTAGCAGAATAGCGAGAGGTGGTCAAAACCCTCGCATCCCTCTTACAGACTTTTACTGTATAGTAAAAGTAAAATCTGAACTTATAAGGTGGCTTTCAATTAGTAAGCGAAACTACTCATTAACAATTTTTATTTATTTTATTTTTATTTTATTTTATTTGGATAACAACAGTTTATTCTTAACTAATTACAGTTTGACCTTAAAATGTGGTAAACCAATTAAAGTTATCCTCTGAAACTACAAATTTTAAATAGATCGGAACAGATTAAATAGTTCTAATTAATTAAGTGCTTATAAAGGTAAAAATAAGAATAAGTTCCATGTAGGTACGTGAGACCCAAACTAAAAATTAAATTATACATAATCTATATGAAATTCTAAAAAAATAATAATTTTCAACTCTCAATTTAAAAGCAAAGGAGCTGAAAGCACAAGTTGTGAAAGGCGAACATTTTAACCATATTCCGGCCTACATTACAATTTAAGGAACTTGGCCCTTTGAAAAAACCACGTTTCTCCATAGGTTTACAAACAATATTCCTTTTATTAATTACAGTCTCTCAACCACCCTCGCGCGATTCATGCACACCCGTATGTGCAGGATTTGTGTCGCGCGGCGCGTAAACAGGCGCGTGCCGGGTTAAAGATTTCAGTTTTAGAGTTACTTAATTCCTTGAAACTATAAGGCGTCTTATAAGAGGTTAAATTCCTTTCGAATTATCTATTTTTTTTCTGTAAAACTCGCGTCAACAATAGAAATACGTCGCATGTCCCTCGTGCCAGTCTATTGTCATATCCGTGCTATTTTCAGCTGAATTTTATTAAAAATTCCTTTGTCAAGCCCTGGGGGGGCAATGTGTATTGCCAGGGTAGGTAGTGTCGTTTGTTTTTTATAAGTCTGTTATTAGATCTTGGTTGGGGCAATAAAACTACTAGATCATACTCTATTTATAAAATAAAGTCCCCGCCACGTCTGTCTGTTTGAACAAGATGAACTCAAAATCGACTGAACGGATTTTCATACGGTGTACATCAATGGATGGAGTGATTCAAGAGTATATGTGTATGGCTCATTATCAAAACTTCCATGGGAACGAGGCCCCGGATGGGAAGCTAGTTTTTGTACAGAGATACTTGATGGGAAGGAGAGTGATATAGGCTACTTTTCCACGAAGTAGTATCTTTAGGGGATGATTCTCCTCTTGAAACTGAACAACTTTCTTCAAGAAACCTTTTCAAATTAATGGTCTAAAGACGCACGCATAAGAAAATTATAGTGGGATGGCGTACAAAGCGCTCTGTTTGTCACTTAATTTACATCTTAAAGAAATCAATTTGTTAACAAATCAGATAGAAATAAAACTCAAATAAGCGAACGAAAAAAACTTTCTCAATCGTTAAAAAAGTAACAAATAAAAATTCGAAACTCGAGAAACGATGTCAGAAAACTTTATACACGAGCCAACTGATGGATGAGCGTTGACAACGAGGCCAAAGTAATCTTAAGTTGCTAAACTGTTAACAATAGGACTCGACTCACCATTTTCTGACGGGGTGACAAACTGACAACTAAACTTTTCCATAATTGTCAGTTTGATGACGTATTTTGTTTGCCCCAGATTCTTGAGATGGAACTTTTAATAGCTGCTTTTGTTAACTTTTGCAATTTAGCAAATTATATTGTTGAACGCTCTTTCGAGTGTAAGACGTTGGAAGTTATAATAATTTCTGTTGGAAGTTATTAATTAATGTCACAAGTTGATTTCACGAGCATGTGAGGTGTTAAATGTTATGAATAACTCTTAAATAAAAAAATTGTGTCACCCTCGACAAATTTTAAACGGCTGAACCAATTTTGATGAAATATAGTTAAAAACAATTTAGCTTACGTCAGCTTTCAAACAAAAAAAATGTGCATTGCATTTTTTAAACTTTTTTTCGGTTGAGTACCCGCCATTAACTTCCATATTCTGCCAATGATTTAACCTCCCCGTAACGACATGACCTCAACCTTAAAGGTATATACAGGGCTTTAGGTAAATCTCTTTCAACCTCTCGGGTGGTTATGGTTAATCAGTCCATGAACTTGAACAACTTTCCAAGAAACATAAGTCAAAATACGAAAAAAAAATGAGTTTCCATACAAACTTCATCAGCATATATTTTTGTATGGGAAAAGAGATTTACCTAAAGCCCTGTATATGTTTCTGAAAAAGATATCGCATCCTCAAGTTTTCTATTCAAATCAAAGTTGAGTCGTAGAGTCATGTAAAATACGATGCAAATCTCTTTATCATTCTCCTAGATTTATACTCATAAAAATAAGATCTAGATTGCTGTAAACAAAATGAAACTTGTTTGATAAACAGCATCATAGTTTTGATAAAGCTAGAATGTTCCGTTTCACGGTAAAAAATAGTGGAAAGCAGGCAACGTCTACCGAAGAAAAATGTAATTCATTTACAAGGTAAGTAAAATTAAAATTAAAAACTACGGTGCAGTTGCAAACAAAGAAATGCTGACCCATTTCTGAGACAGACAATGCCTTTAGTTTAGGTATAGTGTTGTGATACTTGGTGAAAATCTATCGATAAATATCGTGGTGACAACGTAGGCCTGGCAAGCAATCTTACCATTTCAGACTCACTCACTCAGCTGCAGAAATGTTCATTAAAGATAAAGCTTATTTAAATGTAATGTTGCCCTTGTTTACGTCAACAATAAAGAAAGTGACAGATGATATTTTAAGTAGAATTAACTTTAACACCATACCCCCACCTCTGCGACTCCTTCGACCCAAGGAGGGTTTCAAACATCGTTATAGATCGTTTTTACTGGAGAAACAAAAGCTAAGTGTTCCAGAAGCTTATGGTGTAGCGATATTTATTACTTGATTTTGAAATTTTTCGCCAGTTTAATATGTGTATATATTTCTTATTTTATACTTATATTGTATCTTGTATATATATATATATATATCACATAACACAATACTACTATACCAGACAAGTACTATCAATTTATTCACAATCACATGACACAACATTTTCACCCTGCTGAGCATTCGTGACTGACAGCGTTGTATCAGAATATCAGTGTTTTGTCGAAAGGCAAAACAAATGCTGAGCTACGACCATTTTGTAGCACTGTGGCACATATATAGAATAATAATTTTAATCTTTTTTGTATCTTTATTGTTTTGCTTCTTTTTTATTCTAGTATGTGTTGATTTTGTAAATAATGTATGTGTTTAAGTGTTACAAATAAATATTTTTATCTATCTATCTATCTAATGAATGTTTCTGTAACTGGGTGGCCGTCACTTATGAATTAAAGAATGGATTTGCATGTAATGCCTTTTGTTGGTATAAGATGTTTTTTTTGATTCAACGAATAGGTTACTAACACAACATAAAGTATTAAAATTAAGAGTAGTAAGTATTTCTTAAATATCAGTCCTTCATCATTCACCTGCCCTTTTACCACATCTTTGAGATTTGCGGATAATAATTTCGGAAAGGCAAATAGTTGATATGACTGTATTTTAAGACCAACTATTATATGCGCCAACCAGTTTCAGTAATCTGGTGATTTAATCCCGTAATTGGACTAGTGAAACTTTTTTGTCTCATTAGTTTAGTGACGTATTACCATTGACTACCAGAGCATTAAAGTTTGGAAGCCCTAGGAATTTTAAGCTGATATCAATGTTAAGGAGGCTTGTATGCCGTCTTGCGGCTGATGATGATGAACAAAAATTCTCTATTCAGTTGTATCGACATGCGCAATTATCGATAGTTCTGCAACACTACTCCAGTAAGTATACTAAAACAAATTACTTTTGTAGTAAAGTAGAGAATTCTTTGTACATTTGGTGAATTTATGTCCCAAACGCAAAGCGAGTACGAATGAAAGCACATAACATTTAATAAAACTGAGTTGCTAAAGGATTTATGAAGTTTTGTTTACATACTTATTCGCTTTGTCTGTTTTGTGATAGACAAAGTGCATTGTGAAGCTTAGTATGGTTTGGTTGGAGTAAATGTTATTGTGTATTGTTTGTTGTGGAAAAAAAGATGAAAAAACTGTCTAGAGGCAAGAACACTTAAATGTATTTAGGTACTACTGTTAAAGCAACAATACGCCGGCCGGTTTGGTCGAGTGGTAGTGACGCTGCCTCTTGTTGGACGGGTCCTGGGTCCAATTCTCAGTCGGGGAAAATATTTGTGTAAAATGCAGATGTTTGTTCTGGGGTCATGGGTGTTTGCTTCTGTTTTTATGTATGCTCCGAGGGACCCACGACACAAGGAAAACCTTAGTGTAAGACTTTGCTATTGTAGCGTATAGTAACAATAGTAATTTCAATATATCTCACCTCACTTGACTTTAGGCATAAAACGTTGACACTTACTCAAGTTTTACGAATAAGCTGTAAGGCCTAGAATTTTTGTATGAGAAATGAGCCAAAAATATGTCAGCAGTTGAAGGCCATGCCTCACTGATTTATCAGCGCCCATTCTTAACTGGCATTGAACTTACAAAGCTGAAATTCGGCAGAGATGCCTTTTATATTATAGGCAAGGAATAAGAAAGGATTTTTTTAATTTTCCCGGGAACGAAGGCTCGTGCATTCTCAAGTAAGCTACTAAAATTCGGAAATCTAAAAAGTTGATAAGTTGTAGATCTTCTTGTATGAATCGCCTATAAAAGAAAGAATCGTGTATATGTCAGCGTAAGATCATGAACTTCGTAAGTTCATAATCTTACTCGCGAGATTATAAACTATCGGACAATTGTGAACTGTGTCAACAGTTGGTCAAAATAAACTCGCAAGATAAAAACTTAATACAAAACTTTCACATTGTATTTTATAAGGAAATCTATTAAACAAACTTAGAATTTTTTCACTCGTCCATTCCAGTTTTTACTTGTTCCACTGTGCCCACTGTAATACTTTTTCAACTCTATTTGTTCGGATGCTAAAGATGGCGGCGGGGGACACATTATATTCAACCAATCACCGTGCAAGGTGCGTTTCGTTCCGAGCAAGCTTCATGCCAGTGTATAAGTAATTTCACGATTTCTGGCAGTGAGATTATAAACTAACGGAAATTACTAAGTTAAATCGTGAACTGTTGATACAGTTCACAATTATTCAATTGTTTATAATTTCGCGAGTAAGATTATAAACTTGCAAAGTTCATGATCTTACGGTGACATATATATACAGTGATTGTTTATACGTGAAGTACACACGGCAGCATATCAGACTATACATATTGACCTTGACGTCGCTCTCGTAATAGCGTCGGCTTTTGTAGTGTGGTGATCGGTTGAGAATAACACCACCTCATCTCTTTCCGTGGGTGTCGTAAGAGACTAAGGAAACAAAAATGAGACCTGCCTCCTACGTAGTAATCCATCTTAGGCAACGACACCTCAGTTTGTTTTCAATCTGAGGTGGCGTCTTATGGTCTCATGCGGTGTGGTAGGCTCTGTAAAGGGCCGTCTGGTTCGCGACCACCCTCCTACCGAAGACCGACGCCAAACAGCTTGCTGTGTTCCGTCGGTGCGTAGGAGTACCAGTGCCTTTATAGGCATTTTCTGGGTTAACTCGCTCCATCGACGACCTCATCTATGACCTTGGTCAAAATTGGGGTCAAGAGTTAACCCATCTCATAAAAAAAACATGCATGCTGGTTTACATTGCTTAATGTTGCTCAGTTTTTCATTTCTTTCATACAAATCAATGTAATATATAAAACTATACGTTCGGAATCGCTTCATTTCAATTCTAAATCCCACCGTGTCCAAGCAAAGCATAGTGATTAACCCGTCCAAAAAGGAAAGCGTAAAATTCAAAGGAAACTCGAACAAATAAGGGTCTCCTGTTTTTGCGTCGTTCAGTTAGCCGGATTTAACTAGATCCGATTAACATGGACACTGTTCCAGACTTTGGTATTAAACTCCTGTTTGTTTTTGTTCGAGAATGCTCGATGGAGGTTAGATGTAAAGAGTGTGGGTTGAAAAGAAGGATATACGAGTACTTATTTCAGCCAGTTAGTTAATATTACTCTTTTTCTGTTTCCTTACAGAGTTTTTTCATTCTGTATTTTGCAAGTATAGTGGTATACCTTTAGTAAGGCATTAGGTACAGTCAAGAGATAATGAAGCTTATTAGAAACAAAACTAGATACAGTTTAAGCTGGGCTTACTTGATTTATGTCTGCAGAACCACTTTTTCAGATGAAATACGGGGTGAATCGCAATATTTTTTTATAATACTTCAAGGCCTAGACTAAGGTTTTCCCTTGTGTTGGGTCTTGTGGGACATACACAAAGATTGACACTAACACCCATGACCCGAAAATAAACATCTGCCTTTTACACAAATATTTTCCCCGATTGGGAACCGAATATGTATCATATTTCTTATTTTCCACCCGCGTGGACTACAGGTTATATCGTGCCCAACTGTGGGATAAAATGTAGCCTATATCCTTTCCCAGGCTTTAATCTATCTCTGCACCAAATTTCATCAAAATCGGTTCAGTAGTTTAGGCGTGAAAGACGGACAGACAGACAGACAGAGTTACTTTCACATTTATAATAATAAGTAAGGATAGTAAGGATTTTGGCTGAATACTACGGTATGGTTTGCAAACCCAAGAGTAAATTTAACGTTTCACTTTCAGACTCTAAGTATGCATTTAAATCCCATTATTATTAAAGCTTTCTCTTGTTTCCTGGGACACATTAGGCTAAATAAGATGAGATAATTTCCTCTTCATTTCTTATCATACTGTATACTAAAAAACTACGAAAACTATTTTCGCCACAAAAGGAAAAGTTAGTGAATTTGTAGGGAGGAAAGCTGCGGAAGCCAGAGAATTTAGGTTGTGGGGGAACCAATTCCGCTAGTATATGCTGTCCGTTTGAAGAAACAAGGATTTGTTTTCTATTTTTATTCTTCATTTAAACTTGAAGGATTTAGAAAAATAAATTATTTTGTGAAACTGAATCAAGGAAAACCATTTTTTTAAGAGTAGTTTTGCGGATGGGTGTTTGTTCTATGCTATGTTTAGTGGTTTTCTCAGTGCGTGAAAAACAAGTGTCCTAACGTGGTATTTAACTTATTTTTTCTATGTCTATGGTCCTAACCCAATTAGTCACTTGTTTTTCGTAAGAGCGTAAAATAATGTGAATTTCTTAATGTAGAATTTATTTTCCTTTCTAATTTAGTTCACTAACTTTTTATTTTCTTCTCAAATATCTTTGGTTGAGGCGGCTGGTTTGGTCGTGGTAGTGGTGCCGATCGACCGGTTCTGAGTTTGATTCTCAGCAGTCGGAGCAAATACTTGGCTAAAAAAGCAGATGTTTGTTCTCATGTCATGAATGTTCATGTCTGTCTTTGTGTACGTTCCCATGACTTTGAGTGTGTAGTATCTACTGATGGATGACCAAAATGGCAATTTATCACGAGCGTTTCTGTGCTTTTCTCACCTTCCCAGTTGTAGTTGACTGACTACGGTCAGTAACCAAAACCAGAGGCCATTTCATTATTCGAAAACTGTCACCAGACTTAGTCAAGTTCACGACACACTTGACTATACCAATAAAATAAAGAAGGGAGTATCTCATAGTCGCCTTCGATAAGCTAGTCACGTATAATTTTCCTAGCTTTCCAACTAGGACTTCGTTAGCCTATGTTTTATTCTGATGGGTAAGCTATATTACTGCAAAGTTTTATTGAAGTTTTTGCGTCAAGGCGATTACAGCACCTAAATTACTATTTTAGATAAGCATGACGCACTGCATTAAATCGAAGAAAAAAAAATACTACAGTAATATTCAGGACAAAAACTAGATAAGTAGTTTCCTGAAAACATGATTCAGAACTTTTGGTTCGATAGAAAAAGCTCACAAAGTCACCTCTAAATACCCAATATTGTGTTTCTTTTAAGCTGTAAAAACTATAGTAAAATGCACACAGGAACTTGAATTTGCTATCAAAATTTTCGTGATTGAACCGATAAGTAGATAAGTAGTTAACACATTTTTCGATTTAAGCTGTTACCTTTCCATAAATCTCATTGTTCTAACTTTCGAACATGTTTTTATGCACGCACGCTTTCATAGTCCGTAAACTTCGTGTATCGACCCTGTTCGCACTGCCGGCCTAGGCCTGTTGAGAGACGGAGATGGCACTATTCCTATGTGTGCTGCCTTTATCGGGTGCTGTAGTCGCCTTAAGGAGTAACAATATTAGTAAGAAGTAGGATAAAAAGATTTTTAACCGACTTCAAAAAAGGAGGAGGTTCTATGTTCGACTGTATGTATTTTTTTTAATGTATGTTCACCGATTTCTCCGCCAATTATGGACCGATTTTCAAAATTCTTTTTTGTTCGAAAGAGTATATTTCAGAAGTGGTCCCATGTTAATTTTATCGAAAGAGATTCAGCGCTTTAAAAAAAATCAACAAATACAAAAAAAATTCTACAAACCAGAACATCATCTAAATAAATGAGTGAAATTTTCGTTTGTGGTTATCTGCTAATAGGCATTGTAGTCTGCAAAAAATACTAGTTATCTACTTTGTGCGAACTGTTGTTGGGATTGAAGTCGGTGACTCATACGTTTTTTTAACGTTGAAAATTATTCTTATGTCCTCCAATCACAACTGACAATAATTTATCGCCTCTGATTACGCTCTGACATCGACATAGATGAGTAAACATCGCCCAAGATACAGAACCGACAAGCGATTAGACGGAGCCATATGGGCACGTTCTATATTGGATAACCGTCAAACTTGACGTATGGCCGAGTCTCTCCGTGTCCGGAGTACAGGATGCTAGATAGATATGAGCTGGTTATTGTGTTAGCGTTTCTTTGATATACTGCGATTTATGGGGGTAATTTAGTCAAGTAGGCTATTCTGTGTGTTGTTGTTTTTATTTACTTGCAATGTATGTTTGGTAAGGTTAAATCTTGCAACTGAATTAAACTCAGCTGATTGTGCTAAAATTTTGCATACACTTTTAGGTCAGTCTAAAAGTGTATGCAAACACTTTTAGACGGACCTAAAAGTTCTGTAACGCGTGTCGGACTCTGATCTATACTTAATTAGCAGTCGTCTTTATTTCTGTGTTTCTAAAAATTCAAAGGCAAAAGTAGCTTTATGTCATATAATATAACATTTAGAAAGTGGTTTGAAAAAGTCAAAGTAGTGAATAGTGTGATAGCCCAGTTGGTAATGAGCCAGACTTTCGAAGTTCGCGGGTTCAAATCCTGGTGCGGGCCTGTACCACTAAATTCGTCTTTTCAGATTTATGTACAGATTTCTAATTATCACTTGCTCAGCGGTGAAGGAAAACATCGTGATGAAACCCGCCCGTCCAAGAAAATTCATTTTCAAAAAACGAGCGATCCACCAACCCGCATTGGGCCAGCGTGGTAGACTATGGCCTAAATCCCCTTCGTGTTTCGAAGGGAGGCCCGTGCCCCTCGTTGGGGACGTATATGGGCTGGTAAGAGAGTAAGAGAGTGAATAGTGAATTATATTTGTTCTTTTAACTCTAAATCTATTCGCAAAGATGTTGTCTTCCCCAGAGTAGAATAAAAAGGATTATAAAATATTAAAAATATGTACTTTTTTATTGTTTTTGCTCTATCAACGATACATATAACGTGAGAAAAATATAGCCAGCGCAGTGATTAAAACCCACCCTATATAAAGTACCACTGACGTTCATGTTTTTAGGGCCAAAGCACCCAGACAATGAGACGTAATTTTCACTATGTTCCCATAGTTCGGTATGGATGACGTGTCGCGACAATGTTGTTGTAACCGGAGCCCCTGGACGGGCGTAAATTGTCCATGAAGCATCGACGTCGCGGTGAGCTCATCGATCCACCTACAACACAGAGTAGACGTTGTTATAGACAAGGTGGCTTTAATAATTATGGCATTCACTAGGCGAGATCGCAAACATAGCGTAGAATGTTCAGCAGCAGGATACTGTTCATGCACCGCCGGTTGACTGACTTCAGGCCGCAAGAGTACAAAAACGCATCCACAGCAGGCTTCGTCATTACTAAAACAAATCTATTGCTTCATAAAGTCTGACCAAAAAACCGATCTATCGTTTCAAAAGATTTTTTAAGCATTCTTAATAAAATGACAGATATGTCTTTTATTAACTTACGCTGCTCAAGACAGAAAATCACAAAATTATTCATATGGTATGCCTGGGACTCCGTTAATACTTTATAAAAGGAATCTGTGTGCCAAATTTCAACTTTCTAAGTCCAAGATTTTGTGCTGTGCGTTGATGAATCAGTGAGAAGGGACTTTCAAATTTTTTATGTTGATAATTATTAAAATACCAAGCTGTCTCTGCAATAAGCCTACTCTGTGCAAACGAACATTGTATATCAGTGAATAGAGTAGTGCATCTGTACTTCAATTACTCGGAACACCGCGTTACATGATGGTGATTAATTTTCCCTCATAATTGCGTGGTCTGTATCTGTTTTGCAGATTAATCTGGGATGGAATGTTTACAATAATACTAGGCTTTACTAAAGTGTCTGTCTGTCTGAACGCGATAAATTGAAAAACTACTGAACAGATTTTTAAACGGTTTAGTACATTTTGATTTTGTTATTTTTTATTGCATGTTATTTGTAACTATGTGTATGGTGTGGAGACAATAAATTATTTCTATTCTGTTCTTCTATTCTATTCAATGGTCGGAGCAATTTAAGAGAAAGGTTTATGTGTGTAAAGTATTCCCGAAATTCCCTCGGGAACAAAGTCCTGGGCGGGAAGCTAGTTTTACTAAACTTTTATTTTTTTGTCATTGTGGTAATGAGTTAGTTGATTTTGAAAAGACACGAACGAGACAGATTCTGTTTTATGAGAGACATTAAGAAAATAGAAGCACTGCACGTTTTGTGGGCAAATAAAAGTAAAAAAAAATTAAACATAGAGGGATACTTTTGATGTTTTTACCTTATGGAACATAGTTGAGGTATGATAAATGTAAAAAATATTCAAGTCTATGTGGAACAATGGATTGATGCAATTTTTTGCATAGGGATAGTTTATTATAGTATATTATTGACGTGAACAAAGTCACAGGCGGTAAAATATCCTTACTAATATTATAAATGCAAAAATAGCTCTGTCTGTCTGTCTTTCACGCCTAAACTACTGAACCGATTTTGATGAAATTTGGTACAGAGATAGATTAGAGCCTGGGAAAGGACATAGACTATATTTTATCCCACAGTTGGGCACGATATAACCTGTAGTCTACGCGGGCGGAGCCGCGGGCGGAACGTTAGTAATAATATATATCGATTGGGTAGTTTAGTAAGGTTATGACTTTTACTTTGTCGCAATCGCAAGAAAAAATCATTTTTACTCCAACGAGTTTAAAATGATAATTCTAGAGTAGATTGCGATTCATATTTGTATCTATAAAATAACAAGATATTTTAGAAAGCTACCAACCGATTCTACAAAGACATTTAATCACTGGACAAAGCCTAAGTGACAGCAAACACGACAAGAAAAACATCCAAAGCGAAAATTAAAAGTTCTTTTTTCTGCCTAAGTAGGTACATAAAAAATTCTCAGAACAAGCTCTTTATTTTCCGGAATTGTAAGAAACATGTAGGTAGGTAATATCACAAAATGGTATTTTATATGGCCGGATTCTCAGCATAAAAAAGTAAATATTTAAAGCCCTTTCTATAATCTGGCAGAGCCTATGTTGTAAGGTTGTCGATAAGCTGTCGGGTAAAATTATGTGTGGAGTAAATAAGCGGAAATTTAGTTTTGTACCTACGGCGTAGCTAGCATGGTCAGAGACAAACTTGAGCATCATGCTACCCGAAGACGGTATTACTTCACTTTGATTGCACGAGGGCACCGCGCAAAGGCTTGCTCGCCCTCGGCGTTGTCATTTTGAAAATTTTTTGACCTTCGACCGCGTTTTTTTCACATTATGATTGAGGGTAGAACGAGAAAAAAATTGATATGACAAAATTCTGTCACGGTGCTAGCACAGCTGAATGGCTTTGTAAAGAGAATGTTACTTTAATATCTTTGTTTATTTGTTTTTGCTCGACTTGTTGAATTAATAAGGCAAGTGTTCTTTACCTCTCTATATTTTTTAAATAAAATGCAGTACAAAAAATGTTTAGACTACAAAAGCAGTTTATTGATTAAATAATAAAGGACAGACTGTTTATACATTCATGATTACGTATTTTTTTTGCAAAAGGATACCCTCTCATTCTATAAATACCTGTGAAATCAAGTGATAATTGCTGCTGCAGTACTTCATTTTTTCTTGAGTCAAGGAGACAATCGATATTTTGACAAAAATATTTTTAAGAGTTATTTTAATTCCAGGAGAAAGAAAACAATTTTTTTTTTTTGCGTGGAAAAGCCTAATACTTTTATGCACTCGTAAATCATAATCCTTAATTCTGATTCTGTTTCAAACATGATAAGTTACTTATATTTTGTAACAGTTTCACAACACTATTTTCTGCGCCCATATTGGGTCTAACAGGAAAAATAAGACGTTTTAGCTGAAATATTTTATAGAGACTCTTATTGATCAAATATTCACGTCAGAGCCGAAGGATTTCTGGGAAAAGCCTTAGCTAGCCTTATGTAAAGATTGGTTTCTGTAAAATGTTGTATTTATGGGGAATATGGATACAAATATTTTCTAAAAATAATGTATTGTTTATTTTCCTATACTGGGTGACTTTGGGCCTTTTTATAATTCAAAAACGCCACGGCAAAATTGTATTACCATTGCCTCCTATGCACTAGTGATAGTAGAAGCTGGGGACATAGAGGGCAATGGTAATTCAAATTCTGCCATGCCGTGCCATGCCGGAAATTAAGGATGAAGGATTCTCAATAATCTGAACAACTTATCGGAACATTCCCACCAACTTTTACTTCTCCATTCAACGTATGACGTCGGCTGACTGCCTGTATTAAAAGCTGAAAATTTACGGTTTTATAGAGAGATTTGCAATCAAACGACTTACAAAGTGATTCTACACAATACAATACTCAATCATTTATTGCATTCCATGGTTTTTACAAAGGTGACAAACAAATAACATTTCTGAGAGCTCATGGACCCAGGCTGGGCACGCAAGTTTATTGTATTTGAGAGAGGAGGACTTGTCGAACGTGTGAAAGGAAATGAATAAAAAATATAGTTTTAGAAAAGGGTTATAATTACTTATATTATGTCATGCGGTTAGTATTTATATGGATTCTAAATGTTAATTAATGGTATAAATAAAAGAAAACAGTATTACTGCCGAACTCAGAGACGTCAAATAAAATTAAGTACTATTAAACTCTGATGTTGTCTCTTTCACTCTTGTTGATGTAAACAAGGATAGCATGACATTTAATTACTTCTTAACTTTAATTGACGTCTCTGAGTATGGCAGTTAGTAGATAATAATTAAATGTCCAAGGTATAAAAATTAAATTTAATGTCAGTTTTAATGGGTAGTCAATGGTAATTAAATAAATGTAGATAATTGTAAATTAAACGATCTCATCATAATAAAAATAATAGGTTCATGTCAATTATTATATAAAACAAAAAATATATATAAATAAAGTGCCTGATGTCAAAATTTATCTTGTTAATACTCGTCAACAGTATAATAACATTTATCGTATAAAAATTCTTTAAGATTTCAAATAAATAGTTTTTCTTTTAATTCAGTTTTAAGGAAAATCGGCATTTTATTATGTATTTTTACCGACATGCTTTGTGGGCCTGTTGAGTGTAGTTTTAATTTATTTATTTATTTATTTATTTCTTAAGGATCATCTACATCACATGTATTTTACAATTTTGTAGAATCTTTCTTAAGCTTACAATTTTCTGACACATATGACTGTTACAGATGAACACATCACTCTTTAATTATAAAACATAAATCAATTTGTAACAAAACATAACTTCCACGAATGTGGGATTAAATAAAATTTAATCTAGAATTAGGTAGTAATAATCTGTCTCCGTCGCGCAGTGTATATGTTGTAGGTCATGTCTTTTCGTGTTCGGTAAAAATCAGGGTGTTTTCTTGTAAATTTGCATATTTCCAGTATGTAAATTGATGGTAGGGTATAAGTATTTTGTATTTCATAAAGAACGGTCTACAACTATCGGTCTTTAATATTTGCCAAGATTCGAATCAATTTCTTCTGAAATGTACATCCTGGATCGGGGTAGGCAGAATATCAACTTAAAATCCTTACTCTACGTTACATCAGAAAACAAAATCTTCTCACAGTAATAAATCACAAAAACACCAAAACGATGCCAAGTTGCCATCGAACTGTGAACATATTTTTCCCGCCAAAATTGCTAAGTTATGAGTAACACCAATCTGTATCGTGTCGTATTGGCCCCCGACTGAGTGGGTCTTGCAGGAAGTACGAGTTAGTGAAGGATTTTTTGGATGCTTTTATTTGAACCAAATGTAGAAAGTAATAAGCAGTGTAGACCATTTTTTGTATTAAAGTATGTGATGAATTGCTTAGCTGACTATTTATTTCGTAATTGTCTATTTATTTTGTAATTGTCCTAAGTCCCAGCAAATCAATTCAGCCCTACGAAAATTAAAATTTATTGTACACAAAACACAAAAGTTGATAAACCTTTGATCATACGCGGCCTGGCCTAGCTTTGACTATAATGTTAAAGTCAATGTCAAAACTAGCTTTGGACCACAAAACTATGTTCAGCAAAACATAGTTTAAGTTTAAATAGAATTTATATTTATTGAAATAAAAAGCAGCTTATAGAAGCTAACAAATTGTAGGAATGAATGACAGAATAGAAAAAAAACATAACAAGCATAAACTAAAACTAAATAGATTTTAATTGTAAAAAAGAGATTTTATGTATCAATTTCATAGAACATTTTAGAATGTTACTTAAAATAAGTCAAAGTAGTGAATTACATTTGCATTTTTAAGTTTACGCCTATTCGCAAAGGTGCAGTTAAAGTGCTAAATTACCGTATATCTTATTATACTAAACATACACGGCGGTTTATATCCGGCTCGAAGGATCAAAACTGCGTATTGGTCAAGAGGTTCAACAGTTAAATTCACTAATATATAGGTAAATGTCATATGTAGGTAATATATCAGAAATGTTTACCAAAAACTTGAGTGTTGCTTTGAAGTATCTTATTCGCAATAAATTTGTACATAGGCTACTTAGTTTTTCGTATTCTAACTGGAATGGAATCACCAGTCAGAAAGCTAGTTTATGATATTAGTAAAATGATGGCTGTATCTACATAAAGATCTACTTGTACTTTTCTGTCTACGCAAATATATATACTTAAAGATCTACAAACAACGTGTGTTAGTTACTCTTACCGGAGCAAGAGATCGACATACTTTTTTCCCATAAAGAGTTAAAAGGCCAGACGATCACATACACTACTTGACCATTCAAACGTAGTCGAGGCCAAAAAGCTGGTTTCACATAAAAACTTCCCTATTTACCCGCACCCCAGAAAATCTGTCAATGATTTACTGTGGTACTTTCTTTTGAGAATGCCATAAAATAGTCCCCTGTCAACGACAAGCCAGGGAAGCCTTCGAATGGCAATTTTACAAATATTTGGTGAACCAATGGGTGCTGGGTCGGATTTATAGGTGTATTCTTGTGACTATAATGATGTTTAGAGGGTTTGGTGGATTGTTTTTTTCTGTATTTAGGTAATTCTCAGTTTTTGGTAAAAAATATTACTCTCGCTGATAACGTCCGTGTTGGGTGTGTAGATAAGAGTTGATGAGCATGTAAACGTAAAACGCATTTAAACATTATTTAAATGGCAAACTGTTTTTAAAATCTATGATTTTTGTGCGTCAATATTCTTTCTTTTCAGATAAAAATATATAAAATTTGTATCACTCCTTAAATGGCGGTACCAATTTATGTAAAATATATCGAAGAACCATCTAAATTACATCTGCTTTCAAACAACAAAAAATCTGCTTTCAACATCGAAAAAAAGTAAAATAACGGAATCTCTAAAATTAATTAAATACTTTTGAATATATTCTTTGCTGTTCATTCCTCTACGTAATGGAGTATGGAAAACTCACAACTCAAATCACAAACTACCGATATATTTTATCAACAGTAAATACTAAGATATACATACCTTCTCATGCCAAGCAGAAGCAACGAGCGTTTATCTTTAAGCACTCCCCACACTATTACGTGGCTTAAACGTAACATACGCCGGGCGTATCCCGTAACGGCTTGGATTAAGTTTTTAATAGAAGTCGAGAACGAGCCAAGCCAAGCGCAAAAATTACAACGAACTCTGCAGAATGCAGCGAATGCAGTTTAAACGTGGAAGAAATTTAGTTTCTGGATTACAATATTTATATAATTAGCATTTTTAACCGACTTTTTTTCCATGCCTTTTAAAGTACAAGAGAGAGAGAGACGTACTTACATCCAATGCGCAAAATTACAGGATAGACCCTGTAGTTTAACTTAATTCACCTGACTAATATTACCTGGGTGAATCTATATCTTATCTATATATGTATATATCTATATCTATACATATTATAAAGAGGAAATATTTGATTATTTGTTTGTTCGCATCGAATAGGCTCCGAAACTACTGGACCGATTGGAAAAATTATTTCAACATTAGAATCCTACATTATCTGGGATGGACATAAGGTACATGATTTTCCCGAATTCCCACGGGATCGAAGTCCCGCGCGGGAAGCTAGTTAAGTATTATATTCGTAGATTTAATGCACCCAGGTGAACAAGTCAAAGCGAGTGGGTCTTTTTATAATTCGAACGGCACGGCAAGGTATGGCAAAGTTTGTATTACCATTGCCCCCTATGTCCCCAACTTCTAGTATCGCTAGTACATAGAAAGCAATGGTAATACAATTTTGCGCGCCGTTTTCCAATTATAATAAGGCCCATTGCCATGGCTAAAATCGGTTGGAAACACATTTCCTAAACAATTCACCGCAGTATGTAAAGGACAATTTTTTTTTTTAAGATTACAATATCAACAAATTAATGAATAAAGCTGAACAAGATTTAATAAGTTACTTTTTCAACGGATATAAAATGCTTTGAATTAAGTAATATTTTATAGCTTCAATGTTCTCGATGCAATTTGTCCTAGTTCTATTTATTTTTCATACTTATTTCCTTTCCAAATGACAACTTGGCCCAAATTCTACAACCAGGCCGTTAACTCAAAAAAAAAAAAGCTTCCTTTTTTGAATTGGTTTTAAAAAGAACAATTCGACACGCCACTTACCAGTTTTCTTTCCAGCCAGCAATCTTGTCCATATTTCAAGTGCATGGAGCCATAAATCGTGGTTTAGAAGTAATTCGGCTGCAGGCTCGGTTGCCGACAGCTTTGCTTTGGCTACAATCCAGGGTAAGCTGCACTGACTGCTTGTTTAATTTGTAATTGTAAGAAAGACTGGAATAATGGAGAGATTTTCATTCTTTACTAGTAGGCGTTCCCGACTCCGGTTATGTGAACACTTTGGGATTTTTATGCAAAATTTTCACTTACTAGCCTAGAAAAAAGTTTAAGTAATACCAAACAATATACTTTTTTGCACGCCAACTTATTTACCTTGTAAATTACCTTGTAAATATGTTATTTATAACTTTTAGTAAAATTGTTTTTTTATTAGGTTTTTGTAGCGTTTTGTCCCGTTTGAGATCCGGGGAGAGAAGGATTTTCTTGGGTCGTGTAGTTACCGTAATCTTGTTGAGAATCTACAGATTTCTTCACAATTGGTTTCTTTCATTGTTAGCTATGGGTTAATATGCAACAACTGTACATAACTCTAAAAATTCCCAAGGATTCCCTAACTTGCCTTGTACCGTTCAATCCAACTTAGTACAAATACAACATGTGTTCTTTATTGCACAAAAATAATAGGCGTTTAACAAAAGGCTTAGTTTAACAGGTAATGGCTTCAAGATTTCTTCCAGGTAACCTTTGGAAATCTCGCGATATTTACCCGCTGTTCACCAAAAGCAACTGACGCATTTCTATAATTTTCTACTTACTATCCGCATTTTGTTGTTCCGTTTCCCGTATCTAGGCCCTCTATTGGCTGTGGTCCAGACCGCTATCGGACCACTTTGCCTCTAATTGCGTTCGAGCTGTTTGTGAACAGACGATTTATAAGACTAGACAAATTTGAATTTCCAATGTTTTCCTTTGATGGTGTTGCCAACTTCTGGACTGAAGTTCAAACTTCCTTTTTTATTGTATACTCAGAGGCATCTATGTGGCCAACTTGAACTCAGGAGTAAAAGTTTTCAAAGCGCCAAATGGTCCACTTGGTTTAATTACTGTAGTCAATGGAAAGGACCAGGAAAGTATAACACTTCTTTGTTTTGAACTAGATTTGTACAAAGAATATTCACATGAAAATGAGATACGAAACTTTGTAAAAGTAAAACCATGGTTTTAAATGTGGAAAAATTTTACTTCATACGACATCACTTGCGTACATTATAAATTGTGTTTCATTTGAAACCAGTTACGAAAGTAAAGATTCAATCGCGGCTGAAGGGGTTTGACGTGGCCATCTGAATCATGGGATCCTTCGTGACTATTTGTAACTATGGTTGGGGTTCCCAGAGTCTTTAATTTTGCTTAACCTAATTGATGGAGGCCAAACAGTGAGCGCCAGTGGGCTTAATATTTTTTTTCATAGTTCAAAGTTGTGTTGTGTCGAATAAATGCGACAAGACTTAAGTGTTACAGAAGGAGACTCAAGTATTGATCTATAATTAAGTATTGATTGTCTTTTTCTCTCACTATCAAAATGACAAAGATGACTACTATTGAAGCGGGGCGCGGTATCGCATATAAATCAGAGTCTGAGTCACGTTCAGTAACACGGACCTTAGACTTTAGTTTTTAACTTAAACTTATTTAAACCAGCATGCCAAATAATCAAATATCAATTTCTATCAAGGTTTAGGGTTCCTTCAGCTTCGAACTAAAAGCTCGTCGTATTCGTACAGCTGCCGCCCCAGGGTTCCGTAGGGAGCCAGCAAATCGCCGACCGCAGTTAGCTGCCAATTCCGAACGCCCCCGGCCACCGATATTGCACGTTCGGCGTTCGTTCTGTTTCTCAACATTTCTAGTACCTGTAAATGTAAAGGTATGTTTGTGTGGTAATAGAGCAACACAGAAAGAGTTTTGATTGGATTGTGTCAAATAAAGGAAAAATATTAAAGACGACGGCTGTATGGGCTATACTCGTAGGTTCCCTTTGCCTTTCCCGTGTGGGATTTAGATGAATTAAAAAAAAAAACAATTTGTGGCCTCTTTGGACAGGTTCTGAATCTGATTCATCATTTCAAGTTTTTTTTTTTTTAAAGAGTTGTTTAAAGTATACCTAATTGTGATAGTGTATTGTGCAGTAAACTAACTCAAAACAGCGAGTATCTGCTAAGTTTGGTTCCGACAAAGATTGCTGCAGCAGTGCTTCTCGCCGCCAGTTTGCCAAACAAAACACTATCAGTTTACGGAGAACAGGAGGAGTTTACATTAAAGAAATACACTAAAGACATGGCTGTATGGACTTAAATTTCTTTGCCTTTCCCGAGAGATAAATTAAACCACACCAGCGACTTGTTATTGTATCTTTCCACGCAAAGGAGTCAACAAAGGACAAAGGACAAAGTTATTCATTTAGTTTTTTATTATTAAAGATAATGTTATTCATATGTAAGTCTAAAAAGTACAAAAACATTCCACTTTTCATGAGCTTAAATAAATTTATTTTCTCTCAAAACTTTTATTACACTTCTGAAAAGGGTATTAAAAATTTTTGCTCATTTCAAAGTTAGGCGAAAAGCCTGTGAAAAGGACATATCTGTTGGTGAACAGACAAGAGGCACAGGTCATACAAATTGCTGAATTTTCTGCGAGCCTACTCTAATTGGCTGGATCGTTGCCAGAGATGCATTACTGAATCGAGAGTAAATCTATGAATTGAGTGATAAAACATCACCACAAGCTTTTAACGTGCCTTGCCTTCTTGTTCTAATCGTGTAGGTATAATCAAGTATGTGGTGAAATTGACTATCCCTGGTGGAGTTTTTCAAACCGTCAACTGGCCTCTGACTTGGTGTTTTTGGTGGGCCTTGCCTACACATGAGGACCTATTAAAAAAAAAGGAAAGCTTCAGTTTCGGTCTTTATTTTACTTATGGCAACAAATCAGGTAATCAAGATATTTAAGCACTTTGTGTTGTTATCATAAGAACATTTTTATGACTGAAATATGAATGTTACCAATCAAGGACGCGGTTCTAACATTAGAATAATTAAATGCTAAAACGGGTAAAAATTCGCGTATATATTATATTTACTTTTATTCACGACGTTTAAAATACGCGACGAATTTTAGTTTATGTGTTCAAATCGCGAAAGTTTAAAGTGTTATAAGAATTCGAATTTAGAAAAAGTACAAAAGACTTTTATGTACGGTTTAGTACATAATATAGATTGAAGTTATCAAGTTATAAATGTATGGTGTTGAACCGTACATCTTGGCAACACCAGGGAAAAAGGGTAAAAGTTTTGTATAAATTAAGTAGAGATAGACTAAGAGGTGCCAGTACATAGCAAAGAATGTTATGTTTCTAAATTATCTAAGTTTAACGATACACCCGCTGGTGGGCGCGTGCTGCTGCTGGCGGCGAACAAAAGGTCAAGGTTTCCGCTTGTTTGAGATGCGATATCCATATGACACAGGGACAACGGCACATCTTGCTATCCAAAACTATCAAATTTGTTCGATCGATTTTCAATTTTATCTCCAAGCATTAGACTATCCATTAGGGAAATTTGACAGTTTGTGGTAACCTGATGTGCTGTTGACTGTGCCTAAAATCCTAAAATCTTCTGCTCTCTAAACTATATGAATATTAAAATTTCATTTAGATAATTTTTTAAATATCTCAAATGTATGTTTATATTTTCTTCATATACTTCTGTATACAATTTATTATTTTAATGTATTTTAATTACATTTTTGTGACGATCATAACATAAGTAATATGAGCTAAAGTGACTAATTTATTTAATTTGACATTACAAAATACAAAATCTATAAAATACAAAAATCTTTATTTGCTTAAATCAGTATTACAGTTGCTGGGACCCCGCACTGGGCGAACCTGTATTGCGGGATAACCTTTGAGCCTAGTTCGAACTCTGATGGTATATATATATTCTTTATTGCACAAACACAGTAGGAAAAATTTTACATAAGAAAAAGTGTACAAAGGCGAGCTTATCTCTAGAAGAGATCTCTTCCAACCAACCTAATCGGTGAGAAATAGTGTACGAGACGGGAAGAGAGAATTGCGCACAACGTAAGAAAATACAAAATAAGAGAAGGGCTTATATTATTAATACTTAAATATAATGAAATAAAAATAATATATATACTAACATATATAATACATATAAACGAATATAATAAAAAATACATACATAATATATAATTTGCTCATTACAGTTGGGACATGTAGTATTCTTTGACTCTATTTTTGAAGGACAACGAGCAACATTTGAAAATTATTCATGTTAAGAGAAAAAAATAAAATAAAACAAAATCACTTAACAAAATTAATAAACAATAAAATCCATGCAAAATTATTTTTAAGAATTAAAAATATTTGGATAAAGATTACACATTGTATGCTTTGTTGTGAAATAAATATATCTAATCTAATCTACCGCCTCTACATCCATAATTTGTATCATGTAATTTAGTTTCAAAAGTTATACAATTAATAAAGTGAATTTTCTACTGAATCAGAAATCCCGCACTCAGACTGGATTTTAGCTTAGGGCAACATTGGATGCCCAGACAGGTTATTATTTGTCTGCCCCGAATATTGGAATGTCCAACCCCAAATGACCTGTGGTTGGTTCATTAAGTTTATTTTGACAGTTTCGTATTGAAAAATTCGATTTCAGTATATAATAATGATTATATGATAAAACTAATAAATTTACCTTTTTCTAATTTATATATTATAGCAAAATTACAAAACAATAACAATAAGACTGATATATCAGTCTATTAAACCGCCTACAGTCAAAACCCCTGGGGGTGGGGTCCTGGTGCAAAGGACCCCATAACACTGGCAGCATTGCCACGCTGGATCGCTATGGCCAGCCTTTGCACCAAAAACGACTGAGTGCGATAGTCCCCTGTGCTATCCCTTAAACGCCGCCCGAGCTCTGCCACAAAACTTTTAGCCTATGCTCCCAGCAACCCGTGGTCTCCACAGCAAAAGGTACGAAAGCGTAGGTCTGTGTCAGGGTAGAGTACTTATTGTGTTTTTTGAGGGCTGCTCCCTCGGCAGCGGCGCAAGGCGCCCGAACCGTGCGACTTAGGTGACAGGGGGCGAAGGTGTAGACACACGTGGCGTCCCACAAGAGTCATCTCCCCCTCGCCCACGGCACCAAAGTTTTTAGTATATTGATGAAATGGTAATTGCTATTTGAATGACCTTTATAAAAGTTGATTATATTTAAACCAGAAGTTGTGGTTCATGAAGTGAAATTCGGCGCTTAGGAAACTCTGAAACCACCAGCGTTACTTCTGCTTGATCTTTAACTTTTTGACTTCTAAAATTTGAAGCGCTCGTAGCCCAGTGGCACTCGCTGATCTCAACCGATCAGTGAGGTTAAGCAACGTACACAGAGACAGGAAACCTGATGGATGATCAAAGTGGTAATTTATCACGAGCTTTTCCGTGCTTCGGAGGGCACGTTAAGCTGTCGGTCCCGGCTGTTGTCGATTGATTACAGTCTTTAAAACCAAATCAGAGGCCATTGTGCGGTTTGAAAACTCTGACACCAGGGTTAGCCAAGTTCGTCACACACTTGACTACACCTACACGATAAGGAGAAGACTGCAAAAATTTAAGAAGTATATGTACCTACTGCAGTTTTTTATTAACATCCAACATTGTAAAACACTAGTCCCTGAACACTACAGAATAAATAAAGTTGTTGAAAGCAAACGTCAGTAGACTAAGTTTTAATTGCCTGTAGAGACTCTCCTTAAATTAAAATAATACTTTGGAGGCAAAGAGACAGTCCATGGTTTTGGACTAGTTCTACACGTGAGTTATTTTTAATATTTGGTGGAGGAAAATAAATAATCCCGGGCGTCTGTACCACTAATCAATGGCGTGTCAATAACGGTTGAATGACAATGGTTATCCGTTCAGCAGCTCTAGCACGATAACGACAAACTCGCGCTCGGTTCACGCTGAAACTTCTCTTTGATTGCGCGCGGGTCTCGCACTATGGCGTTGTCAATGTTGACATTTTGACATAGAACCGCGGTGTTGACATAGAATCGTACTCGGTCTGTAAATGGCAAGATATACCATACAAGTGGAAATATCGAACGTGTAATCATATTAAGTTGGTTAGTTAATGTAAAAAATATTGATTGTTGGATAGAATAACAATGTTCAAATATTTCATTTCATTTATTGATTCATTTAAAATTACAAAATGATACCATTACGGGACTTAGGCCCAAGTCGATAGCGTTTTAGGTACATTATAAATATTAATATAGAGAATATACTACGATATACTAGATGATTTTAATAATATCTAGATGATTTTAATAATATCAAAATCGTCTTTTAAGTCTCATAAGAAGCTGACATGAGCGGAGTTAGACGCTCCAAGAAACGTCAAAATTTAGGTTAAAAAAAATGTTATTATAGCAAAACCTAAATAATTTCAAATTAATAAGAATAACTTAATTTGCCAAATATGAAATTACAAATTACATAGACTTTCTGTATCCCGTGAGAGTTTGTAAACAGTGTTACGGGATACAGTGTCTTCCCATATAATCGTACATGTTAGGAGTGCTTATTTGTATTTTAATAAAAATGTCAAATTATTTTTACTACAATAAATGTCAAAATTTGGATAGTCTAATCATAAAGTAAAAATCTTCTCTATTTCAAACATAACTGCATTTGAAAATATCGACTCGGGAGAGGAAACGCACAGCGAGGTCATTCACTATACAAAAATACAAAACTTTGTCATTATTTTGATACCTTTTCTTCTGAGTGCTGGAATTACATCAACTGCTAAAGTAACAAAAATAATGAAAAGTTTTGTTATCGAACTAAAACCAAGAATATCAACATACAATCTAAACATTTCCATGTTCAAAGTACTGACTCAAATGCTTTTTGTATTCCTAATTTTATATTCAAAATTTTCCAAGTCCTCACGATTTACATACAACAGCCATTAGAAGTAAAATGATGTAATTACAGGGTATCAGGCGCCATGATGAAAATACCATGAAGAATTTATTTAATATTCAAAACACGTGGCAGTTAACTGTTTCAACAAAAGCATTAAATGGTTCCCCTCCGAATTATTTTTCACACTTGGCTGAACTTTTAGTGTTGTCAGTTTCAAGAATTTATATTTCTTAATTAACTAAGACGCTGAATTAAATAATATCCTAAAATCATAACATTTTAGATAAAATCGTCATCCTCATTTGCTAACTGTGCACCCTGGGCATCTATTTAACTAATAAGTGGAATCTTAATGGCGAGTCTTTAGGCAAATATTCAAAGAAATAGATATTTTGACTTTTGCATCCCAATATATATGTGACAATCTTTTATATGTGAAGAAAAATGAACATTTGTTTAAGAAAAATAGCGATAGGTACAATGTAAATACTAGGACCAAGCATAAACTGGATGTACTATACAGTCGTCTCCACAAGGTCACGAACTCTTTTATGGGTCAATGTATACATTTATATAATAAGATTCCCATGTGTATTCAAAATTTACCTTTGGACAATTTTAAGACAGTAATTAAACAAAAACTTTGCAAAAAGGGCTATTACAAAATTTCTGATTATCTATCAGACAGGCAGCTATGGGAATGAACTGCTCAGATTAAGTTAAAATGAGTAAATAAGAAAATTTGTAATGCGATTTAAAAGAGCAACCTCAGAGTTTCTTGCCTGTTCTTCTCTGAGGAAGACTGCACCTTTGCGAATAGGCGTAGAGTCAGTAGGGTTAAAAGAACGAATGCGTATATATGTATTTAAATCGTTTAATGTATATTTCATTGTAATCTTGACTTGTTTTAAGTGACATCCTGAATGTCCTATAAAATAAAGATTTTTCTATTCTATTCTATTGATTGACAAAGGTGACCATTTAATCCGTTCAGTTCAGGTGTCAAAATTCTGAAATATCGAAACCTCATACAATTGATGACAACTGCCCCGGTGAACTGTATGTTAAATAAAATAAATAAATAATTTTTTTTTTCAATATACTTAATTGCTAAAAGAACACAGTGGTTGGTACCTCATTTTAAGCTAATAAGCCTGTGTTAGGTGGTACCGCTTTTCTATACATAAATTAAATACTTGCTATTATCTTATTATATCTAACTAAAACAAAATAAAACCAAATGATAAAACTTTTGACGTGTAAAATTCAATTCATACCGCCATAATCAATTAGTTAGTTGTAAACTAAACTAACTAGCAACATGCAGGTGGCGGTGATGCTGCTAATCAAGATAGCTGTCATGAAATGTATGAGTTTTAGATTGTTTTAAATTTCACAACCCGAATGGATGAAGTTGTCACCATTATTATTCCGTTGGCGCCATAGTTAGTGGAATAGCCGCTCTGGGCCCCGATTCTGTAACTTGTGTCTCGATGGAATGAAGGCCATTATATCTGTTCAGGTGGCGAAATTGAGAAATATTTAATTTTCATATACTTGCTAACAACCACCCCAACCAGCAGCGCCACCGCCAACCGAACGTAAAGTTGCAAACTACCTAGCAACTGAAAATTCAGTTGGCGGTGGCGCCACCAGTCAAAGCAGCCGTCATTAGATGTATGAAATTTGGGTAGTTCTCAATTTCGCCACATGAACGGATAAAATGGCGACCATTTCATAGATACGTCGTAGGGGCCTGTTTGTAAGACTATGCATGATTTTTGATTAAGGAAGTGACGTCATTTTAGATCCAATTTATGGTGGACTGCCCAGGATGGCGAACTAGTTACTTTACTTTGCGTGATATGGGTCTTAAATGAAAAGGGTTGTTAAGAAGAATACGAAAGATAAGACATTTCAATAACAACTTTTAGAATACATTTTTTAATGATTCACTAGATATAAAACGTACCTCATATGAATAAAGACCTGCTTTTATATATGTTTGTACATTCACAAAAGGGGCAACGAAAATCAATTTCAACACGAAAATCGACAAAACAGACTTAATCAAAAGTTGAGCAATTATCGCCCTTTTAACTTGCCAAAAACTTCCACAAGGAATCGAACCCCTAACCCTCAGCAAGATACCGTACTACATCAATGTTATACAGGGTGTAAGGGACAGTCTAGCAAATACTTAAATTATGAAATCTACTTAAAACTACGATCGGCTACAAGTAGTTTTATTTTCCCGGAAACGTCAAGTTAAGGAGTTTTCATTATTTACCTACTTTAGAATGCGATATAGATTGCTGGCTTTCTTGTTTTACGCTGTTGTTAATAATGTTTTTTTATTGAAAAAAGAGGGTACTTAAATTAATTATTTAAATTCAAAGCAGAATATATTAAAAAACATGAAAAAATATAAAAAATTTCCTGAGGAAAATTTAACTGGAAAATCATTCAGAATTATGCTCTGAACTCAGGGTTTCAGTTTTTGCTAAGCTGTCGCTACACCCTGTATAAGAGGGGTTAATTGCGGACATTCCACCCTTTCCCCTGTTTCCCCTCTTCATTGAGCAATAGACATTCCTCGGACCCTCTTATGTTTACTTTCACACTTAAAAGAGGATACTAAAGTATAGAAATATGTATATATATAAATAAGTTAAAAGTACGTCTTTTACTTAAGAATTTTAGCCTAGCTAATAGACGCGTGAGATTATTTTGTCATTAAGGTCAAGAGTTTAAACCATCTAAAAAAAAAACCACAGATTTCGTGCCTCACACGACTAACGAGCACATTGGAAATGAATGTACGGTATTCAAAAAAATGTCATTCTGACTTTTGACTTTTTTCAAAAAGGCTACAGGGCAAACCTTTAACCCGATTGTTGTCTTTGTTTTAGACTCAAATTGTAGCTGACTAAATACGCGTCTTTTGAGCCTTCTTTGAATATCATATATTCACAACTCTCCGAGATATAAGGGGATGGCACTTTTTCGTAAATCGGAGCCTATGTTGTAGCGAACGAAAAGACATTTCCAATGTCAAAAGCCTTAATCCAATGGTAAAAAGTAACAATCTACGCTCATACTATACGAATTTTAAAAACTTCTAACTTTCTGTATTAAAATAAATGCAGTAAGATAAGTTTATTTTTCACGAACCATTTTCCCCACAAATGCGAGAGCAAGGTTCTTGATATCACTGTAAGGTGAATCTAGACTGGATTTCTCGAGGCGACACGTCACGTTGCTTATAGCTTTTGTAATTTAAGTTTTCAACGAATATGTAGTGGGTTTGGAAAGTTCTAGATATGTCTAGAAATTTGTGATATAATTCGACACTTCGTTGTAGAGATTTATGTAACGTATTTCTCATTTTTATGTCAATAGATATTTGTTACGTTAGGATTCGCACCCACATGTTTTATCAAAATTACAGAGGCGTCAATAAAAATAAGTCGATCTTTCAAAACATGAGAAAAGCAAACAAATTAATAAAGTTTTAAAACTTGTGTCACATTCTACAGACATCAGCGCGTCACGTTACCCATTTGCACTATAAAAGCCGGCGCTATTACCAGCAAAATAATCCGATGTGGTGTCGTATGAACCTTTGGATGTAATATTTAAAACTCACAACCCTCGCTCTTCCTCCACCTTAAACTTCATTGAAAAACATGGCCCATTTACCAGCTTTTTCACTTTTTGACTGAACTAACAAAGATCTTACTTATATTTCAGGTATTTTTATTTTCAGAGGCAATAAAACAACTTTGACGCAATTCTCAAACAAACTCAGCAAAACGAAAATGAAAATATGAACCTATCAAAAAATGGACCAGAAATACGTGCCACTAGAAACGTAACAGGCAATACGAGGGGCGTCCCATCACAAGAAAATGAACCATTTCTATTCGACTGCGATCGAAGCGTGTGAGATATCTCCGAGAAAATGCTCCAAATGGTCACATGGGAGAACTATTTCCAGACACCGTCTGTGTTTTCCTTTGTATTCGATGGTTTAAAAAATCTATACTGCCTTACAGGTACTATATTTTGTTGAAGTTCGCTGTGCCCATGAAAATAAACAATTTTAGCTTTAACTTGCTAGCTTGATTTTCGCCACTTGACTTGAAAGCACGATAGCTGGTGCTCTAACCAACTGATAGTCTAAGCACCAGGAGATTTAATCAAGTCCTATATTCGCGCTGAATATTTTTTCTACCCTAAAATTATTTGTGAATATCTCTCACGCGGGTAAGCGTTTTAAAAATACTGGCCCTTGTTCACCAAAAATATAACCAACGGTTAAACCGCGGTTAGAAGCTAATCAGACAAAATATTAAAAAAATGTATGAAAATGACGTTGTCAAATCTCTGGTTAGCTGCTAATCGTTGGTTAAATTTTTTGTTAGTGTTCACAAAAAATTCACGAAAAACAAAAAAAATATATAACCAACGGTTAAACCGCGGTTAGAAGCTAATCAGACAAAATATCAAAAAAAATGTATGAAAATGACATTGTCAAATCTCTGGTTAGCTGCTAATCGTTGGTTAAATTTTTGGTGAACACTAGCCAATTGCTTAAACTATTTTTATAAATTGTCATTTTGTGTTAGAAACTGTAATACCTGCTTGTATACCTTCATATAGGGTTCATATACTTTAAATTAGTTAGTAAAACTTTAGGGGATGATTCTCCTAATGACACTTAATTTCTTACCCAAGGAACTAATATGAATATAAATATAAAATCGAATTTTCATACAAGAGTAAATCAGCTGATCACACAAGTTGAATAAAGAGATTTATAAAAATAATTTGACCTATTTTCCTTAGGGAAAGTTGGTTAGCTTTCGCTCACTTATTTAAAATCACCCAATGGGCGATTTTCCACTTGACGGTACGGCAACGGCACGGCACCGGCGCCTGCAACGGCGGGAAGCAAAAATGTATGAAAACATATGACAGGTTTTGACCGACCGGCGCCCACACCGGCACGGCGATGACTCGTTTTCATACATTTTTGTTTCCCTGGTTACCGGCGCCGGTGACGTGCCGTTGCCGTACCGTCGTCGTGCCGTCAAGTGGAAAACCGCCCAATGGGTCTTTTTATAATTCGAACGGCACGGCACGGCATGGCGGAACTTGTATTACCATTGCCTTCTATGTTCCCAGCTTCTAGTATCACTAGTGCATAAGAGGCAATGGTAATACAATTTAGCCGTGCCGTTTTCGTATTATAAAAAGGCCCAGATTCCTGGTACACAAATTGCCAAAATAATTAACAAATTAATTATTTTGTCACATCTAAGATCGTCGAAACTCTGCTTGAACTAAATTTATGAGGACACAAGTGAAGACAGCTCAGCTGACAACTAAATGTAATTAATTAAGATACAGCCTTCGGATACGCAAGGCAACATGCTCCCATTTGAATAAGAGAATTTTGTTTTCAGTGTTAATAGTTTTAAATTGCTGCGAAGATTTATTTTTCATTGTTATTAAAATAATTACAGAAATGTAGTTCGTAGCTTTTCGTAGCGTATTGCTACCGCTTGGTTAGCTACGGTGGTGCTACGAAAATGCAGTTTTTTTAAGGATGTTTAAGTAAGCGCGCTTTCACACGGATGCACCATTTACGTATGTTGAGGCACTTGAAAGGTGTCATATATCATACAAGGGACCGAGTATAAAAGTACATATGTCCATTACCAAGGTTGTACCATATTGAACCCGCGCAAGGAAAGCCACGTGGTACTCTCGGTAGGTATACTAAATATTACCAAATAAAATTTTCTATTTACAGCCTTTGCGCTGTGATATCCATTAAAATATATTCAAATAACAATTTCCTTAATGTAATTTCGACACTTTTTTGACATTTGACCGCGGCGCGTTTTATCGCGTGCATTGTTGTGATGGATGCAACAGCGAAGAACCGTCACTGGCTTAGATATTTGCATTATACACATAATATATTTATTATAGATATTAAAATATTGTAAACTACTACGGGAAGTATATAGTAGTAATAATAAAAAAAATTAGAATCAATAAGAAAATTTAATCTAGACAAGGACACGGACATTCAGTTTGTAGATGCTTATAAAATTTAATTATTGACAATCACAGCCATGAAGGCCGCCGCGTAATCTCAAAACGGTTTCGCCGGCAGTAAAACACTTTTAAAATTAAAAGAGGGAGTCTTAAAAAATCACTTTCGAGTTTGGTTCACCGGGTTTCCAGTGAGGAATCTTTGGAATCCATCAATTTGCGAGATTTCCTTCGGCAGAAGAGGAAATTCCTTTGCGCCCGATAAATTAGACTGCTAAGATTTATTTCCCAATTTCTTAATGCTACTCGTGCTATTTTATTTTTAACATGTTTTGAGATTGGTGGTGTAAGAAATTATTGGTAAATTGAAACTTTTATTAAACGAAGTAACATATTTTTTTTATTTACAGCATGTCAAGTGACAACACAAACAACACAAACGTTGTCAGCAGGATTAGTCAAGTTCGCCACACAACTGATTATACCCTTTAAGAAAGGAACAGCATGACTTCAGAAAGTTTTCTTATGATTGAATAGCTTTCCGCCCCGACCTCGTTCGCGAGAAAAAGTAAAATATGTCCTTTACAACGTCCAATCTATCTCTATACCAGGGGTGGCCAACTTGGTTATACCCAAGATCTCCTGTTTACTAACAAAACCCTGTGCGATCTACCAATTACATACTTCTTGAAATCTTAAATGAAACAGCGTAGTTCAGTACAGAATCATGTAGTATTTTTTTTATTATATTAAGAGAAAAAACATAAATCTGAAATGTTTTTTATTTTTTTGCCTTGCCACGATCGACTGGACTAACAGTCGCGATCGACCGGTCGCGACTGTTAGTCACTGTACAAAAAAATGACCTGTGTTATTTTACTAATGCTGTGTTGATGTCCAAAATAATAAATCTAACTTTCTTTCTTTTTTCAAAATATGTTCAGCAGTTAAGGTATGTAAAAGTAAAAAACAGACACAATTACTATCGCATTTACAATATTAGTACATATGAGTTCGCTCTTGACCACAATCTTTATTATAAAAGTTTAAACCAATATTACAAAGCCATATAGGCTGTAAACACACAGTATATCATCTGACATCCGGCGAAGGCGATCACGAGCACGTAGAAAATGCGCGACTTTATATTAAGTCGTAAATTTTGAGCTGCGCCCTACGAGCCAATTTTCTCCTCTCTTTCCATACTGGTGGGTGGCGGGCGTGTGAAACTGCCTTTATGTTGTCTACAGAATTAAACAAGTGAAATGCTGTCTTTATGGTAGGTTTTATGAAAATTTTGATACAGACCTAAATTATAGATTTAAAGAATTTTATATGAAATAAATATTTAATCGAATGAGTTGAATTAGCAGAGTATGTAGAAAGGTAATAAAATAAAACTAGAGAAACCTAAAAAAATACTTACAACACACAATAATTTACATAAAATCAATATTAAATCGATTAAAATATACCACAACATGGGTGCTTCTTGATTTCCATGACTTTTTTTATGAGACTGACGCTGTCATGAGCATAATTAGGCGCCCCAAGTCTCGTCAAAATTGAGATTACACACTAAAAAAAAAACCCATACTACGGTGTTCCTTGTTTTCTTGGGACACAAAGACTCAAACTCGAGAAGAAATGTGCCACGAGGTCCCTCCCTGTCTGTAAGTTAAAGTATACAACTGTTAAATAAGTTGTTGCCCAAAATCCTACTACGTTACAAATAGGGACTCGAACCAAAGAGCACCTGTTCCTTTGACCGTTACTTACGATCACCCACGTAGTCATATCGTACACATAAACCATATTCACCTATAACCACATTCTCAAAAAGCCGGTCAAGTGTTAGTTTGAATAGCTTGAAAGGGTTCCGTTTCATTGATTTATATACATTCAAACGCTCACGCCCATAATCCCTTATGGGGTAGACAAAGCATCAGTGGTTCTAGAACCACTAGATGCCACGTTTGACACAAGTTGTGAGGGTTATCAAATGGGAAATTATGTAGGGAAACCCTTGCATCCCACTTATAGATTTTACTGTATACCTGGGAAGAATAGGCAGCTGGCACATTATGAGTTTTTCCTTCGACTTCCAGTCCAGTATGGAAGTCCTTTAAATATTTATATTTATATGGGGTGACGTTAAATTAGCTAGTGAAACTTTAGGGTTGATTTTTCCTATTCTTCTTCTTATCGTGTAGGTATAGTCAAGTATGTAGCGACCTTGGCTAACCCTGGTGTCAGAGTTTTTAAACCGCACAATGGTCTCTGACTTGGTTTTAACGACTTTAATCAATCGACAACAGCCGGGACCGACTGCTTAACGTGCCCTCCGAAGCACGGAAACGCTCGTGATAAATTGCCACTTTGGTTACCCATTAGGTTCCCTGCCTCTGTGAACGTTGCTTAACCTCACTCATCGGTTGAGATTAGCTACGAGAAGAAGAGGCCCAGAAGAAGTTTATATTCACTTTTAAATATCTAGTAAATGCGGTCACAAGCAGATAAATCCATAAGCTTCCGTTTTTTGACTGATATGCGGAACCCTACAAGTCGCGTACTTTCTAAAGCCCTCTAGGGGTCATAGTAGGACGTACTCTCGCTCCTACACGAGTTTGCACTCTGTCTGTGTCGTAAATGGGGTTTTGTTAACACGCCTAATGCTTGGATAGTATTTAAACTCGTCCCGTTAAAGTGAGACTTTGACTAACTTTGATATCACGCCACGTGTGAGTGAGTAAGAGAATTTTTGTAAAGGGAATGGATGTAGTGAGTCTTTGAAAGTTTTTTTGATGGAAACAGTAAAATTACAAAACAATGTATACTTTACTAGCTGATGCCCGCAACTTCGTTTGCGTGTTAATTTTTTCTTTTGAACAGATTACACTTTATTGACGGTCCATTAATGGACCTTCATTTAGTTTATTAAATATTGATTTAGTTTAAGATTTAGATTTTTACATTTAAAAGTTTTTTCCCGCTAACTCTCGTTCCCGTGGGAATTTTGCAATATCCTGTTGCAACTAAGCTTAAGTTTACTAAGGTAACTTAAGCGGTTTAGATTTTTCATACAAAAGGATTTTCCCGCTAATTCCCGTTCCCGTGGGAATTTCGGGAATTCCTTTCTTAGTGCACCTCTACGGTAGCTAAGCTACGTCCCTTCCAAATTTCAAGTATCTACGTTTAGCCGTTTAGGCTGTGCGTTGATATGTCAGTCAGTCAGTCAGTCAGTTTCTCCTTTTATATATTTAGAAGATTATTACACTCCAACACAAATTAGTTACAGGTACACAAATTAAATTTTGCTTAGGTTTTGCTACCTATCTTTGTTACGATGTTTGTAAACTAGAGAACACCTGGCATAGTAGCTTCTTTACTGTGGGAATCCAGCCTTATCACTCGTCTATATCACAAGAGAAACAACAAACTTTTAGGAGGAAATAAACCTTGAAAATTAATTTATCTATACACTTACGCCTATAAAATATTAAAGCCCTAGACGGAGCATTATGCACTATCCTAAGATTTTGTTAACAAATTCATATTGAGGGTTATTTGCCATAACGTTGTTTGTGGTGATACGTCTCAGCCTTTCACCCGCAACATAACAAGATCCTTGCCGTCCTTTACTGTCGCCTACAGTAAGCTTAAAAATAGTTGGCAGCTGGCATATGCTTTTTTTATTACTATGAGAACTAGACCGAGGTAATAGATGAAATCGACGATGGAACGAGTTAACCCAGAAAATACCTATTATGGTACATACTGGTACTCCCACGCACCGACGGAACACAGCAAGCTATTTGGCGTCGAACTTCGGTAGGAGGATAGTCGCGAACCAGACGGCCCTTAACAGAGCCTACCACATCGCATACGACTAAGGAACGCCACCTCAAATTCAGAAAAAAACTGACGTGTCGTTGCCTAGGGTGTATTGATAGGAGGCAGGTCTCATTGTGTTTACTTAGTCACCTCTTATGACAACTATCTCTTTCTGCTGAAAGAGATAGAGTGGTGTTATTTTCAACTGACCACCACACGGCAACTTTCTTTTACTCTCTCCATAGCGGAAGAATGAAAATAAGGCAGCCTTTGTAGCACGTAACGTTCTTTCGACTGTACAGATTCATATATCACTCATTCCTATGTATATCTCCTGTCCATATCAATTAGTCAAGCCATCTAATGGCACCCAGGAGACTATTACTATTACGACCACGCAGAGTAACGTTCGAGTACACATTTTATTAAGTAGGAGTACTATTCTAACACACAACGCTGTTAAAACGCAGGGTTGGTCGCCATGTTTACTTTTATCCTTATGCTGGCCTTCTTGACATTGTAGGTATATTCAAGCAAAATAAGGTCTTGAAATATGAAATTGCCGTTCTTTTATACTTTTCAGCACATTGGAAATGAATCTACGGAATTTGAAAAAATGTCGTTCTGACTTTTTGACTGTTTTCAAAAAGGTTAGGCAGGGCAAACCCATAACCCGATTGTCTTAGTTTTAGGCACAAATTGTAGTTGACTAAATTGCCAGAGGATTTTCTCAAAAATTTTTGATATCACTCTTCGTTTCCAAAATGTCGAGCGCCAAAATCAAAAATTCGGAAAAATTGTTTTTTTTTTCACTATTCGGCCATAACGTTTTTGTTTTTGACTTTCTGGAATAATTCTTTTTGCACCTTACAGTTCTCACAAATACGCGTCTTTTGAGCCAATATCTTCAGAACTACGAGATATAAGGGAATCGCACTTTTTCGTGAAATTGGAGCCTATACTGAAGCGAACGAAAAACACTACTAAGTTTCCCAAAAAAAACCGTATGATATGACGGCGTTTTCCAACCAAGTGTGTTTCAAACCACAAGAGCGACGAAATAAAATAATGTTGCTTATGTAGCAGTATTAAACCCTCCATTAATATAATGCAGGGTCTCTGTTTTTATTTTAATATCGCGATTTTACGTGCCCTATAAAACGTGGCTTGATGTACTTGTCATGTTTGCGTAACGTAGGGGAAGTTTTTATTACCACATCTCTGGCGTAACGAGCGCAGTTTTTTAAAATATTCCGTCAAAGGTCAACGTAATAATTTGTGCAAAAATGTTTGAAGAATATTTAAAAAATGCCGAAAATATTAATTCATTGAACGATTTTTAGCAGTACAAGCGGAAATAGTTTACTCTTTTTAACCCCCGACGAAAAGAGGGGTGTTATAAGTTTGACGTGTGTATCTGTGTATTTGTGTGTATGTCTGTGGCATCGTAGCTTCTTCACGAATGGACCGATTTCGATGCATTTTTTTTTGAAAGCTAACGTGATCGTCATTTTATTGGTTTAGGCGTTTAAAAGTGAAACACAATCGGAGTTTTCATTTTTTTTAAATTTTAGAGTTATGTTATTCGAATAATTAGTGTATTTTTTTCAATTTATTGCAATTCTTTTTAGTTACTTGCCGATTTCAATAAACTAATTAAGCTAATAGTAAGCTTAATGTTGTCTAAAACATCTCTCATTAAAAAATTGGGTTTGGCGTTCGCTGTAAAGTAATTATATCCTATATTGGTTGTGTTTTTGATTTAAAAAAATATTAAAACTTTTTCCGTTAGCTCTTGTTCCATCTGATATATTATTTGAAGTTCAATTACAGCTAAGATTACTAATACTCCGATTGATCTTATTCTTTTTAAAAACTAAGTTGCCTACTTAAATTTTCATCGATACTTAGGTATCAAACTGCTTACACTCTGCTCACAATTTCTGCAAACATGACTATAATAATATGTTACCCACACCAAACTCGATCTAACTTGAATTTGTTCAGCAAGATCATTACGCCAAAGAAAAAACGATTACAGCAATCGTACGGTAAAGATTGAAAGAGCTCGAAAAGCAGTTGGTTTGTTATTTATTGCTGCCGTAACGAGTTGCCAAGGAGTTGTAGCACGATCATTAATAAGTTTCCCTTTTGGATCCAAAACGACTTATATCCTTTACTTTACAATGTCTGATACATCCTTTTGTTATACCGCGCCGATTCCTTCAATACGCTTTTCCTTGAAACCAAAACATCGTAAGGGTATAAGAAATATCATAGGTTGTTAAGCTGTTTCGCTTCTGGCGTGTTATAGTGACTGCATCGACCTATCTAATCAGATCGAGCAAGACTGATGACGAACATTAATACGGAGCTAGAGTGATTGGATCAACGGATTGGCTATTTAGAGTTAAGAACTAACTTGTAGGCCGGGTTGCGATGGCCGATTTATGGACCCGGCACGAGAATAGACGTAAAACTGATGTAAAAAGTTATGACGGACTTTTGTCTGGTAATGTTCTGATGGAGTGAGTAGTAGTACTCTCTGTATAAAGATGGGTTAGGTTCCCCTGTGACGGGGTCACGAAGGTCAGATGGCAGTCATTCCACTGTAATAACTTGACCTGCCAGATCCTGGATTATGGTCAAGCGTACCCCAAATGAGAAATGGGACTAATCGCTAGAAAGAAGAGAGAAGATAGAGGTGGGTCGAGCAACGAAAGTTGAGGTGAGTTTAGGCGCACACAGACGTAAACATTTGCATACAGAACTGTAGAATACAGTCGATTGACAGTCTCCTCCTTTTTTTTTGAAGTTAAAACAAAGACACGCCTGGAGATGATGTAATAGAAACTGGTTGCATAAAAATATTAAATTAATAAGTGAAACTAGTGTAAAAATCACGTCTTTCATTGGTATATATGGAGTTCCATCAAGAAGCTCCAAAACAAAGTATAAACTACACGAAAATAAGAATGAAAATTTTTGAGTAAACTAATACGTACTGGAATTACAGAAATAGCACATTAATGAGGATAAGATACGTGTATTTCTACTACAAGAAGTTACAAAACAAAGTATAAACTACACGAAAATAAGAATGAAAATTATTGAGTAAACTAATACGTACAGGAATTACAGAAAAAGCACATTAATGAGGATAAGATACGTGTAATTCCAGTAAGTATTTTCTACAAAACAGTAATTTATTAGTAATAATCAAGCTAATTGCAAATATCAATGACAATTCCCTATAAAAGGCCCATTTTGATTCAGAGCAAATAATGAAGCGTATAAATCTCGTTGATTACCCAATCATGATTCGATTGTGCTCGTATTCATGCCGATTGCGATGCAGCAAGCATGCCTCAGACCGTAATTTCGTATGCGCGGATAAATCTGGTTTGCGCTTAGAATAAAGATACGACTATGTGATTGGTTTCTTCTTAAAACTTCTACGCTGGATTGTGAGTGAAAGTAACAAACAATTTTAGGGAAAGAAAAATATACTTGAACCTGCGACCCCAGGGTTAGATCTGGTGCTCCAACCTACTGAGCTATCGTGCCTTCAAGTCAGGCGGCGAAATTTCTAATTCTCTTACTAAGCACATTACGGTGTGGGTGTAAATTAGCGCCATTTGTATCTTGTACGGAGAACTACAGGCTAATGTTACTTCTCGAGTGAAAGTAAACTTACAATTTTCCAGCTGCCAACTCTTATCAGGTACTGTAAAAGCTAGTAGGTCGGATATGAGGTTTTTGCTATGTCGTTGGCGAAAGGCTGATAACTTATCACCACTATACTCATGTTCCATCTAATAACCTTCAGAATGTAGGTCTAACGTGTCGTCATGAAAGCCACATGGTGCTCTGCCTACCCCGTCAGGGTTATAGGTGTGAGTGTATGCATGAAAGGATGGATTAAGACATATTTTAGACGACTACAAAACAAGAAGTCCTTGTTTTATTAATAGGAAGACGGCCTTTACAGGATATAAGCTTTTCTCAAGTTTATCTACAATAACTAGATAAACTTATCTACAACTAGCTTTTCGCCCGGGACTTCGTTCCCGTGGGAATTTCCCCGTCAATTTTCCAATGTTTTTAATAGTTATTCTGCTATTCGGGACGGAGAGAAATACAACAAATCAAAAACCATGGAAATCGGTCCAGCCGTTCTCGAGTTATAAGTGTTGTAACAAACACGACTTTCTTTTATATATATAGAAATATCTTAGTAAAAATGATGGCAAATTATACTCTAACTTTTTTCATCATACCGGGTTAATACATATAAAAGATTCTAGTCGTAGTAATTTTCTATATATAGAGCATATTTTATCTATATTTTCAGTAATATTTTATCAAAATTGGTTCAGCCGTTCAAAAGTTGTAAGCTATAAATGTCGAGGGTGATAAATTCAAAATGTTTAAATTTAAACTTATTAAAATTCGAATTTTCAGTGAATTTCAGTTTGAAAAATATAACAACCATTATAACCACCAAAGTTTCTTCTGCATTGCCTATTCTGTGATTGCAGTTCCAAATTCGATGGATTGCGGCAAGCGAGAATTGGTTTCCGTTTAAATTAGTTCTCATAAATCTTGTAACTTTAGTATTGCCTAGTAACAGTATCGGAAAAACAATTTAGCGTAATTGAATTTCTCTTAAATTTTGTTTTAGTCGGAAAACGAGATCTTGAAGATGAAAACTGCAATAAAAATTACATAATGTCATGGTTTAAGCTAAGTCCGTGGGTATATAATTTTAAAAGCACTTTCTTAGAGCATTCTTATGTATACATAGCGCATATTCAAGACGAGACGGGCTTTGACAAGAGCGTCTTTAGGCTAGATCGTAATTTTAATGACATATTACGTCATTCATACAAATAATTCTAAAATTGCAAATGTTGTTTTAAATATAGCTGAGAACCATCTCGATTACATGAACTTTCGGACAAAAAAACGCATCAAAATCGATCCATTCATTAAGGAGCTACGATGCCACAGATAGACGCACTGATACACAGACATACTGATACACAGATACAAATACACGCGTCAAAATTATAACACCCCTCTAACCTAACTTAACGTAACCAAATACCAATGCAAGTCAGGAAGACAAAGAAAACTTACTCTTGTAGTGTTATTTAAAAATACTTTGACATAATTTTTATTACATTCGAAAGTTATTTCAACCACACTAAATCCTACAGCTGCAATGTATATGTATACGGCTGTCATAACAGCTTCGAATGGAATGTCCGATGCATTACATGACGTCACTCTGCTGTCACGTCAACAATGTAATGTGTGCTATCGATCGTAGTTGCAATCTTTTGACGGTTGATGCTTTATGATTAAAATTCACTGTACATTTCATAAATGAGTATATGGAAAAAGACTGTTAAGGGACTTTAATTTTATTACAAAATAAGGTTTTAAAATCAAATTGCGCGAATTCGACTTCTAGAAGAAACTACAGAAGGTAGGTGGAGACAGATTGGTGGTGAAAGGGAGCGACAAGGTCAGTGGGCAGACCATCAGTCTGATGGTCAGACGATATTATCAAATTGACGGAATCACTATATGGATGAGGTTAGCACAGGACTGTGACAGTTGGTGCTACAGAGAAGAGGTATTGACCCAGCAGTGGGTTGATATGGGCTGAGTATAAGCCTTGTGGTGATTAATTGAGAATAACACCACCCCATTTCTTTCCATGGGTGTCGTAAGAGGCGACCAAGGAAACACAAATGAGAGCTGCCTCCTATTAATCCATCCCCGGCAACGACACCTCAATTTGTTCTGAATCAGAGGTGGCGTTTTATGGTCTCATGCGGTGTGGTAGGCTTTGTGAAGGGCCGCCTGGTTCGCGACCACCCTCCTACCGAAGTCCGATGTCAAAAAGCTTGCTATGTTCCGTCGGTGCGTAGCAGTACCAGTGCCTTATAGGCATTTTCTGGGTTAACTCGCTCTATCGTCGACCTCATCTATGACCTTGGTCAAGAGTTAACCCATCTTATAATAAAAAATAAAATAAACCTCCTTGCTCAACACCTCTTCAAGGAACCGATAGTGAGATATTTCAACAGGTAATCTGACTCTATACACTAGCTTTCTAGAGGCGACTTCATTCGCGTGGATAAGTGGCCTATATGATCCCCCAGCCTTCTATCTAACTTTGTGCAAAATATCACGTCCAACCGTTGCTCCGTTACGACGTGAAAAACGGACAAACAAGCACACTTTGATGATAAAAAAATACTAAAAAAAAACACTTTTTTATCGGGTGACTAAAAAAATACTTTTTTTATCGGGTGACTTTAAATTAGGATGTGAATCCAGCCCACCAAACTAAAGAGCTTTCCCCAATCAATACATAAATATATCGAAATATGATAAAAGTTTTTAACTCTCTCTCTCTTAGCAGCTCATATACGTCCCCACCGAAGGGAATGGGCCTCCCTTCGAAACACGAAGGGGATTTTAGGCCATAGTCCACCACGCTGGCCCAATGCGGGTTGCTGGACCGCTCGTCTTTCGAAAATAAATTTTCTTGGACGGGTTTCATCACGATGTTTTCCCTCACCGTTGAGCAAGTGATAATTAGAAATCCGTACATAAATCCGAAAAGACGAATTTAGTGGTACAGGACCGCACAATGATTTGAACCCGCGACCTTCGGATTACAAGTCTGGCTCATTACCAACTGGGCTATTTTACCTCTCCATTCCGAGAATTTGGTATAGGTTCCTTTTAGAAAGTTGTTCAGTTTCATGGGGAAACTCCCCTTTTAAAGATTCGTTAACTTACATAACTTTTCCTAAGAAGCCTATAAGATAGTATAAAAAAAACAACTTCACATATAAGGAAAATATGCTTATCGCACAATTTTCATGGAGAGGTGAAATTTTTATTTCATATTTTGATCTATGTTCCATAGGGAAATTATGTGATGAATTTAAATTACTCTGTTCATGTGAGGAACAACATTATTTTTATGTAAATTTCGACGGGAAATAAAAAAGGTACTGCCTAATTTTCCCTACTTTACTCTAAAGCTACCTAAAGTGATTGAATTAGTTCCAAATTGAACACAGCGCAAATTGGTTTCAACTTCGTTCTAACAATTCGTTTGAAATGTTGAAAACTAAAGAGTTGTTTGTGAATATCAATTAGTTGTCAGCAGAGGCGAATCTAGGGTTTTAGTTTATGAGAGTGATGAACCACTATAGTAGGCTTTATGAGAGAAAACATGACTGGAACTCCCATTCCAATATGACTGACAGAAAGGACATCTTTCAGTAAAGGTAAGAAAGGAATAACCCCCCCATCGATAGATTATCGACATGCCACACAGTACTTTGTATACAGGGTTTTAGATAAATCTCTTTCAACCTTTCGGATGGTTAGTCAGTCCATGAAACTGAACAACTTTCCCCCAATAATAGATCAAAATACGAAAAAAAATAATTTTGATCTCCCATAGAAAATGCGTTATAATGTTGATGAAGTTTGTATGGGAACTCAAATTTTTTTTTCGTATTTTGACCTATTAATGGGGGAAAGTTGTTCAGTTTCATGGACTGATTAACCACCCGAAAGGTTGAAAGAGTTTTTCCTAAAGCCCTGTATAGTTCGAAAACTCTTACTTATGATTCTTTTGTAGTTAGAACCTTAAAAATAATCGATTTGAGTCAATCCTACGGTTTTTTTTAAAGTTTTCCCATTTGTCTTGTGTAAAAGTACGCAAATAATATAATTGATTGAAGTTATTCATATAATTGGATATAAAAAATATAATAAAAAAATATTGATTTTTTTATTATAAACTGTAGGTATACGACCGTTGGTAATAAGCCAGAGTTTTTTCCGGAAGGTTGTGGGTTTTTCTGATTTTTGTAAGGATTATTTATTGATCATCACTTGCTCAGCGGTGAAGGAAAACATCGTGATGAAACTCATACGTCTCAGAAAATTCGTTTTCGAAAGGCGCGCGGTCCACCAACCCGCATTAGGCCAGCGTGGTGGACTATGGCTTAAAACCCCTTTGGGTTTTGAAGGGAGACCTGGGCCCCTCAGTGGAGATGTATTTGGGTTGATAAAAAGGGCCCCCTTTCACCCCACCTCTGGATCCGCTACTGTCATTCAAAAACGTGCTTCTGGCTCTGTTTCACTTTGTTCTGTCCTTGTTGTTAATGCGTGGCATTGTTCTCTTCTACCAGATTGCTGTTCTACCCAGATTACTTTACTGAAGTTATTTTGCCCGTTTTGTCATACGTGGGTTGATATTAAAGTGAATGAATGAATAAAGTAATGAAGAAGTGAAGAAGTGAAGTGAATAAAGTGATTAATTAGTTAGTGAAACTTTAATGAGTGGTGTTCCCTATGAAACTAAGCAACTTTCACCAAGCAACATCCTATATTAAATTTTCAAAAAATACTTTTAACTTCCCATACAAAGGCATATCAGCTGATCACACGAATTGCATGGAGAAGCGATTTTTTTCTTCATATGCGGATGTTCCTTGTGAAACTTAATCAGATTCATTTCTATGTCCTCATACGAGAGGTAACATCAAGTTCTACAGACCGAAAATGTTTCCTACTTGCAAGCATGTCGGTCATTGATCCCAAAATTAAGCTGTTCATATAACAACCGTTCAGTTCTAATAATGGATCACGCAGAACCGCCGAATCCCAAACAGCACTGATCTTGGTAATCCCGAACTTAATCCACTCAACGTTTTTCTCATAATTAATTCCGCGACTCCCCTATCCCTTGATAATCTCTGTGTCCTGGACCGGTATAATCCATATTTCAAGATATAAGTTAAAGCGGAAAAGGTGACATATTTCTACGCTGTTCAATGAGTGAATTTTTATTTGTAGAAAACTTATTTTTGGCGCATTCTGCTTTTGAGAAGATCTGAAATGAAAAAAAAAATTGAAATGAAAATTTATTTATTTCTAGAAGTAATTTTTACATTTTCACTTGAGGCCAGCCCAGTAAGCATTAATTTGCTTGTGTTGGGTGTGCCTCGCACAATCCCAGTATAAATAACAAAATTTCTTAAACAAAACAAAAATATATCTAAATTTACTTAAATCAAAGTGTGTGCAGATGTGTATGTGTGTACGTGCATGTGTGTGGGTGTGTGTGTAATTGTGTATGTGTGTGTGTGTGTGTATGCCGGTGTATATGTATGTGTGCATCTTAAAAGTCATTAATGTTTTATTGTGCTGTCAATGTCCTATCGATCCCACCTGATTTTGATTAAATACAATCGTTTAACTAAATCAGAAGCCATTTGGTGGTTTGTAAGTTCAGATACTAGGACAAGTCAAGTTTCCATTATCGATACTGTTATAACTGACGCTGAAATTCCAAGTCTGTCCATGTTTAGTTTAACATTGTTAAAGGTTGTAAATCGTGTGGAAATATTACGTTTAACATTGAATCACTATTTCCCCTGGTCACGCATCATGCGTGATCGGATGGAACAATTTCCTTAATTCTTTTTTTATTTTATTTGTTATTGTTAGGAGAAGGTTCTTATGAAAGAAAAAAATAACAAATTTGAGCAGAATTAAAAAAAAAAGACAGGACAACGTCTGGTGGGTCAGCTAGTCCTTATTACTAATATTATAAATGCGAAAGTAACTCTGTCTGTCTTTCAAGCCTAAACTACTAAACCGATTTTGATGAAATTTGGTACAGAGATAGATTAGAGCCTGGTAAGGGACATAGGCTACAGTTTATCCCACAGTTGGGCACGATATAACCTGTAGTCCACGCAGGCGGAGCTGCGGGCGGAAAGCTAATATGCTATAAAAAAGAAAAGAACTTAGAACCCGCGCCCCACTCTAACCTTGCACTTGAGTCTAAATATAAAAGGACGTACATAATTAACCATGTGTAACGCGATTAGGTCGGCTAGTGCCCACCGGAGCGAGTAGCCTTTACATAAAGCCTGGCTACGCTGGGAAAAATTATAGGTATGGTGTCTTGGTAGAGAAAATAGAATCGTGGATACTTACACAAAGTCCAAGCAATAACTGGTTGTAGAGTGCGTTAGCAGAGACCTGAACATTGCTATAGAACAGTTCTCAATTTTGGGTTTTTCATTTATATCCCCTAATGGTGCGTCGTAAAGGAAAAAAAATGAAGAACAATTGAAAGCTTATAACAAACTAGTTTTCCACCTGGGACTTCGTTTCCGTGGGAATTCGAGAAAATTATGTAGCCTATGTCTGACGATCTTGCCAGGATTGCAGGGAAGAACTGGATGCGAAAGACTCAAGATCGAAGAGAGTGGAGTACAACGGAGGAGACCTACACTCAGCATTGGGTAGCCATAGGTTAAAGAAGAAGAAAAAGATGTCTATCGGGGATAATGTAGCTTTCTAATGGTGAAAGAATTTTTCAAATCGGTTCAGTAGTTTCGGAGCCTATTCAATGCAAACAAACAAACAATCAAATCTTTCCTCTTTATAATATTAGTATAGAAGTGTAGATATGATGTTTAGGTCACAGAAACAACAGTCTTTTTTATTTTTAGCATATAGGTATAAGTCTTTTCCCTAGACATAAAGGTAGACCTAAATTGCGATGGAGAGATGACTTAGGAAAGGTAGAAAAATACTGGTGGAGAGCGACACAAAATAGAAAAGAGTGGAAGTTACTGGGGGAAGCCTATGTCCGAAAGGACCTCAATAAAGAACCAAAGCAGAATGAATAAATATAATAAATAAATTAATAATTAATAATATTAAATGTTAATGTGTATGTTAATGTTTAAATCTAATATGTTTTTCAATAATGTTAAGCATGTAAATGTAATTTTAATGAGGAAATAAAGGCTATTGTATTGTATTGTATATAGGTATACCTAATCAACTTGACAAACCCTCTTTCATTTTCAAACCGCCAAATGGCCTTTGATTTGGTTAAAACGTAGACGATCGGTAGGATCCAGGATCAGTGTTTTAACATGCTTTATAGTAATAAAATAACACATAAGTTACCACCATGTTTTCCCATAAAGGTGTAACGCCTCTTGAAGTAGTTCAACCTCACTGATTGACAAATAATTTTTCATCATCATCATCAAGTCAGCTACAAGACGTCCACTGCTGGACATAGGCCTCCCCCGGGGATCTCCACCTCGATCGATCCTGCGCCACCCGCATCCAGCGGCTTCCCGCAATCTTTACCAGATCGTCGGTCTACCATGTAAGAGCCTTCCTACGCTGCGCCTTCCGGTACGTGGTCACCACTCGAGGACTTTTCTGCCCCAGCGGCCATCAGTCCTACGAGCAATGTGCCCTGCCCACTGCCACTTAAGGTTAGCAATTCTTTGGGCTATGTTGGTGACCTTGGGTGACCTTAAAATATTTTTTAGGGAAAGAAAAATGCGAATGGGACTTGAACCCACGACCCCAGGTTTAGATCTCCACGGGGATAGCTCAGTTGGTTAGAGCGCCAGGAAATCTAATCCTGGGGTCGTGGGTTCGAGTCCCATTCGCGCTGAACGTTTTTTTATTTCTTATATGTCTCTAAAATTTTATTTGTGAATATCCTTCACGCGGGTAAGCATTTAAAGAATACTTACGATTGATTCCGATTTTAATACAGTTTTAAATATCGACTTGAGAATTCCTAGTAGAAGTTTTATAAAGGCGATTAACTGTGGTATATTAATGGCTGCATAGGTTAAAGAAATATCTTTGTAATTTAATTTTCAGCTTCAAAACGTTACGATGAATTTATAAGGAAAATTCCTTAGAAAAAGTTTAATAAAAACATTTTTCTTTACATTTATCATCACGCACATAAACTTATTAAAACTCAAATTAGGAATCTCTCATTACCTACTTATCTATTTAATTGGAGTTTTTTTGTAAATTGCCTTTCTATTAGTACCATAAAAGCTATTTATTTTCGGATAAACGACAAATTACTATGAACCTTTTGGTTTGCCATTTTGTTTAGTAGGAAAATTAATCGTTTGTTACTCTAAAATTCTTCAAATACTTCAATAGAATCTTCATTATAAAATTGCAGGTCCCGACTGGCTGACTCGACAACGCCCAGCCCAAACCTATGGCCCTAGAAAGTTGAAATTTGGGGCCCAAGATTCCTTTTATATTGTACGCAAGGAATAAGAAAGGATTTTACGAAATTCCCACGGGAACGAAGTCCCGGGCATACTCTAGTAACTGATTATTGACGTCAAAACATTACCCCGTTACGACTTAAAGAAAAGCAAACATGTTCAGAGAGTAGCTTCAATGTAACTAAATCTGACAAATCTTGGATCGAAGTCAAGCCTATCCGGGGTAGGTAGAGAATATGTTTATTATCATATGTTTATAAACTACTTGATGCTACATATCTCTACATTTTAAGGATTATAAACTGGAATATGAGTGCTCTGGTGAACAGTTGTCAGTCTTTCCCTCGCATCGCACTTACTGGCTTCTATAGTAAGCTTGAGAAGAGTTGGTAGCTGGCACATTTTAAGTTTTTTTTTCACTCCCAGTGGAACAAAGAATGGAACAAAGTGTTATGTAAAGAGGTTAAAAGAAAGCATTTCCTAAATTTCTATTTCAATTTTAATAGATGACGCGGAAGCACAATTTGCACGCCCGTTTCACAAAGGGCCATAAAAGACATTTTACAGAATTAATTGGAGTTAAGTTCAAGCGATAAATGCGAGGAATTCTCTCCTCAGATTAAAATCGTAAAACTCCGCTCTCGTAAACAGTTTGTACTTTTACACCTTAATCTCGGATTATGATCACATTAATTTGTGCAACCGGCGCTGTTGGGTTTGTTTTTGTATAGGAATCGTGACTAGTTATTAGGAGGGATTGGTCGATGGTATAGCAGAATGTAACTAGAAATGGATAGTAACTAGAAATCGCCGGATTACTACTAATCAATGGCCACTTCATGGCAGTGGAATGTTACTGGCGACCACTTTATCCGTTCAGGTGGCGAAAATGAGAACTTACAAAATTTTATATTTGATGACAACTGCCTTGACTAGCAGCCACTGCTTACTATATGTTAATTTGCCAGATAGCTACTGATAAGTTCTTGACTGCCAACTGAATGTTTATTTGCTTGGTAGCTTGCACCTAGATTTAGATACCCATTTTTATTTTATAGCCATTGACAAACCCCTAAGTCGTCAGTCCTGGTTGTTATCAATAGACTATAGTCGTTAAAAGCAAAAAGCAAATTCGTGGTATTAAAAGTTTGACACCTGAGCAAGTCAATTTTCTCACATACTTGATCATATCTATACGATATGGGAGGAAGGATATCATAAAGACTATATTGTCACTTCAGCTAGCCACGGAGTGTCTAACCGGATTTATTGAAATAAAAAACAAAGCACAAAGATGCATCCGCGAAAAACTTCGTCACAACTAAGAGCTAAAGCAAAATCAATCAGCAATACGCCTCGTCATTATTAACGTAAGTCACCACCAAACCCTAGTCAAAAACACCCCCCCGCAGATCCTCACACTACGTTGCCACGCTGTAAGGCCAGCGAAATCCTCTGCGCGAGGAATAAACCCGAGCAAAGGCCAAACTTTGGCGCAAACGTCTTCCGATTCCGATCTCCACGGACTACTTATTAGGACAGCGGCCAGCTTACTCCATTTTCATAGTAAACCCGTTCTTAACGTAAGAGCACAGAGTGCACGCATATGAGTAACCTGATAAGTAGCCCTCTGTACAACATTCGGATCAATGTGATTCTGAAAAACCATATTTGTTTATCTATTGAATGATATAGCAGGGAAATGAAATTGCGAATGAGATCGCGTGCGAAAAGTTAGTCAGAAAAATAAAGCCTGAAAAGAAATAAATTAAGAGGTCCTAGCTAATTTGATGATTTAATTTCCTTAGTAACGTTGTGTATGTATTACAGTCCTGTTTTTAATTAACACGTAAAATGTTTAATTAAATTCTTCCTCGACCGCAGTCCTTTTTTCATTTGACCAAAAGATTTTAAGGGCAGTTCTACATTTAAATAAAGTTTTCTTTTGAAGCAAGTCATTATAAGAGTAAGGCACAATTTTGAGATTAATTATTTATAATTAATTACTTGATTACAATTACAATTAAGTAACTTAAACAACTTAATGTCATTGAAGTTGTTTTTTTTTTTTTTAAAGACAATAATAAATTACTGCTTTATACAACAGGAGACGGTATTGTAGCGTAGCATAGCTCCTTCATAGCTCTTAGGGAGCTGGTAGACGCGAGGATAGTAAAAGGGCAACAGAGGAATTGACTTTTAAATATTTTATTTAGAGAAACAACTACGCCAAAGTGAAGCCACCAGAGATCAAAGTCAAAACGTAATAATTGCGCAGTGAAGGAAGGGGATTGGTTTTGATCACAGAATCTTTACCAAAAGGTAGACGTTTAACGCGGGAGGTATAAAACATCCACAGGCTGTGTGCCTCTACGGTACAAACCTCTCAGGAAAGCGTTTTGCTTCTAGTTCCACAATCGAACTGATAAGCTATTTGTGTTTCCGACACACTTCTCTCGTGGCTTCGGCAGCGCGAGTTAAGTATTCTCTCAAATAAATGCCTATTTAAAAGCGATTGTGCTACTTTTCTTAGGCTCCATTAGCTAGATCGCCACAGTACTTAGGTAATTGCGCTGGATAACTAGAAGCACGACTGAAAATCAGCGCTACAGTTTATGAGGCGGGGTTCTTTTGGCATTACATTCCATCATATGTAACGATAAGGAACAGATGGCTTTGTTGTTTTACATGTATTGTTTGTTTATAATAATAAATAATAAAAGTTACACGTCGTGGGTCCCTAGGAACACACATAAAGACAAACACAAACACCCATGGTCCGAGAACAAACATCTGCTTTTTACACAAATATTTGCCTCGACTGGGAATCGAACCCAGGATCCATATATCAAGAAGATTATTTTTAAAGAATTTTGTTCTTTTGTGTGTTAATTTGAAATAAACAGTTTAAATTATTATTATTTTAAGAGGCAGCGCCATTACCACTCGACCAAACCGGTCGTCATTGCGTAACTACGGTCTTAAATGACATTTAGAAACGTAAATATTCAGACCAGGAGATCTATTCCTGGGGTCGTGGGTTCAAGTCTCATTCGCGCCGAATATTTTTCTTTCCCTAAAAATATTTGTTAACGTAAACGAATCAGAAATGAGGAAATACGCAGGAGAACCACGGTCACCGACATAGCCCAAAGAATAATGGGCAGGGCACATTGCTCGTAGGACTGATGGCCGCTGGGGCAGAAAAGTTCTCGAGTGGCGACCACGTACCGAAGGCGCAGCGTAGGAAGGCCTCCCACAAGGTGGACCGACGATCTGGTAAAGATTGCGGGAAGCCGCTGGATGCGGGTGGCACAGGACCGATCGAGGTGGAAATCCCCGGAGGAGGCCTATGTCCAGCAGTGGACGTCTTGCGGCTGTCATGATGAAACATTACCCTTAAAACCGATTGTTTCACCCCTGGTAATCGAAAAAATAACTCCGGCCCTTGTTGCTATTTTCTTGAAAAAAAATATTTTTTTTATTTTTATTATAAGATGGGTTAACTCTTGTCCTCAATCTTGAATATAAAGGTCAAAGATGAGGTCGACGATGGAGCGAGTTTATTAACGAATAAATAACTGATTGAGGAAGTAAATATGAGTTTTAATTGTAGATAGCAATCCAAAACACAAACAAAGCTAAAACAAGACAGACGTCACAACAATTACATTAAGACACGTCATAGACTATCTTGCAAAGGAGATGAGTAGCCTCATTTCTTCACATCCCGTTTCGTTTTTATCTTGGCTATGTTAAGCCTATAAGACAACTTAATTCTTTAAGCCTTGGCTTAAACAGCGGCTTAGTCAAGAAGTCAGCAAGTTGCTTTTCAGCTTCCACCTTTAAGACCTTTAGATCTTCTGTAAGCACACATTCACGCACGAAGAAATGCCGGATCTGAATGTGCTTTGTTCTCTGATGCCTTTCGTATGGTGGGTCGTGAGCTAAACTTATGGCAGATTCATTATCAAGATAAAGTTCTGTATGGACATATCCGGTCACAATAAACTGTAGAATCTTCTTTAGCCATATGACCTCTCTGGCCGTTTCACTGGCAGCTACTATTTCAGCCTCCGTGGAAGAAATCGCGACTGTCTTCTGTCTTTTACTTTGCCAGGCGATTGCTCCTCTTGAATATAGGCAGACCATTCCGGAAGTGGATCGTCCTGTAGTAAGATCTCCTCCATGATCTGCGTCACTATAGCTTTGTAGGCATTTTGTCGCAGTGGAATTTTTATAAGTAATCCCATAATTAATAGTGCCCTTGATGTAGCGTAAGACCCTCTTCACTCTCGCCACATCCTCAGGTTTGGGATTGTCTAATGTTCTTGAGACAACACTAACAGCATACGCTATGTCAGGTCTTGTCCCAACAGCTAAATAAGAAAGTGCACCAACCACTTGTCTGTATGGGAATGGAGCTGCTTCTTTCTCATTCTCTTGTAGGATAGCATCTTTGACTATCGGCGTCACAGCAGCTTTACAGTTCTGCATATTAAACCTCTCTAGTAGACGCTTGGAATAACATTTCTGATCAATTTTTATTGACCCATCAGTCTTTCTGTCAATTTCAATTCCCAAAAAGTATGAGGCAGATTTCGTCGTGATCTTGAATCGATGTCTCAGTTCACACAAAAATCTCTCAGTCTCTTTCGGGTTCGCAGAGGCGATCAACCCGTCATCAACATATAACGCCAGAATCAGCTTCTTATCTTTACTGTCTTTGTTTCTTATGAAGAGACAAGGATCACTCTCGCATTGTTTGAATCCTATCTTTAGGATATACTCGGTAATGCAATGATTCCAGCAGCGAGGTGCTTGTTTCAAGCCATAAAGACTCTTCTTGAGTTTGCATACCTTGCCTGAAGCATCAGTATATCCCTCAGGGGGTTTCATGTAAATTTCCTCATTTAAGTTTCCGTAAAGGAACGCGGTCGAAACATCGAATTGAGACAGTGTTAAATTATCTTGTGCAGCGACACTCAAAACAGCTCTTATTGTGCTCGTCTTTGCCACAGGACTAAATGTCTCATAGTAATCCAGCCCTTTCTTCTGTGAGTAACCTTTTATCACCAAACGAGCTTTATATTTATCAACCGTACCATCAGGATTGGTTTTAATCTTAAAGATCCACTTGCATGGTATTGCTTTTCTCCCCTTTGGTAGATCCACCATATCCCAAGTTTGGTTTTCTTTAAGAGAGTTAATTTCGCTTTCCATTGCTTTGCGCCATTTGTTTGCTTCAATACTTTCAATCGCTTGCTTATATGTGGTCGGCTCTGACATAGGTTCTTCAGATTTGGACAGTGTATGACAGACGTTGCAGACAAAATCACGGTATCGGCTTGGAGGTCTCAGATTTTCACGATTCCGCAAAGTCATCCTACCCTCGTTCTCTATTTCAGCGATAGGGATTGGGGCATCATCATCTTCTGCATCCTCATAAACATTTTCATTTTCAATTTGATATCCTCGTGCTATGTCATCGTCTTCATCATTTACAGAGACGTCTTCATTTCTGATTCGTATCCCTTGTTCTGTTTCAGTGCTTTCATCATTGACAATTTCTTCGTCACTGACTACTTCCTCTTCGCCATTAACTACTGATTCATTATCATTGACTGAAGCTTCTCCTTCCACAGCAAAGTCTTTGCTAGATCCATACTGGAATCCCAAAAACTCAAGGTTGAATTTACTGCTCTGGCTACAATTCTTTCGAGAATTTATCTGTCTTTTCTTATTCTCAGGCTCTACTTTAGCAGGCTTTGACTTGGTTACTCCCAAATCTTCTTCTTCTCTAAGTAAGGGATATTCTTCGAAGGTGACGTCACGTGATCGAATCAATTTGTGATGTTCCGCATCCCAAATGCGATAACCTTCATCGCTGTCATATCCGACTAAGATTCCCTTCTGAGCCTTTTTGTCCAATTTCTTCCGTTTCTCTTTTGGAAGGTGAGGATAGCAAGTAGTTCCCACTACACGTAAGTGCTTTATTCTTGGCTTCTTGCCATGCCATGATTCATATGGTGATTTCCCATCAGGTCCTGGTCCCGTTCTGTTAAGGATATACACTGACGTCAGAATCAGTTCAGCCCATAAGCCTTCTGGCATCTGTCCATGGGCGTACATCATGGCTCTTGCCATCTCAACAACAGTCCTGTTCTCTCGCTCAGTAGGATTCTGCTGTGGGGTGTAAGGCATCGTCAATCTCTGTACGATTCCTTCTTTTTGCAGTATGCTTCGAACTTTAGAATTGTCAAATTCACCTCCATTGTCGCTCAAAATCTCTTTCACTTTTATACCGGCTGCCTTAACTTCAGCTAGCATCAGTGATAGCTTTTGATGAACTTCCGACTTCTCTCGCATCACATATACCCAACGGTAACCGGTATGGACATCTTTGAATAGCACGAAGTATCTATTCTTTGCATAAGAATACGGGAAAGGTCCACAAACATCTGTACAGATTAACTCTCCAGGTCGGGTTGCCTTCTCTCTGGTACCAAACTTCAATCGATGAGATTTTCCATAGATACAACCTTCGCAAAGTTCCTTTTTCAATTCTGTTTTAATGTTCATTTCATTTTCGAGCAACTTCTTTATATGTGCTTTATTCTGATGCCTTTCGTATGGTGGGTCGTGAGCTAAACTTATGGCAGATTCATTATCAAGATAAAGTTCTGTATGGACATACCCTATTTGAATCTTGGAAACGTCCGCAATTGATTTATCCATCTTTGTTACAGACTTCGTTCCGTCGAATTTTCAAATTTTTTTCGAACTTTGTTTTGGTTTTACCACCGAAACTAAATATGCCAAGCTAAAACAAGACAGACGTCACAACAATTACATTAAGACACGTCATAGACTATCTTGCAAAGGAGATGAGTAGCCTCATTTCTTCACAGAGTTAACCCAGAAAATGCCTATAAAGGCACTGGTACTCCTACGCACCGACGGAACACAGCAGGCTGTTTGGCGTCGGACTTCGGTAGGAGGGTGGTCGCCACCCAGGCGGCCCTTTACAGAGCCTACGACATCGCATGAGACCATAGGACGACACCTCAGATTCAGAAAAAAAATGAAGTGTCGTTGCCTGGGATGGATTACTAGGAGGCAGGTCTCATTTGTGTTTCCTTAGTCGCCTCTTACGACACCCACGGAAAGAGATGGGGTGGTGTTATTCTCAACCGATCACCACACGGCAAATCTTTGACTAGGAAACCGTTTTCAAAGTCTTTCTATTGAAAAGAAATTTAAATTTGCCACAGTTAAAGTCCAGTCTGAGCTTTCCAAGTTGATTGGTTGTTGAGATACAACTAGTCAAAGATGAGACTCTTGACGCTCAATTAGAGGTCCTTTAGACAATTAGAGGTCCTTTAGACTTTATAGTAACTTTACAAATTGAACGACTTATTGATTTTTGAAATCACAAAATTAAGAATAACAGAAAATTAGGTACCAATACTTCTAAGAGCTTGAAAATCTTTTGAACACAGCCTAAGTCGGTGTCTGAATAAATTTTAGGATCTTAAAAATAAATTTTCTACGAAAATTTAAGTTTCTTTATTAAAAATTTGAGCTTATTAACTCTTTCGTTGTTTTGATTAATTAGTGCTGGGATTTGATAAATATTCTCTTTTTGGTAAAAAATAGAATGAATAATTGTGAAAAACATTTAGGTAGATATTTTATTTGGTTTTGCTGGCTGAAAGGATCGGCCGGCATTTGTCAGTTGAGATTCGATGTTCATTTGTCAGCTTACGGCCCGATTGTCATCTGTCTGTCCGATTTATGGCAATGTTGTTTGGATTTGTGCTCTGTTTATCGAAAATTAAGATCTGTCCAGCTTCGTAAGCGGTTTTTTGTTTCCAATTTTTGTTTACGAATTGCTTTTTTTCAAACAATTGTGTATGATGCCATATACGAATAACGAATAATTTATTGATTTTGTGCTAGGTAAAAGGGGTTACCGTCCATCTTGTTGACTCACCTGCATGCATGCGTCTATTCCACTAATAAATGGCGTCTCAATGGCGATTGAATGACAATGGTGACCATTTTATCCGTTCAGCAGACCGAGTACGATAGTGACAGCGCCGCGAAAACACCACGGTCCTATGTCAAAATGTCAACATTGACAACGCCATAGGGCAAGCAAGCCTTTACGCGGGACCCTCGCGCAATCAAAGTGAAGTTTTAGCGTGAGCCGAGCGCGAGTTTGTCGTTATTGTGCTAGAGCTGCAGGTGGCAAAATTCTGAATATCGAAACTTACCTAGCAACTTAACATTTTGTTAGGAATGACGTTCCCAATCAAGGCAGATGTCATCAAATGCTCATACATTTAGATAGTTATACATTTCGCTCTATTGGCTAGTGGATCTATTTGCGATCAAACTTCATCGTTAATACTAGTAAAGACTATAGGACTAAGAGCGGTTCCGCACTATGTCCGATCCGAACTCGTGAAAATATGTGTCCGTAGTAGCCGTAGATAGTCCAGTTGGTATGCGGTGATAGTCCAGTTGGTAATGAGCCAGACTTGTAATCCGAAGGTCGTGGGTTCAAACCCTGGTGCGGGCCTGTACCACTAAATTCGTCTTTTCGGATTTATGTACGGATTTCTAATTATCACTTGCTTAACGGTGAAGGAAAATATCGTGATGAAACCCGCCTGTCCAAGAAAATTCATTTTCGAAAGACGAGCGGTCCACCAACCCGCATTGGGCCACCGTGGTGGACTATGGCCTAAATCCCCTTCATATTTCGAAGGGAGGCCCTTGCCCCTCGGTGGGGACGTATACGGGCTGGTAAGAGATAAGAAGTAGCCGTAGAACTATTTCTATTGTAATTTACGCACTAGATCCGATCTCCTTCATCCGATACTATTACCTTTCTCCGTATCCATATTTTCACGGGTTCAGATCGGATTCGGATCGGACATAGTGCGAAACCGCTCTAATTCTATATCTTCTGAATAGGTATGGTTTACGACCCGCAGTGGATTATTGAAGGCTGCTTTATTTTGATGATGATTAATTGAGTAGTTTTCCGCTTAAGGTGACTACAGCACCCGATAAAGGCAGCACACATAGGAATAGTGCCATCTCCGTCTCTCAACAGGCCTGGGACGGCAGTGCGAACAGTGTCGATACACGAAGTTTACGGACTATGAAAGCGTGCGTGCGTAAAAACATGTTCGAAAGTTAGAAAAATGAAATTTAAGGAAAGGTAACAGCTTAAATCGAAAAATGCGTTATCTACTTATCGAGAGTGTTCAATCACGAACATTTTGATAACAAATTCAAGTTCCTGTGTGCATTTTACTATCGTTTTTACAGCTTAAAAGATACACAATATTGGTTATTTAGAGGTGACTTTGTGCGCTTTTTCTATCAAACCAAAAGTGCTGAATCATGTTTTCAGCAAACTACTTATCTAGTTTATGTCCTGAATATTACCGTAGTATTTTTTTCTTTGATTTAATGAAGTGCGTCATGTTTATCTACGCATCATAAAATCGTAATTTAGGTGCTGTAGTCGCCTTAAGACTTCACTCGCATGAAAAGGAATAGAATAGTATTAAGCTCGTAAACAAGCAAATATAATATACCTATAAACGATTTTATTATAACTTTTTACTAAATCCCTTACGTGTTTCGAAGGGAGACCCGTGCCCCTTGGTGGGGACATAATGGGCTATGATGGGCTAGTAAAAAAAAAAAGTATGTTTTTTTATAATACTGGTAGAGACAAGTAAAGTTATGATATGTGACAGCCGGTTTGGTTGGGTGGTAGTGATGCTGACTCTTAATCGATGGGTCCTGGGTTGGATTCCCGGTTGGGGCAAACATTGTTTGTTCTTGAGTCATGCGTATTCTGTCTGTATTTGTGTGGAGACTTTTAGTTTGGGCCTTTGAGTCTGTATCGGTTATCTTAGAGTCGATAACAATAAATACTCATTGTAAAGAAAATAAATAAAATTACTCACTACAAAGCAGTAAAATATAATTTCTTATACTATGATTTGGTGTAAATATTTCAATTTCAAAAAAAAAAAAAAAATCCCAGTTCCAATAAACAATCAAAATTTGAATGTCTGAGTGGATTTCCTATTTAATTGCGACTTCAGTCGAATTAATTCGGTGCTCGTCAGACGAAAGATTTGTAATTCAGAACGCAAGTTCAAAATTAAAAGTTCTTTTGTTTGTCCCCAAGCGACACTTTTAAAAGAGACTTGAGGCCTGTGTCTGGCAATCTTTCGGTTCTTTTTTCGAATTTAAAAAGAATAGAACGTAATTAAATTGTGAGGGTTAAAATTCGAAAGCGTCACAAATGTTGTATGTTTTGTATTAATTATAAGGTTATTTAATACCAAGGGTTTAGTAACTAATATACTTATTAGTTCTAGAACACTTACAACATCTTTAGAAATAGGACACGCAAGACATCTAATACTCGGAAAAAAGCTGTGATATATACGACCTGACATCTAAGTTATAAACAATTTTTACCCTCTTTTATGTCACCAGACTCTGCTGGAACTAAGCTTATTAGTATTTTTGAGATTTTACCTAAGTATTTCAAATATTGCAAGAAAATTTAATACATTCTAATGTTATTAAATTCTGTTTTGTTATTAACTTAATTTGTTATCCTTGAAATTCTATTAAAACTTCCTTGAATTCTATAGAAACTTAATTTATTATCCTTGAAATGAATCCACCTTAACAATCCCTGTATTTATATCCTCAAATATAAACTCATTTTAAAGATTTTCTTAACAAACAATTGGTTCAAGAAACAAAACAGTTTTTTAAACAGCGTAATAGGTTATGTAATTTACTCCCTTCCATTGACGGTTACCTTTGTGTTATATGTTCTTTAGTTTGTCAGATTATCTCAGGTGTGATAATAATAATAAATAAAAAAGATACATACAATTTCTACAGAACATTAAATACTGACAAGAAATTGTCAGTATACTTAAATACTGACAATTTCTACAGAACATTAAACCGCACAAAGAGCTTCCATATGAAAAACGGCAACTTTTCTACAAAGTGGCACAAAAAGTTATATCATTATATTACGACTGTTATGAAGTTATGGCTGCGTGGTTAAGAGTAATGAAAAATCATGTAACGAGGGGGATAGTTGTAAAATACGATAAATTGTTTGCTGAACACTTGTCGCCAGGCGCACGGTAAAGGAGATAGCGGAAAGTAACTCTTTTTATTATAGAAATATTTCCAAATTAGTCTTCTTCTTTTTATCAAGTGTTTGGCGAACATAGCTGACCGTGGTGTCAGAGTTTTCGAACCGCATAATGGTCTCTGACTTGCTTCTAACGTCTGTAGTCAACAGCCGGGACCGACAGCTTAACGTGTCCTCCGAAGCACGGAAACGCTCGCTCGTGATAAATTGCCACTTTGTTGGTCACCCATCTGGTTCTCTTCCTCTGTGTACGTGGCTTAACCTCACTGATCGGTTGAGATCAGCAAGCGGCACTGGGCTACGAGCGCTTCCAAATTAGTATCAACGCGACCGATACTTTGAGGACTCAGTAGCGCAATACAAATTACATTGACAGGTAGAGACATTTATCAGTCAGTTCTCGGTCTTAGGCTAGACTAAAATTGAAAGAAAGAAAGAAAGAAAAAATGTTTATTGACGTCATTATACATTGGTAGACAATATTCAAAGTAATTATATCCTAATTATGTTCTAATGACGCCAATGGGCCTCCAACTCAGCATAGTTGTGGTTTCAGTTTCCATGGACACATTTTTGCACAAAAAAACGGAGAAAAGCTACAACGCTTTTCTCCATGGGCGCACCTAGGGCAGGGAGCAGGGAGGGCAGCCGCCACTCCCTGGATTTTACGTCCCTATTATCTACTTTTGTCGATAAAAGTTTAGAAAAAGAACTTGCCATTTGTAATACACTATACAACTTGTAAAAATCGTGCGGCCCGCATTTCTACCAACTCGCTAGCAGCGCTGCAAGCAAAGGGAGACGTCATAAACCGTTTTGCTAAAGACCCTAGGAAGTTACTTGAAAATAGCTGTTGTATCTTTAAATAACTTATTTTAAGAAAATCTAATTTAATTTATGCTTAAGTAAGTATTATTTACTTGACTATAGGTGCTTATAAAAAATCTGATATGCCCCCTCCCTGACCCAAAACCTGGGTACGCCCATGTTTGTAAGGAAAAATAACTGACTGAATACGTTCTACATTCCTTTAACTTAAACCAAATCGACTCGGTTACCCAGGAATACTAGCTACCACAATATATGGGCCCGTAAACTACGCCAGTAAGCTCACCCCATATTATTGCCGGCAAAAACAAACAGTGTGTTCGTTTGTGTGTTCCCACCTAGTGGATCGTCTTTCTGAAGCGAAGTTACCTGTGGGAAATTAGATGCGTTTGTATTATAATTCAGCTTTGTAAAGCGCAGATCGATGCGACACAAGAAGAAAATCTAATAAGAAACATATCTAAACTTGACAATGAATCCATCGAAACAAAATAGAATAGAATAGAAACATTTTTATTCGGCAAATAATACAGGTAGGTAATTCTTATAAAACTAAATTAAAATTGCTGAAACGGATGCAGCTCAGCATAATGCCACAGCCTGAGCCATGACGCTGGTTTTCAGCTGCAACCGGTTTGGTAGACTAGGTGGAGTATACAGATGACAACAAATAAAACTAACTTAAATGATAAAAAATAAAAATAAAACATTACTGAGTGTGTAGAAAACATAACTTGACTGGTGAATAAATGAAAGTGTGTGTATTATGTGCAGTATAATGTGAGTATGGATTTTGTGGTGAATTAATGAAAATGTAAATGTATTTTCGTTAGTGTAGGTATTTATGTGTAGAACATGTGTTATGAGTGATGAATGTACGACTATGATTACAACTTAATAAGTAACAACCAAAATGTAAATATACATGTAACAGAAGGTAGTTTTCTTATTATCAAATAAGGCATTTATTCAAATCAATTCTTTCAATGTAAATATCAACTGTTGAAGCAATAAATATTTTTTAATTAATTTTTTTTATGTCTGACTATTTCAATTAAAATTAAAACATAGAGTACAGAAACCCTTAACGGGTTATAGTACGTCAGAGCCCTCGTCAGTTGATCAGCTGGGTAGCACCGATAGCATGTGAACATGAAAATTTTGGAGTACTAAGACGTCATGACCCTGCACACCCCAAACTATCTAGTTTTAAGTCATTTGTCAATACCTGTCAGCGTTATCAGTTTAGCCCAAAAAAGAGATGTACTGACACTCAATGATTAAAGAATCGGGTCGGTCGTAGACTTTATTCTATAAGAGGAGGTATAGAGACTTATGGGCGTTGCTCAGTTTCTCCATAGTACTTTTATGAAAGGTTTGTGTCATTACCTAGCTGTTCTACCAATGTCTATTAAGAAAGTTTAGTCAACTAGTGTGTAAACTAACACGTAACAACTCTCGCCATCAAACTGTTTAGTTCGGCGAGTAAATAAGACAAAACAAACTGTAACTTACCGTTGTACGAATAAAAAAAAAAGCAACGCGCATTAGGACGCAGTCACCTTACAATATCAAACCCAAAGCACAGATGATATAATACCCAAAGCAAGGACGGCTACTTTGTTTATAACGTCTTTTAAATATTCATATCTACTACAGAATAAAAAATATATCCAATGAAATATTTTTGCGCTTTTAACAACAAAAATGTGACGTAATGTAATTCAGTTGTTCGTAACAAAACCTAACCTCTCCGAGGGTTTCCCGCGCTTTGCCGGTGAGCTATGACTTCAAGTTACAAACTTGCGAGTTACGAGTTGCCAGTTACGAGCTGCACGTTATCGGCTTCTCTAACTTTTGTTTTACGTACAATTAACTGTAACATTAACCGCTCGCAAAGTACCGAAAAGTTATGGACACAGTTATCTTTTGAATTCCAGTCTATTGTACTCGTAGTTGAATGGTTTATTTAGATTTTAAACCAGCGAGTTTCTGAAGCGTACAATAATTGAAATAATTTTCAACGTTATAAAAACGTATGGTATGAGTCACCGACTTCAATCCCAACAACAGTTCGCAAATGTCACTAGATGATGTTCTGATTTGTAGTATTTTTGTTTTTGTTGATTTTTTTAAAAGCGCTGAATTATTTATATGGGACTATCTCTGGAGTATACTCTTGCGAACAAAAAAAGAATTTTGAAAATCGGTCCATAATTGTCGGAGAAGTCGGTGAACATACATAAAAAAAACATACAGTCGAACTTAGTACCTCATCTTCTTTTGAAGTCGGTAAAAAAGCGTAGGCACTGGGACTAATTTAGAAAGAATCAGATTTAACATACATCCCATTAGGATAGGCAGAGATCTGAAATTGCAACTTGGTATGATTTAAACAGATTTATCTCTTATTTTATTTTTTTAGGCCTAAAAAGAGTCCTATAATGAGGTATTTAACACAACGTAAGAGCGTTTTGAATTCGCTAATTTCTGTAGTTCGGATCTTAAATTTATGATTCTTCATGAAAAAAGTTAACGATTATAATAACATACTATGGGTTTAGATATTACGCAAAAACCCAACATTTAGATATTAGACGAATGTGTTGAATACCAAAACCAAAAACACGACATGGCACTTGTTAGCAATGGTTTTTAATGAGTATAAGAAATCCTTCTAAAAGCCGTTTACTAGCAAAACTATTCTCCAAAGTCCCACATACTCGCAATGTTCATCTAATAGCGTACGTGCTTACACAAAACGATTTTCTGAAATGACCTCATTGTTTTCTCCGCCGTATAATTTTGTAAACCTTCGACAGTTTCCCCGCCAAGAATATCCGTATAGGCATTCTTAATTAATTGGACCTATCCAGAACCTTCCAGAAAATCAACGTTTTTATCTCCAACATCAACTTAAGCATCTCAAACGATTTTTGATTCTATCTCTTTGGTCGTACGGTGGAGATTCGCTCGGTTGGCTCCACCTTTTAATTTGCAATTTTCTGCCTTACTTTGCTATAGGATTAAGTTCTAGCAACGGATAGAATCTTTAATTTCCTCTGGGCGTTGCTGTCGACTACGCGATATTTGAATCGGATTTGCAAAGGATGAAAGATTATGGTTTTTATGGTTTTACTCCTCAATGCGGTTGTAACATTGTGGATAGAATTATTTCTCGGAGTACAACTTAGTCAGTGTTCATGGATGAACTTTTGGCCTTTTTATAATTCAACTAGCATCCTGCTCGGGACGTCGTTCCCGTGGGAATTCGGTAAAATTATGTAGCCTATGTTACACAAGGATAATATAGCATCCTAATGGTGAAAGAATTTTTGTAATCGGCCCAGTAGTTTCGGATCCTATTCGTTACATACAAAAGTGCAAATCTTTCCTCTTTAAAATATTAGAATAGACTAGCATTCCGCCCGGGACTTCGTTCCCGTAGTGATTCGGGAAAATTATGTAGCCTATGTCCATCGGGAATAGTGTAGCTTTCTAATGGTGAAAGAATTTTTCAAATCGGTCCAGTAGTTTCGGAGCCTATTTAATGCAAACAAACAAACAAACAAACAAACAAACAAACAAACAAACAAACAATCAAATCTTTCCTCTTTATAATATGTATAGAAGATATAGATATAGATAGATATAGATAGAAAACGGCACGGCATAATTGTGTTACCATTGCCTCCTATGTACTAGTGATACTAGAAGCTAGAAACATAAGGGGCAATGGTTTTACAAATTTGGCCGTGCCGTGCCGTTCGAATTATAAAAAGACCCATTCATTGACTCAAACCCACAGTCTCTAACGGATTAGGCAGAGCATAATATGTTTCTAGACCCCTTGAAGCCACAGTTTATAAAAATATGTTGAGAGTTTTAAGACAAATCTTATGAGTCACGGGTCAACCTTTCACCCACCAAACAGCAAATTTGTCAAGTTAAAGATACTGCATCGTATCGAAATTGGCTGCTGGAACAACATAGGTAGGTTTTTGTCTAGCATGAAATTTAATGTCAATATAATGAAGTTTACTTATATCCGTCGTTTCAGCCTTAATCAGTCCACTGCTGGACATAGGGCTCCCACAAGGTGCGCGACATTCCTTAATCCCCCTTCTTCCGCAACCAATTCTATTACTGAGCTACAACTCATAGTTATAGCTCAGTAATAATTTGCTGCGTTATAAATTCAGTAAAGATCAATTCTGTAATGAATTGAACGCATTACTTCGATCACTGAGTACTGAGCAAGTTTTTGCAGCATATTGACCTGTTACACAACTTGTTTTGTCATTTGGCGCTATAATAAAGTATGTTTATTCGAGTGATGAAACCACTAATGCGGACAGATTGTCTGGCTGGGTTGTCTGGCCTGCAGAATGAATTGCTGTCTGCGACTTGTCTTAGACAATATTAGCTTAGTCTGTTTAAAGTATTAGTGTCTTTGTTGTGGATTTCAAAGAAATGTTGTATTTGATGTTTACTAAACTTTTAAGATATGTTTTTGCATCATTTATTAACTTTCATCTTACATTATATTTTGTTTAGCTTTTGTAAATAATAAATTAAGACTTATTAACGTGGTGACAATAAATTTTGGAAAGTTAAGAACATGTGACTACACAGGTTCGATGACTTTTCATCCCAAGTTAATATTTCGCCAGAACTTTTAACTTAGAAAGTATTTGAATAGAATGCAATAGAAAAATCTTTATTCGGCAAAGATTTATCAATAAAAAAATAAATGCTACACACTCAAAGATCCACACTTAGGTAGTAATAGTAATTCTTAAAAACTAAAATACAAATTCGCAAAACAATTGTAGCTCAGCATAATTCCACAACTTGGGCCGTGACGCTGGTTTTCAGCTGCAACCGGTTTGGTGGGCTGGGCTGGTTAATCGAATATCTAACAAATTTTACTATTATTCAGTATTCTACTGGGCCCCGATTGTGTAACTTCAGTTGTGTCCAAATGGCTTACATCTAATGACGGCAGCTTTGACTGGTGGCGCCACCGCCATCAAAATTTTCAGTTGCTAGGTGGTTTGCAACTAAATATTCGGTTGGAGGTGGCGCTGTTGGTCGGGGTGGTTGTCAGCAAGTATATGATAGCCCAGTTGGTAATGAGCCAGACTTGCGGGCCTGTACCACTAAATTCGTCTTTTCGGATTTATGTACGAATTTCTAATTATCACTTGCTCTACGGTGAAGGAAAACATCGTGATGAAACCCGCCCGTCTAAGAAAATTCGTTTTCGAAAGACGAGTGGTTCACCAACCCGCATTTGGCCAGGGTGGTGGACTTTAGCCTAAACCCCTTCTTCGTGTTTCGAAAGCCTAAGCCCCTCGGTGGGGACGTATATGGGCTGGTAAAAAAAATGAAAATTAAATAGTTCTCAATAGCACCACCTGAACAGATAAAATGGCCTCCATTCCATCGACATACAACTGAAGTTACAAAATCAGTGGCCCTGTTCCATTAGAGTACTGAATGTCGACTTGAGTTGTATACTTGAACTATTGAATACAGAGCTATTCGCTATACAGCGCCATTCGCTACCTCTGTATGCGTTTCCTATTTCGTCTAGTTAGCGCGGCACTTGATACCTAGGTTTCAATGAAAGCACTAGCAATCAATGCTTCGTTGCTGGATCCAATTATTTTTCCACTGAGATTCCTCGGGATTTGAAAAGAATAATTCTGCTTTCTGTTCATGTTTATTCGTCTCGAATCATTCCATTACAAAGTAATAACGTTGTAATACCTATTTGTACGTAGGATATTAGATAATCTACGGTTGATATCTCTTGGATACTTTATTAAGGAAATAACATTATATACCATCACTCCGGGCAATAAATGACTCTAATTTGATGCGATTTGAATAAAATTATATTTTTGACAGTTTTTATACTGCCTTACTATGGTAGCATCCAAAAGTGATATGACTTTTTCAGAATTTAGGTATTTCGATCCTATCGTTATATTATATTGCATAGCGCCAGTATGCAACAAGTAGAACATGAACAAATTAAGTAACACGTCTATGATTGCCCCTATGATTATTAATTTTATTTAATGAATTAATTAATCTTCTAATTAATTTTTGCAGTAAACATTCACCCACTGAAATTCAACGTCAATTATCACAGTGCATGTTTAAGATAGAAAGATAGACTCTTTACTGCACACGGTCACAAAAAAAAATAACTTAAATACAAAAGTGCAAAAAGGCGGCCAAGCTGTTTTAGGAACAACTTTACGAAATCGAGAGTAGTACAAAATAATTAATAGACTGAATATACGTACATACAATAATAATATATACATGTTAAACATAGACAGTGAGTACACAAATAAATATGTATAATTATAATACATAAACTACATATAATACAAGCACAGTATTTCAAAATGCTGTCACATCTCCCGAAGATTAACACAAACAGTATCCTACCTTTGCTAACAATGTAACAACATTCGAGAAGGTTTCATCAACATCCTGTCACGATGAGTGAGAGAAAGTAAACGAAAAACGTAAACACAAAGAACTGTACGTGCAAACACGTTGCAAACTTTTGAATGTCGACGGATGAATGTACTTAATAGGCGTTTTTCCATTTGACGGCACGGCAACGGCACGGCACCGGCGCCGAAACAAAAATGTATGAAAAGGAAAAACCTGTCATATGTTTTCATACATTTTTACTTCCCGCCGTTGCCGGCATCGGTGCCGTGCGGTTGCCGTGCCGTCAAGTGGAAAACCGCCCAATGTACTTATTGTGGGTTCCATAGATGCGACTCGGATTCATTCGGTAAAAAATACTCGTATCAGAGCACTAATAAAATCTTGGACATTCTGTACAAGAAGGCTATTCTATAAATCAGTTTGCAACTTAACATTCAGTTGTCGGTGGCGCTGCTAGTCAAGGCATTGGTCATCAAAAGTATGAAATTTTGTTAGTTCTCAATTTCGCCACCCGAACGGATAAAAAGGTTACCATCATTCTACTGCCATCAAGACGCCATTGATCAGTAGAATATCTGCTCTAGTTATTTAATCACATTTAATATTGCTGCACAAACCCGCTACTATATTTTTCTTTTTGAAATTGCTGTTTAGCAATAAGGCCGCCTGTTATATTTTTTTCCGTGTTTCTGTGTTATTGTGATGTTTTGTTTTTTGTGCAATAAAGTATATAAAAATAATAATCACTTGTTTAACACACTTCTAAGCGCTCGTAGCCCAGTGGCTCTCGCTGATCTCAACCGACTAGTGAGGTTAAGCAACGTACACAGAGGCAGGGAACCTGATGGGTGACCAAAGTGGCAATTTATGATGAACGTTTCCGTGCTTCGGAGGGCACCTTAAGCTGTCGGTCCCAGCTGTTGTCAATTGACTTCAGTCGTTAAAACCAAATCAGAGGCCATTGTGCGATTAAAAAACTATGACCCCAGGGTTAGCCAAGTTCGCCACATACTTGACTATACCTACACGATAAGAAGAAGAAGAATACTTGTTTTTATATTTTTTTTGTATTTGTGTGTCTATTTATTTAAAAGTCTATAGACAAAACTCTAACGCGAGGGTTGCCGTTGTGTCGTTGTGAATAAGTTTGAGCACAATGTCAAAGCTCTTTAGGAAAGCAAGAAAATGTTATAAGCACAGAATTTAGAGTTGTCTAAATAGGGGGAAACTTTGTAAACATCGACATGAATAGAATAAGTTGTACGTTTGTGAAATTTGTGTCTATGAAAGAGGGAGGCCGACTTTGTTGGGGAAATTTTGTTGACGATTTTTTCCAGTTTAAAAGTGTTTGGTAAGCATGTTTGTTTTACGTATTGAGTTTGGATATTGGAGGGAGTGACTCGATGTGCTGGTTTTAATAATAAAAAAATGAAAAATCGTTAAAAATATGTGGTGACAATAAAGTAGTTAGCGAAAAGTTATTGAGGACTTTAGATGGTGATTCTTCTCATGAAACTGAACAACTTTCCCCGTGGAATCAACAGAAAATTCTCTAAAATATTTCTCATATATATTTTCTTCATTCCCGTCTAACTAAGTAAGTACACATACACTGATCTAAGGGGCTCAACTGAAAACCAGCGTTGTGGCCTTTGCTGCAACACATGCTGAGGTGAGTCCTGTTTGTCATCGCACTACATCACAACTCTATCCATTTTAATTTATATATTTTTTTAATTTTATGTTTTATTTTTTATTATTTTGTGTTGTGATTCCTCTTGTAACGTTGTTTTTAGGGTTCCGTAGTAATCTACGAACCCTTATAGTTTCACCATGTCCGTCTGTCCGTCTGTCCGTCTGTCCGTCTGTCCGCGGGTTTCCTAAGAAACCCTTGGTACTACAAAGCTGAAACTTGGCATGATTATACACATGAATCACGCCGACAGAACTGTGGAGTAAAATCTTAGAAAAAAAATTTTTTTCGGGTGTTTCCCATACACGTGAAAGGGCGATGTTTTTTTTTTCTCGCCGATACCATCGAATTGAATGTCATAGTATAGATTTTTAAAATATAGAAGGGGTTTACTGAGAACGTTTTTCGATTCAGCACTCCGCTTGAGAAAAAATTATTTCTAAAGTGAAATTTTTTGTTAAATACAAGTGTCCGGGGGGGACACTACCAGCTAAACGGTTGTTTCTAAAAATGTGAAAAAATTCACGGTTATAGAATATACAACGAAATTAAAAGATAAAAGAAAAACTATCACACATAAGTTGGCCCTTCAAGTTTGCGAGTAATAGTCGACCAAACGTTTTTGGGATTAATAAGAATATGTTTACAAGGTTCCACGCTAAAAGTGAGGGGAGGTCGAAAGCCAAACTGAAACATATTGACATTTTAGGTGTCGTTAAATAGTTTTTTGGGGGTGTTAATTACGAAAATTACATCAAAATTATTTTAACAGCAGGTTGATATTATTTCTAACAGTAATATTGCCGTAAAAAAAAACAAAAAAAGGAAAAAAAAAATTCGCGCTCGCTTCGCTCGCGAATTTTAAACTTACAATCGGTTATGTTTAGATCAAAACAAAAATGATTTCCGAAATTACAAACTCTTTAATAATACATTTGTTTTTAGGGTTCCGTAGTAATCTACGAACCCTTATAGTTTCGCCAAGTCCGTCTGTCCGCAGGTTTCCTAAGAAACCCTTGGTAGCACAGAGCTGAAATTTGGCAAGGTCATACATATAAATTACGCCTTCAGAACTGTAGTTTTTTTTTCGGGTGTCTGCCATAGATGTGAAAGGATGATGAATTTTTTTTTCTCGCCAATATCATAAAATGGGGTGTCATAGGACAGCTTTTTAAAAGACAGAAGGAGTTTTCTAACCACGTTTTTCGATTCAGCACTCCGTTTGCGAAACATAAATTTTTAAAGTAAAAATTTTTGTCAAACACAAGTGTCCCCCTCTCTACCAGCTAAAAAAAATGTAAAACAATTCGGTTATATTTAGATCAAAACAAAAATGATTTCCGAAATTACAAACTCTTTAATAATACATTTGTTTTTAGGGTTCCGTAGTAATCTACGAACCCTTATAGTTTCGCCAAGTCCGTCTGTCCGCAGGTTTCCTAAGAAACCCTTGGTAGCACAGAGCTGAAATTTGGCAAGGTCATACATATAAATTACGCCTTCAGAACTGTAGATTTTTTTTTCGGGTGTCTCCCATAGATGTGAAAGGGTGATGATTTTTTTTTTCTCGCCAATATCATAAAATGGGGTGTCATAGGACAGCTTTTTAAAAGACAGAAGGAGTTTTCTAACCACGTTTTTCGATTCAGCACTCCGTTTGCGAAACATAAATTTTTAAAGTAAAAATTTTTGTCAAACACAAGTGTCCCCCTCTCTACCAGCTAAACGGTTGTTTCTAAAAATGTCAAACAATTCACGGTGGTAGTAGATACAACGAAATCAAAAGAAAAACTATCACACATAAGATGGCCCTTCAAGTTTGCGAGTAATAGTCGACCAAGTTCCAAAGTTAGTTGGGATTAATAAGAATATATTTACTACTATTAGATCCTTGGTAGTACAGAGCTAAAATTTGGCATGGTCATACATACCTATTGATTGTGGTGACAAATCTAAAAAATTAAATGGTGGAAAAAAATTTTTTCGTGTGTTTCCCATTAACGTGAATGGGCGATGGTTTTTTTTCTAGCCGATATCACCGAGTGCGTTATTATAGGATAGCTTTTTAAAAGATAGAAGGGGTTTACTACAAACGTTTTTCGATTCAGCAATCCGTTTAGGAAACATTATTTTTTATAAAAAAAATGTGGAATAATTGGGAACCGATCAATTTTCCGAAGAATTTTTGTCCGAATTTTATTTGACTGAAAACGGTTAACCTACGTCTTTTTTGCTATATGTGTCATATGCCATATTTTTTAATCATCGAAATGCCGTTAGACAACAGTATCATTTTACCGAATTATGTTTAATCAATTTTTAAAATATTTTCTTACTGTTGGTCGAAGTTTCTTTTGAGCACTCACCTATTGATCGAATTCTCTTTTGAACTATTTACTGTTGGCCGAGGTCTCTTTTTAACTATTTAGTTTCGGCCGAATTCTTTTTAACTTTTTTCATTTGCCCCCTTTGACTTCATCGAAACAAAATTTTACAGAATATTATTTGACCACAACTAGGTTGTTGGTATTTTATATCTAGGTAACTACGTATTTTGACTTCTACTGTAGGCACTATCTTCGCTGTTATAGGTGGGTAATTAATAAAAAAAATATTTTTGTAATTCAACATAATATTTAATATATAGTATTTTTAATGTAGGAAGTTGATATACTTATTAATATATTATTATTATTATTTATCATATTTATTATACATGCTTTATTAATATAAAGTATTTTAAGTAGACAACCAACAGAACTCAAACCAACGGTATAGGTTAGGTTATGATTCTGCATGCCTGCTTGCTTGCATGCTATATGTTTGCATGCATGCTTGCTTGCATGCTGCTTGCATGCTGCATGCTTGCTTGCTTGCATGCTGCATGCTTGTTTGCATGTTGCTTGCTTGCTTGCGTAGGAATCGCGAAGGGGGTCCGGGGGCGAAGCCCCCGAGGGGGGGCTCGGGGGGCGAAGCCCCCCGCAAGCAAAACAAAACCAACAGAACTCAAACCAACGGTATAGGTTAGGTTAGGTTAGGTTATGATTCTGCATGCCTGCTTGCTTGCATGCTATATGTTTGCATGCATGCTTGCTTGCATGCTGCTTGCATGCTGCATGCTTGCTTGCTTGCATGCTTCATGCTTGCTTGCTTGCATGCTATATGTTTGCATGCATGCTTGCTTGCATGCTGCTTGCATGCTGCATGCTTGCTTGCTTGCATGCTTCATGCTTGCTTGCTTGCATGCTGCATGCTTGTTTGCATGTTGCTGCTTGTTTGTATGTTGCATGCGTAGGAATCGCGAAGGGGGTCCGGGGGCGAAGCCCCCGAGGGTGGGCTCGCGAGGCGAAGCCCCCAGCAAGCAAAACAAAAGTCTTGGACTCGGCGATATAAAATTTGACCCAGATGAAAGTGGCACCCATGCAGTATTACGTCATCGAAATTTGCGCGCAAACTGTTTATGGCATATTAAACAGGCATAAGGCATATTAAAGCATAGGCAATATTGCGTTTTCAATGCGTTCAGTAAAATGAAAATATGGCAAATAATACAGTGGTATAATGAATGTTTGGAAAAAAAATTAAGGCAATTAACATTAAAAATATACACCTGCTTAGCTTGATATTATTATATTATTCCTTACAATAAAATTGTCGCAAAAAAAAAAAAAAATTCGCGCTCGCTTCGCTCGCGCATGAAGCACTTCCATTCTGTTATATTTAGGCCAAACTTTTTAATACATTTGTTTTTGATAGTATTTGAGGATTTTAACATCAACTATGACAATATGCTTGTAGAATTAAGAAGCCATCTGCATATTTGAACCATACTGCTACGGAACCCTACAATGCGCGTGGCCCGACGCGCTCTTGGCCGGTTTTTGTGTTGTAGTGTGTATGTCAAATAAACGTTTTGAGTCTTGAATCTTGAATCTCATAATAAGTAGCTTGCCTATGTGTTTTTTATAAGATGTACTTCGGGGAGTGTGCTCAGGAGCTGCATGAGCTCATTCCGCCTGCCCCTTTCTTCCATCAGACGTCCAGACGCACTGCGGGGTATCACCCTTATCTTGTCGAGATCCCTCGGATACGTACTGAGCGCTTTTCTTCATCTTTTGTATTGCGCACTGCCAAGGAGTGGAATTCTCTGCCGGCGTCTGTATTTCCGAGCTCATACAACCCGAATATCTTTAAAGTACGAGTGAATAAGCTTCTTCTGGGTGAGTTCGCTACATCCTCGACCGCATCTTTGCCCTGAGCTAGATTGTGGTCAAGAGCGAACCCATTCTTTATATAAAAAAAGAGAATCGGCTGACTATTCATCGATGTATGAAGATACAATATATATTGACTATTCAATCTTTATTCATTTTGATGTCATTTATGGGAACACTACCCATCCCCACAGCACAGGAACTCTAAGGTTACTATTGTGATTATTGGTGACTCATACAGTTACAACGTTAATTGTATTAATGTTTTATGTTAAGCTACTAATTGTAAAAACAATTTACTGAATAAATTTTATCTTATCTAATCTAAAAGGGATTTATAGTATCGTTAACTCAATACTTTATTGCACTTTAACACAAATTAGGTACAGTTATATTTTAATACAGAAAGTAAGTCATAATTAGTCTTTTTTAGGGTTCCGTAGTAATCTACGAACCCTTATAGTTTCGCCATGTCCGTCTGTCCGTCTGTCCGTCTGTCCGTCTGTCCGCGGGTTTCCTAAGAAACCCTTGGTACTACAGAGCTGAAACTTGGCATGATTATATATATGAATCACGCCGACAGAACTGTAGAGTAAAATCTTAGAAAAAAAAATTTTTCGGGTGTCTCCCATAGACGTGAAAGGGCGATGAATTTTTTTTTTCTCGTCAATATTTTTGAGTGGGGTATCATAGGATAGCATATTAAAAGAAAAAAAGGGTTTACTAAGAACGTTTTTCGATTCAGCACTCCGTTTGCGAAATATAAATTTTTAAAGTGAAAATTTTTGCCAAACACAAGTGTCCCCCCCCCTCTACCTGCTAAACGGTTGTTTCTAAAAATGTGGAAAAATTCACGTTGGTAGAATATATAACGAAATTAAAAGGAAAACTATCACACATAAGTTGGTCCTTCAAGTTTGCGAGTAATAATCGACCAAGTGCCAAACACTGTTGAGATTAATAAGAATATATTTACTAATATAAGATCCTTGGTACTACAGAGCTGAAATTTGGCATGGTCATAGATATTGATTGCGCCGACAGATCTAAAATATAAAATTTTGGAAAAAACATTTTTTCGGGTGTTTCCCATACACGTGAAAGGGCGATGGATTTTTTTTTCTCGCCGATACCATCGAATTGAATGTCATAGGATAGATTTTTAAAATATAGAAGGGGTTTACTAAGAACGTTTTTCGATTCAGCACTCCGTTTGCGAAATATAAATTTTTAAAGTGAAAATTTTTGTTAAAAACAAGTTTCCGGGGGGGGACACTACCAGCTAAACGGTTGTTTCTAAAAATGTGAAAAAATTCACGGTTATAGAATATACAACGAAATTAAAAGATAAAAGAAAAACTATCACACATAAGTTGGCCCTTCAAGTTTGCGAGTAATAGTCGACCAAACGTTTTTGGGATTAATAAGAATATGTTTACAAGGTTCCACGCTAAAAGTGAGGGGAGGTCGAAAGCCAAACTGTAACATATTAACATTTTAGATGTCGTTAAATAGTTTTTTGGGGGTGTTAATTACGAAAATGACATCAAAATTATTTTAACAGCATGTTGATATTATTTCTAACAGTAATATTGCCGTAAAAAAACAAAAAAAAATTCGCTTACGCTTACTTTTATACTTACATTCGGTTGTATTTTGACCAAAACAAAAATTATTTCCAAAATTACAAACTCTTTAATAATACATTTGTTTTTAGGGTTCCGTAGTAATCTACGAACCCTTATAGTTTCGCCATGTCCGTCTGTCCGCAGGTTTCCTAAGAAACCCTTGGTAGCACAGAGCTGAAATTTGGCAAGGTCATACATATAAATTACGCCGACAGAACTGTAGATTTTTTTTCGGGTGTCTCCCATAGATGTGACCTTTCACATCTGTGGGTGACGAATTTTTTTTTCTCGCCAATATCATAAAATGAGGTGTCATAGGACAGCTTTTTAAAAGACAGAAGGAGTTTTCTAAAAACGTTTTTCGATTCAGCACTCCGTTTGCGAAACATAAATTTTTAAAGTAAAAATTTTTGTCAAACACAAGTGTCTACCTCTCTACCAGCTAAACGGTTGTTTCTCAAAATGTAAAACAATTTACGGTGGTAGTATATACAACGAAATTAAAAGAAAAACTATCACACATAAGATGGCCCTTCAAGTTTGCGAGTAATAGTCGACCAAGTGCCAAACTTAGTTGGGATTAATAAGAATATATTTACTAATATTAGATCCTTAATAGTACAGAGCTAAAATTTGGCATGGTCATATATATCTATTGATTGTGGTGACAAATCTAAAAAATAAAATGGTGGAAAAAATTTTTTTTCGTGTGTTTCCCATTAACGTGAATGGGCGATGGTTTTTTTTAGCCGATATCATCGAGTGCATTATCATAGGATAGCTTTTTAAAAGATAGAAGGGGCTTACTACAAACGTTTTTCGATTCAGCAATCCGTTTAGGAAACATTAATTTTTGTAACGAAAAAAAATGTGGAATAATTCACGAGGGTAGCATTTACGACGAAGTGCACCCTAATCCAAAATGATTGACATACAAGGTTCCACGCTAAAAGTGAGGCTAAAAGTGACATTTCAGGTGTCGTTTAATAGGTTTTTGTGGGTGCTATTATTTTATTATTCCTTACAATAAAATTGTCACAAAAAAAAAAAAAAAAACTCGCGCTCGCTTCGCTCGCGGATTACCCACTTCCATTCTGTTATATTTAGGCCAAACATTTTAATAGGTACATTTGTTTATGATACTAAGTATAGTATTTGGGGATTTTAACATCAACTATGACAATATGCTTGTAGAATTAAGAAGCCAGCTGCATATTTGAACCATGCTGCTACGGAACCCTACAATGCGCGTGGCCCGACACGCTCTTGGGCGGTTTTTTTTTAAATATCATTTGATCGAGACAAACCGGTATCCGTTACAAGAAGCAATATTTTGAAAACAAAATCTCAGTCCCTACATTTGCGATACGAACACCTCTAAACATATTTACTTATTGAATCACCACTAACGCAAATAATTCATGAAAGAAGGGCTTAAAGTAGGCAAGTCAAGTACGGGCATAAATTTTGATAAAAATGCATGCATGGTATGAGCCGAAGCTTTCAGACCAGTGTTTACGCTCCATTGCTCTCTAGCCTCGCTCTAGATGGGTACATTTAACTACGGATCAAAGTGATATTGATCGTTTACTTATAAAATATTGGGTATGGATTTATCTCTTCTTCTTATCGTGTAGGTATAGTCAAGTGTGTGGCGAACTTGACTAACCCAGTGCCAGTCCTAGTCCTTGGTATGGACTTATGAATATTTTACAGCCTTATTCATATAATTAACCGTGTTAAATCGGTCTTTGTTTCAGCTGTTGTTTTGTATATATGTATCTGACAGACTGACTAATTGATCAACGCATTATGAAAGGATTTTCCGAAACTTCATTTGGAAACGACGGACATCGATAAAAAAAAGTTTAAATGTGTTTGCCGATTTCGACCATCTCTTAAAATAACGGGTTGCTAAAGACAAGGATTTGATTCTTCTATAATTTATACAAAAATATTATTTAATTTATGGTTGCATTTCTATTCTTCACGTAAATGTCGCGGGCGGATATACAGGGTTAATTTTTAATCAGTACACAAATTTTTCTTACGGTGTCAGTAACGTTGATAGAACGTAAATAAGACGGAAAAAATTGTTTTTTTTTCAAAATTTTCAGATTTTGATACCCCTTTTTAACGTCTTAGAGGATGAATTTTGTAAAACGCAGAAACACGGGTGTCACAAATTGTGTTGAAGAGTACTGTTACCAAGTTTCAAGTCAATTGGACGAATAAATTTTTTTTTCCATACAAAAAAAATGATTTATTTTCATGCTTTAGACGATCTAGCTTGATATTTTTATATGAAACGATATAAAACAAAAAAATACGGGTCTGTTAAATTTTCATTAAGTTTACGTACAAAAAATTTGTGTACTGATTAAAAAAGAACCCTGTATAGTATAAGCATACAGTAGTAAAGCTGTGATTTTGCCGTCTATTAAGTTTTAGTAAGTTTGGCAATGTCCTCATATCATGGGGGAAAACCTATGTCCAGCGGTGGACGACTATTCGCTAGACTGGTTTTGTTTATTTGACTGTGATAATTTTGCTATCTTTACATAATTTGACGATAATATAAGATGTATTGTACACTCATTGTGATCAAGCTTATTTTTGATCGCTCCAAGAGTTGGGGGCCTGGAGAGCTGCAACACAGGTTTGTACCTAGTACAGACTCCAGTCTCACACAAAGGTGCTTCTAAGTTGTACTTAATCAATTAATTTAGATATAAGTATTTAAAAAAAATATATCTTTCGTCTTTTGGATAGCAACCGATCGAGGACTAAAATGATATCAGAATTTGATACGTCTGTACTCTATGTCTTTATTTGAGATATTTTCGTTAATAACTTGGGTTACAAACCACATCCTACCTACTTTAAAAGTGAAGTAATAAGCAATAAATTTATTCAAGAGAATGAATATTTGATTTTGGGGTAAATCGGCGAAAAATAACTTATTTGACACGTTTTATAGGAGACCCCGGACAGAAATACGAGCACTTTTACGAGTGACATTTATGGCAGGTCCCTGGAATAAAATTTCTTGCCTTTCTTTGCTTAAGTAATCCTGCAACATTCCAATTTCGAAAGGGTTTTCGACTACTTGAGGTTTTGGAGAGCAAATAAGTTTTTTCAAAAATAAAATGCTACACACTCAATGGTCCACATTAAGGTTTACCCTTGTGTAGTGGATCCCTTGGAACATACAAAGAGAATATTTGCCCTGACTTGGAATCGACCTAGGACCCGTTGATTAAGAGGTAGCACTATTACCAAACGACCAAACCGGGTGTCATTATATTCCAGGTTGACCAAGTCATGCGGACTTCGTTTATTAGGAAAGTATCTAAAACATTGTAATTTATCTAGTGTTACATATATCACCGATCTAAGTATGAAAATGATCTGACAAAAGGGGCTCGAATAGTGCTGTCCACACCGTGTTGTCTCGGTAATGCTGTACCACTTTCATATTCCTCCTAACAGTTGGTTTCCACATAATAATTTTGAACAGTACAGATTACATTATTTTGGATATACATATATCGTGAGGGAATTCTGCTTATCTATTTACAGCATATATATGAGTATTTTTGAAACTGTGGGTCGCGACCCCCTGGGGGGTCGTGAAGCCTTACTCAGGGGTCGCGGGTAAAAGAAAGAGACAATTACTTATAGGTCCTACATTACAATTACAGTGAAATGGCTGTGCCTGTATAATGAAGTCTCCCGCCTTCCACGCGTACAATGCAGCAAACGTATAAATCTTCGATCTAAGTCGCAGATTCTTAGATACTTTCACCAGATGTTTTCAATTTACAAAAGGATCGGGAATTTAAAATATTGAAAAAAAAACTGCTGTAAATCTCGACCATTCGAAGCATCGGATGTCAATGCATCTCTCTTAAACATGACTGTGACAGGTAAGTACGAAGTATCGGTCGTAGTCGTTCATAAATACTTGTTCTTATAGAGTACTAGCATCCCGCTCGGGACTTCGTTCCCGTGAGAATTCGGAAAAATTACGTAGCCTATGTTACTTAGGGATAATGTAGCATCCTAATGGTGAAAGAATTTTTTAAATCGGCCCAGTACTTTTTGAGCCTATTCATTACAAACATACAAACATACAAAAATAGGTACAAATCTTTCCTCTATAATACTAGTGTAGATGTAGATGTAGATATAATGCCCAGTATACAATATATACGAACAGACGTTGCACATGAACTAACAATAATGACCTGGGAAGGGGAATGTCACAATAGATTTGGCTAGCGATTCTGTAAAAATCAGTCATTGTCATTACACTGAAACCCTATCGACACTCTGACGGCATTATGAGATCAGTGGTCTCACAGTGCCGTCCAAATGATTATCGTTGCAATCTCAATCGTCTCTCAATAGTTTGAGAAAATGGTGGCGATTTCCAGCCAGAGTCACGTTATTCAGAGACAATACGTAAAAATTTTCGAAACGTCAATGCCACTCAGAAGTAATCACTGTCAGTGACTTGCCATGATGTAATTATCATCTGGGGGCTCGGTAGTGCGTCCTTCCCTAGTAGAGCAAAAACAAACAAAAAAGGCATAGTACCCCATTTTTTCTCGGAGCCCATTCAGGACATTTTCGAAGTGCGAATGTAACGTTAACCACTTCAATACATTTTATATGGGTTATAAGTGTTCGTAAGTACCTACCTGTCAAAAAACTATCACAAACCGTGTTGAACTCGACTGTCTAGTATCGAACTTCATTTTTTAAACCTGCCCTAAAGTATCACTGAATAGCTTTTAAAAATATCTGTAATGGTTCAGTTTGTTGCCTGGAAGAAATAAATCAAAACGGCTGATAAATGGAGTCTTTGATATACTTATATTTTTTGGTGTACAATAAAAAGTATTGTATTGTGTTGTATTGGGGCTAACTGTTTTAGAAAATATAACTTATTTTATAACTCAAAAAAACTTATGTAAAAAAAAGTTCCTTGTTACACTCTGAGCCATTTCATTGAGTCTTAAAATAAATATTAATGCAAAACATGATAAATCTTACTTCATCTGATTTTCGTATTTTGAGCTGCTATTCTTATTTCTAATTGGAAAAATAGAAGTGTATTTAAATAAGTAATTTAATGTTACAGCAGAAAAATTTAAGAAATATATACTTAGAAGATTTTATAGTTTTCCTAACGGATTATCTTTTGTATTGCGCACTGCCAAGGAGTGGAATTCTCTGCCGGCGTCTGTATTTTTGAGCTCATACAATCTGAATATCTTTAAAGTACGAGTGAATAGGCTTCTTCTGAGTTCGCTACATCCTCGACCACATCTTTGCCCTGAGCTAGATTGAAGTCAAGAGCGAACCCATTCTTAATAATAAAAAAACAACGAGTTGCACTCCGGGAGTGCCGGCAGAAGTGAAAACTTGAACATTAACGTAGTGCATTAATATTTAATTTAATTTTTCCTATGCTGACACCGGATGAAATCTTGACTTTTGTAGTTTTAATTTCTTATATTTATTCTCCGCCTTACGAATTTTCGATCAGGGTCACGTGTCAGTCACGTGTGCGTTAGTTTAACATTTTTACCCATACTTGAAAGTGCAAAACGCCGCTAAAGAAGTTTTCACTTCAAAAAATTATATCCCACAACCTTTTTAAGTAGAGAAACGCAGTGCGAGCATGTTGCGAGACTTGCTTCTTTTTATATGTTTTTCAATTGGATAGTATTTAAATTGTCAGAATTTCAATTTCTTTATTAATGTTATATATCTAACATAAAATGTACCGAAAGCTTTTAAAAACCAGGTCAGAAATAAGTAAAAGCTTGGAAACAGGCTTCAAATATTGTACTTTTGAACGGATTACGGGTATCAGCTGATGCAGGTCAGTCTTTTTAGTTTTTATCACAAAAATTGCTCTTTTAATTTTTTTGTCTTTATCTTTACAAAATCACGAATTACTCGTGGTTCACGCTTATCTCTTTGCCCTAATAACCTGTGTGACGCTTGAGAAAAACATAATATTATGTTTTTTGGAAAACACAGCAAGAAAATAGGTGCATCGCATTTCTTATATTTGAATTCTTGAAGAAATGATTACCACTTAGCGTTTATCTGTTTCATACCTAACTACGACGAGAGTCTTAGCTGACCAGTGACCATCTGACCCAGCTGACTTACATATTGGAAATAGCTCAGCATGCTGTAAATTATTTATATGAATTACTTTTATAAATTGCAACTTTTATTCCAGGTGTGAGGCGAGGGTTTAAACTTGTAAATAGGGACAAGAATTGAATCTGCACATCAGGCAAGGAGAGGCCATTCAAAAAGTTGATTTTTTTAATGAAAATGAAATAATTATCGGAATATCTACAAAAAGTACGATTGAGCATAGTTTTGCAGTAGTAATTTAATAATGATTCCTAATCTAATAAATTCCAAACATACAAAGCATAAGGATTATTGGTTTTTCTGTTCCTTTCACCCAGTAGTTAGGTATTCTGAATGTTATCTGCCCTTATATTTACAATCAATGGAAACCTGCATTCATTGCTGGTTGCTGTTCCGGGACTGTATACGATACCTAAAACACTGTGTATGTGTAATATAATCTAATTCCATACTCTGTTTGACTATTCCAGAGCTTTTATACAAACAATCCCTGGGGATTCTAGACAGTACCTGATTTCATAATCTTGGTTTCATAAATTATAAATAAATAAAACGCCATACACTCAAAGGCCCACATTAAGGTTTTCTCTTGTGTCGTGGGTCCCTCGGAACCCCTTATAAAGACAGACACAAACACCCACGACCCGACAATAAACATCTGCTTTTAACACAGATATTTGCCCCAACTGGGATTCGAACCCAGGACCCGTCGATCAAGAGGCAGTGCCACTACCACTCGACCAAACCAGCCGTCAATTGCTAGTAACATTATGGTAACATTATACAACCTTAATGCAATCTTACTGTTCAGCAAGTACTTGTAACTTCGTTCTTACTTCTGTAGAAACTCCTGAAAATAAAATTTTCTAAAACATAAAATTCCAAAATAGAGTCAGAGATGTTTCGGCTTTTACCATCCCATAAGTACCACTTTTCAACCGACTTAAAAAAAGGAGGAAGTTCTCAATACGACTAAGTTATTTAGGGTTCCGTACCCAAAGGGAAAAAACGGGACCCTATTACTAAGCCTCCGCTGTCCGTCCGTTCGTCTGTCACCAGACTGTATCTCGTGAACCGTGATAGTTAGTCAGTTGAAATTTTCGCAGATGATGTTTTTTCATTGGCCCTATAACAACAAAATTTGTTGATTTTAGTATTTAATACTAAAAACCAGAATAAAATAAATATTTAAGGGGGCTCCCATACAAAAAACGTGATTTTTTTGCTCATTTTATAGAAAGTCTGTCTGAGGCTGTATCTCATGAACCGTGATAGTTAGACAGTTGAAGTTTTTACAGATGATGTATTTCGGTTGCTGCTATAACAACGATTACTAAAAACTAGAATAAATTAAATATATAAGGGGGCTCCCATACAACAAACGTGATTTTTTTTGCCGCTTTTATAGAGATAATGGTGTTTATAGAGTCCGACTCGCACTTGGCCGGTTTTATAAGTACGGAACCTTATAAACCGGAACTCTTCGGTTCCCTTGGTACGGAACCCTTCGTGCGCGAGTCCGACTTGCACTTGACTAGTTTTTATTTAATGTTTGTTCTTTGAAAAAATATACTCCTTTTCGAAAATTACTAGTAGTAGTTAAATTTTTTTTTTACAAAAACTAAAATTACTTACAAACCAAAACGGCATCAAAAGTGACGTTTTGGTTCGTGGTAATTTGCTAATAGGCATTGTAGTCCGTGGAAAATACGATAACTGAAGAAATAAATCATGTAATTTTAAAATATTCGAAGTTCCACAGTAGCACGTTTATGCTACGGTACCCCACACGTCATCTTCCTCTGATGAAGAACTCCATCTCGACCATTAAACTTTATGCACTTGTCCTGCAAGTAACTTTCAACCAGGCGCTACAGGTAGGAAGGTACCTGATGGTAAACCAGTACCTCCCTTATCGTCCTCCAGGGTAACGAGTTAAAGGCGTTGTTGATATGAAGACTTGCCGCAATCACGTCAACGTCGAGCGTGACTGTCGGAAACCGAACTGGTCATTCGACAGGTCGGGGCCGACGCTCCACAAGTGCGTGCTGAACCAGAGGAAATAATTCTTTCGAATAGTTTTCCGGCCTCGTCCAGCAGGCAAATGGGTCGGTATGCAGAAAGAGATTCTGCAGACCTGCTCTATTTCCTCAAGAACACCAATCGTGCTTCTTTTCAGCCCGTGAGAACCTAACCTAACCTAAGTTTAATTTCATTTAATATACAAAAACAAGAATTGATCTAAAGACCAAGCAAGCAAGCAATTTTTCATCAATGGTGTTCCTTATAGATTTTAAAATGTCCTCTTTTCTCGTATCCATTAACATTTCAGAGTTTTATACTGGGTACATCATAGACATAGAAATAAGTTGAATACCACTTTCTAAACCAAAAGTCCTCAATGACCTGTATTTCTATACAAAGTATATACATGTATAGAGGTCAGTGAAGTTTCGAAAGACTTGTTGTAAAGTAGTCATAGACATAGAAAAAATAACTGTGCATGTCATAGACATCTTTATGTCAGTGGTGCATTAACATGACTTCAACTTATTTCTATGTTTATGAAATGGAATGATACTTATATGGCAATGACCTATCATACAACTTATTCCAAGTCAGTGTTTCATTGAGAAATCATTGAGAAACGATCGGTGGACATAGACAATGGATTTTGAACGATAAGTTTTCCATTTGGAAGTCATTAAGGTGTTCATTCAGCTTACACTCCACTGACACACTTCTGAGACACAACTTTAACCCTATCGAAACTCAACTGAAACCCTATCGACATCCAACTGGAGTTACAGAATCGAGGCCCTGCTCAGACGTAGTGACATGGGGGTTGTGCGATCACACCTTTATAACTTGGTAAGATACAACACAACGTATAAAAATAAATGTATCGGAAGGTGTTTTAGCGCAAAATGTTAAGATAACATGTGCGTTTTCTTTGCCATGTTTACTATATTTAAAGTCAGTTTTCTTCTTCTTATCGTGCGTAGGTATAGTCAAGTGTGTGGCAAACTTGGCTAACCCTGTTGTCAGAGTTTTCAAACCGCACAATGGTCTCTGACTTGGTTTTAACGACTGTAGTCAATCGTCAACAGCCGGGCCCGATAGCGTAACGTGCCCTCCGGAAACGCTCGAGATAAATTGCCACTTATGGGTCACCCATTCGGTTCCCTGCCTCTGTGTACGTTGCTTAACCTCACTGATTGGTTGAGATCAGCAAGTGCCACTGGGTTACGAGCGCTTTAAAGTCAGTGATAGGGAATGTGGATAAAAATTTGCTCTTCATATGAGGGTGCCTTTAAATTAGTTAGCGAAACTTTAAGGGGTAATTATTTATATATATTTAATTAACAGACATCATAAAAACTTTAAATACTTTTTACTTTTGTAGCGGCAGTGCAGCCAGATGTTTAGTTTCACAATACAGGCAAGCACTGAATAAACTCCGCTGCTAATAAAGAAAATATCTGCAGTCCCGCCTTCCGTCTGGAAGCAATTGCTTTGGAAATTTCCAGAAGTTAGAATTTAACTTGAGCAATTTTCCAGAGCAATTTTTGTTTACACGTTCGCACGAGCGCGGTCGTCTCGTCGCCTGGCGAAGGGAAAACTGTGATGTATATCTTTCCAATAATCAGGGGAGTAGCGATCTGTATGTACTTGAAGCAGGCAAGTCCATTTAATTATTTTTTCACATTGTCTTTGTGACGAGTAGATTCAAAATTAAACTTCTTTTAATGATCTGACTGCGCCAGGATATACATAACAAATATTGTTTTTTTTTTTGGAGTTTGTGGCCTGGTTACTAGACCTTTGGGCCAAGTCTTAATAATTTATTTTGTTAATGTTTCGCAGAGAACTGTATTTTGTCATCAAAGCAAAGACCATGTAAGAGGTACAGAGGGCTGCACATTAGGTTAACATAACCGAGCACTCTTGTGTAAGAAGCTGGCCTCTGTACAAACATGGATTTACCGCTTAACAATTTTTTTTCTTTAATTTAAATTTGATGTCTGATTTCATTTTATGTTTTTTTGGCTTTTTCGCCTGATATACAATTATTATTATGCAATTTGTAATATTAATTATAATTTAGCAACCAAAGCGGTCGCTGCAAGTACCTAAAATCCGTTGTAAGTCATCAATTTATATTCTTTAGCTAAGGTAGACTGGTAGATAATGCCATTAGGCATTAAGTCCACCCATGTACTTTAGTGCATTAAGTTAAATAAATAAAATAAATAAAATTTATTAATTAGAACCTTGAGGTGCATTGAAAATATTTTGTTTTGTTTTTTTCCAGTAGATTCGCTTTAGAAACTCACATATAACGGAGGAAATTGGATCCGCGTTAAAATTAAGTTGATCGAAGCACCGCACCGCAGGCGGGTTCGAAAACATCGACTGATCGACTCTGACGGCGCATCATGCGGATTTGGCAGCTGATTCGAGAATACACCCCCGCTTAAAAAAAATTGGAACCCAATAAAGTTTTAAAGCCAATCGGAGTTTTTACATTAGCTGATTGATACATGTATTATTCTTTAGCTGATACATACAGTATTTAGCTGATACATACGCTCACGCTTATAATCCCTGGCGGGGTAGGCAGAGCATAAGTGGTTTTAAAACAACTTGATGCCACGTTTGACATAAATTCAGAGAATTATAAGATTAAATAAATTTATTTACATTTATTTATTTATTTATTTATTTATTTTTATTTTATTTTTTTGACATTTATTTATTTTTATTTTCCAGTTGAATATTCAGTTAGAAATAATTTCGTACAAGTTAAAGAGATTGTTTTTATTTTGTTTTAATCTACTATTTTTTTTTGTGTTCTACTAATTTTTCTTTATTTTTAACTTCCTTTTTGTTTTAAATCATTTAACTTTAACAGATCTGTTATGAAATCAATAGCGCATGTCAATTTATTAAATTGACATTTTATGTCGTTATCGCCTATAATTAGAGTTGCAATTAAGCTAGTTTCATGATTGTATATGTAGTTTTAAGTGTTGTTGTTTACTCTGTTGGGGATCTAATAAATAAAATAAAATAAAATAAAATAAAACAAAATAAAATAAAATAAAATAAAATAAATAAATAAATATGATGTAAGTTTAGTTGATACAGACATTAATACATTGCCCTCGCTAATCCTAATACAAGATGATTTTTTAACCCGTCGCGCGATTGTTTAAGCCGCTTGCGATGGTCATTTTTTTCTTACTTGATCAGTAAGTATCAGTATCACTGAAACGGGTTTAAAAAAAGATTAAAAGGTCGTTCCGTCTGGTAAACCCAGGATAGAAAATCTCGGAGAAAAATGACTAGGAGAGTTGTCCCGAAACAATAAAAATAAGGCTAGAAGGAGACAGAGAAAGAGAAACAAAAGACCGCATCGAAATCGGTCGATTTGTTTAGAAGCTGCGAAGCCACAGACAGACACACAGATACACAGACCCACAGATATACACGTCAAACTTATAACACCCCTCTTTTTTGCCGGGGGTTAATAATTAAATCTAAATCAAGGTCATATTTGAAAAGTGTTAACAAACAAATCCAACGCAGCCTCATCTAAATTCTTTATCAGATGTCTCCATCCTATTCAGCATTCCGGGGCCAAATTCCCATGAAAATGTTCGCAATCAAACAATAAATTAAAAAGTTAATATTGGCGCTCGAATGTTTTCTGTGAAATTGTCCTCGCGGTTGACAGATATGGTAGGGTGTAAAGGACAGCTTAGCAAATACTTAAATGGTGGAATCTACCCATAACTATATCAGCTTCTACTTCTTATCGTGTAGGTGTAGTCAAGTGTGTGGCGAAACTTAGCTAACCCTGGTGTCAGAGTTTTCAAACCGCACAATGGTCTCTGACTTGATTTCAACGACTGTAGTCAATCGACAACAGCCGGTACCGACAGCTTAACGTGCCCTCCGAAGCATGGAAACGCTCGTGATAAATTGCCACTTTGGTCACCTATCAGGTTCCCTGCCTCTGTGTACGTAGTTTGACCTCACTGACCTTAGCTGTAAGTAATTATTTTTTCCCGGAAACGTCATGTAAAGGAGTTTTCATTATTTACCGACTTTGGCGCCACGCAACGTATCGTAAATCCGCGCTGCGCTGTTATCGAGGTGCGACGTACATTGCTGGTTTTCGTGTTTTACGTTGTTATGGATTGGTTTTTATTGCAAAATGGAGTGTATTCGATTAAATAATCCTTACTATAATACTATAAATGCGAAAATAACTCTGTCTGTCTGGTTGTCTGTCTGTCAGTCTATCTGTCCGTCTTTCACGCCTAAACTACTGAACCGATTTTGATGAAATTTGGTATAGAGATAGATTAGAGCATGGGAAAACTACATTTTATCTCACAGTTGGGCACCTGTAGTCCACGCGTAGTAAAAAATATACACAGAAAATACTAGAAAACATGAAAAAAATTGAAATTTTCCGGAGAAAAATTCCACTGAAAAATCATTCGGTATGATTGTCTGAATTCAGAGTTTCAGTTTTTGCTAAGCTGTCTTTTACACCCTTTATATTTCGAACGGCGTTATTATTTGCAAACAAATACTCATATTGGGGGAGTATTTTATGATAGTCGTAAAGAACAGCCATCAAGTACGAGTAATCGAGTTTGGCTCTGGTGTAATGGCCATTATTTTCTCTCAGTTTCGGAATAGACACCCGGAATAGTCTAAGGAAAATTAAAATGGTGTAAAAAGGAAATGAAGAATATTTTACGCCTTAGCCTCTGTTGGGAACAGTTTAATACTGAGATCTATACAGGGACAGCTTAGCAATTACTGAAATCCTGAATTCAGACCATCGGCTTGAATTTATTTCAGTAGAATCCTCCTCGGGAAAATATTCAAAGAACCATCTCGATTACGTTAGCTTTAAAAAAAAACCGAATCGAAATCGGTCCATTCGTTTAGGAGCTACTATGCCACAGACAGACACATAGATACACAGATACACAGACACTCGTCAAACTTATACGAGTAACATCACTCTTTTTTATCGGGGGTTAAAATCTAAATTTTACATTTAATTTATATGGTGGTACTGAACTGTGACGTCACTGTTTAGTATTTCTCTCTTTGTCTAATTTAATTATATTAAAAAACTATTTAAACTAGGCTTTAATTTATAAGTAAAAAAAACTATAATTTAAATTTAATAAAAAAAAACAGTTTTCACTTCAGTAGTTATAGATTCCAAATTCTCAACGATAAACAAGAGTGCGTTAATCTGAAAAGCTAGAATAATCCATTAAACAAGTCAACACGAAACCCGATCGATCCAGTTTGGACTAGATTACCAGAATTACCGCGATGCCCGGCGACAAATTGACTTACACATCACACCTACCACACGATATACTACATAGACAAAGAAGTAGGGAAACAGGAAGAACGTTGCAACGTGAATAAAAAAAAGTTCAAAAAGTTTTAAGTTCGATTGAACAGGCATCTTCTGGATGACCTTACCACATCCTCGGCCACATCCTGTTAGATTGTGGTCAAGAGCGAACCTTTTTTTTATAAAAAAATATGTGCTCGTAGTTCAATTTGTGAGGCTGAGCAACGTAAATAGAGGTAGAAAACGATGGGTGACCAAAATGGCAAATTGTGACGAGCGTTTCCGTGCTTCGTAAACCAAGTCAGTGGCCATTTGGCGTTTTGATTATTCAGATACGAGAGTAAGTCAAGTTCGCCACATGGTTGATTATACCTTCTCATTAAGGCGACTACAGCACCTAAATTACGATTTTATGATGCGTAGATAAGCATGACGCACTGCATTAAATCGAAGAAAAAAATACTACGGTAATATTCAGGACATAAACTAGATAAGTAGTTTGCTGAAAACATGATTCAGCACTTTTGGTTCGATAGAAAAAGCTCACAAAGTCACCTCTAAATACCCAATATTGTATATCTTTTAAGCTGTAAAAACGATAGTAAAATGCACACAGAAACTTGAATTTGCTATCAAAATGTTCGTGATTGAAGACTCTCGATAAGTAGTTAACGCATTTTTCGATTTAAGCTGTTACCTTTCCATAAATCTCATTTTACTAACTTTCGAACATGTTTTTACGCACGCACGCTTTCATAGTCCGTAAACTTCGTGTATCGACACTGTTCGCACTGCCGGCCCAGGCCTGTTGAGAGACGGAGATGGCACTATTCCTATGTGTGCTGCCTTTATCGGGTGCTGTAGTCGCCTTAAGGAAGGAAGGGTTACATTTAGAAAAACTGCGGTTTGTCCTCGTTAAAAAGGAGCTGTGCACTTGCCTTTGTCTTTGCGCAAAAACATATGAACGATGATTATGTCACCGGAAAATTGTAAAAACCGTAATATTAAAATTTTACCAGTTAAATTACAAACTCCTACGATTTGTCTAGTAAAATTATAAAATCAGGTCTTTTAATTTTTTATTTAATTATTTATAATTACGTACTTTTTTGTTGCTTTGTCGAAATTATATCGAAAACAAGAAGTTTGCTAATAGTCAATAAGAAAATAGGAGCACTATACACGCTATATTTCGTTGCTATAAAAGTTGGTTACCTACTGCTTTACGATTCTCTATACCGAGACTTCGATTTGGTAGAGAATAGAGTAATGAGAAAAAACAGATGCTGCTAATTTTCTCGAGTGGGGCTGGTGAGTTCATCTGCTTTTCTTTTTGCCAATTTATTTTCACTGGTTGAACAGTTGCTTTTTGTACCTATTTGTAAAGAAAATATTTCGTTAATGTTTCTTATGTAAAGAATTAATCCTTATAAAATATAAACTACAAAAAATGTTTCGCTTAGTTACTTATGTCATAGAGATAATTAACTTTCAGCTCACATTAAATTACAATCTAATACTTAGTATAACTGAATAAAGATTAGTGAACTTGTAAAAAGAATTGTCTTTTTAAAATCACAAGTTTGACAAGGCGTCTTATTATGCTCATTTCAGCCTCTAAAATTAAATGATTGCCTATCACCACCTTGTTATGATCCCATGCTGTATCTGATCCCATGACCTACCTATTCATGTATTAGACAGAACTTGTTATTTAGGGGGAGAATAGAGTATAATATACATTTTGTTAAATCTAAATATTTAACGTGTTACATATATATCTATTTAGACTATTCTTAGTTTTCCTTTATTAACCTCCGAAAAAAAATGTGTTATAAGTTTGACGTGTGTATCTGTGTGTGTGTTTGTGGCATTGTAGCTCCTAAACGAATGGACCGATTTCGATGTGCGAGTATTTTATTTTGTTTGAAAGCTGACTAATTGAGATGGTTCTTAGCTACGAGTATATTTAAGCAAAATTGGTTCAGCCCTTTAAAAATGAGTAAGCAATCGAATGTCGCGGGTGTAAGTTATTGATTTCTTAAATTGTGAATTTGTAATATTTACTCTGAAACCTCTAACTGCTCTATATTAAACAGATTTCAATATCAGCACGATTGCATGTCACGTTTGTAGTAGTGTCCGGCAATTTGTATTGCAGCTCAGGTGCTGGCCATTTGTGAACTAGGCTCACTCAGTTACTGAGGCGTCCATACCAAGGTAATGTCACTTTAAGGATCATACTATGACTTTCCGTCTCGTTGGCGTTAACAAGGACGGCATTACATTTAAAGTTGCTTTAACTTATTGAACGTTTCTGCAACTTAACATAAATTTTTCGTACTATTTAGATTCTTGTCATCGAAAGCTGTCGACGAGAAACAGCAGCAGATTTAAAAATTCGTCTTTCGAAAACTGTTTTCTACACATAAATCCACATTTATGTACCTTAAAATAAGAAAACAATCAAATCAAATTAGTAGAAAATGAAATAGTGTTAAGTAACTCCGTTTATTCATTGTTTACTTTCAGAAGACGAATTTTAAATCTGTCGCTTTTTCTCGTGGACAGCATTCGTTAGCCAGACTCTATCTACCTTCTTATGTACGGAATATACGCAGTAGTAATGTATTTATTGAGATTGATGACAAGACTAATCGTGTTTACGGATTTCATATTATTGATTGAGCGAGCACGAATCGCGAGCGAACCGTCTTCGTTTCAGCTTCAGCAAAAATGCTTTCGTATGTCCAGATGTCCAGCTGTCTGCCCGGCTGTTCTCTTCTACAGGTCGCATTTCTCAACCGATTTTCGTGAAATTTTGTGAACAGGTTTTCGATAAATAAATAGATTTTTTTTGTCGACTCAACTTTTTAAAAAGTTTTCAAAACGTTAAAAATATCATAATTGACAGCCATTTAGAAAAAATGTTGACTCGTGAGATCTACAGCTTACATAGTAAATATAGAAGTGGATACAACTTTTAAAGGTGGTAGCTGAAAATCAGTGCTTTGTCGCATCCAGCGGCAAAATTGTCGCTGAGCTACGGCCTGCTTCTGCAGCACATTTTCTTCTGTTTTATTTTATTTATGTAAGATTAATCATTTACTTTTTTATTTTAATTCAATTTTTAATATGCTTTAATTTTTAATTTCAATTCTTAAATCAATTAATTTAATATAATTTAGTAATGTAAGTTTTTTTTGTGTGCAGAAATAAACAATTCATTCATTCATTCATTCTTTTTCTTATCGTGTAGGTATAGTCAAGTGTATGGCGAACTTGACTAACCCTGTTGTCAGAGTTTTCAAACCGCACAATTGCCTCTGACTTGGTTTTAACGACTTTAGTCAATCGACAACAGCCGGGACCGACAGCTTAACGTGCCCTCCGAAGCACGGAAACGCTCGCGATAAATTGCCACTTTGGTCACCCATCAGGTTCCCTGCCTCTGTGTACGTTGCTTAACCTCACTGATCGATTGAGATCAGCGAGAGCCACTAGGCTACGAGCGCTTCAATTTATTCATTAAAAAAAGGCCAAGTATATAGATTTTCAACAAACTACATATTAGGCCCGTATTACAGAAGGAGGCTCAATTCTTGATCTATCTGACAGACAGACAGACAGACAAAGAATTTATTCATTGCTTTAAAACATACACACAACATTCAAAACAGTCAGAAGTACAAATACACATTAAAGGTTACAGAGTTATTCTAGTCTCTATACTAGTTATATATACTTTAGCATTGATTGTCTCTTTCTCTTACTATCAAATGACATGACATAGACGATTTTTCACCGTGTGGTGATCGGTTGAGAATAACACCACCTCATCTCTTCCCATGGGTGTCGTAAGAGGCGACTAAGGAAACACAAATGAGACCTGCCTCCTAGTAATCCATCCCAGGCAACGACACTTCATTTTTTTTCTGAATCTGAGGTGTCGTCCCATGGTCTCATGCGGTGTGGTAGGCTCTGTAAAGGTCCGTCTGGTTCACGACCACCCTCCTACCGAAGTCCGACGCCAAACGGCTTGCTGTGTTCCGTCGGTGCGTGGGAGAACCAGTGCCTTTATGGGCATTTTCTGGGTTAAACTCGCTCCATCGTCGACCTCATCTTTGACTTTATGGTCAAGATTGAGGTCAAGAATTAACCCATCTTACAATAAAAAAAAGACGACTGCTACTTAAGTATAGATCAGAGTCTGAGTCAGGTTCTATTGCCTGTTAGCGGTGTGTTTTGATGTAAAACTCCTTAACCACTCTATAGTTAGCGTGTAGTGTATAGGTGTACAGTTTAAATAGTCTTCCTTTACGGAGCTCTCAAACCGGTCGTTTCAATCATCTATGAATAGGGCTGGAGCCTTTGTATGACCTTGGTGGCTTTCATGCAGCCGACGGCAATCTACCGTGATGGAATTTTTAATGGAGCTATGGGCACACACGGCAGCACATCTGGATATACATTTTGATCTTGATGTAGCCCTTATCTCACTTGTAATAGGGTCGGCTTTCGTAGTGCAAATGGCTAATCTGTACATTGCTTGCTCCCGTATGTGGGGTTTAAAATGTTACGCGATGAAAGATTAATAAACTTAAAGGTTTGTCTAAAATTTGTTAAAGAGTGATTCTCCCTATGAAACCGAACGACATCTGGCCTAAGCCAACCTGGAGTTTGGCCTACACTCGAGGTATAGCGAGTCAACATGTTTATTAAAACTTCACGACAGAAAATTTAATAAATTTTAATTGTAATGTTTCTATTTAAATAAAATATGTAATAAAGAATGTCCCAGGACTGTCAGGCATGACATATTTAAATTGTCAATCTAAATTTTTATTAGTTTTCTTTTTGTTGGGCATTTATGAAACACGTTGTATAAAAGCTCAGGTAAAATAAGCGGTTGTACGTAAATTAGGAAACAGCTAATTTACGTACAACCGCTTACGTATAACAATAATAACTTGAAACAAAGTAGTTTTGTCCCACATTGCCCAACATTTAGTTATTACAAACACGGTTGAGAGAATCCGCAACCCAGCCATTTCATGTTATGACAATTTTCGTTTATTGTCGCGACACAATAGAGAATTAATACGTTGGACCGCCCGGGTTCACTGCGTTAAATTGGACATGAATTTTGAATTCGTCTGTGAATTTTAGTAGAAATATGTACAGAGAGCAGCTCGTCAGGTTACCCTTTTGCACTAGGAAATCCTGCGTTATTACGAGAGAGATAAGGGCGATATCAAGGTTTAGCCTAATCTGCTGCCATGTGTACACGAGTAAGTTGATGCTATTCTGTACTGTATCAATAGTTGAAAGCGGTTAAATTGGGTATTCAGATTTTATGAGGAGAACAAATTAATGCATGCTCACTGCCACTAGTTAAATATAAATAGAATTTTGATACTAAAGTATTCGTTATTGCAACACATAAATCTACCATTTAAAAAGAGTTCATATTACGTAAAGCACGCGTCGGGCTGCAAAACCTATTGAACCATTTGGAGGCAAATAAAGAAATCTTACTAATGCGAAAGTTAGTGATGTATGAATGTTTATTACTCTTTCCCGCTCTAACGACTGGACCAATTTTGACAAAATTTGGTATGAAGATAGCTGACACCCTGGATTAACACATAGGCTACATCATTTTCCCAAATATCCACGGGAACGAAGTCCTCTCGGGTGGTTAATCAGTTCATGAAACTGAACAACTTCCCCAAGGAACATAGATCAAAATACGAAAAAAAAATTTTTTATCTCCCATACAAAATGCGCTATAATATGCTGATGAAGTTTAAAAAAAAAAAAAAAAAAAAAAAAATAAACGCTACACACTCAAAGGCCCACAGTAAGGTTTTCCCTTGTGTCGTGGGTCCCTTGGAAAACACATAAAGACAAACACAAACACCCATGACCCGAGAACAAACATCTGCTTTTTACACAAAGATTTGCCCCGACTGGGGATTGAACCCAGGACCGCCGATCAAGAGGCAGCGTCACTACCACTCGACCAAACCGGCCGTCAAGTTTGTATCGGAACTCTATTTTTTTTTCGTATTTTGACCTATGTTCCTTGGGAAAGTTTTCCAGTTTCACGGATTGATTAACCACCCGAGAGGTTGAAAGAGAGATACCTAAAGCCCTGTATTATGTGTGGTGTTGACGAATGAAACATACGGTGTGAATGTTGTTGGAGGGGTTGGATAAGGGCACCCTTTGCGAAAATACACACAGCAGCATATCAGGTTATACATACTGACCTTGACGTTGCTATTATCACGCTCGTAATAGCGTCGGCTTTCGTAAAACAAATGGGTTACCTGATGTGTTGCTGTATGTACCTACTGTGAGGTAGGCGACCGAGGATCTAACCAAGGTTAGGAAAAGATTATAAAATAGTTTCAGACTGTTTATTTAATAGCAAATCTATCACGGCCCGCGACAAGCTCGCGCGTCACTTTACAAGATATTCGTAGAACAAAATTTTAGCTTTTAACGTTATATCATTTTTATTTTATTTATACAGTAGGAATGTCACTTTTAATTTCTGGAACCATCCTTTGCAAGATACCTTAGTTAAGTAACTCACAGAGAATATCACTTTAAGATAAAAACTTGATTAAATAGAGTATAAAGAGACTATTACGTACAGTCTGGCGGACTCCATGACAGTGAAAAGCATAAGTAATTTGTTTACGAAATAAACGATTCTAGTTTCAGAAAAGAACGTTCAGGGTGACTATTTTTTTCTTTAAAAATGAGTGATAAAATTTAAGTCAAACGTGGCATCAAGTAGTGCGCTAGAACCACTGATGCTCTGCCTACCCTGTTAGGGATTATAGGCGTGAGCGACGAGCGTATGTATATTTTAACAATATCTCAGCAGCTCTAGCACGATAACGACAAACTCGCGCTCGGCTCACGCTGAAACTCGCGCTCGGCTCACGCGAGGGTCCCGCGCAAAGGCTTGCTCACCCTATAGCGTTGTCAATTTTGACATTTGACATAGGACCGCGGTGTTGTCGCGGCGCTGTCACTATCGTACTCGGCCTGCTGGTTACGCTTACAGTGTAGCACACCCATAATTTCTCGTCCACATATTACTTCATCTAATGCGAAAGCATTTTGTTTGATGTTTGATATCCTTAATGTTGATTCCCCTCCGTCCGTCTGTTTGCAGAAATATAGACGTTTTATTATGTCTGGACTCGTACGGTACTGAAAGAATTGGTAGAAATACTCGTGCAACGATTTCGTGTTTTTTTCTTTAAGTCGTTTGTTATAAACTATACAGCGTACAATATTCCACATATTTTATTAAAATAATTTGATTTATAAATTGCTAAGCCAATTACATTTCTGTCAAATAAACATTTTAATTTTATGTGTTAAATATAGGGTGAATTTTCGATCAGGTGCCAAAATTTACGTACGTCAAGTTCATATAAAAGGACCTCTTAATTTTGTTTGATATCATTTTACACAAAAAAATATAAAGATCATCCGAAGCATGAAAATTAGTTTAAAAAGCGATCCCGGCTCGCGAAATAGAAGCGAAATCGACAATGTCAGCTCGACGACGTCGATTTTTATTAATGTGAGTAAAACCGTTTATGAATATCAAACAAGTAGATATTTGGCGATTGAAAATCCGTTTCATTTCAAGTTTTCCAAAAGCTTTCCATCCGCAACTTCTTTCGCTTAAAAATATCGAAATCGGGTGATTCTAAATTAATAAGTAAAAATGAAGGACGTAAATCAGCCTGCTAAACAAAACGAATTTCCCTGAGAAGCAAAGATCAAACGAAATTAAGAATTGTGTAATTTTTTTTACGAGTAGTTTTATATCGTCATTTGACGAGCGTTTCGACACGATTGCTAGTTCAGAAGCGGTATTCTACATCGCCTTGTTTTTTCATACCTCTATTTGGATGGCCGATATTACTTTCCATATTCTTTATTAAGTCTAAGCTTTCAAAGGATTTTCTCCTTTGGTTGTTTCTTTTTAGGTTTTGTATCGTGAACCATTGTGAGTTAGTGGACTATTGCAGTGTAATACCAATCTGAAAGGCCGATTTTAAAATTCACATTTTTACGACTACAGGGCTTGTGTGTCCCTTAGAATGTAAACAAAGACAGTATCCTATACAATCAGAACAGAGAAAAATAATTTAATGATTGATGATGATTCTTAATTATTTAAAATAAATTTTCGTAACATTACCCAAGAAACGGGGTTAATTCAAATCTAATAAGGTTACGAAAATATTTATCACTTTTAACAACAGTTTCTGGTAATCAACAATTGATATCAAATAATATTTACGCAAAAAAATGTTTTTTTTTTTTTTTTAAATTGATATAATCATTAGTACAACGAGCGGTCTAATCCCTTACACCCATGTATGCCCAGACCTGAATCCGAACCCGTGACCGACGATTCTAAAGTAGTGTTAGTACTACTCAGCCCAAGCGGTAAACCTTCAAAGTTTCTTAACTTCACCTATTATTTATTCTGTGACTTCACTCAGAAATGATTTTGCTTCTGAGAACAATTTGTCCATAAAGCAACTCAACCTTAAGACACAGCTAATCGAAATTCAAGTATCAGAACTTAAATTAATTATGTTTCCACGTTTAATTATACGCAATAAGACTTTAGTTAGTTTGTTCGAAGTCTGCGTAATTATACTCCCTTCTTAAACCCTTTTGCTAGTGATGTGCCCAGTCGATATACGCAAATTACTCAAATTTATTAACGATCACCTAGTTGTTATAGGAATAACAATCCCTGGTAATATTATAAATACAAAAGTTTGTACGTATGGATGGATGTATGGATGTTTGTTACTCTTTCACGCTCAAACGGTTGGACCAATTTTTATAAAATTTGGTGTGGAGGTAGCTGACACCCTGAATTAACACATAAGCTACATAATTTACCCAAATTCTCAGGGAAATGAAGTCTTGGGCCGAAAGATGACTTTCAGTTAGTTTAATAAACTTTACTTCATCGCATTCTAAGTAATAAGAGAGAGAGAGAGATCAGGATATGATTCTAAACACGAAATAAATGCTGCACACTCAATTAATTAGATGTAACATAGAATTATATTTATACTTTGGTATTTGTATGTATGAATTGTAAACTCTCAAAAAGAGTATAAAATGTATTAATAACTAGCTGATGCCCGCAACTTCGTTTGCGTGTTAATTTAGATTTTTACATACAAAAGTTTTTTCCCGATAACTCCCGTTTCCGTAAGAATTTTGCAATATCCTGTTGCAACTAAGCTTTAAGTTTACTAAGGTACCTGCATGCCAAATTTCAAGCGTCTAACTTAAGCGGTTTAGATTTTTCATACAAAAGGATTTTCCCGCTAATTCCCGTTCCCGTGGGAATTTCTGGAATTCCTTTCTTGGTGCACCTCTACGGTACCTAAGCTACGTTCCTTCCAAATTTTAAGTGCCTACGTTTAGCCGTTTAGGCTGTGCGTTGATATGTCAGTCAGTCAGTCAGTCAGTCAGTCAGTTTCTCCTTTTATATATTTAGATGATAATGATGACCAAGTAATAACATAACAATATTCAATGTAATACGCCAAGTGCACGGCATAATTCTGTGGATTCACAATTAACTGCAACAATAAAAAAATAAAAAATAAACATGAAATGAACAACTTTCCCCAAGAAATACATCTATAAGATAGACTAAAAATTGATCTTCCGTGCTATGGCTAAATGTTAATGGAGTTGTATGGACTTTTTTCTAATTTCGAGTTATGTTTCATGGGGAAACATTTTGATTTCCCCTGACTAATTTTAAGCCAGAGGCGTGAGGTTATACACGTGTGTGTATGTAGTGTTCTGTCACTTAAAATGTTTCATATAATCGATATGTTTTCATACTATAAATTAACACCGGTGCACTTTTTAGTTCGGTAGACTTTATAGTTTTTAATTTAAATACTCACTCTAAATTGCGTATGAGTATTTCCGCGCATCACTAGTAGCATGCAGTAAGACCGGGGGTTATAATCTCAGTTAAGATTGCATTCCGTATTGTTGGCAACTCCTGCCGGTCTTTAGATAAGGTAATGCGTTGTGCAAGAAATATACATTACCATCTCTTTTCAAACGAAATATTGAACTGTAATGCAAATTGTGCTGTTGAATCGGTTTTAGAGAAGTTTTCATTGTATATACTGGAGTTTCGCAGGTCTATTCTGTAAATGCCTTATTAATTATGTTTACACATTGCGTAGTACAAGCTTATAACGACCAAAAACCTATGAAAGACAGTCTTTTCGCATGTTACATGCAGTGTATACTTATTATTGGTAAGACCGTGAGTCTGCGAGCAAAAAATTCGAAGCAAAGTCAGTATACCTCAATTCAATTCAATTTTTACAAGCTGGCGTACACGCTTTCGTGATTTTTCCAATGTCACATACACATTATACATACGCTCACGCCTATAATCCCTATCGGGATAGGCAGAGCATCAGTGGTTTTAAAACTACTTGATGCCACGTTTGACAAAAATTCAGAGAAGTTAAAAGATGAAATATGATGTAAGTGGTGAGAGGCTATCAGCTTTTCGCGTCCCACTTACTGACTTTTAGTAGGCAGCTTGCACATTCTTTGTTTTATACGCCCAGTCCAGCATGGAAGCATGGAAGGTTTACTCGTTAAAATACTCTGACGTTCTGCCAATCTCAGATTATTTTAATGAGTAAACCTCATACCTACATTTGATGACAGGCACCTTGACTGGCGGCGCCATCGTCACCAACTGAAATCTCTTACACTGGATAACAACCGCCTGACCAGTAGCGGTGGCACTGAATGAATGAATGAATAATTATACTGTATTGCACACCAGAAACAAACAAAAAGCACATAAACACAAATAAACAAACAAACAGAATGTACAAAAAGGCGGCCTCATTGCTAAGGTACCAATCTCTTCCAGGCAACCTTTATGTAAAGATATTTTCCAAAATGATGGTTGCGCTATAGTTATACAGTTTAAGAGGTTTCGATAGTTCTCATTCCCGCCACCTGAACGGATAAAATGGTCACCATGGTCATTCCATCACCATTGAAACGCCACTGATTTAGTGGAATAGCTACCCTGTTCCTCTGTGTTACTGATACTTTTTTTATTTATTATAAGATGGGTTAACTCTTGACCTCAATCTTGACCATAAGGTCAAAGATGAGGTCGACGATGGAGCGAGTTAACCCAGAAAATGCCTATAAAGGCACTGGTACTCCCACGCACCGACGGAACACAGCAAGCTGTTTGGCGTCGGACTTCGGTAGGAGGGTGGTCGCGAACCAGACGGCCCTTTACAGAGCCTACCACACCGCATGAGACCATAGGACGACACCTCAGATTCAGAAAAAAATGAAGTGTCGTTGCCTGGGATGGATTACTAGGAGGCAGGTCTCATTTGTGTTTCCTTAGTCGCCTCTTACGACACCCACGGAAAGAGATGGGGTGGTGTTATTCTCAACCGATCACCACACGGTTAAAATGTGGTGATCGGTGTGTAGCATTTAACTTAAGCTTAAATGCTACACACTCAAAAGCCCACACTAAGATTTTCCCTTATTTCGTGGGTCTCTTGGAACATACATAAAGACAGACACGAACACCCATGACCCGAGAACAAACAACTATTTTTACACAAATATTTACCCCGACCGGGAATTGAACCCAGTACCCGTTGATCAAGAGGCAGCGTCACTACCACTAGACCAAACCGGCCGTCAATAGGATACACAAAAAGACAAGAATGAATGCTAGCAGAGCAAGTCTCTGACTATTGTCAGGGGAAATGTGACTCAAAATTAAAAATTAAAGCAAAAACTTACATTTTACAGAAAGAGAGGATAGTAAGAGAGGAAAAAAAAAGCAAAAATTTTAGCGCACATGCCTTAAGCTTTGCTACTCCAACTTTTAGAAATATGAAATAGTTTGCTACTCATCTAATTGGCCCTTGATGCAGCAAAATGAGTTATCTCGGGTTCCGCAACTTTGCTGTTGAAATTTTTACTCACTCAGTTTATTAATAATTATGAGAGAGTGTTTTTTTATAGATGATATATATACACGGTGATAAAAAAACTCCTAGCTATATTCAAAATCCTGAACCAGTATCACTCAAATCACATTTATGAAAAAAAAATTTTTTTTCAATATTTTTTCAATGGGCATAGTATGAACTAATTGCCTAAACGTAGACTTTACTCCTACACCAGGCACGCTAGGGGTGCGGGTAGCGCTCGGAGGGTGCACCCGAATGGTGTCTACGTTTAGGAAAAAAAATCCCAATAAGAAAAAAAAATTGTTCTGTAGGTAAGTGATACTGGTTCAGGATTTTGAATATAGCTAGGAGGTTTTTTTTTCACCCTGTATACACAGGGCTTTAGGTATCTCTCTTTCATCCATGAAACTGAACAACTTCCCCAAGAAAAATAGGTCAAACATAGGTGACTTAAGAAAAAACAGTAATTTGACGCATTTTAAATAAAATCGATATGGTATGACTTCAAATTAGGTATCGAAAATTTATAGGTTGATTCTTCCCATGAAACTGAATGGCATTCCCCAAGAAATTGTAGGAAATTCTAAAAAAAAAATTCAATTTCCCATACAAAGGCAAATCAATTTTTTTCACGTTTCTGCCTATTTATGTTCCAGATAAGAGAAAAGTTGTTCAGTTTCGTGGGCTGATTCACATCCTTAATTTTCGTTAGCTATTTGAAGTCACCCTATCCATTTTATGAACATGTTAAATAAGCATAGAATTATCCACTTCCACGCCGTATCCTTACTTCCTTACTTTTTTATTAATATTATAAATGCGAAAGTAACTCTGTCTGTCTGTCTGTATGTCCGTCTTTCACGCCTAAACTACTGAACCGATTTTGATGAAATTTGCTACAGAGATACATTGGAGCCTAGGAAAGGACATAGGCTACATTTTATCCCACAGTTGAGCACGATATAACCTGTAGTCTACGCGGGCGGAGCCGCGGGCAGAAAAGCTAGTACTAAACAAATATATTTATTAGCTTCCCAACGAATTAATTGATTACAATTCAACGAAATAAGCAGAGGAAGAACCAACTATGAAAGGTATGTATGAAACGGGGACCAATTCTCATGTCACTCGATTCTAAATTGCCACAACTCGCAAAAAGTTCCACTAATTTCGCGCACATTTTTCGTCTAATCACCCGCGATAACCGGCCACTGGCGGGTTAATCGCGGATGTAATTTTAACTGGTGCAACTTAAACGTCGCAAGAAATTCCAGTGGAATCTTGGGTTAGGGGTCTATCTTGAGAGTTGAAACGAATTGTTTTCAATAGGATTTTGCATTGGAAATGTTAACTTACTAATATTGTAATTGTAAAAGTTAAGAATTGCTTTTTTATAAAATAGGTTATCTCTTGACCTCAATCTTGACCCAGTAAATGCCTACAAGGCACTGATAGTCCTACGCACCGACAGAACATAGCAAGCTGTTTGGCGTCGAACTTCGTTGCCTAGGGTGGATTAATAGGAGGCAGGTCTCGTTTGTGTTTCCTTATAGTCGCCTCTTACAACACCCACGGAAAGAAATGGCATGGTGTTACTCTCAACCAATCACCACATGGCCAAAAATGTTTAGGTGGATGCTTGCTACTCAATCACGCTAGAACAGCTGAAAGAATATGGATGAAATTTAGCACAGAGATAGATTATAGTCTGGATTAGTACAAAGGCTAGGTACATAATTTTCACAAATTCCTATGTTAAAGATAGTAACTACATAATTTCACAAACTTAAATAAAAAAATAAATGAAATTGAATAATCTAATCATATTTATTACAACTGCCTTAGTTGTCGAAGCTATAAAATGCATTAAAACGATCAGTGATTCTCATGTACTTGTATGTACTAACAGGGTTAAAAACTTTCACCTATATTCACGCATAAATTATGTTCTAAAATTAAAATCCGAACGATCCGCGCTCAACTAATTCTCCAATCCTATTCAACCGACAAAGCTTATTTATTTATCGCGTGACAAACACATCGAGCGATCTCAAAATAGCGTCCGGTCAACGCCCTGTCAGTATTGGCGGTAATATTTCCCTTCATCAAAGGGGTCTATTACTGAAGTACGCGAAGCCGCTACATTCTTTTATGAGTAAGCATATTTTCTCTTATATTGGTAAATTGCGGAGGATGCGAAAGGTTAACTCAGGGCAAATCAATAAGCGTGTGAGTAAGTTTTAAGTGGAGCTATGAAGTTTATACTGCCAGTAACGCGGTATGAAACTTGTGGAGTGATTGAAATTTAATATATACCTACTTCTTTTTTATGTCAGAATATTTTAGATTTACAACGATTTTTAAAATATGTGATAAATATGTGTGTGTATATGTGTGTGTAAAATGTGTTTAAATATGTGTGTGTACCATCTTGATTTTGAATAGTGATTTTTCTTGTCTATTAAGGTATAAGTTGGGACTTAGGTATAATGAATATTAAAATAATTTTCTACGTTAAAAAATCGTATGAGTAACCGAATTCAATCCCAATAACAGTTAGCACATAGTAGATAACTAGTATTTTTTGCAGACTACAATGCGTATTAGCAGATAACCACAAACGAAAATGTCACTCATTTATTTAGATGATATTCTGGTTTGTAGTAATTTTTTGTTTTCGTTGATTTTTTTTAAAAGCGCTGAATCATTTTCTATAAAATTTATATGGGTCTACCTCTGGAGTATACTCTTTCGAACAAAACAATAATTTAGAAAATCGGTCCATAATTGGCGGAGAAATCGGTGAACATACATAAAAAAGAAATAATAATAATACATACAGTCGAACATAGAACCTCCTCCTTTTTTGAAGTCGGTTAATGAATCTATTTTTATTAGGTTATGTAAGATTTACTCCATAGAAAACTGAAAAATCCAGGGTAGGTCAAATCAATTATAATCATTACTCAATATTGTTTTTTTTAAGTGATTTTATTTGAGATTTTTAAAGTTTTCCACTAGCGACGGCGATGTTTTTACGCGTCGAACAGTAGCCTATTTCACCAGCCTTGTAAATAGTATGTCGCTCCATTTTGACGCGCAGAGACAAACACACTTTCGCATAGGAAATAATGATTTACATAAAGACATACACTCGCGTTTGACTCATAGGTTAGGGATATAGATCGGTGTTACCAGCCCGCGCCTCAACCTGACAAAAATTGCTGAGCCTAGGGCTTTTCAGCTCACTGCAAGGCTTATAAACTATTTTACTATCAGATCTAAGCTTTGTGTATGTATGTATGTATGTAAATCCTTTATTGTACAATAAATATTCTTACAGGAGCAAAATATGGTACTTAAAGTTAGAATACATTTAAGGTACAAAGGCGCACTTATCCCACTAAGGGATCTCTTCCAGTCAACCTAACGAACATTGAGAAGAAATCTTGATGAGTAGGCGCAAAGTACAAAAAGGATTAGAAAAATTAATAGAATAGATACAGAAAGACAAATAAACAATGAAGAACTATACAATACTTAAATAACATTATTAAAAATATAAAAATATATTTAATATATAGGTACATACAAATTTATACATATATAAGGTCCTAATTTATTAGTCACTTACCTTCTAAGGCGTTATTGTATAGGTTGATAGTATTCCAAAAAACAACATAAAAATTAATTATCTGAAAATTAAATTTTGTAAAAAAAAAAAATTCAATTTAAAGATAAAGGAACGGTTCTCTTTCGATTATAGCCGTCCACTCCCCGCTCGCCCGCTCTACTACTGCCATTATTATTTACGTTTGAATGGATGGGTTTATTCAACATAGTAATGAAAAAATATCATAACAAAATTTTTCAAGACCTTTTAAATTTAATATTATGCTTTTGTTTTTTGACTCAAATGATATATTTTGACCTACACAATAACGAGTTAAAAGGAAAGTGACTAATAAATTAGGACCTTATATAATGCATACATATATATATAATATCAGAAGTGAGATGAATAAGTCGTACGTCAACTTAACTCAAAACATCAGCGTTGTAACCGAAGTGTGTTTTTCTTTTAAAATATGTATGTGTGAACAGTTGTGTGTAAAATAAAGGTTTTCATTTTAGATCAATTTTGATTCATCTCTGAACTTTATTGATTCATTTTTTACAAGCCGGGGAACAGGGATTTTTTTAATAACACTATAAAACATGCTTTTCTTTACCGTGGTCATAATAAACGTCGGTAAATCTCTCTCCTATAGGAATGTTCGGTTTCCCCATAAAATAACGTTATGGTTTCCGTCAGCTACTCGTGGATTCCGACCGCGAGAAGGGGCTGTACAAAGAATTAAATTTCCAAAGACGTTAACACTATCATATCAACCAGTATAGGGGAAAAAACATCCTATGATCAGCAGAAGCCCATACAGAATTTGCAAGTGGGGATATAGCACAGATAATAAATGCGAATGTGGTTTCTCTACTCAGACAATGGCGCATATCATGTCTTACCCAGCGAGTCCAACCACCTGTACTCGTGAAGACCTGTACAATGCCACGAATAACGCTGTGCGTGAAATTCCGCCATATATGACCGACTCGATAAGAAGAAGAATAAACAGAAACCCGAGTATAGCAGTGAGCCTAATAAATAATAAATCGATGAATAAAAATATTATCAAAGTCAGTTATTTTATATTTTTAAACTCCATACCTACACCAAAATTGTCACCTCCTCTGCGCCCTGCTTAGTGGCTATTTTAATTCCGATCCCAAGACCTTCTGTCGTAGGGCTAAGCAGGGCACTCTCACTTTCTTCGGCTAATCGCACTCATATTTACACACAAATACACACTACACGACACTCACAATACTCTCATACATTACATACTTGCACACGAACACTTTTTTAGAGTTCTATTTAATTTAGTTTACGTTAGTTTCACTGGTTTTGTTTTAACTTTGTATATTGTAATCTGTGGATAACGGTGTTGATTGTACAATTATTCAACTTTGTTGTATACCTACTGTTATAACCTCCTGTACAATTGTTTGTTTTCCCATATAAAATAAAAAAATAAAATAAAATATCTTTCATATTGCAGAGGTCTAGCCGATTGGCTGCCATGACGACCACTTCGACTGTTAGTGTTGCCGGTGCTCATACGTCTGAAGACGGCATATCTTTGCGAGATCTCGGGGAGAAAATTCCATTAACCAACGGAGTCTGAATGGCGGTGGAATAATAATGGTGACCACTTCATCAGTTCAGGTGGTGAAATTTAGAACTATTCATCACTAAGTGTATGAGGTTTCAATTGTTCTGAATTTCGCCACCTGAACGTATGCTCACAACTGCCGTTGAGAGGCCATTGATTAGTGGAAAAGACGCCCAGGGCCATCTTGTCTTTACAACCCTATGTTTCAAAAATATCACATCTTGGTTATATTAGATATTGACAATTTATAAGGTTCCTAAATTTTTATTAGACAGAGGGCCTAATATATTCTGTGTCGTCACAAATTCTAAGCGATTCTCGAGAGGGACATCGTAATGTGTTTCAAGTAGTATCTCGTCCGCTTCTTGACCAACTTAAAAAAAAAAATATTTTTGTATAATTTGCGATACATTAAACCGGAGAAATTCCAGGCAGATGATAAAGTAGACTTTTTGTGATAGCGACAAGCTTTCACTTCCATATTTTATAACTCCTCGTATAGGACCAATATAAATTCCTATCGGTCCTCCTGCTTGGCGCTGCGTATTAAAATTACAACGAGTCAACCCATAATCAGACATATACACACACGAGTAGCTTATCTTTTGATTAAATTGCTTTTTTGTAATCTTTAATTTGTTGTAAATATTTTCTTAGAGCACTTAATTAACAATATAATTACAATACGCTTTATTTTCACACACACACACACACACACACAACGAAACAACAGCAAGAAATACAAAAAATAAATAAATAAATTAGGATTCACTGTAAAAAAACATTAAGTTTAACCTAATAAACGTTATTAAAGGCACGGATGTCATGTCTGTATATACAAATAACAACTTAAAAAAAACATTAAGTTAACCTAATAAACGTTATTAAAGGCACGGATGTCATGTCTGTATATACAAATAACAACTTAAAAAAAACATTAAGTTAACCTAATAAACGTTATTAAAGGCACGGATGTCATGTCTGTATATACAAATAACAACTTAAAAAAATTTAAAATGCCTGATGTTCTTCCCTGATGTGCTGCCGAGTATACATACAGCAGCATGTCAGGTTAACCATTTGTATTATAAGCCGGCGCTTTTCGAGCGAGATAAGGGAAAAATCAAGGTCAACATGTATAGCCTGATGTGCTGCCGTGTGTACAATCTGCGAAACACCCGCAAAACACGCTTTTTAACAACTCTCCCGTCGGGATTCGTCCAGGATCGTTAAAAGTTGGACTATCTCGCGTCGGTCACTATCTTCTTTGATAATAAGACCAATTTGTAGAGACAATCGGAGCGGAAGATTTTGAATGCGTTTTTTATGAAGCTTTATATTTTTGAAGTGAAAACTTATTTAGCGGCGCTGAGCACTTTTAGTATGGGGAAAAAATGTTAAACTCGCGATGAACTCGCGTCAGATCGTCAGATGTCACGTGACAGTGATCGAAAATGCGTAGGATAGGGTTGCCACCTTTTTTGAACTGAAAACTTCTTTAGTAGCGTTGTGTACTTACTTTGAAGTATGGCTGGAAACCCGGACGGTTGGCAGCCAGCCCTATGGTAAAATTATCTCTGTGACAGATGTGAACGATGTCAACGATTATTCGCACATAGTGCGCAAACACCGATAGACTATTTTACTGAATTGAAAGTAGACAGTTTGGTCGAGTGGAAAAGTTGCCAGATTGTAAGCAACAGGTCGAGAGTTCGAATACCGAGATAATAACGGACTCTTTTTGTGTATTTTGTTTTATTTCCATATTAATGCACAACGTTAATGTTCAAGTTTTCACTTCTGCCGGCACTCCCGGAGTGCAACCCGTTGTTTTTTTATAGCTTTGCATTTCATGAACTGAATTTCAGCCTCATATAGAATAATACTCAAAGTTAAAGTTAAAAACAGCTTTATTTCATAGAACATTCAGCACTAGCATGATCACGACAAACTCGCGCTCGGCTCACACTAAAACTTCACTTTGATTGCGCGAGGGTCCCACGCAAAAGCTTCCTCGCCCTATGGCGTTGTCAATGTTAACATTTTGACATAGGACCGCGGTGTTGTCGCGGGCTGTCACTATCGTACTCGGCCTGCAGACTGGTACTTAAAATCAATCGAAATAGTGAATTACATTAGGTCGTATTTTTAACTTTGCGCCTATTCGTAGAGGTGCAGTCTTCCTCAGGAGAATAATACGCAAGAAAATCCGAGGCTCGCTCTTTTTAACTCAATCATATAAATTTCCTTATTTTTAATTTTAATTTACCAATCAGCTGATCGCAAATATTATAAAGAGCGGTAACCTTTTTACTTCCATACCAGCTTCCCGCCCTGGACTTTGTTCCCGTGGGAATTTTGGGAATGAATTATACACATAAACATTCCTCTGGAATCACTCCGTCCATTTGTGAAAACCGTATGAAAATACGTTTAGTTGTTATTAAGTTTTTCGCGTTCAGACCGACAGACGCGGCGGGGGAGTTTATTTTAAAATATAGTATGATATGATGATAAGAAGAACATCCTACAGTCTTTGGTTACTTACACAACCTGTTCCGTTTGATTTCCCTTAACTTCAGGGTATCAATGAGACCACAGATATGAATCAAATAGCATATACATTTTTTTTCAGTTATTCATAATTTCAAATTTTTATTTTTCATACAAAATAATTCAGTAAAAATGAGAATTTCCTATTAAATACTTTTACGTAAGAAATGACAACGTCGCGTTATCCTATTCTAAATTTAAAAGATTTAAACTAATTACCAATAAAAGTGTACCAACTGAGGACTCGTTTTATGGGAGAAAGATTTTGAAACATTTTAAGTTTGATTGATGATTTCTCCAAAAATACACATTTAAGAACATATTTTCCTTGGACTTATTAATTATTTTTATTCATAGAATATGACCTTACAGTTATGGGATATCAAAAGGAACAGGTTGTATAACGCAAACATTACTTTTCCACTTACAAGACGACATAAAACGAATACTTAATCCATAAGAGTAGTTCCACAGAAATACCGCAATGAAGCAATGAATCCTTAAGATTCCAAAGTAAACGAATAAAATATCAAAGGGTAGGGAAACCCGCAATCTTAGCAAACCACGACAGGGATTAAACACCCCTTGTGTATCATGTTTCCCCTTACAGAACTTATCAGCTAATTTTACAAAGGGGGATGCAATTATTTACAATTCTAGAAAGCGTGTCAGGTGTCCCAAAGGGTAGCGATAGCAGAGCAAAATATATAAGACAGAAACTAACCAATACTGTTTAATGTAGTGATGATTTTAGAATTTTTTTTTACATTTTTACAAAATGTAAAAAAAAATCTAAAATCATCACTACATTAAACAGTACTTGTTAATTTTTTCGAGAATTTCTTCTCTACAGAACAATTTTAGGTCTAGTAAGGCTAGAATTTCCGTTTCGTATCGAGAATGTTTTGACAACCGCAATTACTCACAAATGAGTGCCAATTAAGAATTTAGATTCATTCTATCTTTAAAAATCCTTGTACAACCGATATTGAGAAGTCAACTCCTTGCCTTTAAATTAAAACCTATGATAAGCACAGTAAGGAATGCCTTTTAAAACATTTAACCAAATTGTACAGTTTGTGCGAAACAAACCATTGAAATCTGAATCTAAAGAATCTGAGTTTTGTTTTTATGCCAACCTTACATATTTACAGAAAGGATGTGAAATTTGCCTAAGATTTGTGTGTTACATACTTTATTTAGGTATATTGCTTAGTTAGGTTACACTTAGGTAAGCTGTTATACGCAAGCGAGTCCCTAAACTAATATTAAAGTTGTTGTAAGCCTCATCTGCTGATGAGGGGATGTTAAAGTTTGTTATCATTACTAGCTATGACAGCGATGTATGAAGTTTGCTAGCTAAACTTTAGTAAAGAGATGTCACAAAATCGTTTGAACCTTATATTTAGAACTATCACAATATTTTATTGTCAACTTTAATCAGATAAATATTAACGACAGGTTTAGTGAAGTGGTAATAGCGAGTTGGCTATCAAACATTCTCGGGTTTGAATTTGTAAAAAGCAATAGTTTGTGCTTTTTTTATCATCGTGTTAGGAGTACCTGAATCCGACGAGCGTGTATGAAACCAATTGTGAATACAGAGGGAGCGAAAGAGGTGTGTTTGGATACCCCAATGGGACTGCCTACCCCAATGGGACAAAGGCGTGAGCTTAACGATGTATCTATAATTATTACCATTGCCTCCTACGTACTAGCGATTTTAGAAGTAAGGAACACAGGAGGCAATGACAATACAAATTTTACCGAGCCGTGCCGTTCAAATTATAAATAAAAAAGCCCATTTACTGGCAAAACGTGCAAAGTGCCTTTGAAAAAAAAATATTCTGCCAGATTTATGACAATAACTCACAGTGTCACGTACGGCCCATGACTTTAAAAACTGGGTCAAACCGGTGTCAATTCAGTTCGTATTTCAAAAGAACATTCAAACAGTCTCTTATTTGCAATAAACGCAAGATGTCGCGAGGAAAACGGCGCTCAGTCGGCGAGTGCAGTAGACTTGGGGTCTTAGACGAACAAAGGAAAAGTTCACTTCTATTATTGTAGCTATTGCTTGAGCTTAGCTCGGTATTTGGAGTTATACGTCTGTTTGTTATTTTCTTGTGTTATTTATCAAATAAAGTATTTTTTCCGGAAACCTGCCACATAATTCGAAAGGTTCGTCGTTATATTACACTGTCTAACTGCCGTACTCAGAGATGTCAATTAAAGTTAAGTACTGTTAAACTCTGATGTTGTCTCTTTCACTCTTGTTGATATAAACAAGGATAGCATGACATTTAATTACTTCTTAATTTTAATTGAAGTCTCTGAGTACGGCAGTAGGTATACGTCAGTATTTACGAAGAAACATCGAAAAATTCGACTGACCAAAATATTCTGACAAAAAATCACATTCTAACGAGGCTTGGGGCGCTATGTTAAGCAAAAGGTACGTACAACTTTTGGAGTAGTACATAAGAGCTATTTACAATAGCTCATCACAATAATATTCTCAAAATTGTACCTCTTCTATTTCACAGTCACAATTACGCTTATGCATGACAGCCTGATAGGAAACTTTGAAAAAAAAAAGTCCTCAGTAGCATTCTTATATAATCCCCAAGACTTTTTACATTTTGCTATGTCGGCAATGTCTGGGTCGAGAAAACCCAAATATACTAAAATATCTCCATTATTTTGCAAATAAAAAATAAATACATTTTAGCTTCCTTTGTCCAGGGATTCTGAGTTGGTGCTAACGTCGCCATGACCAAGGACTTTACTTTGTATTAGGTATTATAATTTTCATGTTTTATTTTCATGTTTTATAATTTTCATGTTGAATAATCAAAATTATTGCGATTTGGAATGTATCCGCATTCTGCGCCTCTTTATATTTTGAAGGGAATAAACAGGACAGAGTTTAAATCTTTGGTGGAAAATATTGTCGTTCATAAGGGAAAAAGAGTTAAAAGTTTGACGTAACTTTTACAAGAACATTTTTATCGACGGAGCGGGATTTATAATCATTTTTTATTTAGTTTCACTGAAATTGTTTTAACTTGTCAACAAGGAGCCTTGGACTTTAGTACTGCTTAAAATATGACTTGCATGGTGGTTTACGATAAAAGTTTTGGCCAAGTTAAAATAAAAACAGCCCACTTTGCGTAAATTTTTACTAGGACGGTCGCGACCTTCCATTTCGGCCAGCTGTTGCATTGTGGTAATTTTAAAAATTTTGCGGGAAGAATTTTTGTAAAAAGTCGGGAATATTCCAAAAGGACGATTAATATGTAAACAAAAAATGCATGAAAATATTTCGTCTTATCCATTTTTCAGCGCAATTTATGTAACATTTAGTAATAGTGTCTTGGTCTCACTATTTATTAAGAATTATATTTAATTCTATTTTTCCATCTAGGTAGGTCCGACATTTTCAAATATTTCATTTTGATGTTGAGTGGCCATAGGGGAAATTTATCACAAGCATTTCCGTGCTTCGCGGGGTACGTTACGCTGACAGTTCCGGTTGTCGATTGACCACAGTCGTTAAATCAAGTCAGAGGCCATTTGGTGGTTTGGAAACTCTGACAACAGGTTTAGTCAAGTTCGCCACACATTTGAGTATACCCACACGATAATAAAAGAAAAGAAAGTTATAACTACCAACTAAAGACAATAAAATAGAAACTCAACTTTTATCACAACCAAAATTTTATTCATCAGGTGAATTCAATAAGAATGCGGATCAAAGTGGATCCATTTAGAAAATCGTAAAGAGCATCCGGAGTGTCAGGTATTTGAGTTGGCAAAGTGGAAGGAAACAGAGTTGAACTCTTGAAGGAGGGGTTAAATTGGTGTGTCTCCTTAGGTTTTTTTTTTAATTAAGAGATGGGTTAACTCTTGACCCCAAAATTGACCAAGGTCATAGATGAGGTCGATGATGGAGCGAGTTAACCCAGAAAATGCTAATTAAGGCACTAGTACTCCCACGCACCGATGGAACACAACAAGCTCGCGAACCAGACTGCCCTTTACAGAGCCTACTATACCGCATGAGACCATAAGACACCACCTTAGATTCAAAACAAACTGAGGTGTCGTTGCCTAAGATAGATTACTAGACGGCAGGTCTCATTTAAGAAGTCGCCGACACCCACTGAGAGAGATGGGGTGGTGTTATTCACAACCAATCACTATATGGCGGGCCCGATCACCACACGGCGGTGATCGGTTCCGCCGTAGGCACTGGCACTTCCACACACAAGGAAGTCTGCCTGGCGGTGTACTCCAGCGGAAAGGTGGTCGTGAGTCAGCTCAGGCGTTAGACCTACCACACCGCTTCTACCATCGGATAATCTATTTGGTTTATTTTGTACTGTATTTAAAATAATGTACTTAGGTAATATGAAAATGGGGCAAAGGATAATTTGTGCCTGTAATAATTATTTTAATTAAAAAAAATACTGGCGATGTTCCCCGCCAGTGTGTGGTGATCAGATGAGAATAACACCACCCCATGTCTTTCCGTGGGTGTCGTAAGAGGCGATTAAGGAAACACAAATGAGACCTGCCTCCTAGTAATCCATCCCAGGCAACGACATTTCATTTTTTTCTGAATCTGAGGTGTCGTCCTATGGTCTCATACGGTGTGGTAGGCTCTGTAAAGGGCCGTCTGGTTCGCGACCACCCTCCTACCGAAGTCCGACGCCAAACAGCTTGCTGTGTTCCGTCGGTGCGTGGGAGTACCAGTGTCTTTGTAGGCATTTTTTGGGTTAACTCGCTCCATCGTCGACCTCATCTTTGACCTTTATGGTCAAGATTGAGATCAAGAGTTAACCCATCTTATAATATAAAAAAAAACAGTGGACCGCTAGGTGGTAGATCCCCGATGTGGAGCCACCAACCCCATACGCTTGTAATTCATAGGTAATTCTGATTAAAAGAAAGTTTTTGTTTGTATTGATTCCAGTCAGTAAATGCAAGTTATTCTATAGTTTAGAAATCAATTTGTATATAGATCTCTTAATCTCTGCTGCAAAAACCTTTGAAAAAACTTTAAACCTGTGCCGCCAAATTTTTTTTAAACTTGTTGGAAAATAAACGTATTATCCCTTTCCCAGCAGCTAGTATTTTATTTCATTTGCTTTCATGTGTTACAATGGTTCTTATAGTCTAAAAGTACAGGTCAAGACTATGATTTATTTTTGAATTATACCTTCGTCAAGTTTCGCGTAAGTCTAGATGCATGCCTGTGTTCTCGTGCAAATAACTTGAGTTTACGAAAAAGTTTGAGGTGACAACTTTGGAACTTTGGGACCTGTTTCCCGGGTATTGCCAAGGTATTTGTCTTTTACGACCACTGGCTTCCCTACCCTACTTTTCTACTTTGCTTGCCTACTCAGGTAAACTACAGTGGTTTTTATAAGATTTACCTAAGAATTTTTTGAAGAAAGAGGCTTTTTAATTTGGTAGCTTGGACGTTTTGATACGCTACCACGTGTCTAGATATGGCTGTGAGGATCAAACATGAGTCTCAAGACTTGATAATAATTAGATTTGGTTAAGTTATATATGTCTCTTAAAGTAGGTATACAAAAATAACAAGTAGAACTTGTCTTATTATAGATAAATTTGTCTAGAAGTACGTGAAAATTAGTTTTATATTTAAAATAAACATCACACCGCGACGTTCAAAAATCACATCGATCCAATGTTCAGACGTGCGTGCAAAAAAGTAAATTTAAAGTTTAAGTAGGTACCTACTTAAATGTTTTATTAAAAAAACATTTTTGATTTAACTTTGAAGATACTTGTATACCTAAAAAAATGTATGTCTAACATTTCACATCGAAGGTAAAATAACTGTAAAGCCTTGGAAAAAAATAAAAATAATAACTCATATTTATCAGGTGATAAGCTTCTTACGCGGGAAATTTCTTGGAAACGTCAAAGGGAAAATGTCCATTGTGTTAAAGTACCTGGGAGGGTGTTCTATCTCTTACGCGTATTTAGATTTTACGGTTATTTGCGATGATGAATACTGGAACTCCTTTACAATTCTTTTATGTAAAATTTTTAAAGGTTACGACGTGAAACGTAGCGAAATTTTGGTTTACTTATCTAAGTTCATGTCAAGGGACTCAACTGGGCTTTGATTCTGTAACTTGTGTGTAATGGAGGCCATTTTATCTGTTCGGGTGGCGAAATTGAGAACTATTTAATTTTCATATACTTGCTGACAATCAACCCGACCAGGAGCGCCACAGCCAACCGAACATAAGTTACAAACTACCTGCAACTGAAAATTCAATCGGGGTGGCGCCATCAGTCAAAGCAGCCGTCATTAGATGTATGAAATTTGGATAGTTCTCTTTTTCGCCACATGATTGGATAAAATGGCGACCATTCCATAGACAACTTAAGTTACTGATCTCATTGTGTTCAAAGTTTTTCAATTTAGTAGAATGATCAAAAGCCTGTGAAAGACAACTGCTGGACGATGGACTTAGCCATATACAGAAGAAAGGCCCCCACTCAAGTCACCTCTTCAATGGATTAGCGAGCGTAGAGCTGAGTCTCGCGCCGAAGATAATGTTGCAGCTGAACGCCAACCAATAGAATTTGACCTTTTTTTACATCTGATTTTTCACAAATATTTGAACCCAGGTCCCGTCGATCAAGAGGCAGCATCCCTACTACCACTCGACCCAATCGGCAAACCAAATCGACAGACCATATAAGTAAATAATTATGTCGTCATCATAATTATTTACTTATATGGTCTGTCGATTTGGTTTGCCGAGCTCGATAAATCCTCGACCGTATCTTTGCCCTGAGCTAGATAGTGGTCAAGAGTGAACCAATTCTTACTAAATAAAAAACAAACATTTTGGTCACCAGAACTTAATCAATTGATGAGCACAGGGTGGTACTGCTAGCAGGTGAGGTTCTTAATTATTAAAATTAGAATTTGAGTCCTTTTCATCCCGACGATATAATAAGTACTGTACACAAAAAGCCCAACTAATTGCTAATATGTAGTAAATGATCATCAGAAAAACCAGAAAACCACTTCTAAAAGCTATTACAAAAATCACAAAGCCAGTCAGCAATAAAAAAGCGCAAATAATTACATGTAAGATCTCCTGCCGAGGGCATGTCTCTGCGTTTTTCTCGATCGCGGGAGGTGATGCGTGAACCTCTGATATTTCGCATCATTACTCACGGCAACATAGCGTTTTCGCGTTTTGTGTTTTTGCTGGAGTTGTACTTATTTATTATGTATGTAAGGTAAGTATTAAGTGAATTTCTAAGAATACTGTTAATACTACGGCTGTTGTGTGACTACAATATAGTGGCGATTTATCATGAGTGTAAGTCATCTCTGCATTACCCTGAGCTGGACACCCTTTTTCGTGCATTACACTAAAATAGGTATAAGCCACAGGCATAAGTTTCATCTGTATATTTGGTGTATTGTTACTGAATAAAAAAATATTCTATTCTATTCTATTCTGTACTTCAGGAGGCCACATTAAACAGTCGGCTCCAACTAGCTCGGTTGGTAATATTTAAGAGGCTATTTTAGGAATTGAAAACTCACGTTGTTACTTTCTTGACTATACTATACTTACCCGATAGGAAGAAAGACTAGCTGAATATTTTCAGCCAAGCTTTCAGACTTTTCTGTAGTATAACATGTTGTTTGACAGTTTTTATGATAAGAATAATGATCTATTTCCCTGTTCAAGTATGTCTTTATTGTTTGTCTGTCGAGTAACCCGAAAAATAGTGTCTAAGTACCAAAACGGTAAGTGGATTTTTGGCGTTAGGTACTTGTGGGTGGGAGTATGAGTACATTCGATTTATCTACAGCAGGGGTGGCCAACTTGATTATACCCAAGATCTCCTGTTTACTAACAAAACCCTGTGCGATCTACCAATTACATACTTCTTGAAATCTTAAATGAAAAAGCATAGTTCAGTACACAATCATTAAGTATTTTTTTATTATATTAAGAGAAAAAACTTAATTCTGAAATGTTTTTTATTTTTTTGCTTTGCCACGATCGACTGGACTAACAGTCGCGATCGACCGGTTGGCCACCCCTGATCTACAGTATTTGTACCCATAAAACAAAGAGAGTGTGGGAGTTATAAAATCAACTCGCTCTACTGGACTACGCGCTCAAAAATCCCGCCAATATATCCCGGCTATATCCAAACATATTGGTTGAAAATACTCTTTGAAAAATAAAAAATAAAGCCCCAGACTCAGTACGCTACAATCGTTAGTAATGCCAGCTATTTGCCGCTAGATTTAACTTAAAAGTGGTAGTCGGTTTGAGGCTTAGGGGCCTTTTCAGTGAGGCTTTGCTCTTGTTGGCTTCCCGTATAATGATTACGGTTTCAGACATATGTGTAGGAAAAATACGGCAAGAAATTGTTGCGTCTTTATTTCGAGTATACCTACTATGGGTAAGTTTTTTTGAGGGAAAACTAGACCTTTAAGACTTTATTTGTAACGTGTATGCTGGTACAAATCACTCAAAGAACAGAATATAATTCAATAATTTATGTAATCCAAGCAACACATAATATCTTTGCAGGGAGAATAAAGTTTTGATGTTGCCTTTAAGGTTCAAATATCTGAACCTTAACTAATCAATTATCCACTGCTCCGGGAAAATGTTATCCCCATATTTCGTTAAGATATAAAAACCTGAGTCGAATGCGGAACTTACCTACAAGACCTTAAGATAATCTGTAAATCTATAATAATATTTTTATTTTTAAGATAACTAAACAATTATGTGCATATCACTTATCTACTCATAATAACAAACACGCTAGTGTTATTTTATTTTTCAATACATGCTAGTGTATTGACATTCTGTTGATTACTTCTGCTAGACGGAGACGAATGCTAAGGAGATTGCATTAAAATACATTTCTTTTCAAAACTCTTATCTAAGGTAGACTGGAAGGTATCCCTTCAGGGATAAGTCTGCTTTTGCACATCTATGTATCTTTTGTGATCAAAGTCTGTAAGAGTTTGCAATAAAGAGTTTACATACATGTAATCTAGCTTCTGTTGCTTTATATCATCAAAGTTATACTTCACAACAGTTTCTCTTTCATTTTCCACTGGTGTTTACTTCGAAACATACCTGATGAACCTGTCCGCTTCAGTATCCTTCACCAAAACTTGCAGGGTATCACCGTGGTAAGCTGACAGTGCTGTCTCCAACGTCGGGATATGTTTCGAGACAGAAGCGACTTGTAATCTGACAGAGGAGTGATTGACGGCCCCCCTGGCTGTAGAAGCTCAGGCATCGCATTGTATCGTGTGGAGGTATAGATCGATTTACGTCTTTGATATTTTCTACCAAGCTAGGGGCCTTAGCTTTAGTAAAAACTCAATAAATAAAATTAAAAGAACTATTCGGTAACTCTTTTAACTCTAAAATAAAAAAATCATAGCATTTTGAGTAAATATAACAATGAACTATATCGATTATGTTAGATTTCTACAGACAGACATATCACACACTTCAAACTTAAAAATCCTTTTTTTGTCAGGGTTAAAAAGATAAACAAGTCAAGAATAAAAATTCGAGAATGTTAAACATTTTTTGCAAACGCAACTTGTGTGATCAGCTTATTGCCTATGGAAAGTTGTTTTTTTTAAATTTCCTATCGTTTCCTTGGTGACCGATGTTCTCCAAGGAAACGAAGTAGGTATCCTACTTGTCGTAGTAAGCAGTGCTACTAGCTGTCTACATGATTTGTTTGGACACTTCCTTGAACTTCCTTTTTGTTTGCCACGTCCAATTTAATGCAGTACAGAATGGAAGCTTTATAATGATGAACTAGTAAAATAATGAGAAACATTTCATCATACTACATCATGTTTTCTCTTAAAACCCTCTGATTTTATGTCAAACGTGGCATTAAGTGATTTTAAAACCACTGGTTCTCTGCCTACCCCGATATGGATTATAGGATTTAGCGTATGTGTGTGTGTACTAATAATGACAACAAAACAAAACATTAGCTTGGTCAGAAAAAATACTTTCGACTGTCCACAGGAATGCAACACTTAGTTGCCTTAAAAATATTTTGTACTTACTTCGTTCTAATAATAAGTATTAATATTATCCAGGACTTCCTAAACTTGGCTCAGCAAACTTTGTTTTATAGGTTTATAATGACCAATTGTTATCATTTATGTAGCAAAACAAAAACTTTTATAAATCAATTTTGGACGATAAACAGAGTTGTTGTTTATGTTGTTTTTTGGACTTGTTGGAAAGTGGAGTAATTTAAATAACGATTTGTTGTACTTTCACCAGGAGTGATAGAAAGTACTTTGACCAGGATTACCCTTCTTCTTCTTATGGTATAGGTGTAGTCAAGTGTCTGGCGAACTTGCCTAACCCTGGTGTCAGAGTTTTCAAACCGCCAAATGGCCTCTGACTTGGTTTTAACGACTGTAGTCAATCGACAACAGTCGGGACCGACAGCTTAACGTGCCCTCCGAAGCACGGAAATACTCGTGATAAATTGCTACTTCGGCGACCCATCAGGTTCCCTGCCCCTGTGTACGTTGCTTAACCTCACTGATCAGTTCAGATCAGCGACTGCCACTGGGCTACGAGCGTTTCATTGCCCTGGACATGTATACATAGCTACATAAGCTCCATTGGAGTAGGCAGAGACCACATATTCTTCTTTCGAGCCTCCTTTGATAATGCATAAATGGAAGAAATTTTATTTAAAAATAAATCCATTTTCTGCATTTGAAAAATCTCTTTCGAGTACCACTTCCACTTCTTTTCAGTAGCACCTTTAACATTTTTTTAAATTAAAAGATGGTTAACTCTTGACCTCAATGTTGACCTGAAAGGTCAAAGATGAGGTCGACGATGGAGCGAGTTAACCCAGAAAATGCCTATAAAGGCACTGGTACTCGCACGCACCGACGGAACACAGCAAGCTGTTTGGCGTCAGACTTCGGTAGAAGGGTGGTCGCGAACCAGACGGCCCTTCACAGAGCCTACCACACCGCATTAGACTATAGGACGACAGCTCAGATTCAGAAAAAAATGAAGTGTCGTTGCCTGGGATGGATTACTAGGAGGCAGATCTCATTTGTGTTTCCTTAGTCGCCTCTTACGACACCCACGGAAAGAGATGGAGTGGTGTTATTCTCAATCGATCACCACACGCGGCATGAAATTTCGTCTTCAACAATGAGAGGATACCGTCAGGTGAAGCAGAACGGTAAAGTTGGTAAAATTAAGTTTTAAATATCAACTTCTCAACTTGCTACAATCTTGTTACAAGTATTATGCTGTTGTTGAGTGCTAACAGCTCAGTAACAAGTACTTTAGAATAGTTTTTTTTAATTGTAGATAAAAAATAAGTTAAATTCGGAAGAAAAAATCCCAAAAAAATTTATAGAGATCAGTCTTCATGTCTTTTTTAAAGGAAAAACACTTTTTATCGCTTTAAAACAAAGTCGGGTTTGTTCGAATACTTATAACTCGAAAACGGCTGGACCGATTTTAATGATTTTTGATTTATTGTATTTGTCTCCGTCCCGAATAACTATTAAAAACATGGAAAATTGACGAAAGAACTCCTAGGTGAACAAAATCTCAGGCGAAAAGCTAATAATGAAATAAAAAATGACATTCGGCCAGATAAAATTCCAAAATACCTGAAGATCAAAAATTTCAATAAAAAATTAAAACAAAGACAATAAGTGCACTCAACAGATGTCGCTTTAACTTTGAGGATGGTCGTTGAGGCTGAGAATTATAAACGCTACACACTCAAAGGGCCACACTAAGGTTTTCCCTTGTGTCATGGGTCTCTCGGAACATACACAAAGACAAGACACACACACACCCATGACCCGAGAACAAACAAACATTTGCTTTTTACACAAACGTTTGCCCGACTGGGAATCGAACCCAGAACCCGTCGATCAAGAGGCAGCGCCACTACCACTCGACCAAACCTGCCGTCGATGAGCATTACTTGTTCATAATTGGAGTGTTTAGTAGTATCTTGGCTAAACCGAAGTCTTGTGAAGCCAGCAGGCCGAGTATGATAGTGACAGCGCCGCGACATCACCGCGGTCCTCTGTCAAAATGTCAACATTGACAACGCCATAGGGCGAGTAAGCCTTTGCGCGGGACCCTCGCGCAATCAAAGTGAAGTTTCAGCGTAAGCCGAGCGCGAGTTTGTCAATATCGTACTAGAGCTACTAGGTACTGTATATTTTAGTATCTAAGTACTTAAAGTGACGTTAGTAATATAAGTAAGACCGATGGGGGTGACATGGTCACTGCGTGACAAAACCCTCTTGTTTCTGTTAATAAGGATTAAAAATAAAAATAAATTCCTCGCTTGTCTCACCGAACCTAAGAGCCAGCCCATCGCACACTTGGGTAGTTTTTTCACAATACGTAAAGTACGTACCTACATTATACTATTCGGGACAAAGCTGTGCAAAGAGAGCTGAGTATAAAGGGGTGCCCGGATCACTCTACTCTCTATCTCGGATCTTGTTACCAGTCAATATTTTACGTGGGTGCAGCGGACCGTTTTTTGATGTTTTCCTCTTGATCCAATTTGTGTAGACCCTAATATATTTAAAATAATGCATGACATTCTTAAAATAGTGAATAATTTGTTTCAACAACTTACTAAAATTATGATACATTATCAAGTTTGTTTACTACTTTCACTGTTTTGAAGGTAGGGCATGCGCCTTTTCTACACTAATATTATAAAGAGGAAAGATTTATATTTTTGTATGTAACGAATAAACTTAAAAACTACTGGACCGATTTGAAAAAAACTTTCACCACATTATCCCTGAGTAACATAGGCTAACTAATTTTACCGAAACCCCACGGGAACAAAGTCACGAGCGAAATGCTTGTATTTAATATTCTTAGACAAATCACGCAGGCCATAGTCCACCACAGTGCCCCAATGCGCGTTGGTGGACCGCTCGTCTTTCGAAAACGAATTTTCTTAGACGTGCGGGTTTCATCACGATGTTTTTCCTTCACCGCTGAGCAAGTGATAATTAATTAGAAATCCGTACATAAATCCGAAAAGACGAATTAAGTGGTACAGCCCCACCAGGATTTGAACCCGCGTCCTTTCAGTTACAATCCTGGCTCATTACCAACTGGGCTATCACCACAATCCTCTTGACAGCTAAAAATGAAGAGGAAAACTAAAACGCCCGAAGTAGCACAATCTTCCACAAAGGTGAGTGATATCTGACGACATGCTTCATAATGTCTCACCGGAATCAACCTGTCTTATATTATTTTCGCCATCTGTTTTCATATTTCGTTATTCAATATAGTTTTTCGGTCCCTAGGGTTGAACCTTCTTTGGTAAACCGTCTATGTTTGGTTATAGAAAGTCGGGATAAAAGTTGTTTGAAAGCAATCATTTTCTAGTTTATATTTAGTAGGATTTGTCTTGTTGCGACTACATTTTTCACTAACTTTCTCTGCCTGTAAGGCATTTCTGTGCCCGTGCCCTATGTGAAATGCCTTATAGGCATTTTTTCGGTTAACCCGCTCCATTGTCGACCTTATGTATAACCTTGGTCAAGATTGAGGTCAAGGATTGGCTCATTTTATATTTTAAAAAAAGTATTAGACTGACAGGGCTGAAGAATTTCTACATTATTTTTTTATGAGACTTCTTTTAAGGAAAACATACATTAAATCCTCAATCAAAATTTTGATTGAAAAAAAAACACTTTTATAGCATTTACTCCAAAGATAACGTTTTTTTCGTGAACCAAATTCTTTGCAGAATCCTAAGGTAAACATTTCTTTCTAACAAAATAATACAGAACCACAGAGACTTCTATCTCAACCACATATCTAATAATGGCAATAGGGTTACCTGAATACGCTTATATTTATTTATTGCAAGTTTATGTTGAAATGGTGCAGGGTAATCTCCCGGGCGTTGCTGACGCATCGGGAAAACCGGGGATTATTGATTTCTTTCAACAGCTCTAGGAGGCGGATGTTTAATATGCTGTTTCGGATTATGTTGCAGAGAAAAACAGAGTAATGTAACCGTTGTAAGCTCTGCAGCTCTTTTAGGCATGTTTTCTGTTATTATACAGAGAGATTTGGCAAAGATTTAAAAATGTGTATTTAAAAAATACAATCAAATGTTTCCCACCGTGTGGTGATCCGTTGAGAACAACACTACCCCATTTATTTCCGTGGGTGTCGTAAGAGGCGACTAAGGAAACACAAATGAGACCTGCCTCCTATTAATCCACCCTAGGCAACGATACCTCAATTTGTTCTGGATCTGAGGTGTCGTCCTATGGTCTCATGAAGTGTGGTAGGCCCTGTAAAGGGCCGTCTGGTTCGCGACCGTCTGGTGGTCTGGTTCCTACCGAAGTTTGACGCTAAACAGCTTGCTGTGTTCCGTCGGTGTGTGGGAGTACCAGAGCCTTATAGGCATTTTCTGGGTTAACTCGCTCCATCGTCGACCTTATCTATGACCTTGGTCAAGATTGAGGTCAAGAGTTAACCCATCTTATATAAATAAAAGAATGCAGTCCGTGAAAGATAATAACCCACACACTGTCAGAAGTGAATGAGGTGCGATAGTTCTGAATTTCATCACTATTCTTCTTTTTCTTAATGTGTAGGTTTATAGTCTTCTCAACGAATGACCCAAAAGGGGGTGTAGAGTGCGTCAAGTGTGTGGTGAACTTGGCTAACCCTGGTGTTAGAACCACTTGAATGGATAGAATGGTCACGGTTGTCATTCAACCGCCTAGGAGACGCCTTTGATTAGCGGAATCCTGGTATTGGATCATTACCTCAATCTAAGTAAAATGTTGTATAAATAATCCTATGAAAAACCCATTTATAAATTAATTTCTCAAATAAATCGCACTCTACAATTAAAACAAAACATAACCTTCTCTGGCGTCAGGTAAAAAATACATTTATCGAACACAATAAATAAAGTGGCACCTGCAAGTTGTCAAAATAAGGCGAAAATACTCGAGTGTTATTGTCGGGACAAGATACCGTGGCTCCGTGCCAGTTACACTATAGAGTACTGTTAGCCTTCCAATGATATCTGGTGAATAGGATGTACTTAGATAATAATAAAGGAATTTAACTAAATCCTTTGAGACAGCGTTACAGCTGTTGTGAAAGTCAGGCCTTGCATACCGACATTTCAAACATAACAATAATGACATTTTTTGCGCTTATATTATATACCTGCATCCCGATTGTGCCAACTTTGAACGCGTTTACCAAAGGTAAACTGCTCGCGTTTCGATTGTATTTTGGGCTGAACACAAAGGAGATGTGTGCCGGTGTAGCTTTGGTAAACACGCAATTGGGGGGCTCTGATATGACATAATCTTTAGAATGTCGATTAACCGACACATTGGAACTTGTACAGAATCGTTTGCATTACGAACGCCGGCGCTACAACGTGCAAAATAAGGGCAACTGCGAGGTAAAGTTGTATAGTCTGAATTCAGATGTGATGCTGTGTATATCTAATTGCCAGGTAACAGTGACAGGATATGTTAGCGCAAGAATCGGTCATATATTTTATTTACAAGAATCAGATGGATTGTATGTTTACAGAATAGATGCCTGCTTTTATCAAGGCTTGACATGTTAGCATCATCCTATTTGATCCAGCAAAATTATAATGGATACGGTAACCAATAATAAAACTCCTTTTTAACCGACGAAAATGAAGGTTCTCAGTTCGAATCTATGTTTTTTTTGTATGTTTGTTAGGTGATTACTCCGCCAGTAATGAATTAGTTTTGACGGTTTTTTTTAAAATAATAATTTTGTATATAATAATTTTTTTTTCCTGTTTCCATCTCCACTTTAACTATGTGTGTGTGTGTCTTATGTATCGAATAATTACATATTCTCTTTAGTATTATAAAACTGTATTTATATAATATATATTGTTTAGGTTTTTATATTGCGCCCGCTCTTAATTTCACTATGTGACTTTTCATACCCAAAGGTTACCTGGAAGAAATCGCTTGAAGCGATAAGGTCGCCTAATTGTAATTGTAATTGTAAGACGGGCTGGTTTCCGCAACTCGACGTCAACATGCGCCTATTTTGCGTGACTTTTGTTTATTAGGATGGCTGTCAGTCTAGCCACCCTAGCTCCTCCAGAAATTGCAGAAGTCCCTTAGGATCCTCCACAACCTCCGGGAGGGACCCGGGTGTGCCCAGGTGTTTGGCCCGGTAGTTGGCCACCTCCTTGCAGTTCAACACGACGTGGGCGGCCGTCTCTTCCTCCTCCATGCATGCTCTGCATAAAGGACTGTCGGTGATACCTAGAGTGTATAGGTGTTTGTTGAACATACCATGCCCTGTTATTACGCTCGTAACCGCTCGAAGTTGAGTCTTCTTTAGCTGGAAGAGCTTGCGGGAGAGACGTGTATTGATTGCAGGTAAGGCTTCCTTTGATTGTCGGCATCCCTTCTGGTTCCTCCAATTGTCGTTACCTTGTACCTTGGTTTGCAGTCTTAGCAGAGATCGAAGCCCGTTAAAAGGCACCGGTACTATCGGTTCCGGACCAATAGCTCCGGCGTCGGACCCCCTTTTAGCAAGTTCGTCAGCTGCGTCATTACCTCTGGATCCACTGTGTCCTTTGATCCATTGTAGAGTGATATTGTTGTTGTTGCTACATACCTTCATTATAGCACAGTAGCAGTTGTATATGAGTCCTGAGTTCATTGTATTGCTGTCTAGAGCCATGAGTACAGCTCGACTGTCTGATAGTATCCTAATTGACTGTTCGGCTATCTTCCTGTCTTTGATAGCCTCCATAGCCAGGATTATGCCCATGCATTCAGCCTGGAAGACAGTATTATACTCACCGAGTGGACGGGAGATGTTAATATTCAGGTCCTCTGAGAATACCCCGGAGCCAGTACCTGTGTTTGTCTTTGATCCATCCGTAAAAATTCTTAAATCAGTCTGATTAAGTCCTTCACGATGGTCATCATGTAATTGTATTTTGTATTTTTTGTCAAATACATACGTTTTGTGTATCCTGTCGTTTGTGGCACCCAATATAGGTAACTCCTCGGTAGCAGTGCGCAGGATAACTGCGTGAGGGGCCCTGCTGTTCTTCGCCCAGAGACCTAGGGTGTTTAGACGTATCGCGGATATGCATGCTTCCTGTCTAATAAACAGGTGTAAGGCTGGTAAGTTAAGCATTACCTCCAGAGCCGCGCTGGGTGTAGTTCTCATGCTGCCAGTCATGGCCAGACAGGCTTGTCTTTGAAAACTTTGTAATTTGGTCTGTACCGTGGATAGATTAGTGCGCGGCCACCACACCACAGCGCCGTAGCAGACCGTTGGTCGAATCACTGCTGTATATAGCCACCGAATGATTTTGGGGGAAAGGCCCCATTTTTTCCCTATCATTCTGCGACATTGCCAGAACATGATACTTGCCTTAGTCAGTTTTGACTCAAGGTGTGCATTCCAACTCAACTTACTGTCCAGGACTATACCTAGATATTTGACCTCAGTGGAGAGTTGGAGTTGAGTGTTAAATAGTCGTGGGAGATTGTAGTTTCCTAGCATGCGTTTGTTAGTGAACATTACTACCTCCGTTTTGGTTGGGTTAACCGATAGCTCGAACTCCCTGCACCATTGTTCGACAATCTTGAGAGCTGATCTGGTTACCTCACAAACCGTACTTGCTTGCTTGCCTGAGATCAAGATGGTGAGATCATCGGCATAGCCTATAGTGTGGTAATGATACCTGTTTAACTGCGAGATGAGGCTGTTGATGACGATGTTCCATAGAAGGGGCGATAGTACCCCCCCTTGTGGACAGCCTTTTACTACCGTCGCCATGCGGGAGCCGCCGGCAAAACGGACGACTCTGTTTCGCAGCATGTTATTGATCCAGTTAATTAGAACATTACTTACTCCATGTCTGGAGAGCGCTGTTTTGATACTGGTGTAGTTTGTTTTGTCAAAGGCACCTTCAATATCGATAAAGGTCCCTAGACAAATGCCTTTGTTTTGAATAGCTTCTTCTATCCTCGTGACTACCGAGTGTAGAGCTGATTCTGTAGATTTACCTGCACTGTACGCGTGTTGGTTGGGGTGCAGTGGTGTATTTTTCAATGCATTGTCCCTCAGTTCTCTGTCACATGTTCGCCTATATTATACCTTTTGTAAAATTACTTGTAATTGTCTCATCATTGTATTTTTTTTCAAATTGTACAATAAAGTATATTGTATGTATTGTATTGTATTGTAATACTTCAGAGGTATTCTCATATAAATTTTATCGAAGTTGAATTGCTACTTTTTTAAAAATACATGCACACTTGACGTTTTGGTTTGTGGTTCCCATCAGGAGATATGCATTTTTGGGATTGAAGTCGGTTAATTGTTGCGTTATTTGGTTACACATTGATACATTAACAAAATTGTGGCTTGATGTTGTCCTACTTGTTTGTCGTCTACATCACTGTGCGCAGTATAGAGTAGTAATGCAGGAGTCCGCAAAATATCACTGTTGGCAGGCAAGTTGCTTTCTAATTTCTATGCGGTCTCTGATTTAATAGACTGCTCTACACTAATGAGGACGTAAAGTTGACTTAATTTGAACCTATTTTGTAATAAGTAATCTAAACAAACTATGACTTCATTTTCCTTGAAATTTTGGGAAATACTTCCTGAAATCTTTCTTTTTTACAATTTGCGTTTCATCATTTGTTTAAGCTGTTAAATAGCCGAGTGGCATTTACTAGAATTGATTAATGAAGTTTAACAACATACAGGATGTAAAAGACAGCTTAGCAAATTTTATGCTTAAATGGTGGAATCTACCCATAACTATCAACAGCTATAAGTAATTATTTTTTCCGGAAACATCATGTTAAGGAGTTTTGATTATTTACCTACTTTGGCGCTACATAAACTTACCCTTATGGCAGATGTGGCTCTAGAACCTCCTTAGGCCACATTTGACGTACATTCTGAGAGTTATCTGATAACACATTAATAGTGGTCCAATCTTTAGCAAAAGTTTGGCTACGTGGCAGTCTATTAATTTCGCAATACTGGCTATAAATTTATTTAAAGAGTGTAGATGAATGATCTAGTACCGCAATAACGAAGCCAGTGGTACTAGAATTGAGCCATTCTCAAATTACTCTGCGCCAAAGACGATAACTTTGAGTGCGCGTTTTATTGCTTCATACTAAAATGCCGCTGTGTACATAAGCTGGACTGAAAAGGAAATCTAGATAGTAATTTAATAACAAGTAACTGTGAAATCAAATTGTGGCGTCAATTACAAACAGGTAGCAGCGATATATTGTTTAAGATTCTTGCAGTTATTAACACTAATTTTAAACATATTAACGGATTCTTACAACGATTACCACAGTTTGTCCGTGATACTGGTACTTGCAACAGCGCCGAAATATCTAATACTCTTTTAAAACCAGAATTGCAGTAAGAATTCTTTGTAATAATTATGTTTAAGACTACCTACTCTATAGTTTTCATGAAGCTTTGCTTTGAAGTTTGCATCAGCAGCTCTAGCACGATAACGACAAACTGAAACGAAACTGAAACTTCACTTTGATTGCGCGAGGGTCCTGCGCAAAGGTTTGCTCGCCCTATGGCGTTGTCATTGTTGACATTTTGACATAGGACCGCCTTGTTGTCGCGGTACTGTCGCTATCGTACTCGGCCTCCTGGTAAATGAATGGAAACATTGATTATATTTGAATTCATCCCTTCCTAAGATGAGGAAAAATGGATTTTGTAAAATGTATTAAACAATGTACGTTATGCATTAACGTTTCTAACTCCAGTGTTAATGAATATAAAACAAAATACAACTGCATAGACTTCCAACGTCAATGGTTTATAAAGGCAGCAATTTAAAGCAAGTAGCAACATTTTACCCCTCTAAGCAGTCGTAAAGAGAAGTGGTATCGACGCAAAGAGCCTCTAACACCCTCATTACTATGTATCTGATCGGCCACTGAACACCTCCTCTTGTTTTATTTCTAGTTTCTTTTATTTTTCTATTCTATTTGAAAACACTACAATAAAAAAAACTAAGTAAACCAGACATAGGGCCTTTTTATAAATCGAAAATGGCACGCTACCATTGCCTCCTATGTAAAAGTAATACTAGAAGCTGAGAACATAGGGGTAATAGTAATTCAAATTTTGAAGTGCCGTGCCGTACCGTTCGAATTATGAAAAGGCCCTTACATCGAACATAAGACGTAAATTTAGAGAGCCTAAACTTAAGAAAGCCTTCTTCCAAGCTTTCAGTTTTAAAATCATGTCAGTTTTACATTTAGATACTTCCAAATTTTGAATTGTATAATATAAGCCCTCTTTTCTTTTCCATGTAGTTTTGGATACTTTATAATCAAAAATGAAGCTAGATGTGAGTACTAAAGTGGAGAAAGTACCTACCAGAGTGGAGACCTCTTACTGGACGCAGAAAATAGGTAGGCAACCAATGGGATGAGTTGATGATCGTGTCAAAGTTGCCGGAACTGAAAGCGTAAGGTTCAAGACCTAAGAATATGGAGTGCAATTGAAAAGACCTAACACTCAGCATTAGATGGCTACGGGTTGAAGAAGAAGAAGAGAAGTTTGTTGAAGTTTTTGGTGCTTCAACCCGGAAAGTTATCTCCGATTCCAATCGACAGCAGCAACTGGGTTTTTTAGCTTCCTTGCAATTTCATATACAGGGTGTAAGCCAAAGATTCCCAAAAACTCTAACCTTGCACTCAGATCATCATTCCAAATGATTTTGCAATAGAATTATCCTCAGGAAAATTTTCAATATTTTTTTGTGATTTTTAATATTTTCTGTTTCAACATCAATATATTTATTCTATTACACTCCATTTTCCAATACAAAACAATGATAACAGCGTAAAAAACGAAAACCAGCAGCGTACATCTTTTTCTGACAGCGGATTGCGTAGCACCAAAGAAGGTAAAAAACAAAAACTACTTAATTTTACGTTTCCAGGAAAGAATTATTGCCGATCATTGTATTTGTAGATTCCACCATTTAAGGATTGGATAAGCTGTACCTTACACTCTGATGATTCATAAGTATTGCTAACTAAACCTCACACCCTCATACCAACAGCATATTGGTAACCGATCCTGTAAGTGAGAATCCGGCGCAGCAGGAAGGTAACTGTAAAATTCCCTGCCTGTATCGGCCGGTTTAATTCGCAGAGTCGGCCAATTTCCGCACTTCCACTCTGTTCACATCCGTTCCGCTGCTGTAAGGGTTTGGAACAAGTTAGGAAAGTTATTCTAATATAACTTTTTCACTTTTTCTTAGTATAGCAATGGTTGGAATCGCAAAAACAAAGTGTTTTAGAAAATACGTTACAAATAAAAATCATTAGTTATAGAAGATTAGGATCGTCAAGCAAGTAAGGTTATCTGTGTTTGCCAAACTGCAAAATGTAATTCTGTATCTTTTAAATTTCAATACAAAGTGCTCGAGTCTCTTTACCAAAATACTACACGTACCATAGTATATGTCATTGATGTGCAAAGCTTTAGGCGTGTTGAAAAGAAATTTTATTAGTGAGCATACCAAGACATACTAAGGAGTCTATGGTCCTTAAAAGTCGATTTTATTTTCTTTGTAAGTTTTTTCTTACGTTAATGTACCCGCGTCGGGCACGCGGGTAAGAATAAAATGAGTATTAGCTATGTTATGTTCTCGGAGATTAAAATCGCGGTTATTTCTTGACTCATTCCTTACCACACAAGCTGACGCGAGCTTTGCAAGAAATTGAAGCGGCCCTCCTCTCCGCTTAGCTTCTGCTAACTACATCTCCAAGTTTTTCCCACTTTCAGTCTGATGCCACGTTCGATAGCCATTTCTGTCTAAGAAAAATATAAAACTTAAGGTGTGGGAAACTTTGTTCGTTTTTAGATTTCTATTTGAAGATTTATTGGTTTCGGGAGTGATGTTTCGGGTAACACTTGATAACCTAATTCAATTAAAAACTTATGTAAGCGAGAGGCTTTTTGGCGGTCTAAAAACGATTCTACCAAGAAATCTTTGACCATACAACACGTGAAGAAAATGAAGAACTTAAAAATAATATTTTATGTGAATAATCTAAGGATTATAAGTACCTATAAGTTTAACTTTTTTTATTGTCTCTTAGTTGCTCATACCTCTCAAATATTATAATATGTTATGCCAATTTCGAGAAACCTGTAATTTAGCCTAATGTTAAGTTAATATTAGTTTAGCTACGCCTCTTTTTTGTAGAGACTATTGTTGTTGATTTTCTGAACAAACAATCAAAAAAATGTCATCACAATTTTCAAGTTCAAATGATTGTTCTGGAACTGTTATGTGCCTATTAATTAATTAAATAAACATCTTCAAAGAACAAGTTTCAATCTTTCTACTCTACTTCAACGACATTTGAATGTCTTGTAAGAGTATTTGTTTTTGCTTTTCTTAAAGTTCCAAGGTTCTAACTCACCATTTTCAACTGTCTGGTACACCAAAAGACACATAATTTTACCAACAGTTAGTAACTTTAACTCGTACATACGATTCAATATCAACTTCGATGCAAGGGGTTGTTCGAAAAAACATTAGATCAACAAAGAAAGAAGGAAGGGCTTATTTTGAGATGTTATAATCCTGAGTGTCTCCCTACATCTTGCTTAAGAGTCATTTATTTTATTTTAGCAAATTGGGAAACATACAGCATTAGATAGATTTACCGGACATAAAATAGCTTAGTTATCATATAAGCCAACAAAGTTTCCACTAAAATCTATTAGCGTCTTATTGCTTAAGTAACCACTAGGATAGCAATAAAAATTTTACACAAATAAAGTTCTGCTTAGAAAGGTAGATGGTAGATTTTAAGTAAATCAATGTAAATGCTGGAGATATTTCCAATTTTTTTTTACAGTTAATTTTGCATCCACATACTTGATGTCTGTGCTCTTGTCTTGTTACATATAATATTATTAACACTTTAATATATTTCCAATTAACACTTTGTCCTGTTTTGAATTCGGGATTTAAGTGAAGGTACGATAATTGGTAGGTCAAGTCCATGTTTATCAAACAATCACATTTTCCTTAATATTATCATCTGTCTTTATTGTGTATCTAAGAGAAGAGAAAACCTTAGAAATAGTTAAGAAACTTGGGAGCCATTGAAGCGCCCAGCGCAGAGTCTTGAACGTGAAATGTGTGCTAACTTATTTTCATCTTTACGAGAGTTTAAAATCGTTGTAAAATACGTGGTTAGAGAGCTTTATGGTCTTTGACTTCGTAGTAAGACGCTAGTTATTGCTTTATACGAATGTTCTGTACTATTTCTCTTCTCGTCCATTGAGCTCTGCGTAAATTCTGGTTAAACACTTTGTGCTGGAAATTAGCTGAAGTATTCAGAGGTATGCTGGAAGTTAGAACTTGTTTGAACAGCTAAAATATTTTGCTGACTGAGACTGAGTTGTAACAAGGTTTCTTGTATTTGTGTTAAAAGCTTACCTTTTCAGTTGCCATTGTGGTGAAAGCTTCAGACAATATGGCAAAATAGCGAGAAAACGCTATTCATCGCGCGCCTTACACTTATTCACAAGCATGGTACTAAACCTTAGCCAGTCAGTGAACACATAGCTCCCACATAGCAACCAGGATTAGTCAAGTTCTCACGCAATTTTTTGATTACACTCGAGGAAAGAAATAACAAAATGTCTAAATTTTGCGGTGTTGATTCTGCGACGGTTCAGTGTTTTATATTTTATTTATTATTTGTAAGCTCTCAGCGGACTGGGAGTGAAAAGACTGACAACCTCTCACCACTATACATCGTGTTTTACCTAATAACCTTCAGAAGTTATGTCAAACGTGGCATTAAACCTCTGATGCTTTGCTTACAGGCGAAGCGCTCCTAGACCAGTCGGCGCTCGTTGATCTAACCAATCAGTGAGGTTAAGCAACGCACACAGTGGTAATTTATCACGAGCGTTTCCGTACTTTGGAGGGCACGTTAAACTGTCGGTCCCGGCAGTTGTCGATTGACTACAGTCGTTTAAACTAAGTTAGCCACATAGGTTCTTGACTATACCTACACGATAAGAAGAAGAAGAAGAATGTAATGAGCTCTTAGCTGATTTCACGATACAGCAGTAGAATAAAATTACATATAACTATCCCCATTAATAATACGTTCGTCCATTCAAGTGGTGCATTGAGCAAGTTTAAAGAATTACAAAGGTGCATACTTGCATTCTCGCTATGCATTGGTGTTGTCACACAGAGATCGCTTCGTTTGTCTCTGTTCTGACGCTTTGGATGGTTCCAATGCAATGCTTCTGTTGGCTACAATTCAGTAGGGTTGGTAATTATGAAAAAAAAAACTTGATTTGTCTAACTTAAAGGCGACAATTTTAAAGAAAAGGAAACTTAAAATGTGTATTATTCAATTGAATTGCAATTTTAAAATTTTATGTTACCGTTACAGTCTCATTATTTTCGTACACTACCATCATCTCTATTTTATCCTTTACTACATTATACGATACGGAAACTATAAGTCACGTTATGTTGTAGTGTTGTTAAGTGCAGCAGCCGTGTGGTGATCGGTTAAGAATAATACCACCCCATCCTTTTCTGTGGGTGTCGTAAGAGGTGTTAATAAGAACTGTTTCCTATCAAAACATCCTAGGCAACGGTACCTCAAATTGTTCTGAATCTTAGGTGGCATCCCATGGTCTCATGCGGTGTGGTAGGCTCTGTAAAGGGCCGTTTGGTTCCACCCTCCAACCGAAGTCCGATACCAAACAGCTTGCTGTGTTTCGTCGGTTCGTAGGAGGACCAATGCCTTAATATGCATTCTCTGGGTTAACTATGACCGTGGACGAGATTGAGGTCAATAGTTTATTTATTTACTTTATTAGGGGTACCAGTGGTGGTTACAATACAGCATCCATACCAATATAAAGATACATATATAAGTCACAATTACACCACCTTTAGGTGCCACAGCTAAAGCAGAAACAATCTTGTAGTGTTATACATAAGTGAAGAAATATTTAGTTTATTTATTTAAGGTGATTCCGGATCAGGCTTTTAAAATTCTTACTTTAAACTGAAGTAATAACTTTGTAGCTGGCAACCCTATTGTCGTGTTTACATCGGCGAACTATCTTGCGCACTGATAGAACTCACCGGTTGCTTTGATGAAAGGTGAATACAATTCTCTCAACATTCGTACCGACCTGGCTGTTGCTGTGCGATTAGTGAGATTAAGCAAAGAAATAAAGGTGCACTCTGATGGGTGAAACATTTGTTTTAAACATTGTCGAAAAGCCTTTGCGAAACTTTGTGAGAAATGGAAGCAATAGCTAATGTAGGTAAATAGGCGATGGCGATGTGATGTGGGATAGGCGAAGGCGGTGTGTGTGTGTGTTCTGTGATGTTAGTGTGCAATAAAGTGTATTGTTTTTTAATGTACTCGGAAATAATGTAAGATCCTAATTTCATATCTCTTTCAAGTATCATCAGCCATACTTAGTTTAGTATCTAACATCTATTTAGTACATTTAATTGTTTCCCAAAAATATATAAACGTGACCTATCAGTTCTGTATCAATTCTGTAGCTACATATTATTTAGTATGTAGCTACAGAATTGATACAGAACTGATAGGTCACAACGCGGTGATAGCCCAGTTGGTAATGAGCCAGACTTGTGATCGGAAGGTCACGGGTTCAAATCCTGGTGAGGGCCTGTACCACTAAATTCGTCTTTTCGGATTTATGTACGGATTTCTAATTATCACTTGCTTAACGGTGAAAGAAAACATCGTGTTGAAACCCGCCCGTCCAAGAAAATTCATTTTCGAAAGATGTTCGGTCCACCAACCCGCATTGGGCCAGCGTGGTGGACTATGGCCTAAATCTCCTTCGTGTTTCGAAGGGAGGCCCGTGCCCCTCGGTGGGGACGTATATGGGCTGGTAAGATATTATTTAGTAGAGTAAGTCATTTTATATTCCTCTTTTTTTTGCTTTTTAACCCTCGGCAAACAAAGAGGAGTGTTATAAGTAAGGCCCTAAATGTTGGAGGTTATAATAAAAAACTTTAGAGTTATGTGACAGATACTTTTGCTTTACAGAATACTTTTCTAAAAGTATTTTTTCTTATCTAATACAGACTAGACCTCGAGCTAGTAAATCTTTATTTATTTTAGGAAAGCCTAGCATTAAGATAAAGGACCATATATCTCCTGTAAAAGACTGGAATAAAAAATGGCGTTCGTTCATAAAGAAATTACAAATGGGGTCCATAAAAACTATTCCAGCCAAAGTGCTTTAAAACGCAGAACCTTTTAAAAGTTCTGGGTGAAATATCACGGGGTGGTCGCGGGTTTCACGCACGATATAAACGAAATTACGCAGGTACTGTTACTTAAATACTTACCTTAATCATCATATCATATTATATTATAAAACAAAGCCCCTTCCACCTTTGTCTGTCTGTCTAAACGCGATAAACTCAAAAACTACTGAACGGATTTTCATACGGTTTTTACCAACAGATAAATTCAAGAGTTAATGTGTACCAAGTTATAAGATAGATAGATAGATAGATAGATAAACTCTTTAAATAAGGAGAAGCGAAAAAAAATTTTCATGTTTCGACCTTTCTCTATGTTAACTAAGAAATTTTTTTCAGTTTCCTAAGATCTTCTTATCGTGTAGGCATAGTCTAGTGTGTGGCGAACTTGGCTAACTGTGTCAGAGTTTCCTAATATGAGTCACGAGTTATTTTTCGCTAACTTGTCAGTCATCCCTTTTTCGATTGTATGTATAATTACCTAATTATGATTGAGAATTATGTACAGTCAACAGCACATCAGCTTACCACAAACTGTCTAATTTTCCCAATGGATAGTAAACTCTAATGGTTGGAGATAAAATTGAAAATCGATTGAAGAAGTTGGACAGCTTTGGATAGCATGATGTGCTGTTGACCCTGTACCACAATAAGTGAAGATACCATACTTGTATTGAAATGCTGTAATGGAAAAGCGGTCCCGTCGTCTCGTGGCTAATTTGCGAACATCGATCAAAGCGAGGGTAGCTCTGAACTTGGTCGCCATTGCTGTGTGTGAGTGTGTGTGTATGCGAGTGTGTGTGTTGACCATGTGCGTTCATTGTGAGTAGTTGGGAGGGTGTCTCGTGAATTTGTTTGTGATGCTTTATGGAGGTATGTGAGGATATTAAAGTTAATATGCGTCGTTATCTCCAGGGTTACCGTGGGAGGGTTCTGTGAATGACTGGAATTCGGTAACTCAAACTTGGGTAGGTATCTATTTGGAAGTCTACAACAGACATAAGACATAGGACCGATACTTATTACTATCTGCAGCTCTTGCACGATAACGACAAACTCGCGCTCGCTCACGCTGAAACTTCACTTTGATTGCGCGAGGGTATGGCGTTGTCAATGTTGCCATTTTGCAATAGGACCGCGGTGTTGTCGCGGCGCTGTCACTATCGTACTCGGCCAGCTGTCATTTACAATTGGGGTCTTTAAATTATAGTAAACAAAACTTTCGAGGAAGATTCGCCGCATGAACCTAATTTTCATAAAAATTTCGAGTTCTGATACAAAATCAAACAGCTTAGCTGATCGCACAAATTGGAAAAAGAGGCAATGTTATTGATATTTAGACCCTTGTTCCTCGGGGAAAGTTGTTCAGTTTCGTAAGTTGATTCTTCCCCAATCCCCAAAAGGCAGCCCACGTAGGAATAGTGCCATCTCCGTCTCTCAACAGGCTGGGCCGGCAGTGCGAACAGTGTCGATACACGAAGTTTACGGACTACGAAAGCGTGCGTGCGTAAAAACATGTTCAAAAAATGAGATTTATGGAAAGGTAACAGCTTAAATCGAAAAATGCGTTAACTGCTTATCGAGAGTGTTCAATCACGAACATTTTGATAGCAAATTCAAGTTCCTGTGTGCATTTTACTATCATTTTTACAGCTTAAAAGATACACAATATTAGTATTTAGAGGTGACTTTGTGAGCTTTTTCTATCGCACCAAAAGTGCTGAATCATGTTTTCAGCAAACTACTCATCTAGTTTATGTCCTGAATATTACCGTAGTATTTTTTTTCTTCGATTTAATGCATTGCGTCATGCTTATCTACACATCATAAAATCGTAATTTAGGTGCTGTAGTCGCCTTAAAGGCACCCAGCAGTATTATCTTGTAGGCTAGATAAAAAATAAAAATAAAATAGACATTCGATGCTGCTACTCTAAACTAAAATAAACTTTTGTTTCCTCTATCAAACGTGCACTCATTTCTGGGTATAATAAAGTAAAATCAGAGGCAGGTACCTAAATTAGGATCCCTTGTCTCGATAGCGACGATGTTCGCCAAATCCTCGTTTTCTCTTTGTATACCAAGCCCCCACCCCAGACATGAATGGGCACAGATTCTTTACAGTAATGTAAGTAGTGTAGTAAGTGGGTAGTGACTGACAAAATAAGGTTTAACACAAAAATATAGAATTCAAAAGGTAAGTGTCACCGTGGTTAGGACGTATGTAAGTATATGTGCCGACAAGAAAAAAAAAAGAAAAGTTGGCAAAAAATATAAGAATTGTGTTGTGTGCGTGGGAGAGTGAGTGTGTTATGTATTTAGTTAGAGTCACTTTAATAGTTAACATTCTCAAGAGTCTCATGAATTTATTCATACCAACTTAATTAAATCACAATAAAAGGCTCAATTAGAACACTTTGCTTTTAAAACGAAGGGTAGAAAAAGCATTTATCTAAGCGGAGTTTCACTAAAATCACCATTAGGATTTGGAAAACCGGCAGGCCCTCCCAACATGGTCTGGTAAGCGCAAATGGGCGTTAGAAGTGAAAACCTCTAACAAAATACACAGACTACGGAATATAGTAGAATTAAATTTTACACACCTTTTTGTTTTGTTTATAAAAGGCATTAAGAGCGTTTTGTTAATATTGTGGACAAGAAACACAACCTATTGCCACTTATTCACACTAAGTGTTATCTGACAACCCTCAAAGTATATTCTTTAAGGAAGTGTATAGAGTGCCGCAAGCGGCATAGTATCGCACTCGGTTCAGGAACCGTAGGTTTTGCGGCATAATAGTGAATCCGTCTAATCTGCCGCAAGGAGTATGCATGCATGGCACGGCAAAATAACGCGACCATTTAAAGAGCCGTAAAGTTTGTATTGCATAGCACTATCATTTGTTATTTTAATTTTGCTTGTGTGTTGACTTGTTGAGGTTATGTTACCGGCTGGATTATCGTAGTTTTTAATGTGTGATTATAATACAAAAACACTATAATGACTGAAATTACGTCGTTAACGGGTTTAGATTTATCTACATATATAAAACTTTTCAAAAGTTCATCTTTAAATTTTGATTTATTGTCTCTATCTCAAACCGGTATTCAAACAGTTAGCTCAAAAAAACGCACCTTAACCACGCAACAAAAATATAAATTAGCGGTTTCAAAATGTGAGAAAATTGCGTCTATTATTTCAAGCTTTAATTTGGAGAAATTTAATGCCAGTTGTACCGAATTGGACGCATTGATAGAGCATTGGAGCCAAAGAAAAAAATTAAAATATGTCTACTAGATAACTACTTTGATAAAAACCACCCCGTTACTTCAAATGACATCCAAGCAAACACGGAAAATTATATGATTACAGACAAAGAAATCGGAAAGGAGGCAGGAGAAATAGTAGACAAATTGATGGCGACTGACATAGAAACAATAAGACAGATACATAATGAGAATATCATAGTAGTACAAGAATTACAAACAGAAAATGTAGTAAATTTTACAATCACAGACCAAATATTAGGAAATGAGAAAGATGAAATAGTAGAAGAATCAATAATAAGGGACATTGATACAGATAAAGTTGGTAAAAATGTAAATATAATAGACAAGACAGACAGGTAATGACAACACGAGAATAGTAGAAGAAACACAAACAAAAAATCAAATGGGAACGGTTGATCTTGAAAATTATATAATACCAAAAAAATTTATCGAAAATGGGGAAGGTGAAATAGTAAAAGAACTTATAAAAAAAAATCGATACAGAGACAGTTGGTGAAAATATAACTATAATAGACAAGACAGGACAAACTCATAATGAGAATATGAGAATAGTAGAAGAAATACAAACAAAAAATAAAATGGGAACGGTTGATCTTGAAAATTATATGATACCAAAAAAAATTGTCGAAAATGGGGAAGGTGAAATAGTAAAAGAATTTATAATAAAAAAAATCGATACAGAGACAGTTGGTGAAAATATAACTATAATAGACAAGACAGGACAAACTGATAATGAGAATATGAGAATAGTAAAAGAAATACAACCGAAAAACATTGTAGGAATGGTTGATATTAAAAATTATATCACGACAGAACAAAAAGACGGAAATGAGGAATTAATAGTAGAAGAGTTGCTGACACAAGACGTAGATCCAGAGACGGTTGGTGAAACTCCAGGATCAATAGGCCAGTCAAAGCAAAGAGATAATGAGAAAGAAATAAATCTAAAAGTAATAGGACAATCTGGAAACGGAAAGGCGAACTTGATGGGATCTATAAAGCTGCCAAGTGTACGAAAAAGAAGAGGAAGGCCAAAAGGCCATATGTTAACAGCAATAGGAATGAAAAAGTCAAAAAAACGTTAAAGAAATAAATATTTCTTACATGTTTTATTTATACCTTTTTGTTTTTCAATACAGTCTTTTCAATAATTTTATCATTGTTTTTTTTATTAGCCTTTGTTTATCTAAACCCTTACTAAACCATAACCTTTGGTGTATGTCTAGCCACACACATGCAATATTATTGACAATATTGGATAGGTATATTCAAAGTGCTAATTTGTAGTTTTAGTGGTAATTGTTTTTTTAAAGATATTTTTTTAAGTTTTGTCATTAGTTTAGGTTATTTTATTCCTAAATAATGTTATAGAAGCTGATATTTTAACAGGATGTGGAGTAGCTGATAGTGTTTTTATACCCCGAATTAGTACATATTTAGTTGGAAACTTAGGAGTGAATTTTCTTGCGGCTATATAAATTGTCGGGCTATTAAGCCGCAAACTTACGGCACTGTAACCGACTGCACTATGTTACCACTTACGGCTATTTAAAATTATGAACTAGTGTGCCGTAAGCTTACGGCATCGCAGCCGATCGTAATACATTGCCGCTTGCGGCACTCTATACACTTCCATTCTTTAATCACGTGCCACAGTACACAGATACACGCAGACAAACAGACAGAAACTCACACACACACGCTCACACACAAACACACACTCACACACATACAGACATACACACAGCTACACACTCCAAACTTTTAACACCCCTTTTTTTTGTCAGGTGTTCAAAATGCCCACCGTAGTCATTCCACGGCCATTGAGATGAGATTGACTAGAGTCAGGGGTGGCCAACCGGTCGATCGCGATCGAAGGCAAAAAAATAAAAAATATTTCAGATTTAAGTTTTTTCTCTTAATATAATAAATAATAAATTTAATTTTTCACATTTTCTCTTGATACACCCTTGCCCATTTCAACTGCCTCTCCCTCTCACATAGGTTAGCTGGAAGAAAACTCATTTCTTGAGTTAAGCACGCCGTTGTATATGTCCTTTCTCTTCTGTAATCTGTATGTATATGTGTGTACAATAAAGAAAAAAAATACCACATGATTGTGTACTGAACTACGCTGTTTCATTTAAGATTTCAAGAAGTATGAAATTGGTAGATCGCACAGGGTTTCGTTAGTAAACAGGAGATCTTGGGTGTAATCAAGTTGGCCACCCCTGGACTAGAGCAATATAGCCGCCCAGCAGCTCGAGCATGATGCGCGACAAACTCTTGCGGCACGCCACTTGTGGCTGACGGTGAAACTTCACTTTGATTGCGCGAGGGCCCTGCGCAAAGCCAATGTTGATATCTTGACATAGAACCGCGGCGCATTCCGCGCGCGAACACATCGTGCTCGAGCGGTGAAGAATTCAAAACACTTAGGAATCCGGAAGTTAGTAAGTAAATAGAAATACTTTTATATTATTTTTATCTCCAAACATTTGGTGGTCCGTGGCAAAACAAATATTTAGTGAAATGATCCCCCAATACTAAAAGATAGACTGCCGTACTCAGAGACGTCAATTAAAGTTATGAAGTAATTAAATGTCATGCTATCCTTGTTTATATCAACAAGAGTGAAAGAGACAACATCAGAGTTTAACAGTTCTTAACTTTAATTGACGTCTCTGAGTACGGCGGTAAGAATTACTGGATAAGAGAAACAGCCATGTGATCGAACAGCAGACAGCAGAGTCTATGCCATGTGATCGGAGCTCAGCTGCCCTGGATCTCCACGCTTAATCCACGAAATCGTGAATAGAGCTCGTTTTGTTTGAAATTGCTGGATTTGAATCCAGACCGCTTCAATTTTAAAGCATGCATTAGGATGAATGTTTTGGTCGGCTATTTCGGGAGTTAAGTGTGTATCTACTGCGTGGGTACCTTTTCATACGAACAAATAGGTAACTATAAAGTAGAATAATAAATTATCCGCCCCGAAATTCATGTATTTTTACTTTTGAATGGCTGAACCAATTTATATAAAATAAAGCTCAATCACGTCAGCTTTCAAAAAAATAAGCATAAAAATCGGTTCATTCGTTAAGAGCTATGATGCCGCAGACAAACACACAGATACACAGACATACGACACACACGTCTAAATTATAACACTCCTCTTCTTTTTGTTTCGGGTTAAAAATGAGATTACTTGAGATGGACCGATTTCGATGCGCTTTTTTTCGTTTGAAAGCTGTTGTAATCAAAATGGTTCTTAACTACACACACCGGCACATTTAGCGGAACAACTTCTATTTTTCATACAATCGACTTAGATTGGGAGTTCTAAAAATATACGTTTTACGTGCATAACTGCACTTTTCTTTATGGAAATAACTTTTGTAAATGGTCGTCTCTTTATTTAAAAAAAACTGACGAAAAGTCTAGAATCTCTCATGTAGTAAATAGAAAAAAAAACTCTTTAAACTTTTCATACGAAGTTGTATGATAAGGTTTTTGCAATGTTCTCTTTTGGCCATGCGGCACATTGTTGAAAATTTCTTGTATGTTTTATATTTGGTTATATTGGCCTAAACTAAGCGTAAAATTTTAATAACAGCATCAAATAAAAATCTCCATTTATAAACTCTAACATTGACTTAATTGTATGAAAAACATAAGTTGTTCCGCTAATTGTGCCGGTGTGTGTATATTTAATCAAAATTGGTTCAGCCGTTTAAAAGTTATAAGCAATCTAATGTCGGGAGATATACAAAAATTTATTTTTTTTGATTTTTTGATAAACTGTTTTTTATAACTAACAATGTTGTACTAAGTGGAAATGTGTGGTCTTTCTGTCTACTCTGACGGGACCAATGCGTGAAGCTTCGAAATTAAGTTAACTTAGTAAAATATCGAACGTTTCGATTCAAGACACAAAGAAAATACTTCATCCCCGATTCAAGGAGTAAACAGGCTTTCAAAAAAGACAATCGAAGTTTCGCAACCAAAAGTTTTTTAATATTCTCACCGCTCCATGTAATCCGGCTTGAGGGTTTTCTATTTGAGGGGCCCCAAATGTAATTTTGCATGAAAAGAAATGGCAAAGTTTTCTTCAACCGAGTGCCCTTTCAATCTTTGTACTGCTATCAAACTATGGATATTAAAAGTTTAGTAGACTTCTCAAGTATTCTATTGAGTCATGAAGCTTACATTTCTTTTTTGTTATTTGTGTGCAGGTATACTAGAGGGGTATCCCGGCTTTGGATTTGGAGGTTAATTAATATAGGTATAAAGTGCACAGAAAAGTCGAAAAGTCTTTTTAGTTTGATATATATATTTTTTTATAAGATGGGTTAACTCTTGACCTCAATCTTGACCATAAAGGTCAAAGATGAGGTCGACGATGGAGCGAGTTAACCCAGAAAATGCCTATAAAGGCACTGGTACTCCCACGCACCGACGGAACACAGGAAGCTGTTTGGCGTCGGACTTCGGTAGGAGGGTCGCGAACCAGACGGCCCTTTACAGAGCCTACCACACCGCATGAGACCATAGGACGACACCTCAGATTTAGAAAAGATCTCATTTGTGTCAAATTTACGTTTTTGGATTTTGATGGGCTGCCAGATTGTTTTTTTTTACAAAGCATGGGTAAACTCTTGACCACAATCTTGCTGCCATATGGACTAAGATGAGGTCGACGATGGAACGAGTTTACCCAGAATTGCCCTTAAAGGCACTGGTTATCCTACTTTGGTAGAGCTTATCTATTCGGTTTAACCTATTTATTTTTCACATATTTTCAATTAGAACCAATTTTTAATAAATTCTTCGCTCACAAATTACCGGAGTTGGCCACAGTAGGTATACATAAGCATTTAAATAGTGTTCTTAAACGTTTCTTAGAAAATGTTATTCGGTCGAACTTAACTCCGCTCCGCCTCGATAGTCTTTTATGAAGTTTCGTAAGCTGGTCTAAGCATGTACTTAGAACGTATTAATAATTCTGATATTACTAAATACTATTGTTGTACAAATATATTTTAGTAAATATTTTGAAATTCGCAAGTCATTGTTTAGCTCAACAAAGTCTTTCTAAGAATAAACGTGGTTTTCAGAATCTGTTTTTTAGGCGAAGTCTAAATTGAAATTGAAAGCTATATTTTGCGAATAAACAAGTATTATATTTTCATGTATTAAGCAATAGGCGTGTCAGAACTTGAGATAATCAAGTGATTGATGGCTTTGGTTCGTGGAATTATGGGCAAGATAAGAATCTTAATCTTGGCTTGAGGAAGATAGGTGAACAGTATAATATGTATATCATTTACGTAAATGTGTTGTATGTATAGGTATTCAGTTATACATATAAAGAAAAACCGATTTTTTCTATAACCTTCTCCAAAACAATAATATATGCATTTTTGTTAAGAATTCTTAAAAAAAAACATTATATTCTTCGTGAATATTTCCAGAATAGATTTCTCAGAATCGAGAATTCGATATAGGTGGTTTCTTTGAAATTGATTGTTTATAAAATGACGAATTTAGTCCATGTCAATCCTGCATTTCTAGTACTGTAAATATAAGTTATCGCTAATAGAATATGACTTCGGCTATTCCTCTTGAGAATGAATCTTAATAAAAGCCACAGTGTAGTTATATTGAGTTTTTTAGGTACCTATTCCATTTACATGTTGTACATTTTTTTTAATCAAAAATCTGTTTTCAAAAGACACCTTAACAAGAAGAAATACACCCCCCCCCTTAACAATCGACTTTCACCTTCAACTTCAAACGTCGAGGAACAGGCACTCAAAGTCAGCTAAACCCACTTACGAGTCAGCTTAAATGTAGCTTTGGACAAAAAAGTCATAATTCCACTCATTACGGGAAGCCTTCGATGGTATTGTAGGGGAGATGTGCGTGGAGGATGGCAGCATAGAGCTGGGAGAGGAGACATTTACTGTCTTTGCCCTTATGCCCTTACTATCTGATATTCTAACGAACCGCTCCAGATTTAAACGAGGAATATTTGTATATAAATCGGAATAGCTATAAAAACTGGCAGCTTGTCATCTAACGGAAATCTGATCGTCAAACTTTATTTGGTTATTTCCTGATATTCGCTCCTTTAATCTTCTGCGAACAAAATTACTGACAATCTACCTACTTTTTTAAAAAAGTTAGCCAACATTCTATACAAAATAATAGGTAGAGCAACACAATAACGCAAAACAAATTTTAATAAAGTGCCAAAAAAAGGTGACAATCAACCGGCCGGAGACGGCCGGCGGTGAGACGGCCGGTTTGGTCGAGTGGTAGTGACGCTGCCTCTTGATCGGCAGGTTCTGGGTTCGATCCCCAGTAGGGGCAAACATTTGTGAAAAAGCAGATGTTTGTTCTCGGGTCATGGGTGTTTGTGTTTGTCTTTATGTGTGTTCCAAGGGATCCACGAAACAAGGGAAAACCTTAGTGTGGGCCTTTGAGTGTGTAGCGTTTATTATTATTTTTTAATTTTTTTATTAACCAACACGACAAAACTTCTACAAGACCCTAATAAATCCTCACTCCTTTACGAACCTCCGATCCCTATGACAAGGGAGGTATAATCCGACAGACACAATGCTTCGTAAATGAAGGTAGCTCTTCCGTACCAAATTAGGGACGTATGCCGCTGCCGACCCAGCCTCGTGACGAGAAAAATTTACTCTTGTTTTCTATACCGAGTACTACAAACGAGTTTTATATTCGAATCTTTTGTTCAGGTGTTTTGAGTGCTTTGGGAGGTCGGTGAACTTTTCACCTTATTGTCGAGTTTTATTTTTATTTTTCGTAAGAGATTATCTTGGGTATAATAAATTTTCTAACCATACGACCTTGAGTCAAGTTTTGTAAAATAAATATTACTTACAATTTTTTATTGGTAGTTGGGGTTGTTTTTCCTTGAGGATTAAAATTAACCCGACCCGGCGAAACTGAACTGATTGCCTTAGACGGTTTTAAAGTAGTTTCTTTTGAGTTGCTTCAAGAAAATTCTTCAGTTTCATGAATGGATTTACGTCCCCAAGTTTTGATAACAAACTTTAAGTACTCGTAGGTTTATAATACTTCTCACATTTTTACTTCACGCGTGTCGTCTTTGTCCAAGAAACTTTCATCTACTTTTGATATAAATTTTCATTGAACGATATGATTGGTAGATTGCCATTGCTGCATTTGGTTTACAACTTCATTAAATGTGTCACTAACATTATTCATTCGTACTTGTGATAAATAATATTCATCTCATTTCATTTCTACAAGTGTAAGTACCTACAATTTAGTTAAAATTAAAACATTGTCTATTTTTTCACGTCAACGCTCATTAACTAATCCATGGTAATCTATAATTGGCTATGTATATTATCTAAGTCGTTACATTCTATACTCTTAACGTTATGCTGTTGATTACCTTTGTAATAAAAAAAAACACTTTATTCAGAAACAATGTGTGACGAATTTGATGTCGATCACGACAGGCGTGGTCAGCCTAACCATCAATAGTAGCGCCCCAGACCGATGCGAGAGCAACCAGTCTTCAAAACTGGATAACACGAGTCCTTTTGTGACTAAAATTAACAATTTTAACATTAATATTAGTAACACAATGTCCTTAAATGCAAAACTGCACAGAGATATTATCTCGGTGTGTCTATGCATGCAGATTGCACCGCAAGGGATGTTTAACCACATGCAATGAATGCTAATGTAGACGGTTGTGTCTCAGAGGAAATTAGCCCGAATCTGCACTGACCAAATATTAAATATTTCTAGCTGATGTTGCGTAAACGTTTGGGTTCAAAATCGTGTGGCAGTTATTGTAGACACTGCTTGGAAAGTACAATGAATTAAAAACCCAATAAAACTGACAATACTAAACAAGTTCACGTAATATTCATGCTGGGTCAGTTTTAAAGGACGTTGTGGCAATATATGTTTTCTTGCATCCGCCACGCTTTAGATAGTATACCTACATATATAAATTATAATAGTACTGATTGGCATGTCTTAGGATAATTTTAAAATCATGGATTTCCTGAAATCCGCAGGGCACATGTTTCGCCAGTTGACTGTGCTAAAGGAATCGTAGTGGTATTTGTAATTTAGTTGCCTTTTAAGACAGAGATACCTCGGAAAGAATGAGAGTTGGTCCATACTATATTTGACATCAGATTCTGAAGACGAGAAAGTTTTTTTGTGATGAAAACATGCATTTATTATTTCTTTTTTTAAAGTAGGTATGTGAAAATGTCTAAAACCGCTTATAAAAACGTCTTACAAAAGGTTGACTCACTACTTAAAGGTGCCCAAGATTTCATTTCCGTGAGATTTTTACCTAAATTGTAAAAGGAACAGCTTTCTAGGTCCAAGAGATTTGGGGATGCGTTGATGAATCGGTGAGATCACCAGCAATAAGATAAAGAAGCAGGCGCGGTCCGAAGGGGGGGGTCACAGGGGACATGACCCCCCCCAAAATCTAAGGTCAAATTGAAAAATCTCAAAAATTTGCTAAATAATAAAAAGAAATTTCTAGCTATCCCCTAACCGCAGTAAATTTATAGTTTGCTGACATCTAGGGGTGTTTTTATGAACTACGTACGATGGCCAAAATAACTTGGAAATGACATCTAGTTTAGAAACAAGGAACCGAACTACGTAGTTTTGGTACTCCTAGCAAAATCGATATGCGTCGTTATGATAAAGATTGTATAACAATATTCTAATAATGTAATTTGTCGGTTTATTGTAAAGATTCAAGATAAAGGCTGTCTACTTAGTTGTGGATTGGGTGAGTGACCCCCTCCAAAATTTCAGGCTGCGACCGCGCCTGTAAAGAAGAAGGCGAAATAGTTACGACTAAATTTAGTCATAAACCTGAAGATTAGCCAGCTAATCTTAAGTTTTTAGCTGGCTTAAACTAGCTCTAAAACTACACGTCGGGTATTAACCGTAACAAGATTTCTAGTTAAATATGCTCTCTTATTTAATAAATATAAATATGCTCTTTGAAATATGCTCTCTTATTTAATAAATATAAATATGCTCTTTGAAATATGCTCTCTTATTTAATAAATATAAATATGCTCTTTGAAATATGCTCTCTTACTCTTATTTGTTTCTCAACAAAAAAATAACGATATAAATGGATAAAGATGTGGTTACACTTAATTAAGTTAACATCTTCCTTCTGTAAAAACTCTGAAATAAATATTTTATATACAGGGCTTTAGGTAAATCACTTTAAACCTCTCGGGTGGTAAATCAGTCCATGAACAAAGGAACAAAGGTCGAAGTATGAAATAAAAATTTGACTTCCCATACAAAATGCGCTATCAGCTGACGCAGTTTGTATGGGAACTTAATATTTTTTTTTGTATTCCGACCTTTGTTCCTTGGGAAAGTTGTTCAGTTTCATGGACTGATTTACCACCCGAGAGGTTGAAAGTGATTTACCTAAAGCCCTGTATAAAATACAAATACAAAATTATTAATTAAAAAAAAATGATTACAATAAAAAGTAGAATGGAGTCACCCTTTAGGCAAATGTAATGCCTGTGTTGTAACTCTTAAGCGGCTGAACGAATTTTGATCAAATATAACTAAGAACCATCTCGATCAGATCAGTTTTCAAACAAAAAAACCGTATCAAAATCAGTCCATTTTTTTAGGAGCTACTATGCTCTAGACCAGTGTTTTTCAAACTGTGGGTCGCGACCCCAAAGTGGGTCGTGAAGCCTTACTCGGGGGATCGCAGGTAAAAGAAAAAGACTAAAATTTGTAAATCTTACACTAAACTAAGACAATTTCAGTGAAGAGGCTGTGCCTGTATAATGATGGCCCCCGCCTTCCGCGTCTTCCCCGCGGCAAACTCTTTTATTATGTGTTTTAAAATCCTCGAAGTAGTACATAGATTTAGCCTAACAGGGTCTTAGGGACCTTAGGGGGTCGCCAGAACTTTATATGATCCAAAGGGGTCACGAATTCAAAAAGATTGAAAAACAGTGCTCTAGACAGACACACAGATACAAACGTCAAACTTATAACACCCATTTTTTGGTCGGGGGTTAAAAAGTATTTGACAAGATATAAGCTACTGGAATGCAGACGTTTGTGAAAACATTTTCAACATTTTGTCAACATAGCCCTAGCCACCCCTCTCTTGTTATAGGGGTCATGATTAGATTTGCTACAGGATCGGGGCGTACAAATAACTCGGTCGTATTGTAACCTAAATCTAACGGGTTTCCGGGCAGAAATCCGTAAATTGGTGAGGGGATACAACCGCGGTTGTAAAACCAAACCGCTGGACACAGAGCTTTGGATGTCGGGGCGAGTGATACTCTAAAATTTGACTAAAGACTAAAATTGACTAAAATTAAGACTAAAATTTGTAAATCTTACACTAAACTAAGACAATTTCAGTGAAAAGGCTGTGCCTGTATGTGCCTTCCGCGTCTACCCCGCGGCAAACTCTTTTATTATGTGTTTAAAAATCCTCGAAGTAGTACATAGATTTAGCCTAACAGGGTCTTAGGGACCTTAGGGGGTCGCCAGAATTTTATATGATCCAAAGGGGTCGCGAATTCAAAAAGATTGAAAAACACTGCTCTAGACAGACACACAGATACAAATGTCAAACTTATAACACCCCTTTTTTTGGTCGGGGGTTAAAAAGTATTTGATAAGATAAAGCTACTGAAATGCAGACGTCTATGAAAACATTTTCAACATTTTGTCAACATAGCCCTGGCCACCCCTCTCTTGTTATAGGGGTCATGATTAGATTTGCTACAGGATCGGGGCGTACAAATAACTCGGTCGTATTGTAACCTAAATCTAACGGGTTTCCGGGCAGAAATCCGTAAATTGGTGAGGGGATACAACCGCGGTTGTAAAACCAAACCGCTGGACACAGAGCTTTGGATGTCGGGGCGAGTGATACTCTTGACCGTTTATTATGATTATAATCCACAAACGGGATACGCTTCACCTTTCTTTTTAACCCCCAACAAAAAAAGAGGAGTGTTATAAGTTTGACATAGACACAAAATCTAAATATATAAAAGGAGAAACTGACTGACTGACTGACATATCAACGCACAGCCTAAACGGCTAAATGTAGGCACTTGAAATTTGGAAAGGACAAAGCTTAGGTACCGTAGAGGTGCACTAAGAAAGGAATTCCCGAAATTCCCACGGGAACGGGAATTAGCGGGAAAATCCTTTTCTATGAAAAATCTAAACCGCTTAAGTTAGACGTTTGAAATTTGGCATGCAGGTACCTTAGTAAACTTAAAGCTTAGTTGCAACAGGATATTGCAAAATTCCCACGGGAACGGGAGTTAGCGGAAAAAAACTTTTGTATGTAAAAATCTAAATTAACACGCAAACGAAGTTGCGGGCATCAGCTATATACGAGTACTTTGTGTTGTGGCTTCTTGATAAAACTCCATATTATACCAATGAAAAACATGATTTGTACACTAGTTCCACCAGCAAACCTGTTTAAGGTAAGATACGCCTGAAGATGATGTAATCGAAACGGTCGCATAAAAATATTAAATAAATAAGGGGTGCTAGTGTAAAAATCATGTTTTTCATTGGTAATAGACACAAACTACCAAGCAAACAAAGATAAATCAACACACTAAAATTCACACTTTTTATTCACCGAAAAAAATGAGGGGTGTTATAAGCTTGACGTGTGTATCCATGTATCTGTATGTCTGTTTGTGGCATCGTAGTTTCTAAACGAATGGACCGATTTCGATGCGTTTTTTTTTTGTTTGAGAGCATACGTAATTGAGATGGTTCTTAACTTTATTTGATTAAAATGGGAGGTTTTCTTTTTGGGTATTAAAAAAAAAGTCGTTCCCCAGAGCTCTCTAGATGGCCCTGAACTGACTCCGTTACTAGGTGCCAAAGCCAAAAGGCTTGGAGAAAAACATTGCATCAAATATTCTGTTCGTTTGCTTTGGCTTTCGATCATCCTAGTTTTCTTGCGTTTTGTTATAATTCAGTTTTGTTTGTCCGTTGTTTTCGTAAAATCGCCTAACTACGCGTGGTAGATGTGATATTGATGTGATATGACAATAACGATTCGTTTTATGATCTCAAAATTACGTTAAAGTGAATTAATCAAAAATAATGTAACGTTCCGTTCCTTGCAGTAACGTACCTAGTTTAGCGCCATCTATCCGGCGACTAGCGAAAAATTTAAAAAAAATAAAAAGAAAACCCCTCATTGGTTCACCTTTCAAAAAGTTGTAAGCAAAAACTGCTTTACCACAAAACAAACCACAACTAAACTGACTTATGCCATATTGTTGTTGTTCAATTTATCCCGGGAAAGACAAAAGGAAATTATGATCATACATGGCTGTATGTATTTTTAAACTTTGACAAAGTTTTAATTTTATTTTTTGTGGTAAGGCACTAAGGTCTGTATTACAGAACGCGACTCAGATTCTGATCTATACTTAAGCAGCAGTTGTCTTTGTCACTTTGATAGTGAGAGTAAGAGACAATCAATACCTCAGCAGCAAGACTTGAGTCTCCTTCTGTAATACGGACAACAGGTTATATCGTACCCAATTTTGGGATAAAATGTAGCCTATGTCCTTTCCCAGGCTCTAATCTATCTCTGTACCAAATTTCATCAAAATCGGTTCAGTAGTTTAGGCTTGAAAGACGCACAGACAGACAGAATTACTTTCGCATTTATAATATTATATAGTAAGGATTTTTTTGGTACAGAACTAGTATCTACACTGAATAATTTGTGTTCTACGACCAAACTGTGGTGACCAACATCAATAAACCTTTCAAGTAAATGTTTACGCGTGGCTGCGCTCTCTTCCGAACTTTGTTCGCTTCTTTAAATAAAACGCCCACCCCGAAAGATGAGGGTTACTGTGTTGAGAGGCAGAACTGGGTAACTGATTTTTCGGTTGCTATAGAAATGTTCTTCACTAAGATCCGTATTACAGATACGGATCTTAGTGAAGAACATTTCTATAGCAACCGAAAAATCAGTTACAGAACGCGACTCCGATCTATATTTTAGTAAAATAATTTTGATAGTAAAAGAAACAGATAATCAATACTTAAGTATAAATCAAGACTTGAGTCTCCTTCTGTAATACGGGCCTAAATTGGCAGAATATCAGTAATGCAGGCTCATGTTGCAGTTATGAGGAATCTATACCTATCTATATCTATTATCTATATATCAATCTTATATATATAAAAGAAAGTCGGGTTTGTTACAACACTTTATAACTCAAGATCGGCTGGACTGATTTTGATCAAATTTGGTATGGAGGTAGCTGATACCCTGGATTAACACATAGGCTACATAATTTTCCGAAATTCCCACGGGGACGATGTCCTGGGCTTAAAGCTAGTATATATATATATATATATATATATATATATATATATAAAGTATATATATATATATATATGTATATATGTATATATATTATATATCTATATATATAAAAGAAAGTCGTGTTTGTTACAACACTTATAACTCGAGAACGGCTGGACTGATTTTGATCAAATTTGGTATGGAGGTTGCTGATACCCTGGATTAACACATAGGCTACATAATTTTCCGAAATTCCCACGGGGACGAAGTCCCGGGCATAAAGCTACTTTTGATATAAATAGGATGATGTATTCATTTTGGTTTGGAAATATAAGATAATGACGTCAATAAATACAGAAAAAATAAACTAAACCAAGGTTGGTGGTTCCCAGGATTTGAACCCGCAACCATCCGGTTACAAGAGAGGTTCTTTAACCAACTGGGCTACCACCACTTTTATGGCCATTCGTAGCGAGCAGATTTGACCGCAATATATTTTGGTTGTATTTTTGTTTTTGTACTGTGTGAATTTATTCAGTTTTCAGTATTCATCCAGTAAAACAAATCGTTTCAACATATGGTCAAGGCTCATCAAGATATTTACCTTAAAGACCAAGATCCCAGGGCCGCCAGACCTTACTTATTTTCTCATAAACCAAATGTGTGGGAAATAGTAGTGCTAGTTATTACCAGTAATGTATGAATACCAGATAACCAGGGCCGACGGCCAATTTTCAGCTACCAGGTTCTGAAGGTACTTCCAAAAATTGCTCACTTGTCTTGAAGTCTGGGTGCTATAATAAGTATTGTTATAGTTCCCTGAACATCATGTACAAAAATCACGGCTCAGATTGTAGGTATAATCGCATAATTTACTTGCGAAATGTAAAGCGTCTGGCAGAAATTACAGCCGAAGGAGAGTGTCTGGCGGTGTTGAACATTAATTTTTATATTTAATTAATTATATTCTATAAGACATTAGCAGCCAGACTTCAAGACAAGTGAGTAATTTTTGGAAGCACCTTCAGAACCTGATAGCTGAAAATTGGCCGCCGGCCCAGGTTAGCTGGTATTCATACATTACTGGTACGTACTAGCACTACTATTTCCCACACATTTGGTTTATGAGAAAATAAGTAAGGTCTGGCGGCCCTGGGATCTCCGTCTATTATTTCATAGACAAATTAATGTCCAAAATTATTTCATTAATTAATTTAAACTCGCATAACTTTAATCTATGGTAATTCATATGCGAACACGTACCCGAATGACATCTCACCTCGTCACTGAGAGTGTAACATAAAACAAAGTTTTCTCATGAAACGTGAGGAGGCATAATTACTTAACGCGAATTACGTTATACACAATTTAGCTAGGTGGTAAAGTAACTAAAAATACCTTTGATTTTTTCTGTTGCGCAGTGCCCTCAAGTAAGCAAAAAATTTTACTCGTCGGAGTAGCGTTCTAGCTATGCAGCAGCTCTAGCACGATAACGACAAACTCGCGCTTGGCTCATGCTGAAAATTCACTTTAATTGCGCGAGAGTCCCGCGCAAAGGCTTGCTCGCCCTACGGCGTTGTCAATGTTGACATTTTGACATAGAACCGCGGTGTTGTCGCGGCGCTGTCACTATCGTACTCGGCCTGCTGCTTGCTAACTAAGGATTGAAAACTAACCTGTACCCATCTTCTGGAATTTAATCATTAAAGAATTAAGTCATGATAGGTTTAATAAACAAAACTCTAGTATGTTACTCATTATTAAATTAGAGTTATTTTTGTCTCCATTTGCCGCCACCTATTGATATTTTTGAGAACTAAGTTCTGAGCTATTGCAATGTTTCAACCCGGATTCATAATTTTTTGATTAGTTACTATCCTGCTTTGCAAAATTTGTGTAATAGATTAATGATGTACATGCAGACGTGACGTAACGTATTCTAAGGTCAAAAGCAGGGACTTTATGAGCTAGTTTCGGGATTACGTCTTAATTTCACTATGGATTATTTACTATGATTTCACTATATAGAAAGGATTTCACTATGGAGCTAATTTACAACTTATATGACTGTGCAAGTTACTAATAACGGCCGGTTTGGTCGAGTGGTAGTGACGCTGCCTCTTGATCGGCGGGTCCTGGGTTCGATCCCCAGTCGGGGCAAACATTTGTGTGAAAAGCAGATGTTTGTTCTCGGGTCATGGGTGTTTGTGTTTGTCTTTATGTGTGTTCCGAGGGACCCACGACACAAGGGAAAACCTTGGTGTGGGCCTTTGAGTGTGTAGCGTTTATTTATTTATTTATTTAAATCACAGTCTAAAAAATGTAACGCATGACTTGGCGGGAGTGCTCCCAGATTATTACTCTAAAATACTAGACTAACAATATAAAGAATATGTGTCTCTCAGCTCCTAAACAAAAGGACCAATTTTAATGCGGTTTTTTTTTATTTGAAAGCTGACGTAATCGAAATGGTTCTCAGCTTTATTTGATCAAAATAAGTTCAGCCATTTATGAGTTACTCGTATAAGCAATAACTGTTTTACCACAAAACATCAAAACACCAGTCAGACTGACTTATGTCATTTTGTTGTTATTCGGGAAAGCCAATGGGAACTATTTCCATACAGCCACTTTTAGAAATTGTCGAGGTTTTAGTTTAATTTCTTGTGGAAAGGCTCTAAATGTCACGGGTTACATAAACATTTTTTTTAGATTTTTAAGTTGTTTCTTTCTTCAAGAAATACCAGCTACCCATTTCTACACCACACCAATGCCCTCAAAAACCTAGTACTTATAAAGGAGCAGTCAAACTTTCCCTGTCACCGTTATGTCCCTCAAACCACCCTAAGGGCATCCGAGTGATTTTTATGATGAAAAACGACCGTCTTTTCCAGAATAAAGCATTTCGATTGTATGGTGAAAACATTTGTTCATTAAACGCTAGAGTGAGTTTTCGCTTTACTATTTTTTGTGGGGACCCTCCACGAAGGGTGTATTTACTGAAGTTGTGTGGTCTCCTTATTATAGAAATTAATGTTGTCTTTGGAGTTAGTGAACAGCAGGCCGAGTATGATAGTGATAGCGCTGCGACAGCACCGCGGTCCTGTGTCAAAATGTCAACATTGACAACGCCATAGGGCGAGCAAGCTTTTGCGCGGGACCCTCGCGCAATCAAAGTGAATTTTCAGCGTGAGCCGAGCGCGAGTTTGTCGTTATCGTGCTAGAGCTGCTGTTATGGTAAATTGGGAATTAACGAAAAATCCTTATCTTGCTAATATTCTATTTATTCACTCATGCTTGCAATCCTTTCGTGGTAGGTAGAATATCATGACATTTCATGTAGGTCTCGAACCACTTCACGTCACATTTGACATTAATTCTGAGGATTGGAACATGAGAGTGTTGGTGATAAGTTGTAACATGTCGTCCCACTTACTGGCTTCTACAGTATGTCTAGGAAGAGTTGACAGCTGCCACGTTTAAAGTTTTTCTTTCAAATGTTAATATTACGTGAAACTGTGTTTGTTCGTTTTTCTTCCCTTCACGTCGTTTTGTAGCTAGGTATTGAGCTGAGTTTTCGTATAAGGATAATTGGAGGATTGTAGTGACATAGGCTACTTTTCCACGCGAACGGAGTCACGGGCGGAAAGCTTTTATAAAACAAACGATTCACACTCAAACGCCCACACTAAAGTTTTCCCTTGTATTTGATCGAACTTTGCTATAATCATAACCTAAAATTGTACTATAATGTATTGTTGGCAATGAATAAATTATTTTCTTTCTTTCTTTCTTTCTTTCTTTCTTTGTGTCGTGGGTCCCTTGGATTGGAACATTCACAAAAACAGACACGAATACCCAAAAAATCCAAACCCATTATACCCAAAACATAAAATACACCAAAAAAGATACAGCTGCCAACTTTTCTCAGATTTATGTTAGTTAGTTTTATTTTATGTTGTTTAATTATAATTCATATGTATGTTAGTCTGTAAGGTATTTATCTATGGGCCTTAGATGCCTGATAATAAATGATTTTATTATTATTATTATTATATACAGTAAGATATTGTGCGGTTTGAAAACTCTGACACCTGGGTTAGTCAACTTCGCCATACATTTTGATATACCTACACGAAAAGAAGAAGAAGTAAGAGTTGTTTTGCTTCGTTGTGAACGAACGACTGACACAATTTTAGGAGTCACAGAGATAAAAAAATTTAATCGGTTAGTATTGGCCAAGTTGTGCAGAGTTTTTTTTTAAAAGTTTAATCAAAAGCGTGAGATTGGGAATTGATTTAGATTTTCAACACAATTTTTTATTTTAAATCTCAATAAGGCACGTAATTTTTTTCACAGAAAACCAATTTCAAAACTAAAGGCTCAACCCTTATGACTTCAAAATAAGGATTATTATCGGTCGTTCACCGCAAATATGATTACTGGACAGCCTCTGGCTATAATAAACATTATTCCCCTAAAATTAAACCTTGCAAAGGCTGTAGCAATATTAAATAATGTTATAATAAAACCTCCCTAATTGGTGACTAGTCGCTTACTGAATGTGTCATTCAAAGTTGCTGCAATGTAATGACAGTTAGGTTATAGTAAGGTTTACCTTTTGTATAACCCCCGTCATTCGATTAATTGCTTATAACTTTTAAACGGTTGAACCAATTTTGATGAAATATAATTAAGAACCATCTCGATACCGTCAGCTTTCAAACAAAAAAAAACAACATCGAAATCGGTTCATTCGTTCATTCGTTTATTTATTTATTTATTTATTGTACAAAACCAACAGCTTAATTACAAGACATGTAAAATTAGTAGCTAGCTTAGGTCTAATTGTAAAGCCAATTACAGGTTTTCTAGTTTAAACAGGAGGTGGAAAACATTTGCAAACATAGTACAGTTACCAATGTGTATAAATACTAACAAAATTAAATTACCGTATAAATTATTACTGATAAAGTACGAGCAATGTCACTGGAGTGAGTTTCCTATCGGTATTTAGATTTTATATAGTAATGGTTTGAAAGAGGAAAAAAGAAGGATCACCCAATGTAACCGCTCGAGACTCAATATAACGAGTTAAAGAAACAAAACAAAAGAAAAAAACCGGCCAAGAGCGTGTCGGGACACGCGCATTGTAGGGTTCCGTAGCAGCATGGTTCAAATATCCAGCTGGCTTCTTAATTCTACGAGCATATGGACGGTTAAATCGCTAATAATGTCTAATAAAAACGAGGTCACAAAGAAAGAAGGTAACTAAAGGAGAAATGTAGATTCCAGCGCCACAAGGAAAATGAAAAAAAAATCATCTGTTTAATAACTACCTCGCGTGGATGCAAATGGTTGTATAAAAATTGTTTACATTACGTATTCATTTAAAACGGGTGTACTATCGTTACGGTCGTAGTTAGAGATGAAAGAGACTGTCTTTTAAGGCTTATTAAAAAGACTCGCCTCCATCTTACAGGACTTGACTCTAAAATTAAGACTGAAAGTTCGAGTTTTTATTAATAAGACTTAGTAGTTTATTAAAAGATTAAAAACTGAAACGACTCGAGTTGTTTTCAAAATACTAAAAGACTTAAACGACTCAAGTTCTTTTATGTAAAAGGGATCGCACCGCAGTTTGTGTGTGATATTAAATATTTCTTTTGTAACCTATCAACCAAAAGGAATAATTCACGCCTAAACCACTAAATACATTTTGATAACATTTGACAAGGAGATAAAATGAGATATTTACATTCTATCAACACATACCTTACGACTGTCGACTTCCCAGATAATGAGTCGCCAGTCTTTTAAGTCCTTTAAGCTGTTTAAGTAACAGCTCAATTTTTTACGTTAAAAGACTTCAACTACAAAAGCTAGTCTTATGACTAAAGGTTGGGAACTAAAAGACTGAATCAGTCGGGAGGCGTCAAAAATAAGGTGAGTCTTTATTAAAAGCCTTAAAAGACTGAGTATCTTCCATCACTAGTCATAGTCGATGTTAAAATCTCCAAATACTATATTATAAAAAACAAATGTATTAAATAGTTTGTAGTTTCAGAAATAACTTTAGCTTTGGTCTAAACACAACAAAATGAAATTATAAAATTCGCGAGCGAAGCGAGCGAAATTTTTTTTTTTTTGCGACAATATAATTAGAAATAATATAGACCTGCAGATAAAATAATTTTGATGTCATTTTCGTAATTAACACCACCAAAAACCTATTTAACGACACCTTAAATGTCAATATGTTACAGCTTGGCTTTCGACCTCGCCTCACTTTAAATATATTCTTATTAATTCCAAAAACGTTTGGCACTTGGTCGACTATCACTCGCAAACTTGAAAGGCCAACTTATGTGTGATAGTTTTTCTTTTAATTTCGTTGTATATTCTACCAACGAGAATTTTTTATCATATTTAGACACAACCGTTTAGCTGGTAGAGGGGGGGGACACTAACTTTGGCTTTGTGCTAAATACAACAGAATGGAAGTATTTAATCCGCGAGCGAAGCGAGCGCGAATTTTTTTTTACTTTAAAAAAAAATATTATTTTTTATTTTTTTAGCAACAAAAGTATTGTTAGGAATAATTTCGAGCTGGTGTGAAAGAGCAGGTCGCGTGGCGATTGTGTATAATTTTGATATCATTTTCGTAATTAACACCCCCAAAAACCTACAACGACACATGAAATGTCAATATGTTACAGCTTGGCTTTCCACCTTGCCTCACTTTTAGCGTGGAACTTTGTATGGCAGTTGTTTTGGATTAGGCTGAACTTCGTCGTAAATCTAAATGCTCGTGAAATATTTTAAAAAAAATTTCATTTTAAAAATTAATTTTTCGCAAACGGACTGCTGAATCGAAAAACGTTCGTAGTAAACCCCTTCTTTCTTTTAAAAAACTATGCTATGACATCCCACTCGATGATATCGGCGAGAAAAAAAAATCCATCGCCCTTTCACATGTATGGGAAACACCCGAAATTTTTTTTTTTACAAAATTTTATTTTTTCTATTTGTCGGCGCAATTAATATGTATGAACATGCCAAATTGCAGCTCTGTAGTACCAAGGATCTAATATTAGTAAATATATTCTTATTAATCCCAACAATGTTTGGCACTTGGTCTACCATTACTAGCAAACTTGAAGGGCCAACTTATGTTTTATAGTTTTCCTTTTAAATTTGATGCATATTCTACCTCTGTGAATTTTACCACATTTTTAGAAACAACCGTTTAGCTGGTAGAGGGGGGGGACACTTGTGTTTGACAAAAATTTTCACTTTAAAAATTTATGATTCGCAAACGGAGTGCTAAATCGAAAAACGTTCTTAGTAAACCCCTTCTATCTTTTAAAAAGCAATTCTATGACACCCCACTCGATGATATTGGCGAGAAAAAAAAAATTCATCGCCCTTTCACGTCTATGGGAGACACCCGAAAAAATTTTTTTTTCTAAGGTTTTACTCTACAGTTCTGTCGGCGTGATTAATATGTATAACCATGCCAAATTTCAGTTCTGTAGTACCAAGGGTTTCTTAGAAAACCCGCGGACAGACGGACAGACGGACAGACGGACATGGCGAAACTATAAGGGTTCGTAGATTACTACGGAACCCTAAAAATTAAGCGAAAATGACAATATGAACCCTCTTATGTGAATATGTACGTGTGTGTGTGTGTGTGTGTGTGTGTGTGCGTGTGCGTATGTGTGTTGTTGTTGTTGCTGCTAGCCCTAGATCTAATCTTGGGATCGGAAGCTGCCACATGTTGATATGACAGCCTCCACTAACATTGTGTAATTCGATTGTACAGTATGTGATTGCGTGTCATGTAAACAGTTCTTTCTACAATATACGAGTTGTGACTGTTATACTAGTCTATAAATAAACTATTATACATTATACCTTGCACAGCCACAGAAATACCATAAACTTTATATTAATTATTATTGTTTAGAAGCTACGATGCAACAGACAGACACAGATACACGGATAAACACGTCAAGTTTATAACACCCCTCTTTTTTGTCGGGGGTTAAAAAGTGTGAATTTTTGTTCGTTGGTTTTGGTAGTTTGTGTCGATTTCTGAATGATTATTTAATAAAAAATTCTGAGCATCAAAAATGTCGATTAATCTTGATAACGCACTTACTAAGAGACTCATTCGTGTTGTTTAAAATTTATAAATTAAATACCGTAATTTTTAACAAATTCTTATAATTTACTAAAAGTCGTTATTGGTAGGTTTTTCACCAAATAATATAATTGGCTGATGGATAAAATAATGGATTTTAGAATTGCAACAAATAAAGTAAACGAAGATTTGAAAAAAAAATCCTCTCTCCTTAACAAACCTTTTCAAATAAAACGGAAACGGCTAGAGGAAACGTTACTCGAAAAATAGAAATTCACCCCCCTAAATTCGAAAAAGATTACATCGATAATACGTTCCGAATAATCCACTTCGATTAATAGTACATTACGCCGAAAAGTCAACAAATTATTATTCACCCGACGAATCTTCGTCCCTGAAGATTTGAAATCCAATTTTAAATTCTTATTTAAATAGTCTTCCCTAGAGATGCAATAGTGCTGCCACCGCTTTGTCGGCTATTGCTCAATATGATTCGAGTCATGAATAAGTCAGTTCGCGGGACCCTTTACTCGTGCTGGTTCGCAAGCAGCTGTGCAATGCTTTTATAAGTATTGCTTCCTATTTTTCAAATAGATTTACCGACTTTGAATAATTTTGCAGCGTGTTTTGAATATATGTATTATATACACAATTAAAAAATAGACAACAAAAGCAAGACTCCTAATTAGAATATTTTTCTAATGAGGGTCGTTAAGTAGTATGCAGTTTTCATTTGATGCGGTCTCACTCATTAAAAGTTTTATGTTCTGTTTTTTGAAAGTTGTAGGTACCATTATATAAGATTGTATTATATGACAACATCACATATCATAAATTACATCATATTTATCAAGCACAAAAGATGTAACACACAAACGTGTTCTTAACATCGAATGTGGTATTTGCCTTTAACTGTGTACTCGTTTAGTTTTTAGTTCGAAGATTGTATGTTTACTTATGTATTAACGATGTAAACGTTGGCAAATCTTTAAAAAATAATAATATATAAATAGGTACTTGACGGCCGGTTTGGTGAAGTAGTAGTGGCGCTGTGTCTTGATCAACGGGTCCTGGATTCGATTTCCAGTCGGGGCAAATATTTGTGTAAAAAGAAAATGTCTGTTCTCGGGTCATGGGTGATCGTGTTTGTATTTCTAATATAAGAAAAAACCTTAGTGTAGGCCTTTGAGTATGTAGCGTCTGTTATTATGATTTAATGCCATAGTTTTGATGGCGAAGACCACATAACTTATTGACTCATTTTAAGACTAGTGAGGGGCGACGAGAACGAGTCAGCTCATTCTCAAATTCACCTCTATTCTCTCTCACGAGGACTTACAGAAATTAGACACGACACGACATTTGCACATTTTCCTTCAGTATGCTTAAATGCGTAGGCAAATGTAATTACATTCGGATGGGAGAAGCTTGCCCCCTCAATGACTTCGCTCACTTTGCCTACGACAGTACACTGTACACACTGCTGGCTACGATACATCATCGTCTCTAGTTAGTTAAGAGGAAAAACGTTTTATTTTTCAAAAAACTGTTTTGTCTAGTCTGTTTTTTAATTAACAGAATTTAATTCTAAACATGCTGTCTGCCTGCAAACTTCGTTTACAAAGACCAGAAGACATTAAAAAAAAATTATAAACATCCAAAATAAAAATAAATTTTATATCATGTCGTCTACTGAAGGTTCCTTATAATTTTTTTATAACGGTTCTTGTCCATTGCCATTAAGATGCCGTTGGCTATTCCACAGCCACCCTGGTGTCAGGCTCTCGTTGAAAAGATAGGAATTATCTTCGTCATTTTAATTCAGACTTATAATATTACTAGCATCCCGCTCGGGACTTCGTTCCCGTGGGAATTCGGGAAAATTATGTAGCCTATGTTACTCAGGTATAATGTAGGATTCTAATGGTGAAAGAATTTTTTAAATCGATCCAGTAGTTTCGGAGCCTATTCCTTACATACAAAAATACAAATTTTTCCTCTTTATAATATTAGTATAGACTAGCTTCCCGCGCGGGACTTCGTTCCCGTGGGAATTTGAGAAAATTATGTAGCCTATGTTACTCAAAGATAATGTAGGCTACATTATGGTGAAAGAATTTTTAAAATCGGTTCAGTAGTCTATTCGTTACATACAAAAATACAAATCTTTCCTCTTTATAATATTAGTATAGATAAACGCGAAAGAGTCTATGTATGGATGTTTATTCTTCTTTCACGCACAAACGGCTGGAACAATTTTGATAAAATTTGGTATTGAGGTAGCTGACACTCGGATTAACACATAGGCTACATAATTTTCCCAAATTCCTAAGGGAATTAAGTCCCTAGTGAAAAGGTAGTGACTAATATAAAGTTTTAGCGTGTCGTGTGTACTTCGTGTTCTCCACTTGCTTCATCAGCTCCCTTGATTTAATAAGTCAAATGAGGATTTACTTCTCCTACAGGGTAATGAGATCTAAAGAATTTGGAAAGGTAATTAGGAGCTTAGGAGTTTTAAGTACCCAGCGAAGGTAGATACAATACAATACAATACAATATACTTTATTTGCACACAAGGACATACAGCACAATCAACAGAACATAAAACATAGTGTACAACAAGGCGGCCTTATTGCTAGGTAGCAATTTCTTCCAGGCAACCTTAGGGTAGAACAGAAGCAAGATAAGAAGTAGTAGGTGGTGCATAAATATATATACTTAATACAAATATATGTAATATATACATTATATATATATATATATATATTTATACAAAAAACACAAAAAATAATAATATATCTATACTATAATATATATATACTATAATATATATATACATACAAGCAGCAAATTAAGGGAAAGAGTTAAGCAACGGAAAAAATAAAAAATAAAAGCAAAGACAGTGAATCGAGAGCCTAGCTAAGGAACGGGAGGGGAAAGGAAATGGGATTTGACTTGGGTTTTAAAGGAATCTATGGAGGGGGCACATCTTATGGAGACAGGGAGGGAGTTCCAAAGCCGGATGGCTTCTACGGATGGTAGATGACATCCCTTTGATCCAATAAAGCTTTAAAAATTTGCAATTACCCTTATTTTTTTACGAGTATGTGTATGTATGTAAATCCGTTATCGTACAACAAAATTACAAAGCAGACACTAATTAAAAAACATAAAGTGACATTTGGTATAAAGGCGGACTTATCCCACAAGGGGATCTTGTAATAAAAAAAAATGTTTATTTCAATAACAAAACATTTTTCATTCGTTGAGGCAAAAATATAACCATATAACCAAAATATAACCAACGGTTAAACCGCGGTCAAAAAAACAAATTTTTTGACCGCGGTCAAATTTTTTTGACATTTTGTCGCTAATCAGACAAAATGTCAAAAAAAATGTATGAAAATGACATTGTCAAATCTCTGGTTAGCTGCTAATCGTTGGTTAAATTTTTGGTGAACACTGGCCTTAGTCTTGTTGAGAGAAATCTTGAGTAGGCGGGTTTTTCTAGTTATGGGAGGGAAGTAACTATAAGGCTAATTTTAAGTAAGTTAATAATAGAATTACAATAATAAAGAGGTAGCTAGGTAAACAGTGTTAAACCATTTCCGCAGATATAATCTAATCGTGATTTGTGGTGATTTAATAGGAGCACTGTTCTCTTTTCAACACAAACCATGCATAGCCGAGAAATAGGCTGTTAGCAATGGAAGCAGTGATAGCCCAGTTGGTAATGAGCCACACTTGTAATCCGAAGGTCGTGGGTTCAAATCCTGGTGCGGGCCTGTACCACTAAATTCGTCTTTTCGGATTTATGTACGGATTTCTAATTATCACTTGCTCAACGGTGAAGGCAAACATCGTGATGAAACCCGCCCGTCCAAGAACATTTACGAAAGACGAGCGGTCCACCAACCCGCATTGGGCCAGCGTGGTGGACTATGGCCTAAATCCCCTTCGTGTTTCGAAGGGAGGCCCGTGCCCCTCGGTGGGGACGTATATGGGCTGGTAAAAAAAAATGGATAGGCAGGAAGCATATTTACCCACCTAATTCATTAAGGCTACTTTTAAAAGTAAACTAAGCACACGCAGAAAGCAATAGTTACATAATCTGTGCTTGTAACCACATTCTAAATAGGATTACTTGGTCCATTAACTTTCAAAGGAAAATGAACATACACTGTCGAAGTTATACTTAGTTGTAAATAATATCATAGCTAATCATGTTTTATAGTGGTTCTCAAACTCTGCCAAAGATTGCATAAGCAACCTACTATAGAAATTTTGTTTTATTCCTTGTTTCCTCTAGGTATGCAAAGTTTTTGTCTGATGTGACCTAGGGTTTCGTTAATTGTTGCCTAATAGTAAAACGTGACTATACGTTTGGTGTGGTGGAAATTGGACTAAAATAAAACTGGAGCGCTAAAAGATGCATATTGATTTTTTTACTGATATTTTAGTATTTTAGAAACGCTTACCCGCGTGAGGAATATTCACAAATAATTTTTAGGGAAAGAAAAATATTCGGCGCGAATGGGACTTGAACCCACGACCCCAGGATCAGATCTCCTGGTGCTCTAACCAACTGAGCTATCGTGCCTTCAAGTCAAGCGGCGAAATTTCTCATTACTGATAGTTACCTTTCATAAATATTATGAAAGACTTTTTAATTAATTTTTGAATTTTTTTACATTTGAAGCATTTGATTTTTATTTTTATTTATTGTATTGTAATTCTAATCTTACATGTATTTTGTTATAAAACACCATCGCCTTGGACTAACTGTAAGATGGTATATTTGTGTTTTTAAACAAAGAAAAATATTGAATATTGAAAGTTACTGTTGTTCAAATACATCTGTATGAAAAACTTGCTGTAAAAAAATTATTATTATCCCCACCAAGGAGTACGATCCTCATTTCAAAATGTGAAGGGGATTCAGTCCATAATCCACCACGCTGGCCCGATGCGGAATAGTAGACCGCGCGCCTTTCAAAAACATATTTCTCTGACGTGCGGGTTTCATCACGATGTTTTCCTTCATCGCTGTGCAAGGTCAGTACATCGAAAAGACGATTTAGTGGTACAGGTACGAACCAGGATTTGAACCTTCGACCACAAGTCTAGTTACAAGACTATCTCTTTAAATCACTGAAAAAATCTATCTCCGTCAATCGACTGTAGTACCTACTCGTATCTCAAACTTTGGGAACATTATACTCGGTTCGGATATCAAAGTTTTTCCACAAGATTAATTCGCTCAAGGGAAAACCCACACATATACATAGACATCGTCCACACACGCAAACACACACTTCTTTAGTCAGTAACAATTAGTCCCTCCTAACGTTATTTGGGGTGTGTTGATTTTGCCTATTCATAACGTCCTTTAGTGAACCCTTATTTTCTTTGAAAACCATTTTCATTCATTAAATGTTCAGAGATTTTATTTTATAAAGGATTTAGCTTTGATCTACGTATGTTTTAGTAATGTCTATAGAGTTTACTAATTTAAATTGGGAGAGAATTGCAATGTTACTTTGAAAATGTATCTGAAATTTTATTAGTTAAAAGCGCTCGTAACCCAGAGGCTCTCGTTAATCTCAGTCGATCAGTGAGGTTAAACAACATACACAGAGGCAGGGAACCTGATGGGTGACCAAAGTGGCAAATTATCATTAGCGTTTCCGTGCTTCGGAGGGCACGTTAAACTGTCGATCCCGGCTGTTGTCGATTGACTACAGTCGTGAAAGCCAAGTCAGAGGGCATTGTGCGATTTGAAAACTCTGGCACCAGGGTTAGTCAAGTTCGTCACACACTTGACTATACCTGTAATGAATTACTTGTTGAAATAAATGAATACACAAACAACACTTAATAGATATTACAGGTGATTTCCTATGACCTAATTTGTGTAACAACGGTGTCAGAATTTTCAAACCGCAATAGATCAGTGAATTACATTGCCTACTGATCTAAAGGTTGCGGTTTCAATAGGGATGTTGACAAATTTTTTTTATTGTTTATCTTAAAAAGGAACTGAATCCAAAACCCAAAACCGAAATAATTTTTTAAAACTATTGAGAAATAAAAAAGTTACAAGCTATTAAATTTCAATAGAGGCGGAAACTGTCGAACAACGAAAAAGAAATGCACTTACAGGCACGTGACGTCACCGCCATTTGTTTGCGTAGGTAAAAAGAGATAGCTGGCTCTCCCCACAAAACGAGATAGCTAGTCCTTACGTTAATATAAATGCTACCAACACAAATATACTAAGCACATTAAGTTGTGCGTGTAGGTTAGCGCCATCTCTATCCCGTACGGAGAACTTCATACTCATATCACTTATGAAGTAGATAAATATTGTATCATCTCACAGACTCGGTGTTCAAGTCGGAGTTTGTAACAAAAAACCTGTAGTCAGGGGTTATTACCCCATGGCTCTTTTACTCCCATAAACTCAGTCTACTGTGAATGATAACGAACCTTCGGAAGTAAGTCGAAAATATACGACGGTTAATTATTATTGGACGCCAGTTAATGACAGTTGCTTGATCAGCCCGGGTAATCAAGCATGAAGGGAAATGGGTTAGGAAACACTGTTACAGCTGAGATATCTGTGTACAGTATTGTACAGTCACTGTATGAAAACCTCTGTCAGTTTTCAAATTGATTCCTTTATCGTCCCCGAGCACATATTACGTTTTGAAAATTTGATACAGAACTGACTGTTGCATAGAAAATTATGCTTTATTTTTTCTTTCACAAAGTTCAAATTGATTTAGCTTCAGATTTGTGTTGAATAAGAAGATTATTATCATAGAAAAGTTCGCACATGTTATGATAAACTAAAAACTTATTTTAGTTAGGTTATGAACAAAACTAGCACCTTTCTAATATCTGTCAAAGACTTCAGATGTCATATAGATTTGATTGATTCCAAAATATCTTTTGATAGCAAACTTCAAGCACTGTTGTTTATATTGGCGGGAATGATTCTTGCGCCAAGACTTAACTTATTTTTCTATGTCTATGGCCAAGTGCAAGAGAAAATTGACGTTAGATGACGAACCTTGTAATTGATAGCAAACGTCAGATTGAATTAAATGTTAGCAGCACTGTTTTTGTTCTAGAATGTTGGCACAATTGATTCCTGCATTAGTGCAGGCGAAAGTCGGCCTTAAGGTGACGAACCTTTTTATACCTCGACTGTACGTATGATCGCCCCCGATATTTCAAGCCCCCGATATTTCATACAGAATGTCGGGTTCGTTGTAAACTATAAACCCTTATAGTTTCGCCATGTCTCTCTGTCACCGGGTTTATAAAAAAATAAAAATATTTTTTTTTCTGATACACGTTGATTTTTTGTTACTCGCCAATTCCAACATGTCATTGCAAAAAACTATCGATTTTTTACAACTAGAATTTTTTCCAATTAACACCAATTTTTATTTATTATATTTCCCGTCAAAAAAAATGTGTACTACACACATTCAACCCATTTTCATATATGCACTTTATGAAGACTCACACTGCATATGCTGTTTGCTATCATGATAAGAAAGGATTTACAGCAAAAATGTTCAATACTTTCTTTCTTCTTCTTCTTTTATCGGCCCATATATGTCCCCACCGAGGGGAACGAACCTCCCTAATGTTTAAAACACTGGCCACTAATTAATGTTGCTCACATAATGTTGAGTTTCAGCATAGATACTTACCTGACTTTAGCATTGGTAATTTATTACCAAAAGCTACTTTCTGCCTCCGAACATCTCCATCCCAGATTAAAACCCCGCTTTACGTGGAGTCTCTCCCCAGAATTCCTTTCATGTCGGTCCTGGGTCCCGAATTCAATTATTTATTTTTATTTCAGTGCTCTTACCTGTTTTTATGGCGCTTTTCACGTAAGTGCGCCTGACTTCTGATTTCCTTTAGCAGAGGTGCGAATACTTGGAGGTGAGGTTCTTTCTTAGGTTCGTATTACAGAACACGACTCAGACTCTGATCCATACTGAAGAAGCAAGTCGTCTTTGTCGTTTTTATAGTGAGAGAAAGAGACAATCAATACTTAAGTATAAATCAAGACTTGAAGCTCGTTCTTTAATGAAGTACTCACTTAGGTGTTAGGTTTTTTAAAATACCCCATTTATAGTTTAAAAAAAATAAAAAATGGGTGTAAACTCTTGACTTTAGCGTGAGGGTCATGTAGCATGTAGTCGTGGATATAACAAACTCGCGTAGAAGTTTAAAACTGACTCGACCTTAAAATAGATTTTGATTAAAATGAAGTTATGAAAACAAAACACACACATATTCCGCTTCCGAAAAGTACAAAATAATGAAGAGAAGTACCCAGTACGAATAAACAATAATAAATATTCTTGGACAGTAAGGACCGTGGTAAAGTGAGGATGGTACGCAGTGGTGCGTCTGGACAATCCATAGAAGAAAAGGGAAGGCGAAATTACCTCGTACAGCTCCTAAGGTCATGTTACTTTTGGAGATACATCATCCATTATCTTAACAGTCCCACAACAGGTTTTTTCAACTTCATGTTGAGTACTAAGTAATAAAGATTTCATATTTTAATCCTGAATAGATGACATTGATTCATAATTAAATGATGTTAGAAAATATGGTAGATAAATAAAGTACAACAGCACATTAGGTTACTATAAACTGTCAAATTTCCCCAATGGATAGTGAACTCTATTACTTGGAGATAAAATTGATAATCGATCGAAGAAATTTGACAGTTTTGGATAGCATGATGTGCTGTTGACCCTGTACTTAAAGCAAAAAAACAGACAAGGTTAACAATTCAAAAGCGTGCTAAAAATAAAGTGACAAAGAGTGGTCGCGTCTCCGACGATAGAACACAAACATTTACTTACTTCGTCGTAAAGACACGATGTGAATAAAGTCGTAAATTTACATTTTGTCGTTTGAAAGATGCCATATCCATTAACTTTGATGTATTTTTTCTAAACTTCATGTAACCACGACATTGCCCGAGACGTAGTACATTAGGGATGCACCCTCGCACCCTAAGCCGCTTTTATGAAATTAGCTCACATTTGTAAGGAAAATGTACTTGTTGAATTTTGCACTAGCGTCCGCAATCAGCTAAGTGCATTTACATATGGTTCCGTATGTGTAGTTTAATATAGTGTATTGGAACGTAAAATATTCAAGCTTTTGGAGTTACCTGGGCGGCTATTCCGCTACACAAACTTAACGTTCGGTTGGCGGTGGCGCTGCTGGTCAGGGCGGCTGTTATCAATAGTATTACATTTCGATAGTTCTCAATTTCACCAACTGAACGTATAAAATGGCCACCATTTCATTCTTGCGCTATTAAGATACTATTTGAGGAAGAGCCGCTCAATAGTAATCATATCGACTATAGATAATCGACACCGGTCGTTGTTTATTATCAGGGGCCATCCATAAATTACGTCACACGAATTTCATGATTTTTTGACCCCCTCCCCCCTCCTTGTCACAGCTGGTCACACTTGTAAGACTCCCCCCTCCCTAGCGTGACGTCACATATTTTGCATATTTTAATTTTTTTGTAATTTACAATTAAAAGAGTTGTTATTTTTTTTGAGAACTCAAAACTCATTGTCTCAACCAAAATAAAAACGTAAAAAGAGTGCTTGGGACTGAGGAGGTTAAGTTTGTCGTTAATAATTAACGCGTTTTAATACTCATAACACATCTTGAAATGTGACATCACTAAACTTATGACCCCTCCCACCCCTAAACTTATGACCCCTGCCTATAAAGGCACTGGTACTCGCCCACGCACCGACGGAACCCAGCAAGCTGTTTGGCATCGAACTTCGGTAGGAGGATGGTCGCGAACCAGACGGCCCTTTACAGAGCCTACCACACCGCATGAGACCATAGGACGACACCTCAGATTCAGAAAAAAATTAAGTGTCCTTGCCTGGTATATAGATTACTAGGAGGCAGGTCTCATTTCGATAGTTTCCTTGATGTGTTTCCTTAGTCGCCTCTTACGACACCCACGGAAAGAGATGGGGTGGTGTTATTCTCAACCGATCACCACACGGTTTAAAACTGATTATACTGATGAAAAGCAATGAATTTGGATCTTAGACAGCTGGCCAAATTATAATAAAGTTGTAAACCTCATTTGAGGTACAGTGTGTACGTGTTACTTCAGTGTTCCATAAGATCAGTAAAATAGCAGCTTCGATTAACTGTCAAGACTTTATCAAGACTTTTTCAACGCTGTAAATGACATTTAACAAGATTTGTTAACAGAAAACAGCCATAATTGAGGGTGACAGATTCTGCGAAAAATATGGGTTCAACAGCTTAAAATGAGGTTTAACGTTGAGCCCTTCTGTGGTTTCGAGAGCCTTTTGAATACATTCGGAGAATACACCAATCGTCATATTTTTGACAAACATTTCTCTTTACTTAAATTGTTTTATTTGTCCAAAATTCAAATTGAAATTCAAATTTATTATACGCTTAGTCGACTTAAAACTTTAAATTAATTTTGAGGCTAAAGGCGAGTACTCATTGCCTAGAATATATAAGCAAGGTATTGAATAAAACTTTGATTCGGGAGATTGGCTGGAGACTGTCAGCTCGTGGTGGTGACTCCCGCTCTGGCTCCTACCTGGTCCAGCGTCTGTCCATTGCCGTCCAGCGCGGCAAGGCGGCCAGGATGGAGACGTTTGGGCCGGGTCAGATTCAGGGCGGGTTATTTAATTGACGGAACTTTTGTGGATTTTTAATTTTAGTTTATGTTTTTATTTTGACATGTTTTATTGAACTTATTGTGAATAAAAGACATACATTCTTATTAAACTTTGAAAATGGTATGTAAAAAATCGGAGTATGTATTTGTGTATTTTTTGATGTACATTTTGAATTCTAAACGAAATCGTTTGAACAAGGTACGTCTTAGAGCGTGGGTCGCCAGTTCTTTGGTGCAAACGCCTTCCGATCTCGGTGACAAACTACACGGTCTTCGCACCCCAAGTCCTCGTGGTCTCCACTGCACTGGTACAAGTAAATAAGAGGCCTTTAACGCCGAATATTTGTCGTGCTTCACGCATATTTTTCGTGTTAAACAGATACACAGACACAAAGATACACTGATTTACACATGAAACTTATAACACCCTTCTTTTTTGTCGGGGGTTAATAACGACTGCTGAAATCTATCATTAATCTATCTAATATTATAAAGAGGAAAGATTTGGTTGTTTGTTTGTTTGTTTGCATTGAATAGGCTTCGAAACTACAGGACCGATTAAAAAAAAATCTTTTACCATATACTTTATCCCTGAGTAACACAGGCTACATAATTAAAAATGTTTGTTCTTGGGTCATGGGTGTTTGTGTTTATCTTTATGTATGTTCCGAGGGTCCCACGACACAAGGGATAATCTTAGTGTGGGGCTTTGAGTGTGTAGCGTTTATTAATTTATTTTATTTATTCTTATTTTCCCGAATTCCCCCGGGAACAAAGTCCCAGGCGGAATGCTAGTCAAAAATATTACGTATTAAGTTAATTATTGTTCCTACTCATATTCCTGTTCTTATTTTATGTTTGCTTTGACTTTTGTTTTTGTTGTTGCCTTATTTTAAGTGAAAGCTGCATCCACTTTAAAATGGCAACCATCTAAAAGAGAAACAGAATAACGTGTAAGTAAACGTTTTATTGATAGCCCAGTTGGTAATGAGCTAGACTTGTAATCCGAAGGTCGTGGGTTCAAATCCTGGTGCGGGCCTGTACCACTAAATTCGTCTTTTCGGATTCATGTACGGATTTCTAATTATCGCTTGCTCAACGGTGAAGGAAAAAAACATCGTGATGAAACCTGCCCGTCCAAGAACATTTTCGAAAGGTGAGCGGTCCACCAGCCCGTATTGGGCCAGCGTGGTGGACTGTGGCCTACATCCTCTTCTCGTGCCCCTCAGTGGGGATGTATATGGGCTGGTTTAAAAAAAAAGTTTTATTTGTACTGCTGTAAACGTACCTTATAAATAAATTACTTACTTCTGCAAGTTCTAGTTCACTTTCCTCTTTGTGACTCAGGTCGGGCTTAAAATCAGCTTGCTGTGCCCACACCCTTTCCACCCTGCCTTTGAAAATGTTGGCTTGTATGTTTGTAACAATGTTCGCAAAAAGGATTCTGTAGCTATATCTACAAATTTGAAGCGCTCGTAGCTCAGTGGCTCTCGCTGATCTCAACCGATTAGTGAGGTTAAGCAACGTAAACAGAGGCAGGAAACCTGATGGGTGGCCAAAGTGGCAATTCATCACGAGCGTTTCCATGCTTCGGAGGGCACGTTTAAGCTTTCTGTCCCGGCTGTTGTCGATTGACTACAGTCGTTAAAACCAAGTCAGAGGTCATTGTGCGGTTTGAAAACTCTGACACCAGGGTTAGCCAAGTTCGCCACATACTTGACTATACCTACACGATAAGAAGAAGTCTGTAAATAAATACAGACGTAACTTTTCGCTTGTAACGTTATTTAGCCTTACAGAAAGGACAGAGAACAATTTGTTAAGTTCCTGGTAATTTTGGGGTTTTATTTAAAGGGGTTGGTTTTATACATTAGGTAGATGTTTATTTTGGCATAGACTTAGGTTTTACTTCATTAAATAAATAACAGTCATTAGAAAAGTTTAAAACTGAAAAGGTTTCATAATACCAAGATTTTGCGTAATAACGCTTTAATTATTATGTTTTGGGATTTCAAATACTTTCTATTACGTATGTCAATGGAGATTTTGTTTAGATTAGATTAATTTATTTCACATTATCAATTCCAGTTACAATATTATGTCTCAAGCAATATTAAAGTATAATGTGATCGTTAATATTCCAATAATTAATATTACAAGTATAATAATAACATTCAGTCTACATTAAGAAGACAATGTTCCTACTTTAGGCTTTGTTGCTCAAATATAATATCGCTAGCTATCTGCCTGCGACTTCTTTCGCGAGGAAAAGTACTCTATGTTACTTTCCAGTCCTTCAACCATTACAGTGCAAGAAATCACGTCGTTCCGTTGTTTCGTTTCGACGTGAAGGAACGGCAACACTTTCTTATACAGGGCTTTAAGTATCTTTTTTTCGTATTTTGACCTATGTTCCTTGGGGAAAGTTGTTCAGTTTCATGGACTGATTAACCACCCGAGAGGTTGAAAGAGAGATACCTAAAGCCCTGTATATAGTATTACAAGCTTTCAGGTGAATTTTTGAATACACGTTTAGCTTGGGTTAGCTAAGTGACGTCATTCTAAATCCAATATGGCGCACAACCATGGACTACTTTTTTGCCAACAAAGTCACAGGGTTTACATGACCTAGTCATGGACTACTTTTTTGCCAACAAAGTCACAGGGTATATAGCTATTCCACCTCTTCCACTAATAAGTTGGTTCACTATAATCACAATCATAACGTTACAACTAAAAACTTCGCTTTTCTGTCTTATAGTTGCTTTACTACTCTATTTTGAATCCTAAATACCCTTTCGCAAAGGCGTAATTGGTCCCAAAGAGAGCGACAAATCGAGATACATAACTTTAGACCGGCATTTTATAAAAGCTGTTTTCAAGGTTTCGTTTTGCTTACGGGAAGGGTAGTTGAACTATGATTTTTCTTTGTGACTTAATTACGGACAATAGGAGGTTACAGAAGCTCTAAAGAAATGGTCACTTTTATCAACAAAGGCACTTGAAGTGAAATATTTTGATAGTAAAATTTCTAGGTCGCGTTACATCATGATGTAAGCGTCAAAAATTAGCGTTACGAAGAGGGTTTTACTTCTGACTCTTTTTACATGCTCGTTTTTATTTATCCACAACAGTTAATAAATAGACACCACAGTTTCTCTTAATCACTAAAAAGTTTGACGACAGGATTCTTAACTTAAAAAGTGCTATTGAACCCTTTAAAAAAAAAGAAACGGCATAAAGGGTAGTAGATTTGATTGTTTTCTATGAAATATTTTGTAGTACTTAGTAGATGTGAGCCGGTTTCTATTTACATCATCTTTATTTTACGAGCATCGAACGGTTTCATTAAATCGCTCAAATTTATCTAAAAAAAACGATGTTATGATATCACTAAATCTAAACAAGTACAAGTATTTTATACCGAAATATTCACTAAGTGACAATCGCAAGTATTAACCTTAAATCCTTTACATACGGAATTCCTAAAATCATAGCATAATTATATTATCCAACCAGATACTACCTAAAGTATAACCACAAGAGCTAAAGCGGATTTATTAGAACTACTAATGAATTCGAAGCTTTGTTAATTAGTACGCCTCTAAGACATGATACATCGAATTTACGTTCACGTGGTAGGTAATCAAGTTGATGAATACTATTTTATGTGGCTATTAATACCCCAAATAACATATATAGATAAATTTTATTGCTTCTTAACTATTAGTAACATTATACAATGTTCTTATACAATTAAAGAAAGTTAGCGAAATATGTGATGTAGAAGCAAATAGAACACATAACTCAGCATACTTGCAATATAATATATTATGTATAATTTATTTTACTAATAGTATAGCGTTAATGAGCCAGACTTGTAATCCGAAGGTCGCGGGTTCAAATCCTGGTGCGGCCCTGTACCACTAAATTCGTCTTTTCGGATTTATGTACAGATTTCTAATTAGCACTTGCTCAACGGTGAACTGTTTAATGTTTAAAACGTTTAAAACTGTTTAAAACGTAAATTAAAATAAATATAATTATATGTATATTTTTAACCTGACAGTAAAGTTCAACGTAATAATGTACATACGACAGCATATCAGGCTACACTTGGCATCGCCCTTATCTCGCTCGTAACAGCGCCGGCTTTCGTAAAGCAAATAGGTAACCTAACGAGCTGCGGTCTGTACACCAAAGCAAATACTTTTCTTTACTTTGAAACTACTTTTACGTGATTTTTTTAACTAAAAATAGGCACCCACCAACAATATTTAGTCAAAGGATTTCTATAGGTATTACTTGGTATTAGCTAAAATAGGTTTGGCTATAAAATATTTTTTGGTAACTGAAAAAGAAAAAAAAATGTAGGTATTTTGTGTTGTTATTGAAGCATCATAATCATAAATAACTAATAATCCCAGCAAATCTCAAACCCTTAGAATATTACTGATCAGTGTTAAGAACAGTGATTACCAACAATCCAAGAAAACTTCTAATGAGAGAAAAAATAAAAGGAAATCCTATTATTGAAGTAGTACCTACAATACCGGATCATTAATTGCCTACAATATCATTTATACCCAACAGGCTTACTTAATAATAATCCTACCTCAAGTATTCGTAAGGGCAATTGGTCGAGAAGAAATTTCGGATAAAAACTCTTGAACCCGCAAATGGCATACAAAATGTCTCGAGAATTTTCCTATGAGAAGTGTCAAGAGTTCTTAGCATTATAAGTCACAAATTATTACTAAAGTATATTCGTAAATAATGTTTCAGATAAGAAAAATATTAGGCGCGAATGAGACTTGAACCCACGACCCCAGGATTAGATCTCCTGGCGCTCTAACCAACTGAGCTATCAAGCCTTCAATTAGAGCGGCAAAATTTCTCATTTAGTAAAGCACAATAGATACATCGTCGTTGTAAGTATATTCGTGGTTGTATTTATGTCTTACACCGTGTGGTGATCGGTTGAGAATAACACCTCCCCATCTCTTTCCATGGGTGTCGTAAGAGTCGACTAAGGAAACACAAATGAGACCTGCCTCCTAGTAATCCATCCCAGGCAACGACACTTCATTTTTTTCTTAATTTGAGGTGTCGTCCTATGGTCTCATGCGGTGTGGTAGGCTCTGTCAAGGGCCGTCTGGTTCGCAACCACCCTCCTACCGAAGTCCAACGCCAAGCAGCTTGCTGTGTTCAGTCGGTGCGTGGGAGTACCAGTGACTTTATATGCATCTTCTGGGTTAACTTGCTCCGTCGTCGACCTCATTTTTGACCTTATGGTCAAGATTGAGGACAAGAGTTAACCCATCTTATAATAAAAAAATATAAAAAATAATAATACGACAGAAGCTTGATGTGGTTCCGCTGTGTGGTGATTGGTTGAGAATAACACCACTCCGTCTATTTCCTTAGGTGTCGTAAGAGGCGACTAAGAAAGCACAAATAAGAACGCCTCATATTGATCCATCCTAGGCAAGGACACCTCAGTTTGTTTTGAATCTGAGGTGACGTCCTATGGTCCCATGCGGTGTACAACCACCCTCCTGCCGAAGGCTGACGCCAAACAGCTTGCTGTGTTCCATCGGTACTTGGGAGAACCAGGGTTAACTCGCTCCATCGTCGACCTCATCTATGACCTTATTAATAAAATCTACAATATTATTGTAGATTCGTAGCCATAACGAGCATAGCACATTAATTTTTCTGTAGTAATAATTAAGAATATCTGATTTCGACTGAATAAAAATATTAAATGATTCTTTATTAGCGTTTCTTTTACCATCATCTACACACATAAATTTGTTGGCAAGCAATGTTCTTTCTTACACTTTTGGTTCCGTATCGTATTATACTGAAGCTTTTTCCAGACGCAAAACTCATCCACTTAAATACCGTAAAAAAGGCTCCTCTGATCGTAAGGGGAAGTGTTAAGGGTCCTCAGAAGTCTAAGGCGCTGTTTATACACAAGCAACGTGTCGCGGGCGGCGCCGGCGGTGCGGCGATAAAGCAACGTAAAATGGATTAAGGCGCCTACAGCACCTAAATTACGATTTTATCATGCGTAGATAAGCATGACGCACTGCATTAAATCGAAGAAAAAAAATACTACGGTAATATTCAGGACATAAACTAGATAAGTAGTTTGCTGAAAACATGATTCAGCACTTTTGGTTCGATAGAAAAAGCTCACAAAGTCACCTCTAAATACCAATATTGCGTATCTTTTAAGCTGTAAAAACACACAAGAACTTGAATTTGCTATCAAAATGTTCGTGATTAAACACTCTCGATAAGTAGTTAACGCATTTTTCGATTTAATTTTTTCGATTTTGCATTTCCATAAATCTCATTTTTCTAAGTCCGTAAACTTCGTGTATCGACACTGTTCGCACTGCCGGCCCAGGCCTGTTGAGAGACGGAGATGGCACTATTCCTATGTTTGCTGCCTTTATCGGGTGCTGTAGTCGCCTTAATAGCTTCGGAGCAAAGGTTTTTTTTTGCCAAAAATAGAAGCACGAAGAGACATCCGCCACCTGAAGACGGAGCGACGGACGAAAAAACCTGTGCTTTGTAGGTCTTAAGATTCATTTTACGTTGATTTGACCGCCGCGCCACGTCGCTTTTGTATAAATAGCGCCTAACGTGCGAATTATGGAACATGTGGTGTCTGAGAACACTTGAACCGGACCAGTTTTTCAAGGGTCTCTGAGACCCAGTAATTAGATTGGACGGTGAAGGGGTTATGCTTAATTAGGTTTTAGAGGCCCTTTTTGAGGATTTGAGTTATGTGGGTTAGAAAGTTAGTGACATTTTGGAGGTTTGCGAATCTGATATTAAATTAAGAAAGTTTCTTTTTGACAGTAATATTTTTTAGGGTTTTTGTAATGTGAATATTTACTCTAATTTTATGTTCTAAAGCATATTTTTCGGGCTGAAATGGTTCAGTGCAATTGTATTTTACTAAGTTTTTTTTTCTGGACACAATTGGAAATTAAAATTGAATACTAACTTCAGAAAGTTTCAAAAAAAGCGTGTTAATTATTAAATTTGTTACGAAATGTAAATAGATTCGCGAGTTTTGTTGATGATAGAGTTTCAGAAATACTAAAACCTTGTTCATAAGTTCTTTAATTTGCAGAATCAATTTGAGTTAAACTAAATTCTTTGGCGCAAAAATTCAAAAATCATCAGAATTCGGACGAGTCTTAGTTTTCCAATAGAACCCTTCGAAATAGTAATTTACCAATGGAACCCTTCGGAAGATTAGCAGGGGTAGAATAGAATATAAAAATCTTTATTTTATAGGACATTCAAGATGTCACTTAAAACAAGTCAAGATTACAATGCAATACATAGGTACAAACATACATTAAACGATTTAAATACATACATACGCACTCGTTCTTTTGACCCTACTGACTCTACGCCTATTCGCAAAGGTGCAGTCTTCCTCAGAGAAGAACAGGCAAGAAACTGAGGTTGCTTTTTTAAATCGCATTTCAAATTTTTTTATTTACTAATTTTAACTAAATCTGAAATAACTCTAGAGCTGAGCAGTTCATTCCCATGGCTGCCTGTCTGATAGATAATCAGAAATTTTGTAATAGCCCTTTTTGCAAAGTTTTTGTTTAATTACTGTCTTAAATTTATCCAAAGGTAAATTTTGAATACACATGGGAATCTTATTATAGAACCGTATACATTGACCCATAAAAGAGTTCGTGACCTTGTGGAGACGACTGTCTAGCTAGTACATCCAGTTTATGCTTGGTCCTAGTATTTACATAGTCCACTACGCTGCTGACGCAAACCGCGCGCCTCTTAAAAATTTAATTTTTTCAGACGGGTTTCATCACGATGTTTTACTTCACCGTTGAGAATGTGGATAATTAATCAGAAATGGAAATTCGTATATAAAACTTACAAGTCGAATTTAGCTATCACCACTTTTTTGACTCTACTTCAAAGTAAAAGCAACCTTAATATGACTTCGGTGTTAGTTTAAGTTTGCGACCTACTTTTCTGCTTAGATATAAATTTTTCCTTACTAATTTTGTTCGTAAGGCGTCAGAAAGTAAACGATACTTTCCCAACCAAGGTGAGCTATGCCCGTGATATATTTTAGGGTTGACAAATCAAACACCGTGAAATATTAATTACTAGCTTTCCGCCCGGGACTTCGTTCCCGTGAGAATTTGGGAAAATTACGTAACCTATGTGGTAATCAAGGGTGTCAGCTACGTCCATACCAAATTTTATTAAAATTGGTTTAGCCGTTTGAGCATGTAAGAGGAACAAACATCTATTCATCCATACTTACAAACTTTCCCACGTCGTTCCCGTGGGAATTCGGGAAAATCATGTACCTTATGTCCATCACGGATAATGTAGGATTCTAATGGTGAAAGAATTTTTCAAATCGGTCCAGTAGTTTCGGAGCCTATTAAATGCAAATAAACAAACAAACAATCAAATCTTTCCTCTTTATAATATGTATAGATAGATAGATATAGATGTAAGGAAAGGAGGTAAGGATAAGGATTCAAGCCCCTTAATGAAACTAGTTAAAAAATTCCAATTTTCATTCAAAGTGCTATCAGGTATTAATTTTTTGACTTTTATAGATTGATAGAGTATAGAGAACAGTGAAGAAAACATTAATATGGTTAATGAAAGGAGATTAAAAATTCGGAAGCTAACAACGTAACAATATTAAAATTAATTATACTCTGAAAATAAATATTGATAACTATAAAGGCTCTGTTCAGTCTACCCAAAAAATATATATAAATTGTTAAATATTTTTTTTTAATGATCGAATTTCATTTCGTATTTTATAAGGTGAGGCACTTTTTTGTAAACCCCGACAAAAAAAAAATGAGTCCCTTAATAAGCGCATGATCAAGGTCACTGGTCATTATTAATACTCGGAATTTTTTATTAATGATTTAAATCACACTTTTTAATTTTAACACCTAACAAAAAAGAGGGGAGTTATAAGTTTGACATGTGTATCTCTGTGTCTGTATATCTGTGTGTGTCTTTCTGCGGCATCGTAGCTCCTAAGCGGATGGACCGATTTCGAAGTGTTTTTTTTTGTTTGAAAGCTGACGTGATCAAGACGGTTATTTGATCAAAATCGGTTCAGTCGTTTAAAAGTTATCAAATCAATCAAGTTATCAATCGAATGTAGGGGGTAATACACACATCAACGCGGTCTAGGGATATTGCACGATTTTTCATACAAAAGAGGTCTGTTTGAGAAGCTATAAAGCATACTCGAGATATCATGAAGGGCTTTAATTTTCAGAGGAGCAAGTGCTAAACCTGAATTTTCAATTCTAGTCAATAAATTTGGTTTTACTTGAAATTTGAAAAAACGTGACGGAAACGAAAACTAAAATGCACTTTTTGCCTGCTTTTTGTATGGAAATGGTTGAATCTACGACATTTTTTATATAACACTTGTATATAACACTTTTGTTAGAGTTATTCATATTAAGTTCGTATGTTCAGCCCTAGGTCTTTAAGAAACTTCTAACAAATTAGTTTACAGAAAAAGGTAAAGCCGGAAAGTTATTTTCTCTTGGTATCCTATTTCAACGTAGTTGGTTTTACATGGTGGACTGGAAGTGAAATGTAAAATGTGCCAGCCGCCAACTCTTCCCAGGCATACTGTAGAAGCCAGTATGCTGGGATTTTGCTGTATCATGTGCGAAAGGCCATTATACTCATCTTCCATCTAATAACCCTCAGAATATTGTCAAATGTGGCTTCAAGTGGTTCTCGAACTGTATGAAGCTCTGCCTACCCCGAAAGGGACTGAGTGAATACATAAGGGACATAAGCGTGAGCGAATAGATGGTTTTCTGCGAAATATAGTACCGTAAATGAAGGTTTTTGGGTAGAAATTCTTTAAGAAAGATGGATTTTGCTGAAATTCTGACAGAAAGTAGTATTTTTTCATTCTTTAAATGCCTAAATTTGTGAATTTATCAATGTTTTAATTATGGATTGTTTTCACCCCTAAGAGTCAAAAGTACACATCGGCATAGGGTAGATTTTGAAGTGGATGGCAAGTAGACTTAATTCTAAATTTTGAAGAAAATGCATCTTTCTCGAAATAATTTTTAGGTTGTATCATATTTTTACCTATAATAGCTGTACTAATACGCATTATCACTCAAAGCAAAAGGTAATACCTACTTGTAGCCGATCGGTAGTGACACCCATATACCAATCTACCCAGATACCACTATTTAAGTATTTTTAAGTTGTTCTTTACACCATGTATTTTGTAAAACACGAATAAAAGAATATCAAACAATAATCCACACCGCAAAAGACCACGAATCTATTGTATAAGTAGTTAATAACATACAATAAACCACCACCTTGGCCCCTTGGTCTCAAGAACATAGACCCAATTTATCTCAGCCCTGTTGGGACTCGGACCTTGTTAAGGATGTGTGGTTTCGGATATTCAGGTTGTTAAGATTAAATGCAACCTCTTTTGTTAGCATCAGGGAGATTCTTAAGCTTTTGCTGATGAGTTATTCTTTTGTTTCTCCTGTTATTGATTTTTTATATACTCTGTTTGTTGTTGATTTTTTTGCATCTTTTTCTAATAAATATTATAATAAGATCAAATCGGTGTATTTCTATTATAAATTACTGCTAGTTTCAAGAGTTGTTATGAACCTAAAATAATTGAGATATCTGATTATAATTCATAAGGAAAAAATGCTCGTATGGATATAAAATATTTGAGTGGATGGATTTCTTGCCTAACATTTTGCTATTTTTAAGGGTCTGTCCAGAAAAAAAGTAAGTATAGCCAAATGACATATTTTCACTTGTTTATATAGATAATCAGTGCATTATTTTGTGCTCCAAATTATGATAAATTTTTTTTAAATTATATTTAATCTTATAATAAGAAAAGTTTGGGCCTTATCTACGTGCATATTTGTGGAGATTTGACATTTTTTTCCCTAGTCTACGAAAGGCTCCTTTCATCCTTTTACTAACCTAGTAAAAATTGTTTTTAATTACGTCAGCTTTCCAACAAAAAAAAATGTATCAAAATGGTACATTCGATTAGGAGCTACGATAGCGCAGACAGCCAGACAGATACACACGTCAAACTTATAACACCCCTCTTTTTTGTCAGGGGTTGTAAATAAGGTGCCTATTTGTAATTCTTCGACTTAATGTCGAAAAAATTAAATTTTCGTATACCTATTTTCGTATAACTAGATTTTTAAGCCCATCCCTATTTATGACAGGGACCTATTCCGATCCGCGTTGATTTGATTACGAGCGATTAATTAAACGTCCAAAATATAAGCTGGAGAGCAAAGGGATTAATTACTTCCACTTTGATTTTAAATTTCAAATGCGTTTGCGTGCTGTTTGTTTTGACGATTCCACGACAGGTTCACGGATTTCGGATTTTATGCCCCTTTTAACCCCTTCGATGCTACCTTTTGCCCGCGTATAGTATAGTATAGCCGAGGGGTCACCAATTAGTTTCGCTCGGGGTCCGTTTTAAGAAATGAAATGACCAACGCGGTCCGCACAACATTTTATAGAAAAAAATATTTATTAAACAAATGTAATTATGGAACTAACAAAAGTATTTTTTTACATGAGTATCAATGAGAAAAATGTGATTTTTAGTTGCGGACTATATCTCGCTAGTCAGCTCGTTACTTCGCCTGCCATTTTCGAATTGACGTCAACACTGATAATGCGGGGGATATATATTTTTTTAATTATGTACTCTGTAGTGCAAGTTGCTGTGTTCTCTTTCTCGCGGTTAGCACAAAATGAGCGGCGGTCCGCCATTTGGTGACCCCTGCTGGTATAGCCTATGACATAGGAACATAGGACCTATGTTCACATATTGACTGACTTCACATTATTTAGTGAAAATAAAGGGTGTGAATCAGCCCTCGAAAATGAACAACTTTCCCCAAGGAACCGGTAGAAATATAAAAAAAAATTAGTCTCTGTAAACATTTTGTTCGGTCAGCTGATTTGCCTTTGTTTATTTTGTAAAATTGCCTTAGGGAAATTTGTTCAATTTAATTTGGGGGAAAACTTTAAGGGGCACTCTTAAAGTTTCTCTGGCTTAATTAAGGTCACTAATTTCTTGATACTCTTAACATATGCTAATTATAAATATTTGTCTGTGAATTAAATTATTTTCGCGAATCTTTAAAGTGACTTAGCAAAACTTTAGATCTCTCGAACTTTCTCAATATTTAGAGGTTCCAATCAAAAACAAAACAAAATATATTTTGTAAAATGTAACAAAAACTAGTCATTTCATGTTATTACGCGAATGTAAAGTTTAACGGTGACTCGAGATATGTTAGTATCCCAGAGAGGGCGAGGAATGCCCATGTCGCGGTGCAACTCACTAGCGCGTTTAATGAGCACAGTTGTTACTCCAGTGGCAAATGTTATAGGGATGTACTGTTACTTATCGATGAGTGGTTTCTTCTGAAAAAGTTAGTATCTAGCTTAGCTTCTGACAAGCAAAATACAGAAGCGCCAGTAGCGTTTGTACAGACCTTAGGCGATCAAAGCAACGTAATATGAATCTTTATTTTTTCCCTAGTAACCCATATAAAATTCCTAGATAAATTTTGCGACTTTCGATGTTATGACAAGCAGCTGGTTGCACAAGTTGTATGGGGAAGCCATTTTTTTATTCATATTTCTATCTGTATTATTTGGGGAAATATGTACAGTTTAGGTGGATTCACGTCCTTAATTTTTTAATGTCACCCAATATGTTATATAGTCTTCTCTGGGGAAGACTGGACCTTTGCGAACAGGCGTAAAGTCAGTAGGGTCAAAAGAACGAATGCGTAAGTATGTACTTAAATCGTTTAATGTATGTTTGTATGTATTTGATGTAATCTTGAATTGTTTTAAGTGGCATCCTGAATGTCCTATAAAATAAAGATTTTTTGTATTCTATTCTATTCTAGTCATTTATAAGTCTTAGTTTTGAAATTAATTGAATGTATATTACCAAAGATTTGCACACCTTATTGTAAAATTAGAATACAATGCTACTTAGAATAAGTTTTAAGACCTTGTCGAACATGTATTCTGGAAAATAAAGTTTATTATGACTATCAATAAGCGTTGAGTTTTAAGATAAATGTTATTATTTGCGTCCTTTTTTTATTTCTCCGTCGCTTTATCTTGGTTTGCCTTTCGTCGTTATTGTGTAGACACGTATGTTTCAAAATTTTATCGATAAATATTTCAGAACTACTTGTCCCTGTCCCATCCCTTAGACTACTAACAGAATTGCTTAATAACCGTCGCAGTGTACAGTCCGCTTGACTTTATCGATTGCTGCACATAGCTATAATTGTGATCTCCTAATTTGTTGTCTAGGTGAAATTACTATTTGGTGGTTAGTTTACAAAGCTGCATTTTAGAGTGGTACGGGACGGGTTGATACAAAAATTGATATCCACCCATACTCTTTTTGACGTTTTAACAAAGTTGATACTCTGTTCATACCTACATAGGGCGAGGAAAACAATTTGATCCGATCTATCGATAAGGACTTAAAAAAAATATCCGACGAATCCATTACGCCTCACAATACGATATCTTGTCAAGGTACTGCAAGGTGTCTTTCGGGGGCAGATAATAAAACAGCTGGATTCTTCCTCAAATCTCCAATATAATCAAAAGACTATTTCTTCTTCGTTATAGTATAATTTGCATTTACATAACATCACAGCTGAAAAACTAAGACACCTGCTTAAAAAGTGCTATTGCACGCCTATCATCGAATACATTTATTCCGCGAGCTAAACACAATTAATCCGCAAAGATCAAACACTCAATACACCACGATCAAACAATGAATGGCGTAAGGCCAGATCTTCAATCATTTCGAATCATTGAAATGGATATTCGAATTATCTTCTTCGAAATGACCGAATGAGAAAGAAGTTGCGTTATGCCCGATCCTCCGTGAAGGTCTGCATACCACAGTACCATCATTTCTTTAAAATGTTACATACATACCCTCAAATACCGCCTATGATCCCTAACGGGGTAGGCAGAGCATCACTGGTTCTAGAACCAATAGATGCCACGTTTAGCACAAAATTGTGAGGGTAATCAGACGAAACATGCTGTACATAGAGGTGAGAAGTAATCAACCTTTCGCCCATGATACAAAAAAGCCTCGCGTCCCACTTACTGACTCTAACATTATGCCTGGGAAGCGTAGGCAGCTGGCACATTCAGTTTTTCATTTACTTCCATCAGTCCATCGTGGAAATATATAATCTCACATAAGAAATATCAAATAGAATGAAGAAGAATCCCCAGAATCTAAGTGCCTATCGTCCGTTGTCTATTTATATAGTGCTTTAGATGTCGTTTCTCACAAATCATTACAAAGCATCTATTCCGGCCGTGCAGTGCGCACCATGCTGTTAATCATTCGCTTTCCATTTGCTGCTGTGTTTGTGCTCTGTAATGTGTTTTCAACGATAACTACGCATTGAAGATCTTACGGAAATTGGACATTCTTTAGCAATGCATACACGATGTTGATTACTAGTAGGTAAATCTCTTTTAAAGGCATATCAAATGACATTGAACAAATATATTGGCCTACGTTTTCTGGCATTGTCTGCATAGCTAGTACAGTTCCCGACTAACTCGGCGCTTGGCATAAATACGGTAAAACTTTACCGATTACGCAAAGGCACTGAGCAAAGGCTTGCTTACCCCCTGGTGTTGTCATTTCAACACATTTTTGACAACTAACCCGGTTGTTTTCATGATGTGCTTTAAGCTGCTAATAGCAAATAAATACCTTTATCTTCTTTACTACGAACATACAGTGATATACATACAATATTGCATTACTGAGGACATCTTGAAACATTGTTTCAGTCGATAGACAAGCAAATGGAAGCTAAATGATTGCCGCGCACTCTGACCATTTTGAGATTAAATTTAGCTTCTGTAACTTCACACTAAACACACACAAAGTCCGTCGATGGAGGGGTGGGATAGGAGAAGTCTGTGTTGTTTTTACGTGGTAATATCGACATCATGCAACGATATTTATTAAATTGAAAAGTCCTTTTTGACTGACTCGACTGACATCAACGTGCACCACAAACCCTTGGACCTTAATAGTGGAAATCGTAAGAGCACAGACATCTTTTATGATTCGCTTGTAGATAAATTTATTAAATTCATTTTATTTCAAAATATCATTAAATTTTGCTAAATACGAGCTAATAACATTTGTTTTTTTATGTCTATATCTGTTCAGAAAGGTGCAGTCAGTCTTATAGGAACTCGCTTCGAGTTGCGGTTTAAAAAAAATGTTTACAAGTTTTCTTATTTTCTTATTTCTACTTATAGGGATGCAGTTCGGTCATGTACACTGCAGGATGGGAGAAAATAATATTCTTCACGTGAAATAGTATAAACCAAGCTGCACGACACTGAACTACATTTCACAACATTTTTTTGGAGTGACAAGAATATTTTGACTCGTCTCATTGTGTTGCGTAGTTATAAGACAATTTTGTTAGACTTTAAGGTTTGATTTGTTGAAATTTGCACGGGAACGAATTCCCGGGGAAGCCTTTAGTAATAAGTACTCGTTGGTTTTTGGGCTTTTATACATAAATCTCTATAATTATGTCTACTAATTTCTTTCTCTTACAAATTGACTAGATCTTTTTCTGACTAAGCAAAATGTTATAAGTAATTTCCCAAATAGACAGCCAAAAGATAATTTCTCTCCCGAATCACTGGGTTTCCGTGGATCCATACCTTTGTAGAATCTGATACCTTTCAACATCTTTTGAAAGATTATTTTATGTTCCCAGAATTTCGTTTGGCAAGAGATAATTGACACGTTTCAATGGAAAAGAACATTTGAGTAGGAGATTATATTGAAAGGATATCTATGCTATGCCATGTCCTATTAATATTCAATATCTGTGTTTTATAATTAATTTATAACACATTTGCTCGTAAGGGGTCTCTTATTTCACCAATTTAAATATCGTGTTGTATCTCATTACGCACTTGTGCGGTAATGTAATTAATGTAAAACGCACGGTTTATCAAGATGCTCCATCTGAAAACGAACGGTACTTCTTGAAATCTTAGCAAAAAGTTTTTATGTCAGAAAAGTGGTCAACATTTTATGGATAAAATTAACTTTGGGAGATAAAATATAATAAACCTTTAATCCTTTATTTAATTAATTGTGACAATAAATTACAACCATTTTATGTAATATTAAATGAAAAAGCAAAGATTTAGGAGAATGGAACACGTGACAATTTTGTGACATTCAAATATGATTATTTTTTTTTTTTACTGAACTCTACCATGCAAGGTTATATAAGATGATTTAGTGAATAAAACTGTAGCATTAGAAGACTTTCCCATAACAGTGATTACTTAACTCAACTATCCACAACGTGAGATTATGAAATAATATTTATATGCTGCGAGAATTGTTTTTATTTTCCACTATTGCTTATTAAATTTAGATGACTAAAATAGGCTTACTTCGATCCTTATTTTTTGTTATCTTATTTAAATGGACCTAAAATTAGTAAAACAACGAAAGAAGTCAGAAAGTCGTTTTTCTTCCAAAAAATTGTTGGTAAGTATTTTTAGTATCTTAAATATTACAAAAGTTCTGTTTCAAATCAAGCAGATTTTATCGAACTTGAGGTAAAGATTAGCTCATAATATATTCATTGTACCGCCCACCCCTCCTAAGGGGGTGAACCGAACCCCGAAATTCATACAAACCTATTTATCACTCTCGGATAAATGAGCATTTGGTGCTACCTACTCGGTTGGTTTCCCTGCCTATGATTTTAGACTAGGAGCGTTATGTTTTGACAATGCTAATTTATGATTCATATTTAACTTTTTTTTTAAATCGGGATTGTATTGTAATAAGCTACATCACCGATCAATGTAAGTGATATAAGTTTAATTATTACTGTTACAATACAATACAATGTGCTTTATTTGCAAAACAGACAGAATACCTACAATAAAACATTGAGTAAGGTAAAACAGAAGTGCGAATAGGCGGCCTTATTTCTAGGCAGCAATTCCTTCCAGGCGTTAGCTACTGGTAACTGGTAACTGGTGGTGGTCCACTGGTAAGTGGAAAGAAGAAACTGTATAGAGATTTAACAGAGTTCGTGCATTTAATGTGCATATTTTACAAAGGAATAAGTCAGTAATGCTTAAAACAAGGTAAATAAGACAGCTACTTTTTTGTTTATGCATAACGGTATCAATCAAGGTGCTAAAAAAAGAACTGGAGAATAAATTAAATTCTTGATTTCTCATCTTTGAAGAATAACATTCCTAAAGATCATAAAATCTTATAATATGGCTACAAATTTATAAATATCAAACCGTTTGTTCACTATAAGTTCACTATAATCTCAGTTTACTAACCGGAATCTGCCGAGCTCCTATTCTATAACAGCAGTGCACTATACCCATTACATACATATTCTAGCATAAACTATCTACCATCACTCACGAGACTCGAGACTGTGATTCCCTACATGATGTATGATACGGCAAGATTTAGTATGTGTTATACAGCTAGAACATTACCTATTTGTTTGTGAATGCATTAACTTGGTCGGGTTATAATAGAGCGGTGTCTTCCTTAGTTGGAATTGGCTTGCCTATTTGGTATTTTGAAACTGCGAGAGCGCTGCAAAATATTTGTTTAGATCTTAACGTATTTTTACAAAAACTGTAACAGATAGAGAAATACTTTATAGCAAACTTATAAAGGAAAGAAAAAACATACCATACAAACCTATAACTAAAAGTGTGCAAGGGCGGTGTCTTGAATGCAACCCAAAGAGAAAGGAAAATATAAGAATACCGAGAGTAACGCAAAAGTAGAGCTAAAAGATAAAAATAAAATAAAAAAGATAAAGGAAAATAAAATATATCGAGGCATCTTACTAGAGAAAAGTTTTTTTTATGTCTACGACCATATCTTGAATCAGTCGGTGCTGCTGATTCTTGTACTATTCGACAGGTCACAGTGACATTTCATGACAAGTACCACTCACGTTACACATTACTTACGACACTTGTATCGTTAACAACTATAAACATAAGGTTCATCCATGTCCATTAATATATGGTGAGTTCATCGGTTCATCCGCGGTCATGACACTTGCAATAGCGCCAAAATATCGGATACTCATTTTAAAAAAATCGTGGTAAGAACCCGTGATATTAAAAATCGATTTCTGGTAGGATAGTTATTAAGTTTTGTAGGCTAGCTCAAATTTAATGTCCTTAATTTATGCTGAAAGCAAATCACAAAATAATAGTTTAAATAATAATGCTTACTATCCCTATTTTAAATATTCACAAACTGCTTCGGATCGCCTTGTCTTTTAATGATCAGCACTACCAAGCACCTCGTCATTAGCGTCAGAAATATTCTGTGTTCGTTGAATAATAAATTGTGACGAGGGTTCAAATGACGCCATGTTTGGAACTAAAAATATACAATATCTATTTTTATTTTCGTGTGTAAGTTTACTCGCTCGTTAACATTTTTGCGTCCAATCTGAACAGATTTATTTGTTGAAAATTCCTCTTTTGGCTTCTATGTTGGACTAGGAGTAAATATCATGAAAAATTCCAGCTGCCAACTCTTCTCGCACACTGTAAGAAGCATTAAGTGGGACGCCAGGTTCTTGTTGGGCGATAGTCTGCATGCAAACGCGAACGCCTTTAATCCCTAACAGGGCAGGCAGAGTATCAGTGGTTCCAGCGAACTACTCGATGCCACGTTTGACACAAATTCTGTCGAATCGTAGATAAAAAAAAAATCAATTTGAGGTGAAAAAAGTTGGTCCGATTTAATTTTTCTGTCATTCATACAGCACCTTATCATGTAAAAAACTTCTTCTGTTTTTACAAGATGGAGTAGGTACAGAGGTCAGTGCATCAGGATACTCCATTTTTAGTGCAAAATCGTTCTTATCGTAACAGTCCAGAGTTCACGAGTGTGGTAACCTGATGTGCGACTCTCTGTACCTTTACCCCATCTGTGAACTTAATGTAGGATCCAGTGATTCGGAAAATCTAACTCATTGATTCTGGAAACCCCATTTTAGTTAGTACTAAAAACGGGTAACCTTCTCGCGTTTTTGACATATTTACCAATGAGCCATAACACTACTGAAGTTAAAGCTGTTTAGATGCATAAGAGTGAAGCCGACTAGGAGGCGAAGTAGTTGTCAGTGGGTTGTCATGATCAAAATAAATCGAAGACTCAACATCAAAGTAAAAAAAATCTAGGAACCGCTGTGATAAAACATCTGTCATTTGTTTCAATGATAATTCTTTCTGCGCCATTCAAAATTCAAAAACTTAGTCATTTTCGCCATTTATTACCCCAAATTTCATCGCCTAACGATCTTCATTTGTTTATGCGGGTGGCACCAACTGTGCGCCAACAACTAATTTAAAACATCATCAAGGAAGGAGGGCAATGCCCCATAAAATTGGCAAGGCCATAAAATAAACTTGAACCCCTGGATAATAGATGGAAATCTAATTGACCGAAAAAAAATCACGATTTTGCTAAACTTCAATTTAACGATTCTATTGCATCTCTCTCTCTCTCTCTTTATTCTTTATTGTACACACAAATACATATAAAAAATTACATAAAGAAAGGACATGTACAACGGCGAGCTTAACTCAAGCAACGATTGCATATCGTTCCAAAATTCTATTTGTTGAAATTTTAAATGCTAAAGTTTTTAAAGTGGAATGAATGGATCGATGTTTGTTAGTCGGTCACGCACAAGTTGCTAGTTTTGATACATCAGATTATCTAATAGGAAAATATCATTTTTCATGATTATAGGATGGAATGGAAGGCTAGTAAGCTATGTCCAACAAATTGTAGCATTCTATGGAGAAAACAACACTTTTGGTAATTTCAGGTTTTTATTCTTTATTAAGTTAAGCTTACAAGGCGCCATCTATCTTGAATCTGCTTTTTTTTTTTTCTACTAGAGGCAATGGATCAGAATCAATAAGGTCATGTTTTGAACACTAAAATTAATAAATAGCTCAATGTTTACTACAAAAATAAATACATTACAGCATTTTACTCCGGAATTTTTGTAGTCGAAACGAAAACACCGCCAAAGATTTTCGGTGAACCGTTTTTTCGGTGAAAACGACTCGGTTTCCCGACATTTTCACGTTTGATACGGTTCAAAGACTTTTCATTACTTACTCGACCACTTGGTCAATTTAGTTTTACGATGACTTACCAAATAGACAACGTTTCTTCAAGCCATTTCATTGTCATTAGAGGAACAGTTACGAATGGGGAGCGAAGACTAAATAGTTTATTTATTTTCGGAACATTTAGGGATAGATTAGTGTACTTTTTTTCTCATAGCCATTAAGATAAGTTTGTGGCCATTTGGCGCTTTGGAAACTTTAATACTAGAGTTACATGTGGCAATCATTTGCTAACACCTACAGAGGAAAAAAGTTTAATCTTGAAAGTAAACGGTTTTTCCACTTTCCTGGTATTTTTTCCTTCTGACGAAAATGTTTAATCAATTCTCGTTTTGATATTTTATTGTTTTGTCTCAATACTCATTTAAATAATTTATTGGTATGAAAATGTGCTTGAAAATTTTGAGCTTTCAAACAAAAAAAAAATAGTTTTATGTTTGCGTTTCAGATATAAGAACGAAATATCGCAAATTAATTGACGATTTGGCGACAGTATGCAGGTACTCTAGCGCAGCTCTCAGTGAGCAGGTATCGGGGATCGTCTGATGGAGACCAGGAAAAGGCAAAGATGCACTTTTAGAGCATTTATTGATTTATAGAGAAACCTGACTCGCGCGAACGTAGCCACATGAGTCTGTTGAATACAAAAAGATGCGAAATGACCCGAATCAGTTTGAACATCAAACCTTTTGCTAAAGGCTTTCAAAGCAGATTATTGTCCTGGAGATAGAATCTCCACAAGATTAACAATCTTGTTCGAGAACAAGATTTGGTTGTGAATAAATGGTAATGTCCGTATTCCCAAATGCCCTGATAGTTAAGTGTTTGTAGAGTTATTGTGGCGACCCTGACATACACGGCGAGATTCATCAGCGTCATAATTCATAATTAATGACTTTAGTCACATAACCAAATTTAATTTCCAGTTTTCTCTTTTACAATGTTATCACATCTCCAGAATTTATAATAATAATCTCTCTCCCATCAGACTCGGTTGGGTATTTGTAAGATAATTTAAGCAGTAGGTACTTTTTCTTCTTCTTATGTAGATAAAGCCAAGTGTGTGGCGAACTTGGTCACACAATTGTAGGTACTGAAGAATTTGTTCAATTCTCCCAAGGGAACAACTTTTCTCAAAGAAAATAGGTTTGATTATCAAAAAATATTCACCACTCCGTACAACTTGTGCGATCAGGCTGACTTGCCTTTCTATGAAGAGTCGAAAATTTGTTTCGAGGACTTTAATAGGTTTCTTGAGAAATTTGTTCAGTTTCAGCCCCTAGAGATTCACTTACTAATTTAAAGACACTCTATATTATATTCTAACATGGATTGCTCAATACAAGGCACAACACTATCAGTAGGTTGGTTTGGTCTAGTGGTAGTGGCGCTGCCTCTTGAAGAGTCTTCGGTTTGATTCCCGGTCAGGGCAAATATTTATTTTAAAAGTAGATGTTTGTTTTGAGGGCATGGGTGTTCGTGTCTGTTCATCCTTGGTTATGGTGCTTACAACAGCGCTGAAAAATCAGATACTCATTTAAAACGAAAAATTGTGGTAAGAAAACGTTACCGTTACTTTTAAAAGTAATGAAAATAACCGTGAAAATGTAGAACAATCATCATCATCATAGGCCTCTGCATCTTGACAGATGATTTAAGCAGCGACCGTGTTAGATCGGCAACGCCGCTCGTGACTGAATAAACCGATTCTGGAACTATCTCAGAGGGTTACAAAACCCATGACACTATCTGGTTTCTCAATTTAGCCAAAAAACGAGCTAAAAAGCATAACATTGAAGGATTCCGTTCTGACCCTCACGGACCCCAGTACGCATGCCACAAGTTCGGACAGATGTGTAGTTCCAGAATCAGTTTAGAACAATATAATAAACCATTTCTTATACAGGGCTTTAGATAAATCTGTTTCAACCTCTCGGGTGGTTAATCTGGAACTTCCCCAAGGAACATAGGTCAAAATACGATAAAAAATTGTTGATCTCCCATACAAAATGCGCTGTATGCTGATGAAGTTTGTGTGGGAACTCAAATTTTTTTTTCGTATTTTGACTTATGTTTCTTGGGGAAGTTGTTCAGTTTCATGGACCGATTAATCACCCGAGAGGTTGAAAGAGATTTACCTAAAGCCCTGTATTAAAACACATTACTGCTATTTAAATTTCTGAGCGCCATGTTTTCACGAGTTTCACCGTCGTTTTCACCGTCACAACCCTTTGCATTGTATTCAATAGCGCTCTTCAGCCACCATTCATCATAATTATAATTTATTATGCCGCTTTCTCAGCCCGTGATATTAATTAAGAATTAATTATGATTTAGTGACCCTCCTGCGTGTAAATTATCCTCTTGAAATGCGTCAACTTAGTGTTTTAATAACGAAATTTGGAATAAATTTGCATTCAAGTTTTTAATTAAAAAACTTAAGAAATGTTTCCTCTAGAAAATACATAAATACAACTAGCTCAATAAGTCTTGTTTTTAACCCAACGATATAATTGTAGTCAATTCATAGTACAGAGTTTTTTAAATCTTTATAATAGACAATTTTTATACGGAAGCCTAGACAAACTCACATTCTTTAGTCATTACTAAAATCGATATTTCTGAAATGTAAAGGATTGATATGGACTGACCACGTGACTTCTGTTGTGTCAATAGCAAGGAACTTTTATTTATCTAACTAGAATGCTTACGATCACATTAAAAGCGTTCCGAAGTAAAGCTATATATATATATAGGTAAGTGGATGACATCTCTTTCTACTAATGTGTCCATGCAGACACTCTGACGTTGTAAGAAAGAGACAAATTGAGACAAATTCTACCTTCATCGTGTCCTGCTTGGAATATTTTTCCCTTTGACATAAAAATAATGTAATATAAACTTTACAACTTAGACATAAAGTTCAATTTCAATTTGTTTATATTGTTTCGTCAGCAGTCCTGTTAGACAAATAAAAGTTCCTTGGTCAATAGTGATATTTACGTCCATTTTTTTATCTGTCAATCTCAATACATTTTCTAACTTTCAATTTTCTTTATTGCTAAAAGAATTTGACATTATCTGGAAGTCAAGGTATCACAGGCTTTTTCTTGTCTCATTAGACAGACGGTGATAGCCCAGTTGGTAATGAGCCAGACTTGTATTCCGAAGGTCGTGGGTTCAGAACCTGGTGCGAGCCTGTACCACTAAATTCGTCTTTTCTGATTTTTGTACGGATTTCTAATTATCACTTGCTCAACGGTGAAGGAAAACATCGTGATGAAACCCGCCAAGAAAATTTTCGAAAGACGAGTGGCCCACCAATCCGCATTGGGCCAGCGTAGTGGACTATGGCCCAAATCCCCTTCGTGTTTCGAAGGGAGGCCCGTGCCCCTTAGTGGGGATGTTGTATGATGTTTAAAAAAAAATATCAGACAGACAGCGTGATTTATAATTTGTACTTTCATTCCTAGATATCTACATTTACATTAATATTTTAAAGAAGAAAAGATTGATATTTTTAGCCGACTTCAATAAACTGATTTTGATGCGGTTTTCATAAGAGTATTTTTTATTGTATGTTTGTAACGAATAAACTCAAAAACTACTGGATCGATTTTAAAAATTATTTCACCATTATAAAACTTTCTTATTAACAGGCGACAAAAGCTATATAATTTTCCCGTCTTCTAACGGGAACGAAGTCCCGGGCGGAAAGCTAGTTGTAAATAAATACAGTTGATATTAAAGAAGTTAATAATGCTAGCTTCATTATTTTGAAGACTTTATCTTAACAAGAATGGCTTTGTGAGAGCTTTAATAAGATTAAGGTACTTTAAGTCCTGAAAAGAGATATTTAACGTCTCATTGAACTTTATGATAGAATGAAAATTGCTTTTTTCCTCATAAAAATAAGGTCTTTTTTCGATTACGCGGATCGCGTGGGTTGAAAAGAAATGTTAATGAAGTTGTTTTGTTCTCGATTCTGTATAGATGACAGTTTGAATACGAGACTGAAATGAGCAGACTCTTCAATTAGTCAAATTTTGTTTAGTCGGCTCGTCTTTTTAATTTGTCAAAGGTCAAAGATAATTCTTTATTTCAGTGAATTTTCAAGAGCGCTTCTTTCGGAAAACAGTTTAGCAGAACCTTTTTCGATTTAGGAATCGAAGATAAAAACAATTTAAAGTAATAAAATTGTTCCATTCTTCTGTGAAAGTGTATTGACGTTTTAATAAAATACAATATCTTTCTTATATATTAAATTGGAGGTCCTGATTCACTGACTCATTAACGTCCAGCCCAAACCACAAAAGGTGACAAAAAGACAAAAAGGTGTCTTTTATGACGCAAGCAAGAACTGAGAAAGGATTTTTAGAGATTCAACCCCTAAGGGGGTGAAATGGGGGTTCAAAGTTTGTATGGAGAAAACAATTTTTTTGAACATTTTGACTTAAAACTTAGTCAAAATATACCTTGAGGCAAATAAACGGACACATGTTTCGCGATTTTTCGAAAATCATCCTCTAATGGGTCAAGAATGAAATGGGTGACTAAAAGAATTCTTTGCGCGAGCGAAGCCGTGGGAAAAGGCTAGTATAACACTAATAATGCATAACTTCTTTATCGTGCAATGCCATAGAAATAAGGAAAAATACCTAATCTTTTCTTTGCGCAATGCGATGCAAATTGATGCAATATGTTACAAAAAGAGCACCGCCTCAGAATAAATATGCAACAATAAAAAAAATAAAAAAAAATAAACGCTACACACTCAAAGGCCCACACTAAGGTTTTCCCTTGTGTCGTGGGTTCCTTGGAACACACATAAAGACAAACACAAACACCCATGACCCGAAAACAAACATCTGCTTTAGTTATTAGTAAATAATAGCATATTTTCATCCCAAATATTCTAATAATACATACATAGGTACATATACTCACGCCTATGATCCCTGTCGGGGTAGGCAGAGCATCTTGTGGTTCTAGAACCACTTGATGCCACGTTGACATGAATTCTGAGGATTATCTGATGATACATGATGTATTAGTGGTGAGAAGTTGTCAACCTTTCGCCCAAGATATAAAAGCAAAACTCTCGAGTTCCAATTACTGGATTCTACAGTATGCCTGGGAAAAGTTGGTAGCTGTCTCAGCGAGAGAAAATCTAGCTCCCAGTCTAGCGTGGAAAAATAAAAATAACCTAATAACATTTAAAAAAATGCACGTCTTCCAATAGGCGTAAAACAATAAGAAAAACAGAAGATCCACCGTGACCTGATTACACTAATCACTTTCGAACCGAACACAAAAACGCGGCGGGCGAAGCGCGGACATTTCCATACAAAAGCGTTGAGTTTTGCTCACTTTACGCGGAACACATAAATCTTGCCGGCTGACAGACCCGCAGGTGCTTCCCTCGCGACGCTGAATACAAATGATAATGAACACGGGGATCCCGTTTTTAAATGTTTCTGCACTATGTTGGATAAACGTCGCGGTTTTAGGGCCGTCTCTTTCATAAATAAATAAACGCTTCACACTCAAAGGCCCATATTAAGGTTTTCCCTTGTGACGTGGGTCCCTTGGAACACACAAAGACAGACACAAACACCCATGACCCGAGAACAAACATTTGCTTTTTATACAAATATTTGCCCCGACTGGGAATCGCACCCAGGACCCGCCGATCAAAAGGCAGCGTGTCACTACCACTCTACCAAACCGGCCGGTTTCATATAGTGTAGGTATAGTCAAGTGTGTGGCGAACTTGGCTAAACCTGGTGTCAGAGTTTTCAAACCGCACAGTTACAGAAGGATTTTTAGGCTCGTATTACAGAAGGAAATTCAAGTCTTGGTCTATACTTAAGTATTGTTTGTCTCTTTCTCTCACTGTCAAAATGACAAAAACAACTGCTAAATAAGTATAAATCTGAGTCGCGTTCTGTAATACGGACCTTAGATTTGTTATAGGTTTGGGTTTTAAACTGATTAAAGAGTAATTGATATGCTTTTAACAGCTTTTACGCAGTTTTAATTTAATTTTTTTAAACTTCCAAATAATTTCAACTCTAATTAATATTTGTATGCTAGAGGTAATCACATAAAAAAACAAACTGTAGTATCTCAAATTAATAATCAAATAATTTCTTTTATTTTCTCATTCCACTTTGATTATGCATTCTTATGAAATATTGTAGGATGCCCAAAACATTGTTCCCTTGTATTTTTTTTTAAGTTCTTCTTCCTTTTTGCTTACGTTATAAAAAGAAACCTCTTGCTGAATTTCAGCTTTCTAGGTTCAAGGGTTTAGGCCGAGTTTTGAGGAGTAAGTGAGTCAGGTCCTGCAATTTCACGTGTTAATAATAGGTCTTTACCTATGAAATTGCCGTTTTTTCATACAGTATTTTTGGAAATCTGAATTTTCCATAATAACGTTTTTGGATTTTTCTCGGGAATGCGAAATTCAAATTTAGCAAAATTCTGTGGGAAGGTTTGGACAACATTAAGTTAATTTTCATCATAATTAGTTTATTGAAAGTTGTAACTGTAACAACGGTACAGCAAAAATAAGCAATGAAACGGGCAACCTATGAAACGAGCTATATTTGAGTTTCTTTTTTAGCAAATAAATCTAAAGTAAATATGTAAAAATTTGACTCAATATCTCCGTTATATGGCCAAGATTTTAAATAAAAAACAATTTTAGTAATAGCTGTTCAATCAAATAAATTATGAATAAAATAAAGTTTGAGAAAAAACGGCAATTTCATAGGTAAAGACCTATTATTATTAGAAGCCTCTTGACGACTACTAACTGACCAAGTGAACCAGCACAGCAGCGGTCGGAACGCAGAGCGCCGCGTTTATATCTGACGAGAATTTATCCGTCCTCTTGTTTATATTAATGTATTTTGGGAAACGAAAATAATATATCTTAATGAAATGGCACGCGATGCATTCAGATGAGCAGCTGTCAATAAAAAAGTGTGGGTTTCGATGATGTATAAATTCTACCTTTTGAGTTTAAACTCTGTACCGCGAGTACCAGGGCTGAGTCTGCTAATCAATTACTTCTCGAAGGCAACGGAATGACGATAGTGATCATTTTATCCGTTCAGGGTACCTACCACGATCGTTTAAAAGCATTTCTGTTTAGGATCCAACTTTGAACTGCTTCGCAATTGGAATGTTTTTTTTAAATAGTACCATGATGGCGCTAGTTTTGAACTGCTCGGTTGTCTATGGTCCATTTTTATTTTTAAAATAAATTGTCGCTGGTCTGCCTTTGAATCGCAACAGCGCCAAAATTGAATCGGTTATAAGCCATCATGGTACGAATAAGAGTTGCAGACTTGTTAAGGTCCTAAATTGGATCGCGCTAAGCGATCATGGTAAACCTCCAGGTAGTAAAATTGAGTCAAAGTCAAAAATAGCTTTATTTCATAGGACATTCAGGATGTTACTTAAAATATGTCAAAGTAGTGAATTACATTAGCATTTGTATCTTTGCGCCTATTCGCAAAGGTGCAGTCTTCCCTAGAGAAGAATAGGCAAGAAACTCCCAGGGTTGTTCTTTTTAACCCAATCTTTTTTTTCAGATCTTAATTGACCTAATATCTGAATAACTCGGAGCTAAGCAATTTATTCCAATGGTTGCTTGTCTAATAGATACTCGTATAATCAGAAATTCACAAGTGCCGACGGATGTTTCGTTCCAGAATCGGTTTATTTAGTCACGAGCGGCGTTGCCGATCTCACAATAGTCGCTGCTTAAATCATCTGTCAAGATGCAAAGGCCTATGATGATGAATCAGAAATTCTACAATAGCCCTTTTTACAAAGTTTTTATTTAAATTATTTAATAAAAAAATTGTTAAAGGTAAGTTTTGAATATACATGGAAATCTTATTATAGAAGTGTATACACACTGACCCATAAATAAGTAAGAAGATTGATGACCGTTACATTGTTAAATATGTAGTTTGTATGGTATCCAACCTAACAACTTAAAGTTCAGTTGGCAGTGGTGTAAGTCAAGGTAGCTCACATCAAATGTATAAAATTTCGTTATTTCTCAAGAAGAAGTCTTTGTGAGATTTATGACCCATATATTCTTCATTTATGACTTGTTCAGGAAGCTCCCAGTGCAGGTAATTTACAGTGATTTAAACGCTTTACGACTATTGTGAATATAAGGATAATGAGAATGCAACATAAATCACAATTACAAAGTTAAGGTAAATCGCTCTTAAATCGTACTTGTGACTCGTTTACTGCTCTTACAAAATCCAAAGTGAAATTGCCTGTAATCTTTATTTATAAAATTGTAGGGTCCTAACTTACTGGTTTATCAACGCCCAGCACAACCCCTTGTTTCCTTTACAACGAAGGAAAAAAATAAAAAAGGATTTACGTAATTCCCAAGGGAACCAAGCCCCAGACCTCCTCTAGTTTTATCAATTTTATCATATAAATAAAATAAAAATAAATAAATATACAAGCATAGGCATTTAGCGAGTTTTTTTTAATTCTTTATGTATTTAAAAGATAGTAGAAAGAAAGAAACTGATGTAAGAAATTTTCAGGTTTTCGTTCAATGATTGAATTTTATTTTTCCAAAATGAGTAAATACTCCGTTCAATAATATAAATAGTATCATGGCGAAGTTCGGTCAGCAGCTATTTACACTTTAAACACCATCATACGGCTCTTGAATTATTCATCTACCGGCGAACACTTTGAGATGATCTTTAAAAACATCGATCTCACTACTTTTTACACCTTTCGACTTTAAAATCCCCATACAAATGGTCGTCACAAATCAAATACAACAGCCTATAGTCTTGATACAACACAATAAACCGATAAACAACAGTATGACGGACGTACATACTGACATTTTGTAATATTTACACTGTATTCGAGCAGGTGTACCATTCAAGCTCTTCGCTTATCCTAAAAAATATTGAGCGCTATAATTATAGCAGTAAGGTCGAAGGATCTTTTTTCCAAAGATCAAGGTAAAGTGGTTAATGGGAAGGTAGGTAAGCCTCTTTTGATTTGTGGGCACGAACAAGACAACATGCTTTATGGTTTCCTGAAGAACACAAAAGAATAATGTTTCGCTGTGTGAAATATCTGGCAAGGTTCTGCTTTGTTCTTCAAAAGTATTATTATTAGGTATTTTCTAAGAAAATTAAGCTCCCTTTGGAGATTCTAAATTTAAATGTATCCATGTAACAAATGTAACGGTTTCATTTTTTTTTTTCATTTTTCCAAATTCTTGTAGTATAAGCGGTGACTTCAAACAACTTTCCGCCAGGAACCTATATTAAATTTTATAAAGAAAAATGTTAAGACGCCCAATATTTAAGTCAAAAATAGCACTCCAATTTACTAGGTGCTAAATTTATTATACTACCAAGAAAAATTATAAAAATCGTCACTTATCAAGGAAGAGTTACTTTTCAATTTATCTGATCTTGTAAGTTACTAAAAAGAAAGTCAGTAAATATCGTACAGAGCTCGTAACATTCTATTGGTCTTGTTTCATTTTGTCCCTTATTCTCTAGTTTCCTGCCACCCACGCATTCCTTTAAGCGCACGATTCTCTTAATAAACCGCAGTCAGAGTTATTCCACTTTTACATTATGATTTTTAGTTGACTTATAGATTCCTATTTTCAAATATTAATGAACTATTAAATCCTTACTAATATTATAAATGCGAAAGTAACTCTGTCTGTCTGTCCGTCTTTTCACGCCTAAATTACTGAACCGATTTCGATGAAATTTGGTACAGAGATAGATAAGAGCCTGGGAAAGAACACAGGCTACATTTTATCTCACAGTTTGGGCACGATATTACCTGTAGTCCACGCGGGCGGAGCCCCGGCGGAAAGCTAGTAACGATATAAACTCGACTAGTAAGTAATGTTCACATTGCAATTAGTTTGTATGTTGGGTGCTATTGGAGCACTCGAAAGACTGACGCAGCCAAAAAACACTAGGCTAGTGTTGGCAACTCCAACGTCTTAATGATAGATTTTGTATGTCTCTCTTCTTTTACAACGACATCAACCGCAAATTAGTAGTTTTCTTTTAAATCAAAACCCTTTGGAGCATAATGGACAAGACGAAAAATGAGCACAACACTCAAAATGTATAAATCGCATAATGAACAATTCGCAGAATGTTTTTTTTTATTGACAAATTACGGAAGAAAGCCAAATTTACTGACAGCTAAATTCGAAAAAGTTTTGTTGAACCACCAAAAAGGAATCGAAGGAAACGCGACGTTTTGTTCGACAAAAAATATAAGAAATGTTTGGAACAGCTTGAAAATAGTGGAATAACAGTCGCAATTTTTTTAGTGAAGATGATTTATGCTAGATTATAGTTGTAATTTAATAAGCACAAAACAATAATCCTACGTGTGTCTGTGGCATTTAATTTGTAATGTTTGGTTTGGTTATGATCTAAGTTATTTTTTTTCTTTCATACCTGATTTTACGCTAGATTAGATAAGTTAATAGGTAGTAAGTATAGTAAGTGAAATATTAAGTTAAAAAAAATTATGAATTAAATTTCGCTTATAACAAGTTTATGAGAAAATTTATTAAGTAGTGTTTCAATTTCAATAGCACTGCGTCTGAAGGTTTTTATTATACAGTTTAATGGTTAACTAGAAAAAATTAAAATAAATGGTTAACACCAGGTCTGTTATATCGGTGAATGTGAACACATGTCTTCTTGTACATTTTACGTTTTGCTCATTTTGCGTGTTGTGCTCATTCTGCGTGTTGCACATTTTGCGTATTGTTCATTGTGCGATTTGTGCATTTTGAGTGGCGTGCTCATTTTATGCTCCGAAGGGATCAAAATAACGTATTCAAGTAGGCATTTGTTTCTTTGGGCTTCACCAGCTACATTAAAAAGTCCTCCAGCGCACCGCAATACCTATAGAAAAAGACTCTACTTCTAACAGAAAGAAGTTAACAATGAAGTTTAAGACTACAGATAATCACTACCCACCTCATTAAAGCTTGACTGTTTCTATTAGAAACCAACACTGCACTTCACGACGCGTCAAAAGTTCGTTTATTTCTTAATTTTAAATCTGCTGTTTGACGAAGCTTGGAGTATTAATTTACGCTCATCTAATCCTCATAAGTGACTTCGAAAATTTTAAGAAGTCCTGAAAATCAATGAACTTTCCTTGTTTCTAATACTTTTCTTACATAAAGAGACGTCAACTATGCTATTTTTGAAAGAGCGTGACTGAGAACTTAAACTTTTACACTATCTAATTTAAAAATTTGCATTGTCTCTCTATATTAATTCACTAGCATCCCGCTCGGGACTTTGTTTCCGTAGGAATTTGGGAAAATTATGTAGCCTATGTTACTTAGGGATAATGTAGCATCCTAATGGTGAAAGAATTTTTTAAATCGGTCTACTTAGTAGAGTTTATTCGTTACATAGAAAAATACTTACAAATCTTTCCTCTTTATAATATTACTAGCATTCCGATCGGGACTTCGTTCCGTAGGAATTCGGGAAAATCATGTACCCTATGTCCATCCCGCATAATGTAGGATTCTAATAGTTAAATCGGTCCAGTAGTTTCGGAGCCTATTCAATACATTTCCTCTTTATAATATGTATAGATGAAAGTAATGAAAGTAGTCTTTAATTTCTCAAAATAGTAGAATGATCCCCCATAAATGTTGCGACAGTCACAAGTGGAATGAAATGGAATTAAATGGAATCGAATCGAAATAACAATCAAGCAATTACCGGTAACAAGGCGATAAGGACGGACAGACAGACGGACTAATTAGCGCGTGTAAGGCGAGTAAGGCAGAGTGGTTTTATGTAATACTTACGTAAAATTTAAATTTAAAATGTGCTTAAAAGAAAGTGCACAGTTTTTTAAAAAGCTTCTACTTATTTACTTGCAATACGTAGTTTTTTTAAAAGTGAAAACTGCTTTAGCGGCGTTGTGGACTTTTTGGATGGGTAAAAAATGTTAAACTCGCGTCAAGGTCACGTTTATTTTTTATTATAAGATGGGTTAACTGACCCTGATCGAAAATTTGTAAGACGGAAGGTGAAGTGAAAACTTCTTAGACCGCAAGGAAGTAATATATGTTCAAGTTTTCACTTCTGCCGGCACTCCCGGAGTGCAACCCGTTTTTTTTTCAATTATTTTACCTATTGATACGCTATTATTGTATACAAAATAAACATAGCAGTTATCTATTTTTGTTCTACATATTTTAAAATATTAGGTTATGTAGGTTTGTATGTAACTATGTTTGTTTACATTCCGATCAATTAAGCTGAAATTTTGCATAGGTGAACATGTTTAGTTCGAATGACAATGCATGGTGAGCTAAGTGACGTAATTGGGCCTTTTTATTCGAAAACAGCACGGCAAAATTGTATTACCATTGCCTCCTATGTAATAGTAATACTAGAAGCTGAGAACGTAGGGCGCGATGGTAATTCAAATTTTAAAGTGCCGTGCCGTACCGTTCGAATAATAAAAAGGCCCATTCTCAAACAAATATGGCGAATATTTACACTGAATGTAGTTTAAGTCCCTTGATTTTCTTATTTTTTAAGTTTGTACAATAAAGTATATTTGATTTATTATTAATGGAACCCCCTAAGATGGCGGACTATTTATTTATTTTGTATTCTTAAGAATAAGGGCTTTTTAAAATACATACAATACATACATACATACATATATACGCTCACACCTATAATCCCTAACGGGGTAGGCAGAGCATCAGTGGTTCTAGCGAACTATTTGACGCCGCGTTTGTCAAATATATATAAAAATATTTTGTTGACAATTAACTTATCTTCTGCTATCATTCGCAGCCATGATATATTTGCCACATGTTAGAGATTATAATGTAAAAAAATAAAAAAAGTAATATAAATAGTAAATGGTTTTAAAGCTACATGTTCCTAGTTTGTAACTCTATCATTTCTCTATTCGTTAATACTGTGAAGATTATATCTCCAGGCTATAATCTACTTTGAACGTTTTTAGCAAAAGTTTTCAATATTCAGAGTAATTCGCGCCTTTTTGTATACATTTGACGCATTCTCTCCCGTGGCGTCAGCCACGGGAGTCAGGTTTCTATATATATATATATATATATATCAATAAATGCTTTAGAAGTGATTCTCTGTCTTTTCTTAGTCTCCATATTCAGTCGTTCCCCCTACCAGCTCCCTATATTATCTACGCTACAGTACTTCCGAAACTTCTGCAAAAAACTCAAAAGATATCTCCCCTTTTAAATGCCTACAGGGGTTTGTTTTGACTAACATCAAAACGGATGTATCCACGCAAATACGCAGTTTATAACCACTATGAAATTAAATAAACATACCCCAGTTTCAATGGTTTAGACAGGTTTGCTCCTGACACCCCCAGAAGGGTAGCTTTCTATTGGGTTTGTACAATGTACAAGATTAGCCTGCCTACGTCAGTTTCTGATTAATTTTAACCCCAAGGAACAGAGGGAAGGGAGTCATAATATTACGGTTTCCGTGGTTCGAATGTTGTGCAAACTGTAGAACTCAAGGTTTGTAATATAGAAATGAATAGGGTTATAGTCGAAGGGGAACTAGGCGGCTATTTGACGAACCAATGACGTGTCAATGGCGGTGGAATCATAACGGTGACCACTTCATCCGTTTAGGTCAGGGGTTCCCAACGTTTTAACCTATGCGCCTCACCTAACGTTGAGCTAAAATCCTACGCCCCCTCTAGGGGCTGAAATTGGGAATTTATTTAAGAAAATTAAACAAACAATGATAAAGTGATAAAAATAAGGGTGTTTATTTTTATTCATATGACAATAGAATTTTAATAAATGTACCTTTTGCTTTTACGAGTATATGCAGTTAACCTGAACCGTTTCTTCTCTATTATTTTATGACTCGTAGCGTGGAGAACGGATACAACAAAAATTAACCAATTGAGTTTAGTAATTTTTTTTAATAGGCAGAAATCAGGGACCTCTGCGCCCCCCATGGAACCGCTCGACGCCCCCCAAGGGGGGCGCGCCTCACTGGTTGGGAAACCCTGGTCTAGGTGGTGAAATTTTGAACTATCTAACTGTATGAGCATTTGATGCTACCTTGACTGGGGGTGCCACTGCCAACTGAGTGTTAAGTTTTTTTATTTATTTTTTATTTTATTAAGTGCCAACAAACAGTTTCACAAAGGCTTACTTAAAAACTAGGTAAAATAGCTTAGTTATTGTGGAACCAACATCGCTAACCACGGATTACTAAGTAGAACTAAGTGAGTTATGGACAAATATTCCTTACATTAAAGTATTGCATAGTGTGTGTGTGTGTTGTGTAGTGTGTGTTGTGTTGTGTAGTGTGTGTTGTGTTGTGTGTGTATAGAGTGTGTGTTTCGTGTAGTGTTAATGTGTGTGTGTTTTGTTGTAAAAATAACTCACTATATTTTTTCTTCCCTTGCTAGGTAGTTGGCTTAGTCATCAAGTGTATGAGGTTTTGATTATTCTGAATCTTGCTATTTAAATGAAGAAAATTGTCACCATTGTCATTTAACCGTCATGGAGATGCCTTTGATTAGTGGAATACATGCCCTGTGAAAGCAATAGTGAGTTTGATTGTAATACAACATACGAAATAAAGAAGACAACGATGTTTTGAAAAATAAACACCCTGTTCTTAGAGAACCAAACACGTTTTGGTTAAGAAGGATGAAGACAGTTACCACAAAAACCATATTACTTATCTTGGCAGACAGAAATAAATCACCTTTTGAAATGATTTTGATAATAATAATGATTAGATTAATAACTAGCATAACATTTATTTGCAAGGTACTTAAGTTTGATGCCCGCTTCCTGAAACGATCAAATTTTAATTATTTAATCAATGGAGTTTTACAAATTTATTACACACACACCAACACGCACCCGCACATACACACACACACAACCATACACACTGACACAAAACACACACACACACACACATACACACACACACACACACACACACACTTACGCACTCATACATACGGTTGTATTGTTGCTATACTTTGGTTTTTTGCACGTGTCAGTTGTGATTAGCGTTTTTACTTAATTTTGTTTTGTTTATTTTGCATGCGTTTTATGTCTTCTATGCGTATGGTATTGTATATGTCTTGCTGTCTTGAAATCGCGCTCGATGCAACAACACACTGTGGTACTGACTGAAAATCAGCGCTTTAGTTTAATGCTACAGCACATGCTGAGTCAGCGCCTTTTTGTCTGCTTTAGATAAGTATTATGTTGTCCTACTTGTTTGTATTATCTCTCTGGAAGCAGTTAAATAAAGTTATATCTATCTATCTATGTTGTGTAGAAAGTGTCCCAGGTCAACTTGAAGAGATTTCTGTAAAGAAAGAAACTATACTTTAAACAGAACAAAATGGCAGGATAAAGAGGAGGTATATGCCCAGCAGACACATAAAAAATAATGTATTTTTTATAAAAGCTGATTCATACTTCACTTAATACTATGATGAAGAAAATTTAAAATAAGTGCAAATGCTGACTTTAAAGAAACACTCCGTTCTAGTTCATTAAACCTTAATTTCAAATCTGACTTTCTTTGAAGATTTTTTCTCGCTGCTGCATTATGCCTTCAATACTGTAAGCTCACTTATAATTCATATCCCTCCCTTTTTAGCAAATAATTGTATTATATTTACCATAAAAATTATTTGTATAGAAGGGCCACCGCTTCTACAGGGCTTTAGGTAAATCTCTTTCAACCTCTCGGGTGCTATTGATCTCCCATACAAAATGTGCTATATGCTGATGATGTTTTATGGAAACTCAAATTTTTTTTTTCGTATTTTGACCTATGTTCCTTGGGGAAAGTTGTTCAGTTTCATGGACTGATTAACCACCCGAGAGGTTGAAAGAGATTTACCTAAAGCAACATATGGGTCATTTTCGCAATGTACATGAACAACTATTGAGACCAAATAAGAAATCTGTAGAAACCGTTGTTACATACAAAAGTTAAATAGTCACCACCTACTCGACCGAAAAAGGACCACCACCAAAAGGCCCCCTGGACTCTGACTTACAATATAAAAATGTCTCCCACATTCGGAATATAAAAAACCAGATTCCAGGAATTTATAATAGAGTCGACTGTATTACGACGAATCTGGATTACGACAAATCTGGAGTACGTCGAATTCAGAACAACGATTTCAAATAGTTTAGTAGGGGTCCTTGTTTATTTTTTGCCCCAGGGTCTTTGGTAACCTAGCTACGCCAAGCTGACGCCATCTTTGTGTCTATCCGTATTACCTTCTAAATGTTTTCACATAAAAATCCAGAACATCTTTTCCTTAACATTCTAAGCGGTCCCCCTCTGCTTCTTGTCAAATCGTGCGGCGGTGATGCCTTTGTCAGCAACGGTAAGCAGTTACTCATCTGTCATACGAGCGACCGACTTAACCCGATTGTGAATAACATCGAGATAAGTGGACTAAGGCCCATATTGCAAAAGGAGACTCTAGTCTTTATCTATATTTAAGCATTGATTGTCTCTTTCCCTCACTATTAAAATGACAAAGTAGACTACTACTCAAGTACGCGAGTCTGAGTCGCGTTCTGTAAATACGAACCTAAGATTGTACTGTGAATGGCTAGCAATAACTCTATTTAAAACTTTCGTATCACCCCAACATTAAATCTATGCTTCTGTACTAATATTATAAAGAGGAAAGATTTGATTGTTTGTTTGTTTGCATTGAATAGGCTCCGAAACTACTGGACCGATTTGAAAAATTCTTTCACCGTTAGAAAGCTACATTATCCCCGATGGACATAGGCTTCATAATTTTTCCGAAATCCCACGGGAACGAAGTACCGGGTGGAATGCTAGTAGCTTTATAACTTTTAAACCATTTTTGATAAAATGTAGCTAATAACCGGCTCAACACGTCAACAGCTTTCAAACAAAAACAACTGCATCATAACTTTGAGATTAAAACTTTTGTGTCACCTCCAACATTAAATAGCTTATTACTTTTAAATAAAAAATAAAATTAAATAAAATTGATGAAATGTAGCTAATAACCGACTTATCAAGTCAGCTTTCAAAAAAAAGCAAGAAGAAAGATTTGTTTGTTTGTTTGCATTGAATAATAGGCTCCGAAACTACTGGACCGTTTTGAAAAAATATTTCACCATTAGAATTCTACGTTATCCGTTATGAACATAGGGTACATGATTTTCCCGAATCCACATGGGAACGAAGTCCCGGGCGGAAAGCTCAAAATAAAAATTAAAAATACTTTATTTTCATAGAACATACAAAGTGCTTCTTGAAAACGTCATAAAAATACATTAGCAAAATCGATATAACTCATTGAACAAAATAGTGAATTATGTTATCATTTTAGCTTTGCACCTATTCGCAAGGTGCAGTCTTCCTCAGGAGAAGAATAGGCAAGAAACTCCGAGGGTCGCTCTTTTTAAGTCAATCATATAACTAAGAACCATCTCGATAAGGTCAGCTTTTCAAACAATGAAAAATCGCATCAAAATAAACAATAATAATAATAATAAACGCTTCACACTCAAAGGCCCACACTAAGGTTTTCCCTTGTGTCGTGGGTCCCTTGGAATCAGTGTTGCCACATCAAGTAGACGTGAAATCTGTATTTTCATTGCAAAAATCCGTATTAAATCCGTATTTCTGTTTTTATTGAAATTCCGTATAAATATCCCGTATTTTGATTGAAATTCCGTATGAATTCCGTATAAAAATTAAATGTAACATTTTTGAGTTAAGATTTAAATCAAATGGGGGTGATTTTCCTAAAAGTTGTTTAGTAGTAAAACGGGTCCATTATCGTCGAGGTACATAATTTATTTCTTAGTTTCGTCTTCATTGAAGAAATTTTGCTGTACTGCCGCACTACAGTGGAGCAAACTCATCAGCGTTGTGACGAAATTGGTCAAAATTGGGTAAAGAAGGCTCGAAAATGGGGTCTTTTTTAAGCTTATTCTGTGTTTAGAGTAAATCCGTATAAAAATCCGTAATCTTGATTCATCCGTATTGAACTTGCAAAATCCGTACAAATACGGACAAATCCGTATAAATGGCAACACTGCTTGGAATACACATAAAGACAAACACAAACACCCATGACCCGAGAACAAACATCTGCTTTTTACACAAATGTTTGCCCCGACTGGGGATCGAACCCAGGACCCGCCGATCAAGAGGCAGTGTCACTACCACTCGACCAAACCGGCCGTCAAATCGGTCTATTCATTACGGATTATAGGGACATGACACATGTCGCCTCGTTACATCCATTCTCCAGGATGTACAGACAACAGCACGTCAGGTTATCCATTTGCATTAGAAAAGCCGGCGTTATTACGAGCAAATAAGGGTAACTTTAAAGTTAACATGTAGCCTTTGAATAGAATCTATAGATCTTTAAAATACTGAGCAAAAAATAACATACAGTATTATTGATTTTTATCAATACCTCCTTCCTGGCGAAATTCAACAGAAATCCTTGGGCCTTTTAATTTATTCTAATTATAATAGAATGTAAATAATAATATTGTTTTATCTTTTCAATAGGGTGACAATAAAAATCTGAACTTGACATTGGTCTTATCAACAAACGAGAGACATGGACGAGAAATTGAATTAACAATAAAAATAAATTAAAGAGGATCAATTTAAAAAATAGCCCAGTTGGTAATGAGCCAGACTTGTAATCCGAAAGTCGCAGGTTCAAATCCTGGTGCGGGTCTGTAGCACTAAATTCGTCTTTTCGGATTTATGTACGAATTTTTAATTATCACTTGCTCAACGGTGAAGGAAAACATCGTGATGAAACCCGCCGTTTATTTAACTACAGTTAGTCGTTAAACCAAGTCAGAGTCCATTTGGCAGTTTGAAAACTCTGTCACCAAGGTTAGTCAAGTTCGCCACAAACTTGATTATACCTACACAATAAAGAAGGAAGGGATCCTTATGGACGGCAACTTTTTTTTTCAAAACATCCTAGCTTCAAAGAAAATTAGGGCCACCTCACACAGCGTGGCCATTTCTCCGAAGTTTCGTCATGTATCTCGACGGCGGAAGTTTTCATTCGTGCGCTCAGACTATGAATAATGTTGGCTCGACTGAACGGAAGCGGCTTCCGGCGAGGTTCGACAACCGTCTGCATGCCCCTTTATCTTTTTGCGCGCCTCACCAACTTTGATCTGCTGGCTTTTAAACTTGTTTCCTTCGAGCGATCCTTGTTCGTTTTTAGCTCGCTTAGGGAATAGAATTGGGGTTATTTATTTTATGGCAGGTAAGGGATTCGGTGTTTTGTGTTTACAAAATGCTTACTAATAACTCTAAGATCAAAAATGTAGTATAATTCATCACATTACTTCATACCAATATTATAAAGGCGAAAGTTTGTCAGTGTGTATGTTTTTACTTCTTTACGCTCAAACATCAGCACCAATTTGATTATATTTGGTATGGAGGGTAGCTGACACCCTGGATTAATGCATAGGCTACATCATTTTTCCAAATTGAAACGGGAATGAATTTCCGTGCGAAAAGCTAGTCGCTTATAACTCTTAAATAGCTGAACCATTCTTTATTAAATATATCTTAGAACCAGCTCGATTACATAAGCTTTCAAATAAAAAAAACTGCATCGAAATCGATTCATAGGAGCTGTGATGCCATCAACAGACATCCAGAAACACAGATACCCACGTCTAACTTATTACAGAAACCCAGCTATCCACACAAGTCTTTGTAAAAAAGAGAAAAAGGGGTGGGTCTTTTTTTACCAAGACTTGTGTAAAATAAAACACAAGACATGATAAGATATGCACAAATGTGACAGACAGTTAATAAGAAAATAATTTCAAATTATTTTAAAATATAAAAATACAGTAAAGAGGTCACGTCACCGACAGATTTCATTTATTTATTTATATTAGACCTTTTTACTCAATTTTAAAGAACACCCTGGCCGCATTTAAATATAGAGTTATTAAGGTTTTTTTTTATGACGTCAGTCTATTTAAGGGACATTGGAAGGCTGCAAAACGAGTTTTAAGATACCTAAAACACTCAAAGGATCTCAAACTCACCTTCAGCAAAAACAGCGAAGAATAGTATCCCGTTGGGTATGCTGATGCCGATTACGGAAGTAGCCCTGTAGACCGGCGATCCTACTCCGGCTACACATTCAAGTTATTTGGTGCCAGTATAAGCTGGAAGCTGGGAATCGCGGAAACAGCGAACACCAGCATTATCAACCACCGAAGCAGAGTATATGGCTCTCACCGCTGCATCCAAAGAGGCTATATATCTTCACAACTTAATCCAGAAAGTTTTCGGTATCATTCATCCCATCACCATATACAATGATAATCAAAGCTCACTCAAACTCATTCGCAACAACACATATCATTCACGCACCAAACACATAGATATCAATCATCATTTCATACGCCAACTTTCTCAATCCGACTTCATATTTCAGTACATACCCACAAATGAGATGACTGCTGACATACTGACTAAACCACTGACTAGGATCAAACATTCTAGATTTACACTTTTGCTAGGTTTAGGAAAGTCTGTACAGTGTTAGTAGTTAATTAGGATAAGTCGATGTTAATTGGGATAGTTAAGGCATATACAGGTTGATATTATTTTTGTTAGGGTGTAAGTGTTTGTGAGATTTTGTTTATGGTGTATATACTTTTGCTATGTCTGCTCTTTTGCTATGTTTGTAAACTGTATCTTTATATACAGGGTGTTCATTACGGGGAGGTATTAGACCTTTTTACTCATTTTCAAGAACACCCTGGCCGCATGTAAATATAGAGTTATTAAGGTTTTTTTTATGACGTCAGTCAATTCAATAAAAAAACACAATGCACTCTCTGCTATATTTTAATTCATAACTTACTAGTTATTATAATTTACTTTTTATTGTATACAAAAAAAAACACACAAGAGAGAGACGACACAACAGGCACTGCTTATTTCTAGGTAGAAATTTCTTACAGAAGACCTAACAAGGAAGATTGGACGAAGTGAGGCGAGTACGACGTGCACAATAACGTGAAAAAGAAAACAAGACAGAAAATGAAACTTACAATACAATTTAAATTAAATCAAAAAACATACTTTATTACCTAAACAAATAAAGTACTTAATAATAAATATCTATAATACATACAAACACATACATATACATCTAAATAAATATATACATAACTACACACACGGTTAACTAAGGGAGAGGTAGTGCTCCTTAATTTTAATTAATTTTTCAATTTCACAGAAGCAGTAAATTTTCAATTTAAACCGCTATTTAACGTAAAATTTTCGCTTAATTAAGCGATGACCCAGAAAAAACATGCTCGTTTCCCTAGGGGCTATCAGATTAAAATATTCCATTATTTTAATGCACAATATAAAACAATGCAATGTATTCCCACAAATTAATGTTCCATAAAATAAGCTCATTCAAGTATTTCGGAAATACCTTTGTTCTCGATATAAATTACTTGGATATTAATACATATCTCTTTTGGGAATAATTGATTTATTACAAACATTAACATACATTGGGAATAACAAAATTATCAGAATAAATTGGGAATAATGACAAAATGGACACCAGCAGGCCGAGTACGATAGTGACAGCGCCGTGACAAAACCGCGGTTCTTTGTCAAAATGTCAACATTGACAACGCCATAGGGCGAGCAAGCCTTTGCGCGGGACCCTCGCGCAATCAAAGTGAAGTTTCAGCGAGAGCCGAGCGCGAGTTTGTCGTTATCGTGCTAGAGCTGCAGAGAGCAGCTACACCTGTCTTAATTGGGTTTTTTCTGTCGCAATACAGATACAGAAACAAAGAACAGCAAAATGAGCGCTTAGAAAACAAAAGTAGTTAAAGTTAATTACTTTAATTATGCATCCGCTCAAGTTTCTTGTCCTGTATTAAAATATAACGCTCTTAAATACCTAATTTAGAACTTTGTACTTACGTACTTACGTAAAGCATTTGGATAAGCTTTTGCAGGTTACTATTTTCATTTATGTCCTTTTATTATTAATATTATCAGCCCATATATACGTACCCACCGAGAAGCACGGGCCTCCCTTCGAAACTAAGTGTATTTAGGCCATAGTAGTCCACAACGCTAGCCCAATGCGTGTTGGTGGACCACGCGCCTTTCGAAAATGAATTTTCGTAGACGCGTGGGATTCATCACGATGTTTTCCTTCACCACATCAAGTGAGAAATTCGTACATAAATCCGAAAAGACGAATTAAGTGCTACAGGCCGGCACGGAAATTTGAACCCGAAACCTTTCGCTTACAAGTCTGGCTCATTACCAACATCGCTTTTATGTTCAAATTCAGGGCTCTTGGAAGAGGCTTCGGTTATGGTTTTGCGTGTGACTATTTCCAGTCCTACTGCAGTGTACCTGCATTCCAAAGAATTATATTTACATCATCCAAATCATGTTTGATGAAGTGCGATTGTAATGATCGACTGTAAAATACAAGGTTTTGGCTACCTCGAATCATGTCAATTGCGATTGAATTATGTTAATGTTTTGGACAGCTTTCTTTGGTTGATGTGTCCACTAACCTCCAGTGACAATCACGTTATAAAAGCAATGTATACCGAATTTCAAATAATTTTCGCCGCTTGACTTAAAGGCGTGATAGCTTAATTGATTAGAACACCAGGAGATCTAATCCTAGGGTCGTGGTTAGGGTTTATGCTCGAGATTTCTCGAAATTTGGAGTCATTCGAGACGAGAAAAAAATTACCGGAACTCGAGAATTCTCGAGTTTCAAACTCGAATCAAGCCAGATGCGCCGCGCGATTTTTTTCGCCACTTATCAGTGCCCGCGCTCCGTGCTCGTTCATTCATTTGTTCGCTCACTGCCACACTTCGTTCGGCACGGCTCTACCAGTAAACTGAGATCCCAGGGCCGCGAGACCTTATTTTCTCATTAACCAAATGTGTGGGAAAGAGTAGTGCTAATATTATGTACTATTAACATATGAAAACCTGCTAGCTTGGGCCGACGGCCAATTTTCAGCTACCAGGTTCTGAAGGTACTTCCAAAAATTACTCACTTAATTATCTTGAAGTCTGGATGCTGATGTCTTAAAGAATATAATAATTATATTCTCTTTTTTTTTCAGTGAATGTTAAATGCGGACTTTTATAATTTTTCAAACCAAAATTTAAAAAATGGCATAAAGAGTTCCGTGAGGCCAAGAATTTTTATGGGAGCTGAGGAGCTAGCGAAAGACTCCTCTTACGGCCCATTCAATTTGGCAAATAATGCACCAAACACCCTGTATTTCAGCAGATTTCAAAGGTTTTAATAAAAAAAGCTCGAGACCCGAGAAAACTCGAGAATTTGACCTCGAGAATTCTCGAAACTCGAGAAACAAAAAAGGTCGAGAAATCAGAAACCCTGGTCGTGGTTTCAAGTCCAATTCACGCTGAACATTGTTCGTTCCCTAAAATTATTTCCGTGGTAATATGTTTGAAACTAGTGAAATATGTGAGCTTCTACATTTTAGACAACTTTCCTAGAATCCATTTTCTATCAACGATAAAAGCACTGCAGCTTAGTATTTTAGGTTCAACCTAAGCTTTTAACTTTAGCCTCAAAGATTTATAGCCGCCAAATTTCCTCACAGTATGATTAACTCAAAACCATTTTAGTAATTCGTTCTAAAATCCGACCAAATCCAAACTTTAACCGATTTCCAACTAGAAAACCTTTAGTTATACAAATGACACTGACATAAAGTGAGGAAATTAAAGATTCTATCTACGTAACGAACTCTTGGCATAGTATTAAACAGAGCAAAACTTTAGGAAGGATCTGTACGCCAATTTAACATCTATTGCAAAGGCTTAAAGTTGAAAGGGAACATAGGAAGTGCGCTAAACGTTTTGAATGCGACGGAAAAACTTTGACTAGGGTTTGTGCTAGCATTTTAAATGATCACTGGGGAAGTAGGTCATCGAATGTTGTTAGTAAACCAATCGTTAATGTAGTGGCGCAGAGGCAAGGAACCTGATGGGTGACCGAAGTAAAGTGGCAATATATCTCGAGTATTTCCGTGCTTCGGAGAGCTCGCTAGGCCGGTGTTGTCCATGTACTGCAGTAGGTAATACATCGACAACAGCTAAGTCAGAGGCCATTTGGCGGTTTTTTGGTGACGGAACCCTTTTGGAAATCGAAATATTTAGCGGAGCCCTTAAGTAATTAAAAATAATTAGTTGAATTGAACTGTTGGCCAAGGTTCAGATAGTCAGTAGGGGCGCTCGTGCTCTCATTCAGATAGTTAATGACATGTTCCTTCACTACTGCCTTTTCTAATACCAATTTAAAAAAAATAAAAATAACATAATCTTTGATACAAATTACCCTCGTGTAAGGGCCGGGAAAATAACAATTTAACTCCATAATGCTTTTCAAAAAAAACCTGATTCAATTCCAACGTTGTCCTCATTTTCTTTTTACGTAAAAAATACATTCTTTCCGTATCATCCGAAGCATAATATACAAACAGTACAGTACTTATGCTTAAATAATCCAAATAATGTATGAGTGACTAAATTACTTTAAAAAAATTAAGAATGTGAATCAGCTCACAAAACTGATCAACTTTTCCCAAGAAACATAAATCTAAACATGAAAAAAACAAACTGCCTAGCAATTTAATTCAATTAGCAATGGCGCCCCCAGTAAAGGTAGCGGTCATCAGATGTATGAGGATTAGATAGTTCTAAATTTCGCCACCTAAACGGATGAAGTGGTAAATATTGACATTATTCCACCATTAATAATAATAATAACAATAATAATGAATAAAATTTATTTCAGTGTAAAAAACTTAGCTTAATTAGATTACAATAAAAACTATAATGTAAAAATGTATCTAAATACTTATATAAAAAGAACAGTAATCAATTAACGCTAACACAAAATAAAACTGTTTATAAAATATGTGTTAGTAGGGCAAATTAATTCATTAATATAATACCTAAACTAAGTATACACTGTATTGATTTACCATTGTTTCTTGAAATAACTGCCCAGGTACCGTGGATTCAGAGGCAGCGTTGTAATGATTTCTTAAACGTCACAGTTTGTACTAAACCTATTGCCCGAGCCAGTTTGCACTTTAAAAAATACTGAAAGTAACAAACAAATAAGGATTCATTTCCTGGGTTCCGATTCTGTAACTTAAGTTGTGTGTCGATGGAATGGAGGCCATTTAATCGGTTCAGCTGGCGAAATTGAGAAATATTCAATTTTCATATACTTGCTGACAACTACCTGCAACTGAAAATTCAGTTGGCGGTGGCGCCACCAGTCAAAAAGCCGTCACTATGTATGAAATTTGGATAGTTCTCAGTTTCGCCACCTGAACGGATAAAATGGAGACCATTCCATCGACACACCTTTTAAGTTACAGAATCATGACCCTTTACCTATGGCAGATTAAGGTCAAATAAGCATTTTAATTTTTTTTTCTACTCTGTACTTTACCTACTGTAACATTTGCTACGTTTCTTAAAACGTTATTATCCGACCCAATTTGTAAGTACCGGGTCGCAACGCTAAATGAAGAAATCCATCTCTCTTCTCAACAGCATGCTTTTGTATTAGTAGACATTTTGTAGGCAGTTTCGTAATAACTACAGGGAATGACTTAAGCTAGACATTCAGAGTGTTTGTACGCAGTTTTATAATTACTAAAGGGAATTATTAAAGTAAGCACTTCGTTTAAAGAAATATATGTATTTATAAATTTTCCTAACCTATGCCAAAATAACATGTATAGACAGCTGCAGAGATACCTGACCACCCCTATGAAATAAGGATGAAGTTATTTCACGAAATGTTTTAGGTATTTCAATGATATTTTGCATATTATTAAAGTTTTGTCAACTAAACAATTACGCTTAATCACGTTTTAAAAAAAAAATGTTTTGTCATAGACAATTTCATCTTTATCTAGTAGGGGTGGTTAGGTATCATTGCAGCTGTCTGTACGATAACTCTTCCTATGAAACTGAACAACTTTCCCAAAAGAATACAAAATAAAAAAAATATTCTCATACTGAGGAAATCTGGTAATCGCTCAAGTTGTATTGAGAAGCGAAAAAATGTATTCATATTTCGCCCTGTTCCTTGAAAAAAGTTTTTGTGTCTAGTTGGCCGATTCACAGTCTCAATTTCCGCTAAGTTATATAATAATAATAAACGCTACACACTCAAAGGCCCACACTAAGGTCCCTCGAAACACACATAAAGACAAATACCCATGACCCGAGAAGAAACATATGCTTTTTACACAAATATTTGCCCCGACTGGGAATCGAACCCAGGACCCGTTGATCAAGAAGCAGTACCACTACCACTCGACCAAACCGGCCGTCAAAAAAGAAAAAAAATAGTCATCCAGTATTATTATAGACTTCGGCCAGTGTTCACCAAATATTCAACCGACGATTAGCAGCTAACCAGAGATTCGACAATGTCATTTTCATACATTTTTTTGATATTTTGTCTGATTAGCTTCTAACCGCTGTTTTACCGTTGGTTATATTTTTGGTGAACACGAGCCTAAGTCGTAAAACTCTTAACATTAAAAATGTTGTATCATCCTTGACATTCAATTGCTTACGACTTCTAAACGGCTGAACCAATTTTTATCAAATATGACTAAGAATCATTTCGATTACGCCAGCTTTCAAACAAAAAAAAACCGCATTGAAATCGGTCCATTCGTTTAGGAGCTATGCTATGATGCCACAGACAGATAAACACGTCCAATTTCTAACACGCCTCTTTTTTGTTAGGAGCTAAAAAACGTTGATACCCCTCGAAATTTCAGGGCTCAAATTCAGGGGTAATCTAAATTCCTGACAAAATTAAGATCTTAACAATATTGCCGGGAACTTTTAATTTGTTAGAAGCTGAAGAAAACGAGGGAACATTTTCAAGTGTCGTAATACGACACAAGTCAGTAAGCTGTGTCGTCATCGTATCGTCGGCGGCCACTTTCTTTGATGTAAAGTGTGAAATATGCTCAAGTTAACGAGGAGGTGAATTTATCTTGGCATTAATATGCCTGTTCTTTAACTTAGTAGTTTCTTCAGAAGTATGGATTTCTTCCCAGAAAATATCTAGCGTTTCAGTAATCTCTTGTAAAATAGAGTTACATAGAATTCAATTTTATAAGAGACTAGCATCCCGCTCGGTACTTCGTTCCCGTGGGAATTCGGGAAAATTATGTAGCCTATGTTACTCAGGGAAAATGTAGCATTCTAATGGTGAAAGAACTTTTCAAATCGGTCCAGTAGTTTCGGAGCCTATTCGTTACATACAAAAATACAAATCTTTTCTCTTTATAATATTAGTATAGATAACAGAATTTCAATCATGACATGGGGTGACTTTAAGGTTTTCCTCATGGAACTGAATAACTTTCCCTAAGGAAATTCTCAAAAAAAAATTTACGTCCCATACAAAGGCAAATCAGAAAATGGGCTTTTTATAATAAGAAAACGGCACGGCAAAATTATATTACCATTGCCTCCTATGCACTAGTGATACTGGAAGCTGGGAACATAGAAAGTAATGGTAATACAAATTCTGTCATGCCGTGCCGTTAATTACCATTGCCCTCTATGTTCTTAGCTTTCTAGAAATATTACTATTACATAGGTGGCACTAGTAATACAATTTTGCCGTGCCGTTTTCGAATTCTAATAGGGCCCAATAATAGGCAACACTATAATTAAAAGAAAAATAAAGTTGTTTGAGATTTTTATTACCGAAATCAGAATAATTTACATCGTAAAAAATACACACACTCCGATAGTTATACTAAGGTTAACATTTCAGCTTTAATTTGGCTCTATTTTACAGTACCAACTATAGTTATTACAGATTTATTAACATATGAATGTCATTTATATAATTTTCCCACTTGATTAGAATTAACAGAAAATTGACAACCCTTCGAAAGGTTTTAGTTATCTATCACGTGATTTCAGAGCAAGAAGTTGTTCGAAAATCTAGATAGGTACATCAGTTTTATACAATCTAACGTTTCTTTGGCATAATCCCCACTTCTCAAGCAATTTCTGAACATTTTCTAGAAATTTTCAATCCTTTTATCTCCGAGCAGCTTTTGAAAATGGAATATGAAGGGTAAAATTTTCTTAAAAAGTTTAACTATGATCGAATTTATAGATTATTTTAAAAAATTAAATAATTATTATTTGCTCTTCTTGACTGAAAATCTCTAAAGAGGTTTTTACCTAACTATTTTAATCTTAACATCTACGTCATTAAATGCTTATACATTTAATTCGTATTAAAAATAAAAGCAGCATCTTTGGGTTACCTAACATCGACTAAAACATCTACTATTTATTGAATTACTGTCACGAAGTAAGTACTTAATGTAAACGATATGTATTTTTAAATTTGAAAACTGTTATTTTTGAATACTTTACACCATAAATGATAAAATGAATGGTTATTGATGAGTGGGATAAGTATTGAAATATTCTTGGAACACATTGCAAAAGCACTACTTTCTGTCTTAATTAAAAAAAAAATATTTTATGCTGATAGACCGTCGTCATTAGAAGTGCCTTTTTGTTAATAGAAAAGCCAATGAAATTTACTTGGTATATTGTATCAACTTTTCAATTATCGAAATGGCACTATCCATTTTAAATTAACAGTCACTTACTATTTTGCAGCATATGACGCAATTACATTTTATACTACAGAAGAAATATTCTAGCATTGGAAAAAAATGCAACCTTTTTCAATATTATTTTTGAAGTGAAACTTCTTTAGGCGCGTTGAGAGTAAAATTTCAAGAACACGTCACGGCATAGCTTCATATTGAGGCTGCGACGAAACAAAAGAAGTTTCACTTCTGACACGTGTGCTCAGCACACTCGCTCTTTTTTAAATGATAAACTATTTGAAGAAGTCGGTTCTCAGTAATAACGGTTTGGTATTACAAGAAAAAATGCGAACGTTAATTTCTTTGCTTAGCCTATAGACTTACAACTAACAATAATTGACAAAGAAATGAAACAGTCGAAAAGCTCACTTAGATACAGCTAAAAACAACCGAAACTCTATCTACTCGAACATTGACAGTCATCTCTTACACTTTTATTAATTTATACAACAATTTCTTTGATTTATTTTATACATACCACCAATTTACATTTATAAGGGGCTGAAGTTGTAATACGAACAAAATATATCATTGGACGGACAGACAAAAGGTGTTTGCTGGCTCTACACTTAGTCTGCAAATACTGCTTCACTGCGCAAACGCAATTTTTTTTACCAGCCCAAAAACGTCCCCACGGGCAAACGCACTTAAATATTATGTAAATTATTATGTCGTTTTATTTATCTTGTTATGAAAAGTTCTTTACAGCTATCACGCGAATGCAAAATAAATGTAGAGCCGGCTCAAAAACAAATGACAACCAATGAAATTCAAAAGGAAAGAACAAGGATATTCAAAAATTAAGCTTTAATTTTAAGATTCTGGCCACTTAGACATCGCGAGTCGCGATTCTGGCCGTTAGTTACCCATTCCAAATTCAAGCATTTGAAGTTGGAATGGGCGACTATTATACTCGCGATGTCACTGAACCGCGAGCATGAAATACGGTTCAATCATTCGCTGTTCAAAAGATTCGATTTTCAAATTTCAAAAACGATTATGTGACGTTGTTGCGCCAGTCTTCAACTGTCTGAGGTCCCGTGCAGTTGGCTGCACACCATCTTGACTGTGTCGTTGGAGGACAAGGCTTGCCTCCTGGTTTTTCTCGATGTATGATTGTGCGAGTCCTCATGGCAGTGCCTACGCAACCGCCATCACTGCGGCAGGGGCTCCAGGCGTCCCAAGATGATACTTTGCAGTCCAGCATTCCTAGAGAAAAAACGACTTGTTAAGTCACAAATTATCATTATTATCATTGTCACGGTTTTAAATCTTTCAAAATAACATGAACATAATAAACATGACTCTGATACTTGACATATCTGAAATAGAGCTGCGCATTTACCAATTTTGTTATTAATTTTGGATTTCCTTTTTTTTTAAACGCACAACTGCCTTACTGATTCATCAACGCCTTGTCCAAACCCCTGAACCAAGAAAGCTAAAATTTAGCCCAAAGCTTTCTTTTAAAACGTAGACAAGGTATAAAAGTATTTTACGATATTCCCACTGGAACGAATACCCGGGCAGCCTACTTTTGTTTCTTTTTATAGTTAAAATATAAAAAGAAACAAAAGTTAAAAATGTAAAAGTCAACAAAAGCCATTTGAATTTTACTAAACGGATTATGTAAAAATTTTGTAAAAAACTAAGCTTCTTACAGATTTATGACTTAAGCAAACATAAAACTTACCAGACCTGAAATACTCAATATTTTTTTCATATTTAAAAATAATAATAAGAATTATTAGATATTTAATACTCAATACTCAATACTCAATCATTTATTGCTTTCCATGGTTTAAAATTATATTAGCTATGTAAGTTAGTGTGTGTACAAATAAAACATGACATTTTATAATACATTTGAAAACATTTATTCAGAGTAATTTTCTACTGACGATGAAAATAGGATGCTAAGATATGGATTATTAAGAAACTTCAAGTCAGTGGAATCTAATTCAAGATCTTTTGAATCTAATCTGGAATCTCTTGAATCTGCTGTAATTCTTTTTAGTGCGCTCTTAGTAAAATTATAGAAAAAAGGCTTTTTATTTCTTCTACCTTTTTTCTGTATTTTTGTAAAATCTTCCTTTGTTAGATTATTATTTTTTAGGATGTTTAAATTACCATACTTCTTCAGAATAGTTTTCATTAAACTTTCTTTCCATAACTTTAATGTTTTAGATATTGCCTCAGATCTCAAATTTATTGAAGTAGATGCGCTTGTAGCTGCAGTTGTTGAAATGATTTGATTAAAAGTGTTAAGATTCAATGGGAATACAGTATATGTGGATAACTCACTGCTTTTTTTCCGCTTTCGCCTTTCAGCGGGGTCGTAATCTGATTGGCCTTTGCGGCGATGTTTTTCCCTGTACTGACGAGCCAGGCTCCTGAGGGCGGAGTGTGCACTGGGATCAGCTCCTGACCTTGGTATCTTGTTTACTGAGCGGGGTTCGTCCGTCGAGAAGGGGAATGATGTCGTGTTGACCCTTGGGAAAAATAAAAAAAAGATTCTACAGTCAGATGTTTGCTCTTGGTTTTTTTGAGGTAGTTAACTTTTGAAGAACTCTTTAGGGAAAGCTCTAACATTACGAAACTAGATTCTACATTTTGGCGGTTTGAATAATTCTGAGGAAAATAAGTATCGCATTTCCTGAAAAAAATTAAGTCTATATACATAAAAGTAGATGAGCTTGCTGTGTTCATTGGGTGTGTAAGAGTAACAGTCCCATAATAGACATATTCTGACTTATCTCGCTCCATCTTCGATCTCATCTATGACCTTGGTCAAATTGAAGTCAAGATTTTTTTTTATTATCATATTTTTAACCGTGTGGTGATCGGTTGAGAATAACACCACCCCATCTCTTTCCGTGGGTGTTGTAAGAGGCGACTAAGGAAACACAAATGAGACCTGCCTCCTAGTAATCTATCCCAGGCAACGACACTTCATTTTTTTCTGAATCTGAGGTGTCGTCCTATGGTCTCATGCGGTGTGGTAGGCTCTGTAAAGGGCCGTCTGGTTCGCGACCACCCTCCTACCGAAGTCCGACGCCAAACAGCTTGCTGTGTTCCGTCAGTGCGTGGGAGTACCAGTGCCTTTATAGGCATTTTCTGGGTTAACTCGCTCCATCGTCGACCTCATCTTTGACCTTATGGTCAAGATTGAGGTCAAGAGTTAACCCACTTATAATAATAAAAAAAACCTTCTTATAATAAAAAAGGATGTAATTTTTCATTTATTAAGATACTTACACAGAATAATAAGAGTATGCTAAATCGCCAGGAGTAGACAGTGACGACGGTTCTCTCTGTGGAAGACGCCCTGGCCCCACAGGAGCAGACAGAGAGTCGTACTTTGTATCAGTGTCATGCGCATATTTGTAATACTTCGAAGCTTGATCGTTTGTCACTTGATTATGCCTGGGTCTTAGCTCGTCCTGCAGAGCATTCCCTCTAGGACCACTTTTGGTGTACATCCTTTCAATTGGTGCACCAGTTTTGGGATACTGTCTTTCAATTGGTTCCATCTGTTGACTATAATGAGGTTGAGCGGGCATTGGAGCGCCTTGAACGAAATCTCGATCTATCTGAGCACCATGTTCGTGCTGGTATACTCTGGGAGGACCTTGGTAGATTCTTGGCTCATCTGGGTCATTGGCCTTTAGTGGGGTTTCGTTTCTTTCGACTTCTTCAGCGATGTTCAAAGCCCGGTTGCCGTCGGGAACGTCGATTCGATTGTGATTTAGTTTTTCAATTTTAACAACGTCATATTTCTGGTCGTCTCTGCTGCGGTGGAATACTTCAGTCAACTCATATTCGCGTAGCTGTTGAGAATAGTAAACTTTAGATATATTTTTTTTCATCTATACACTCTTGCCTTTAATCCCTATCGGGGTGGGCAAGGCATCATCTGGGTTTTTGAAGGGTTTTAGTTGAAATACGAGTATACTATTTTTCAAAATATTTTCCCATTTATAATATGTATTTTTGAGAGTTATTAGAGGGAACATGAGTATTATACTTCATTTTGCCACAAATGTAAAGTAACGTAAAGCGTCTATTTTTGTGATAAGCCTAATTGTGGTGTAAAAATGAAAAATGATTTTTAAATGTATTATTTGGGAAACTTTTATTTTGGTACCTAATATATCACGAAGGCACGTGCGTAACAGTACAAATCTTCTATACCTATATACACAGGGCTTTAGGTAAATCTCTTTCAACCTCTCGGGCGGTTAATCATTTTATGAAACTGAACAACTTTCCCAAGGAACATAGGTCAAAATACGAAATATTTTTTTTTAGTTCGTATATTAACTTTATCAGCATATAGCGCATTTTGTATGGGAGATCAATTTTTTTTTCGTATTTTGACCTAAGTTCCTACGGAAAGTTGTTCAGTTTCATGGACTGATTTAGCACCCGAGAGGTTGAAGGAGATTTACCTAAAGCCCTGTATAAAAATGAATGTCTATTTTCCTTGTTATTTTTTTTTGTATTTTTCAATGTCAGGAGAAGGTTCTTATGAAAGAAAAACAATAGTAAAGTTGAACGAAACATTAGAAAATTTAAGACAGGACAACGTCGGTCGGGTCACCTAGTAAACGAAAAAAAATGAGATTACCTTGATAAATTGGAATGTTGCAATTGGTGGCAGCCTCCTCAAGTGCGGGTAGAAGAAGGACCCAGCAGGATGAGACGGGTATTTGGACGTGATGCGGTAAGCAACTCCTTGAGGTGCAGTTGGCCAGTTAGGAGCAGTAAAGGTAAACCCGTTGTCTGTGCCGGCGTCTATAGGATCCACCTGGGGAGAAGAGTTTTGTTTCATGACATAGGGCTCTACTCTGTACTATCTACGACCGACGAACGGCCGATACTTGTCAGTACCTGTCACAGTCATCTTTAAAGCGCAAGATAGAGATGAAATGACGTTTGGCGCTTCGAAATTTCGGTCGTAGATAGTACAGAGTAGAGCGCCTGGTTTGAAACTTGGACGATAAACGCTAATTGTGAGTGATAGGTCTCGGTTTCTTTTGTATAGAGAATTGGCTCTATATTCTTGGTTTCATGTCTATGTCAAATGATATGTCAAACAGTGAATATATTTTATCTGGCAGGATCTACAGGGTGACTAATAATCACTGGACGAATAAGTACGTCATATTCATAGAAATTTAACAGTCCCGTATTTTTGTTTTTTGTTGTTTTGCACAAAATTTTCAAGCTAGGTCACCCAAAACGATTATTTTGCCATACATTTTAAACGTTACGCTCTTCAACACAATTCGTGAAACCCGTATTTCGTAAAGGGCAATAAAGTAAAATAATAATAAAAAGTCCGTTATTTAAAATAATGTACGAAAAAGTATATGAAGGTGAACCGATGATCTGGTGAAAATTGCGGGAAGCCGCTGGATGCGAGTGGTACAAAACCGATGTAGAGATCCTTAGAGATCCTTAGACAGTGGGCGTCTGGGACAAAATAAGACCAGTGATTTAAAAGTTACCCTCTATACGGCCTGTCGACGACCGGTTTGGTCCAGTGTAGCGGCGCTGCCTCTTGATCGACGGGTCCTGGGTTCGATTCCTAGTTTGGGCCAATATTTGTGTAAAAAGCAGATGTTTGTTCTCGGGTTATGGGTGTTTGTTTCTGTCTTTATATGTTCCGAGGGACCCACGGTTCAAGGGAAAACCTTGGTGTGGGCATTTGAGTGTGTAGCGTTTATTTATTAATTATTATTTATATACTCACCTCAATAGTGATACTGTCTACCCAGTTTCCATCCATACAAAGGTCGAAGCTGTCCACCCCGACAAACCAATCAGGAGATGGAATCATTCGTGCCATGATGGATACCTGGAAAAAAATATAATTTTAGCTCTCGAGTCGAAATTTAGTTTTCACTCTCGAGTCGAAATAATAATTTTAACTCTTGAGTCGAAATATAATTTTAGCTCTTGAGTCTAAATTTAGTTTTAGCTCTCTTGGAGGTGACTCTCCCTATGAAACTGAACAAATTTCCCCAAGTAGCCTATACGAAATTTTCAAGAAAAAGTTTAGGTTCCCCACACAAGACAAATCAGCTAATCTCACAAGTTGTATAGAGCCGATAGTTGTATTGTATAGATAGATTTTTTTTTCATAATTCAACTTATGTTCTTTTTGAAAGTTGTTCAGTTTGGTGGGCTAATTCACATCCCTAATTTTCGCTAACTAATTTGAGGTCACCCAATGGGCCTTTTTATCATTCGAAAACGGCACGGAAAAATTGTATTACCGTTGCCTCCTATGTAATAGTAATACTAGAAGCTTAGAGCATAGGGGGCAATGGTAATTCAAATTCAGAAGTGCCGTTCGAATTATAAAAAAGGCCTATTATGGAAAGTATGTCGGTCGTAGACTTACGAAATGGAGCCCTCTTCAGAGGCCTTTTGTCATCACTCAGTGTATTAGTATGCTAACCAATGTTGTTTATTTTCAATATATAATCGTTTTAGTGGCAATTAAGCTACCACAAACCGCAAGATTGGTCATCAAACTCAACGATGAATGAATAAACATAAATATTAGTCATTTGATTTAATTATAAATTAATAAATATATTGTTTCATACTGATGGTGAATCCACAAGCAAAAAACATCAACCATTAAAGTGTAGCGATTATATTCCTCTTGTATTGTGAGTCACTTGTTCTTTATGGTTACCAAATAGATAAGCTGCCATATTTTTACCTTATTACTTTAGCTCTTTGGTCCGTATTACAGAACTTGATCCATACTTGAGTAACAGTCGTCTTTGTCATTTTGATAGTGAGAGAAAGAGACAATCAATACTTAGGTATAGATCACGACTTGAGTCTCCTTCTGTAATACGGGCCTTCGAACCCACTTTTGAAAACAACCAACCCAATGATCCTTCATTGCATTGCATCTATTCCGAACATTTTGTTTACCTTTAACAATTTTCGTTTCATTTTGAAATTTAATCAGGATGCTAAAGACAAACAAATTAAAATTAAACTTTAAACAAATTACAACAAACAATTTGTTACAGACAAACAAATTAAAATTTTCTCCAAAAATTAATTGTATTGTTTTCTCTGAACAATGTTTCCTTGTCGGAACTGGACTGCCCGACCGCCCGACCATCACTTTGGTAATTAACACGTCGGGTCCAGACAAATCGTGCGACTCAACCTGTAACTCTGGCACTGACAGCTCAAACAGAAACTGATTAAAAGTGTTGCCAGCTTCAAGTCTTATTTAAACACTTTAAGTGTTTGTTAGTACTTTAATGAGCCGACGAAACGAAACCATTGTGTTTTATAATCAGTCAGGTCTCCTGCGACACTAGCTTCTGTTTGTGCAGAAACCACTGTTTATAATTTTTGTTGTCTGTTTCGTGTGTCTAAATCTATGAACCATAACAATATTGCGTCTTTATTAGTGTGGAAAAATTGCCGATATCACTGTCGTTTAACGCGTCGCGTGCTTGTTTACGCCGCGTGCGATACAAATCTCGTACACCATGTGTTCAAAAAGCACGCGAAGGTTTTAAGAATCTCTTATTTAGGCTATATTCACTACTTTTAAACATATTATAACGGGTCCAAAATCGTGGTAAAAATACCTGTTATACTTAATACGTTTGAAACTGATGTCACTATCCTTCTCTTCTTTGGAAACTGGCGTCCACAACCGTTATTTTGCCAATGTCTGAGTATTTTAATCAAAATTAATTAAGAAAAGTGAAGTCACCAATATCAAGTAAGGAAACTCTTTAGGGGTTGTAGTACCTCGGAGCCTCGTCCGTTGATCAGTAGGGTACACCGCTACTAGGTGAAGATGATGATTACGATTTTATGATGCGTAGATAAGCATGACGCACTGCATTAAATCGAAGAAAAAAAATAATTCGGTAATATTCAGGACATAAACTAGATAAGTAGTTTGTTGAAAACATAATTCAGCAATTTTGTTTCGATAGAAAAAGTTTAAAAAAGTCACCTCTAAATACCAATATTGTTTATTTTTTAAGATGTAAAAACGATAGTAAAATGCACACAGGAACTTGAATTTGCTATCAAAATGTTCGCGATTGAACACTCTCGATAAGTAGTTAACGCATTTTTCGATTTAAGCTGTTACCTTTCCATAAATCTCATTTTTCTAACTTTCGAACATGTTTTTATAGTCCGTAAACTTCGTGTATCGTCACTATTCGCACTGTTGGCCCAGGCCTGTTGAGAGACGGAGATGGCACTATTCCTTTGTGTGCTGCCTTTATCGGGTGCTGTAGTCGCCTTAAGGAACTAAGATATTATGACCCCATACAACCTATACTTCTTTCTATGATTGTGCAAAAATTCACATAGATCTGTTGCTGTTTTTTTTATTATGAGATAGGTTAACTCTTGACCTTAATCTTGACCAAGGTCATAGATGAGGTCAACGATGGAGCGAGTTAAGTCAGAAAATGCCAATTAAGGTACTGGTACTCCCACGCACCGATGGAACACAGGAAGCTGTTTGGCGTTGGACTTCGGTAGGAGGGTCGTCGCGAACTAGACGATCTTTTACAGAGCCCAACACACCGCATGAGACCATAAGACGCCACCTCAGATTGACAAGAAGCTGAGGTGTCGTTGCCTAAGATGGATTACTAGGAGGCAGGTCTCATTTTTGTTTCCTTAGTCGCCTCTTACGACACTTGTGGAAAGAGATGGGGTGGTGTTATTCTCAACCGATCACCACACAGCTCTGTTACATAATGAAGAAAGGACAGACAAATAAAAATACTCTCACATGTACACTCTGTTCCCTCAAATAAGTGTCCACTTAAATCTTGTCCGCTGGTGTTAAGGTTCAAATTAGAATGAACTTGGCCCTTTAACTTGGGGAATTGAGTGTACAATAATACAGAGGAATTGAAGATACAAACTATTACAAAAAACCGGCCAAGTGCAAGTCGGATTCGAACACGAAGGGTTCCGTACCATTATCTATAAAAACGAGCAAGAATATCACGTTTGTTGTATGAGAGCCCCCTTAAATATTTATTTTGTTCTATTTTTTAGTATTTTTTATTATAGCGGCAAAAGAAATACATAATCTGCGAAAATTTCAACTGTCCAACTATCACGGTTCATGAGATACAGCCTGGTGACAGACCAACAGACAGACGCACGAACGGACAGCGGAGTCTTAGTAATAGGGTCCCGTTTTACCCATTGGGTACGGAACCCTAAAAATGGTCTTAGTAAGTACGTTAAGTTTTAAGTACGTTCATCTGTAGTAAAAGCGCTCAGTATTGTTAACTTTCTTCTGCTTTCTGTAACAAAGGTGCCAAACTTGTCTATAGAAAGTTACTTTTGCTCTATTTCCCCAATGTAGTTGCTCCCCGAACAATATCATTAACCACAAAGTCCAACAAAAACCCAATAAGTAGCTATGAAGAGAAAAAAACAAGTTTATGTTGTTCCTACTGTCTTTGTTTTGTTCGAGATTGACTCATTATGTAACTCCTACTAAATAAACAAGAAATTCATAATAGTGTGTTTACTATTGTTTACTTCGAGTCTTGTACGTAATATATTTATCGGCCTCATTTCTCTTACAGGCTAAATTCGTACAGACAGCAGCACGTCAGGTTTTTCATTTGTACTATGAAATTCGGCGCTATTGCGAGCGACATAAAGGTGACGTCAAGGTCAACAAGTGTAGCCTGATGTGCTGCGCATTAAAAAAATTTTTCAAGACAGAAAATTTGTTAAAATCTTTTTCATTCAAACTTACTTAGGATCCCTCTTTTAGTATATGGGGTGACTTTTTAACACGCTTTTATTAGCTCGGGTTGTATGTATGTATGTATGTATGTAACGGAATCTTTGAGCCTAACTTGAAACTTTGCACACGTGTTCAGGGCCGATGACAATGCAATAACCCGATAAAAATTTTCCATTATCCTGATTAGGATCGTCAGGATTATTAAAACTCTTCGCGGATCCTTTGCATGAGAGTAACAAAGACAGAGCGTGTGAACTGCGCAGGCGCGTAGTTTTGGAAATACTAAAAAAACACGCTTTTATTGCTAATCGAACTAAAAAATGGAAAATAAATAATAGTTAAAAAAAACTAAAAAAACACGCTTTTATTGCTAACCGAACTAAAAAGTAAAAAATATTTTTTAATTACAATCAGGATAATTCAATTCAGAGTAAAAAGCGTGGGGTGCTTGATGTATTGAATGTTAAAATTATTCTATTGACAACAATCTATGATGAGAGAGTTATGAAAATATTGTAAAATGCACCCCACGCTTTTTACTCTGAATTGAATTATCCTGATTGTAATTAAACATTATTTTCTACTTTTTAGTTCGGTTAGCAATAAAAGCGTGTTTTTTTAGTTTTTTTAAACTATTATTTATTTTGTAAAAGGAACTTTAAGGCGTGATTTTTCCTACGAAACTATGATCAGCTTTTCCCAAGGAACTTATACGAAATTCTCAAAAAAAAATACTGACCATGCAAAGGCACGTCAGCTGATTGCCCAAGTTGTATTGCCTCTTCTTCTTATCGTGTAGGTATAGTCAAGTATGTGGCGTACTTGGCTAACCCTGGTGTCAGAGCCTGAGCCTGACCTCTGGTGGTGGTTGTATTGCCTGAATCCTCTTTACAGTTCCAAAGGGAGGCCTGTACCCCTTATGGGGACATATATGGGCTTATGACGACTATAGATTGTATAGAGAGGCGAACATTACAATACTTAAAAAAAGAATATCTTTTAGTACGTGTCCATGCGATGAGATTTTTAAACTCTAACCTCTTAAGACCTACGAGTTAATTGCAACTAAATAAAGTGAACCTTTAAAGCAACAGCGACAAGGTACTCTTATATGATGCTTTTGTTGAACGTTTTATATATTTTGTCAACCATTACAATAATAACGGCCGGTTTGGTCGAGTGGTAGTGACGCTGCCTCTTGATCGGCGGGTCCTGGGTTCGATCCCCAGTCGGGGCAAACATTTGTGTGAAAAGCAGATGTTTGTTCTCGGGTCATGGGTGTTTGTGTCTGTCTTTATGTGTGTTCCGAGGGACCCACGACACAAGGGAAAACCTTAGTGTGGGCCTTTGAGTTAGTAGCGTTTATTTATTTATTTATTTACACGGAATAAGGGCGTTCATACACGTATAAGTATTTACTGTACCTGCATATAAGCCAAATGCTACCTCGTCGTTTTTTCCAATACAAACAGACCCCAAAAATACCGGCCGGTATCGTATTTCATCACTAATTAATGCCCGGCTGCAAACAGCAATTACTCGTCCGCTAGTAGGCGTACAAACAAACGGAAAAATCGCCCCAATCCGTAATAAAATGGAAATTTTACCGGATCTTTCTGTTTTATTTTTATTGGGTGTGCCGTGGGTTGCTCGGTTTTATAATACAAGATGCTAATTAAACATCACTTACAAAAATAAGTTTGCATTTTCAGATTTTTGCAAAGTGTACTATCGATCATCACATCATTATAAAGTCACTGTAATTTAGTTGATTGTCTAAACAAGGAAATTTTCCTGTGGATTTTCTAAAAATATTTTAAAGTAAAAAATGTCTGATAATTAGGAAGGGAAACAAATCTGCTTTAAACCAAGTCAGAGGCCATTTGGTGGTGTGGAAACTCTGACACCAGGGTTGGTCAAGTTTGCTACACACTTGACTTTACTACACGATAAGAAGAAGAATTGGTTTCCATTCATGTAGCTATATCGCTGTAGTTATCAGAAATACACAAATATGCAAAAACAACGTTCAACGAGTAATTGTAAACTATTCATTTGATAATGATAGCATAAAAACGGACAGACGTGCCATGCCTCCATGTAGATAAATACCGATTAAGTCGGATCAACAAACAGAATATGAATTTAACTGTAAAATTATTTCACAGTTCTGTACCAGATTATTGCAATCGGATTTTCATTTTATGGTAATAATGTCGATAAACGATAAGTTTATTAGTTTTTGCTTCGTATTTGTTGGTGTTTGTATCCAAACAGCAATCCGACAAAATGTTGCTTTGTTCTGAAAATTATGTGTCTCGTTAGAGCATTAAAATGTAACAATGAAAATTGTGTGTCCTATGCAACGAGGTATTGAATTACAATTCAGGATTTCCTCATTATAAATCATTTTGTCCCTTAATATCATCCTTACCTCTTTATCAATATTAAGTATGGTCTTCATATCTTAGTACTCCAAAATTGTTCTCCCCACCTACTCTAGCAGAGCACCCTGCTGATCAACGGACGATGCTCTTGCTACAGCACTTAAAGGGTTTCTTTACTTGATATTGGAGATTTCGCTTTTCTCTACATTAATACTCATTAAAATACTCGGACATTGGCAAAATCACAAACATCGTAGACGCAGTCTAATCAATAGTTAAACTAAATATTAAAAATATGGAAATATGTTCGTTTATTTGTCCCTCCTTTACGTCGTAACTCACAAAGAATCAACGTTATTCTTTGCTCAGAGATAGTTAAAAAATTGGTGACTGACATAGGATGATTTTCCATGCAAACATAATCTCAGGCAGAAAGTTAATTTAGGTATAAGTAAGTTGCCGCTTTCAACAACAGTAAGATGCACTTCTTCTGTTTTTTGTTGTGGCTCGGCAAACTTCATGTTCATCGGGTTTGGATATAAACGGTAAAAAAATTAAAAAACTTTTTATGATTCTTCTAGAAACGTAAGTGACAGTTCAATATCAGTACAAAATAAGCCTTAATTTCTTTGCATTAAATTGGGGTTTTGCTTGTTTAAAACACGATGAAGTCTACATTGACAGATTTTGACGTAAAGTGCCAATGATGTCAAGATAATGAGATTTTCACATGTATTTTGGCGCCTTCTTCTAACACTACCTTAATTAGAAGACGTAAGGTACAAATATGACTAACCAAAACAAAAAGTAATGCAAAGGTGCTACGGCTTATTTTGCTAATAATTATAAAAAGTTTAATCTAATAATTTGTGTGCATTCGGAAAATCTATGGTTACCGAGACACAACAAAAAATTAGAAGCACTCTGACTGTTAAACGAATTCTCCAAACAAGAAACTTACCCTCGAATGATTCCCATCTAAGAAGAACTCCGCATCAGTTCTGCCAGCACCCTGGTCAACGGCTGGTGCGACGAAGATATCGAAGAGTCCCGTGGAAGCCCCAGTAGACATATCCAACGAGTCAGGCCTACCTGACTCCGCAAACTGTCTGACTTGTGGTGATACTCGCTGGCCCAATCGGAACAGCACGTATGATTTGTCGTGGGATAAACCTGGGGGCAGAAAAATGCTATTGTAAGGTAGCTACATAAACGCGCCGCGGCGCATTCTATATGACGGTAGTTGTGAGCCACGGCCACAGTATACGGCCGAAATTTCTAATAAACACGCATTCATTTGACCACTCTCGTGTGTTTCACTGCTCGCCCCTACTACCGTCCAACGCTGGGACTGGTGCTTCGACGGAGTCAACTCCAACACCGCACCAGCTCTCACACTATTATATTTATGGAAATGTCTATAACAGCATACTAATTATATCAATTTAATTTTTCTTTCAATGGCAGGCATCAAAGACTTCACCAGTTTCTACAGATTACACTTATATCATGAATGCTAAAGTATGTTGAAAAGTTGGTTTAGTTGTTCCACTTTTCCGAGAATTTGAATGAATTTATCTAAAAACAGGACTGGAGTAACAAATAATTATATACTTGCTACGCGAAAGGTCAGCTTGTTATTTAAAGTGATGATTAAATGTCTCCTCTGTTCTCACTAAAATCAAAAGCGCAAACTAGAAGTTTTAAAAGATATTATGGTGAGCAACCTAATGTGAGAGCCTGGAGTCCTTTCTAGTTGATTTTATCTATTTTTTAAGCTCTCGCCCTTAGTCTACAAAGGTTTATTTTAAAGATTCCAAAATCTTGCTATATGACTTGCAATATTTTGAAATCCGTATAAGTGTTCTCGCATTAGCCTTATATCTATAATGTGGATGTCTATTGTTGGATATAAGCCTTCTCTATCGATATAAAAAGTATATAGCGACTCTCCCAACGAAGCAGACGAATTGGTATATTATTTCTTAATTAAATTTTATAAAACTGAAGGCAACAGGATTACAAATTACTTTGTAAACAAATGTTGGAAAAATTACAAAGTTGTTCAACGCTGCCAAGTTTTTGATCGAGGTTGAAGCAATTTTGAAGTTTGCCTTTAAAAGATAATCTCCGCCCTTAAAATAAATTATCAATTAAATATTCAGTTTTTGTGAAGAATTTAGAGTTTTAGTCTCGTATTCTCGCTTACCATTAAGTGTTACAGAATATCTGGATGGTATTACGTAACACTCAATAGTTTTTCTGTCAATGACAATCAAATATTAAATGTAATGCTTACTGTCGAATGGACTTTTTCAACTTCTTAAAAAAAACTACTATTTGGGTATTTGGGTTAATTTTAGAGTGATTTAGCTTATAAACAACAGAATAGCACCTGAGCTGTAAGGTTTTTAAAATTTCTACGGGAATTACGACATGCCATTATTATCACAGGTAGATAATAGCCTGTAATATTTAATATCCATTTCATACGAACTGTCCAATGAATACAAAACTATTCTGCGAATACGAAACTTGTTTTATTTTTACATTGTTTTTCAATGAACGGGCTGTAAAAAGATGTTGGTTTTTCCAAATCATCATTGCAGTTAAAATAAATGTTTTTCTATGGAAAGAAGACAGTATGAAAGTTGTTTAATAGCATTGTTGGTTTGGTATCGTAGGATAATTGGTTAGAAATGAACCATAAGGGAAGATAATTTCAGATGTTTGAAGAAACTTTCAAAATTTTGTTTAACCAGAATTTGCTCCAAATCCCTCCAAAATTGTCATAGCTTTATTAGTTTCGTGACCCATTTCCACAGTGACGTCTTTCTAAATCTGTACGCCTGAAATAAAAATTCTCAGAAGCACTGAATCTAGATTCAAATCTTTGATATCTCCCGACAATCGGACTCATCGTGAGTTTGTTTACATAACCTGATACAGGATGATTCATCCTTCGATAACTCAGGGTGTACTGAACTCGAGCACTGCCAACTGGCAATGTTACAACACTTTGATAAAGTTATAGGGTTGGCACTGCAGAACTAATAGCTTTGGAGATTCTTTTCGAATTTTGAATGTATTTATCGTTTGGTTCACATCATCACAACAATCAATGCAACGGAAACAGACTAAAAGATGGGAAGATGACGTTTAACAAGAGTGATAGCAGGCCCAACATGGTACAGAACGACAAGGGTAAGAGAGGGGGAAGGAATATATTGTAAAACAAGCTTGTAATGTTACTTTTTGTCATAGTCTTAGTAAAAGGTCGATAAGTCGGTTCCTGAGGTTTCAAAAATATACATTTCGTCAATATATACGTTTGGTTAGTACATTCTTAGCGACAGAAACAAACTATACAACAAAAAAAAAAAAAATTGATTGCTTGTTTTGGCAACAAGGGGTAGCATAGGTCACATGGTCTTACGAACGTGGTCAGGTTACAGAAAGACTTTCTCTAATTCTAAAATTGAAAATATTTATAACTTCCAATATTCACAGCTTGCAACTTTTAAATGGCTAAGCCAATTTTGATAAATTGTAGCTAATAACCATTTCGATCACGTCAGTTTTCAAGCAAAGAAACCGCATCCAAATTGGTCCATTTGTTTAGGAGCTACGATGCCACAGGCAGACACACAGATACACACGTCAAACTTATAACACCCTTCTTTTTGCGTCGGGGGAAGATTTGAATACAGTTTGCAGTACGCAAAAAATGATTGAAATAGTCTTAACATTAAATTTACTTTTTTTTCCAACATAACCCTATAAATCGCCGATTACTGAATTGTTTTACGAGTGTTTCAGACGTACATGACATTTGCACTGATATTTATTAGGTAGTTCTTGCGATCGCAACATATCTCCGGCTAATTGTTCTGTCATGTTTTATTTTGGTTTTAATATTATTTTAAGAGTTTCTTCACTGAAACGTCTTGCCAAATTCTTATTGATATTCAAATTTGACTTTAATTTGGCAAATAAGGAGACAAATTAAGGAATTAAGTGAAATTGTTAAGGTTTATGATACAAATTTTATTGTTTTAATAATATTTAGATGATTCAAATGATTTATAAATTTTCCATAAGGCAACGAATTCATGAAAAGTTAAATAGAGTAAATAAAGACATACTATCTAATATATACATAGCGTGGCATTATGTATTACTTTTGCTCTTTTATATATAATTCAGACAAGTATGTACTTTCTTCCAAGATAAGTCTCTAGGTCGAAAAAAAGGCTGTATTTACATATACAATATACATATTTTCAATATATCCCGGCTAACGATAGCAATTAAGAATGAACGCACCTCTTACTATACTCGTAGACTATGAAACGATGGAACAATAAAATATATTCCTTTTTGGATGAGAAGCAACGAAATTAAAATTATTTCGGCATCAAAACCCACACTTATTAAATCAAGGAGTTTTTAGCATTATGTTTGTATGTAAAACCAATAATTTACAAAAAAAGTGCCGTGTGGTGATTGGTTGAGAATAGCACCACTCCATTTCTTTCCGTGGGTGTCGTAAGAGGCGACTAATGAAACACAAATGAGACCTGCCTCCTATTAATCTACCCCAGGCAACGACACCTCAATTTGTTCTGAATCTGAGGTGTCATGCGGTGTGGTAGGGCCGTCTGGTTCGCGACCAGACTTCGGCTTCAGACTTCAGACTTCGTGAGGGTCCTACCGAAGTCTGACGCAAAACAGCTTGCTGTGTTCCGTCGGTGCGTAGGCTTAACTCGCTCGTCGACCTCATCTATGACCTTGGTCAAGATTGGGGTCAAGAGTTAACCCATCTTATAATAAAAAATTTAAAACTTTTTTGAACTTTAAAAATCCCTATCGCATGACTCACATTATTATTATTACATATATCGATTCAAAAACTATATTTTCTCACCAAGTAGTTACATACAATGTAACACAATATAATACAATACAGTATACTGTATTGCACAATAGACACAATGACAAATAGCAGGCTTACAAATGAACTTACTAATTACATGATTTGCTTCCATTTGAAATGGTCTTATCGGCTGATAATAATTTGAAGTTTTAGTTTTGTTTGTACAGAAAAAAATCTTTGAAAAATATACGGACCAGAAAACTTTGATGAAATTTGGCTCATTTATTTCATCCACAAAAATAAACTTCTTTTCAAATAAAGAGTAATCTTTTCACAGAACATCTTTTCATTCGATGTTCTAAGCACTCAACTAATGGTTTTGTTTTTCCTTCCCACGAAGGTTTCGCTCTTGCCCTAATTTCTTTTTTCTCTAAGAAAAATAGTCTATATAACGACAACATTAATTTGGTTTCATATATTCTGCGTACATAAATATCGCACGCGAAACGAGGTTTCTACGTCTTTGCAAATTAATTCTTTCATGTTAGATAAATTCGCTGGTAATGACATAACAATTTACGCAATAGTGTAGCTTATGTTATTGTGTTAAGCTTGGTTTTTCAGCTTCTATAGGAACGACGTTTCGAAATTATACAAAAGGAAGAATAATTTACGAAGATGTTCATTTTGACGTAAATAAAATTATTTTCCTTTACGGTAATGGCAAAACCTTGTAGGCTTTTAAGAAAGATTATCTTTGTTTGTCTGAACGTTCTGATTTTTATTTATGTATAATTTTGATAAACCTTCTTACCAGCCCATCGAGGGGCGAGGGCCTCCCTTCGAAACACGAAGGGAATTTAGGGCACTGTCCACCACGCTGACCCAATGCTGGTTGGTGGACATATACCTACCTGACTAGTTTTTCCTCTGTGGTTTTGTTTTTGGCATATTTTGGTAATCAACTGTGTGAATTTGTTGTGTTTAATTGCAAACAACCTTTTTTCTTCAAATTCTATACAGATTGTTATGTATTCAGAACAATCAAAAGCTTTTTAAAAAGTTTATAGGGGTTTTAATGCAACTGTTCTTTTTTAGGCTTTAAAATTTAAAACATGTCAGCAAATGTCATTTTGCACAAATACTTACGAGGTGGCAAATGGAATCAAACACTTTAAGGCATTGTGTATTTATACCGAAACCCTAATTACGAAAACGCATAAAAATATTGTATGGGTTGAATATTTGTAACATAATAACATAATGAAAGAAGCGAAATATTGGGTCGGGTCGCGAAATATTTTGTCTTACTATCGGAGACGTATAATGAAAAATGTTGAAAAACACTCATTTAGGGTGACACAGAGTCGAACTATCGCTGAAGTCACTTCACCGGCTTTATGTAACGTGAGTTTTTACTCAAAATAAATTAAAATTATAAATTAAGGCAAGTTCCCCAAGTCATGATAACCCGATATGGCGGGTTATTTCAATCATGGCTTCCCGTTTTATTATTACAATAGTATAAATACCACCAGTCCACCATTCACCCATCTGCTATAATTACGCTTGGAAAACTGTCATTACCTCTTCATTGAAACTAATGAATCATGAACCTTATAATTATATGACCGACAGCACCTTTTAAAACTGGCTCACGTCCAAAGCTCAATCATTCAACAGAGTTACGAATGCCTATGCGGCGCTCAACTTATGAATAGCCCATCGTTTCGCACCTACCTGATTTGATTCTGAAGCTTTGCCAAGGGAAGATCATATTCATGATAAATTGAAAACGGCGCGGCAAAATTGTATTATCACTGCCTCCTATATACTAGTGATGCTAGAAGTTAGGAACATTGGGGGCAATGGCCGTATTAAAATACCCTAGGTCTAACCAAAAATAATGAAGAATTTCAGGAATCTTGCATAGCCAATATTGACATTTCATCAGAAAAATCAGGAAAAGTCTCTGGGTGATATGAAGTGATAAATAAATCGACCTTTTGAATAAATAATGTATTATTTAGGTGACCTTAAGGTGGAAAACAGTTTTATTTGTCAACTACTGAGAAAATTAAGTTTTTATATCCGCTTATTAATGTTGATGGACTACAGTAGTTAGGAATCAAGTTATAGGCCATTTAGCGGTTTGAAATTTTTGACTCCAGGGTTAGTCAAGTTCACCACACGATAGACTATACCTACACGAGACGAAGAAGAAGTATAGCGCAAATAAATTTTACGAAAAAAGATCGTTGACAATTCGAGGGAATGCATTTTAAAAATGCATAGAGCGAAATATTGCAAGCGTCTGCATACACAACTCAGTCGTGACATAAATAAATGAAGGCAAATACCAGACAGGACGCAGTCGTATGTGAGTGTGCTACACTGTCATCTATACTAATATTATAAAGAGGAAAGTATTTGATTGTTTGTTTGTTTGCATTGAATAGGCTCCGAAACCAGAGGACCGATTTAAAAATTCTTTCACCATTAGAATGCTTCATTATCCCTGAGTAACATAAGCTACATAACTTTCCCGAATTCCCACGGGAACGAAGTCCCGAGTGGAATACTAGTACTAAATAAAAGATTTGGTATATTGCCTTCATTACATAGAAAACTCGAGATTTGGCTTTCGTTTGCCTGCATTATAATGAGGACTGATTGGAAGAAATTACCTAAGAAAGATTTGGCTGTATAGCTCCGTCCCTTGCATATCCTGAATTATAAAAGAAAACTACTTAATTTTTAGTAAAGTATTGTGAACTTGCCGATTTCTTACATTGACATTTTTACTGTAAGAGCAATCCTATAATTTTGGAAATTTTGGTGGATTTATGGTTCATTCATAGGGCTTTAGGTAAATCTCTTTCAACCTCTCGGGTGGTTAATCAGTCAATGAAACTGAACAACTTCCCCAAGGGAAATAGGACAAAATACGAAACAAAATTATTGATCTCCCATACAAAATGCGCTATATGCTGATGTAGTTTGTATGGGAAATAAAAATTTTTTTTTCCTATTTTGAGCTATGTTTCTTGGGGAAGTTGTTTAGTTTCATAGACTGATTAACCGCCTGAGAGGTTGAAAGCGATTTACCTAAAGCCCTGTATAAACTAGCTGATCTAATTAATAAATTAAAGAAGTTTACTTTATGAATTATTGTTGAACGCCCATACATCGGATTAGGATTGCTTCTACAGTAATTGGATTATGCAAGGTTTGTAAATATTTTTTTTGATACAGTCTGTGGTGTGATGATTAGCAGTTTGGGCTCATAAGTGAATTTCAATCCCCCACCGGCTTTGTTCCCAGAAATACTACAAACTGTACCACCGGTGGTTCTAGTGGGAAAAATCGTTCTCTTTAGAACCACTAGTGAGAGTCTAGACAGCAGGAGGGCTATTACACTAATGAATGGCGTCTCAATGGCGGTGAAATGACAATGGTCCCCAATTTATTCGTTCAAGTGGCGTAATTGAGAACTATTCTAATTCCATGATGACGGCTGCTTTGACAAGCGGCGCCATCGCCAACTGAATGTCAAATTGTTAAGAATTTGCAACTTAACGTTCAGTTGGCGGTGGCGCTGCTAGTCAGGGTGGTTGTCATCAAATGTATGACGTTCTGATAGTTCTCAATTTCCACGCCTGAATGGGTAAAATTCGCACCTTTGTCATTCAACCGCCATGAAGCGCTCGTAGCCCAGTGGATCTCGCTGATATAACAGATCGGTGAGGTTAAGCAACGTACACAGAGGTAGGGAACCTGATGGGTGACCAAAGTGAAAATTTATCACGAGCGTTTTCGTGCTTCGGAGGGCACGTTAAGCTGTCGGTCTCGGCTATTGTCGATTGACTACAATCGTGAAAACCAAGTCAGAGGTCATAGTGCGGTTTGAAAACTCTGAAACCAGGGTTAGCCAAGTCCGCCACGTACTTGACTATACCTACACGATAAGAAGACCACCATTGAGACTCATTGATTAGCCCACGCCCACGCCCAGCACGTCAATTTACCCATTTGTACTATAAAAGCCATTAACGAGATCAAAACATATATGACGTCAAAGTTAACGTGTACAGCCGGATGTGCTGCCGTGTGTACAGAGAAAATTCCAAAACATTACAACCAAACCTGCACATTCTGGAGACTGTGTTATCTTTCAGGACATTTAAAAGGCTTTTTTTTAATTTCGATTTTGGGCAGGCTTTAGTATCTTATAATGACAGCATCTGATAAGAAAGTGGTTGAGTTAGGTAACCTTTCCATTCTGGTAACGTTTTTTTTCTAAAAAATGCTCTACTTTTTTAAGTAGTCCAAGTCAGTCCGACTCATACTGCCACACTCAGAGACGTCAAATAAGGTTAAAAAAAACGTTTACAAAATTAAATAATCTTATATTAAGTTATACTAAGTTTTAATAATTACTATGACAAAGGGAACAAACTCAGCTTGTGCTACAGTGGAACCGTGACTCCGTGCAGCGCTGTTTTTCAGCTTAACTCTGATGTTGTCACATTCAGTCTTGTTGGTGTAAACAAGAATAGTATGGCATTTAAATACTTCTTAACTTTAATTGACGTCTCTGTGGGTACGGTAGATAGTCTTATCTATAACTAACAACTATTGACTAACTATTACTCATTTTTATAACAGTTTTAACTAAATTTTGGTTTAAATAAGTAATGTAGTGTTTTCTAGGTATCTAAATGAATCTATCTATCAAAAGCTTCTTGTAAAATCATTACAAGTTTTCTTCTTCTTTTTATATTAGTGTAACAATAGACAGTCACAGACGAAGCAAACTACATACTTTACTTTATTATTTTCTTTAACAAGAGTTCCAACGCTCGCTTACAATTTCATCTCTATTTCTACCAGCATAAAGACGTCGAGTCTATTCATTGAAGTAGCTACTTATAAAAGGCGACACCCTGAGATTACCTATTGTCTTGGGGGAGCAAATTGGTGGCATTCTGTCAACCGATCTTCCGACTAAATTGGAACATTACGCCAATCGGAAGAGCGATAATTTTGACGACATACGATATCTTGATGTGTGTGACATTCTCTTGTTTTGCTGTTGTTATTTTACTTCGCTTGTTTTGAGAATGATGCTGCAGACACGTAAATGAATAAAACATTTCTCTCTCCTTAACTTAAGACAGAAATATTTGTTTAACTTAAGCAGCGCCCTTGTCGGTGGAGATTAGTTCTTCCTTTTCTTTGCTTTCCCTCAATCTTTCCTTCTATGATATTTTTTAATCTTCTTCTTCTTGATTTTTTAATAAAATATATTGGGTAACTTTGAATTTATTAGCAAAAATTAAGGAATGAGCCCACGAGACCAAACAACTTTTTCCAAGGAACATAGGTAAAAAAAAAAAAATTCGCCTTCTCTTATAGCTTTTGTTATCGTAATAGCTGATTTACCTTTGTATGGGAAGGCGAAAAGTTTTTTGCATATACACATCAACACGGTCTAGGGATATTGCACAATTTTTCATACAAAAGAGGTCTGTTTGAAAAGCTATAAAAGTATTGCGTAATTTCGACTATTTTTATACAAAAAGCTGGCAAAAAGTGCATTTTCGTTTTCGTTTCCGTCACGTTTTCACAAATTTAAAGTAAAACAAAATTTACTGACTAGAATTGAAAATTCAGGTTTAGCACTTGCTCGTCTGAAAATTATAGCTCTCCATGTATCTCGAGTATGCTTTTACAGACCTCTTTTGTATGAACAATCGTGCAATATCCCTAGACCGTGTTGATGTGTGTATTTGACTTATGTTCTTTAGAAAAAGTTGTTCAGTTTCATGGGCTTAATTAATTCCTTAATTTTTGCTTACTACTTTCAAGTCACCTAATATTGTATTGTTTTTTTGAGTAAGTAGTCGTTTTGAATCAAATGCCCTATCATTTTTCCTCCCCTGTTTTCAATGGTTCTTAACCAGCTTTTCTTTTCACCTACTAATTCGAACATTCGTTTTTCTCTATCCAACTCATTTTTCCGACTTCAAAAAAGGAGGAGGTTCTCAATTCGACTGTTTTTTTTTTTGTATATTTGTTACGCGATAACTCCGCCAACTGTTGACCGATTTTCAAAATTCTTTATTTGTTCGAAAGAGTATACTCCTGAAGAGGTCCCATATAAATTTTATCGAAAATGATTCAGCGCTTTAAAAAAAATCAACAAAAACAAAAAATACTACAAACTAGAACATCATCTAAATAAATGAATGACATTTCTGTTTGTAGTTATCTGCTAATAGGCATTGTAGTCCAAAAATACTAGATATCTACTTTGTACGAACTGTTGTTGGGATTGAAGTCGGTGACTCATACGTTTTTAACGTGGAACATTATTTCCATCCTTCTCCAACATCATACCTCAAAGACACAGCCCTTTTAATTATATTGTTTGACTCTATGAACCTAAAAATTATATAAGAAAAAACTCAAAGCTACAAACACTAGCTTTTTCCTTATTGCCTCGAAGTATTTTATATTCAAATAAATTATTCTTAGATAGATATGTAGATAGATACATAAACACTTTATTCATTTCACAGTGCAAAACAAACATTGTAACAAAAAAAACCAGTACAGCACTGATTATATCTATTCATGTGTGCACTGTGCCAATGAAAGGGCCCTGACTCAGCTGTAATGTCACAGCAGCCAGACGCTGCTGCGACGCTGTTTATTCTGCCAGAATCAGTTCTTATTCTTACAGTACTTCTACGCTAGACTGGGACTGAAAGAAAAACTTATAATGTACCAGCAGCCAACTCTTTCCAGACGTACTGTAAAATCAGTAACGGGAACGTGAGGGTTTTGCTGGTTTGTTGGCGAAAGGCTGACAACCTCTCACCACTATACAGTGTTTCATCTAATAACCCTCAGAATTTATGTCAAACGTGGCATCAAGTGTTTCTAAACCTCTGATGCTCTGCCTACCCCATATGGGATTACAGGCGTGAGCGTGTGTAATGTAATCCGAGGGTTACTATAGTCTTCTTTCTTTTCACCTCTTCATATTTCTTAGAATAAAGTAAAGCTGACCTAAGAAGCGGTCCGTCACCCAAATAAACTGACTTATTTGTTAGGAGGTTGTTATTGAGCCTGGTATCTTCTCAATCTAGAGCATTGGTTCTTAACCGGTGGTCCGCGGCCCACTGGTGGGCCGCGGAGGCATTCCAAGTGGGCCGCGAAGCCATCCTAATAATCTCTGACGTGACGACGACCATGCATGAGTAGAGTCGAAACAGCGCAAGCCGCGCGGCGCGAAACGCGATCGGTGCACGAGAGCGAGGGTGGCGGTTTCGATCTTTGTTTTGTCGGCGCGGGGGGCGCGGGTTGCCGATCGTCACTTGTCACTTGAGCGTCGCAGATTGTAATGAGCGTTATAAGGTGGTTTGAGAGTGTGATACCTATTGAATACTTGAGTTGTTGGTATAATTTTTAACCGACTTCAAAAAAAAGATATAATCATGAGGATGATAATAGGTCATCAATGTAAACGAAGCAAAAACAAAGTAGTTCCCTGAGACTCCTTTGTGGGGATCTACCGTTTAGTGACCGGTAGCGTATATTACCACCACACATCTTCCCTGCTGTCTGGTAATCGGTTGATAATATCACCCACCACCCACCCATATATTTCATGCCATCTGGCGATCGGTTTGAGAATTGTACTTACCCGTATCTTTCTTGCCATTTTGCGACTGGTTATGAATATCACCACCACATATCTTTCCGTGGGGTGAAAGTAATTGATCACTATATCGCTCTTTAATCTCGGGTGATTTGCAGAATAATAAATACCGAGTACTATTTATAAAATTGTATTTGTTTTTTTTATCACATAACCTTTATTTAAGTTATTTTAGGTAAACCAGCTGGGTGGGCCGCGGCAAGGCAAACATTTGGTAAAATGGGCCCTCATGACTAAAAGGTTAAGAACCACTGATCTAGAGAATGAATGGTTGTTTACTTCACGACGACGCTGTATAAAGATGTTATGGTAACATTGCTATCATAATTGATAATGATAACTTACTTAGGTTAAAAATAATGCTCCTAATTATTTTTAAGGAAAATGAAATCACTCAAAGGAATTTTATACTTCTTGTTTGTAGAGGACTTCTCCAGCATTTTAGGTCCAAGGTTTTGGGCTGGGCGTTGATGAGTTAGTAAGTTAGGACCTGCATTTTTAAATATTAAGATATCAGGTTGGAAAAGATTACTGATGATACCCCGGAAAAACAAAGAAAAAAGATGTTAAAAAAATTTAAACATTACGACAAATCAACGCACAACCAAATTGCTGGAACCAAAAATCTTAAATTGTCCTATAATACGAGCCTGCTATGAAAGAATTTCTTTAAATACTGGGGTGACCAGTAAAACAAATTATTCTACAAAATTCAAATAATTCAACAAGACGCGATGTTCATCCACCGTAGTTTCTTTAACATGTTACCTACCAAAGCTTGTCATTTGTTACAAAAACCTTTTTGCTTTATACCTTTGTGACTTATATTTTAGAAGATAGAAGTATAGTCAGTAAATAAGAATGTTAAGAACGAAAGAAATAAGGCGAATAAATTCAAATTTCAACTGCATCTATGACCGTTATTATAAGCACGATTATAAAATGCATTAGTAAACCTAATAAATAAAATAAAATAAAATAAAATAAAATAAAATAGAATAAAAAAATAAAAAATAAATAAAATAAAATAAAATAAAATAAAATAAAATAAAATAAAATAAAAATAAAATAAAATAAAATAAATAGAATTCTAAAGAGATTTTAACTTCTTGTTCTTCTTATCATGTAGGTATAGTCAAGTGCGTGGCCAACTTGACTAGCCATAGTGTCAGAATTTTCAAACCGCCAAATGGCCTTCAACTGGTTTGGAGTTTTCACTATTATTTTATTATTCTTATCTTAGACTACGGGTGGATAGACTACTTGATAAATAATGTTTTATTTTCTTACTCTGTATTTATAAATATAGATGCATAATTTAGAAATGACGTTAAAGGCAGTAACCTTCAATAATAAGTGTTAATAAAAAAGTTTTATCACTAAGGGGCCGTCCACATATTACATCACGTAAAATTTGACGCTTTTTTGGTATCCTTTTAACATGCACTATCACGTTTCTTATGACTCCCCCTCCCCCATACTCTGTGACGTAATATGTGGATGACTCCTAAGGTCCATATTATTGCATGTCAGGCTATAAAATGGGTTTAAATTATGATTTTTGTAAAGAAATATATCAAACAAAATCCTAATAAACGTGCAAACCTAATAAAGTCTCAGGATGACTACAAATAAAAAACAAAATAACTTTAAAATAGGTATTTAAACAATGGTTTCCAACCAGTACAACTGGCAAAACAAACGCCTCTAAAGAGCAATTTTTTAAATTGTTTTTGTTGACCTTATTTCCACGCTACAAAAGAAACTTTGTATTCCCTGAGGTAGTATTTTTCCCAGAGCACTGGAAGTTGGAATTCCCTTACTTATAAATCTCAGGAGTCAGGCAGGCAGGTAATTAGGTATGTAGGTCGCTTGCTTATTGCCTACTAACTAGAGATGGGACCTACTTAATGGTAATAGGTGGAAATTACCTAACAGTTAGCAATTATGTGGGCATTAGTTGTTATTTGGACGCGTATTGGTCCGTTCGGTTTTATGTTGTAGTTACACGCGTACTTGTCATAATAATTGTAGGCTTTAGAACCTTAGGGTCTATATTACAGAACGCGACTCAGACTCTTTTTTTATTTTTTATTATAAGATGGGTTAACTCTTGACCTCAATCTTGATCATAAGGTCAAAGATGAGGTCGACGATGGAGCGAGTTAACCCATAAAATGCCTATAAAGGCACTGGTACTCCCACGCACCGACGGAACACAGCAAGCTGTTTGGCGTTGGACTTCGGTAGGAGGGTGGTCGCGAACCAGACGGCCCTTTACAGAGCCTACCACACCGCATGAGACCATAGGACAACACCTCAGATTCAGAAAAAAATGAAATGTCGTTGCCTGGGATGGATGACTAGGAGGCAGGTCTTATTTGTGTTTCCTTAGTCACCTCTTACGACACCCACGGAAAGAGATGGGGTGGTGTTATTTTCAACCGATTACCACACGGTTGAAAAACTATGATCTATACTTGAGTAGCAGTCGTCTTTGTCATTTTAATAGTGAGAAAAAAGACAATCAATACTTAAGTATAGATCAAGAGTTGAGTATACTTCTGGACCTAAGACCTCTACAGAGTAGCCACGAATTCTAGAATTCCTATGACTTAATAGTACAATATTATTAATTTACATAAGATTTACATAGTACCAAAGTTTTTTTTGCACTCTACTTAAGGTACGATGAATTTAATACCTTTAATTATTGGACAACATCAAAAATTCCAAAATCAAATTATGCTCACCGATATTTTTTTAAAGCCAAGTTTGCTCACATTGTATGACATTTTAATTCAGAGTTGGTGCGTAAAATCTTTTTGATCTATTAAAATAAAGAAAAAAAAGGAAAATAAAGATACTGTAGCCCTACACTACATGTTCAAAGAAAGAGGCTTACAGACTATAATAGAATAAAAACACAATACAGCTTTCATAAAACATTTTATAGATATTATTTTTTTGTCAACCAAACATATCGTATCGAAAAACACTTAAGGTTGACTAAGATACTCAAGTTTTACTTAGTTCTAACATTTACTACGTATTTTTGATATTTGTTAACCCCCGACAAATAAAGAGAGGTGTTATAAGTTACTCTAGTAACCGTGATAGCCCAGTTGGTAATGAGCCAGTAGTAACCGTGATAGCCCAGTTGGTAATGAGCCAGACTTGTGATCGGAAGGTCACGGGTTCAAATCCTGGTGCGGGCCTGTACCACTAAATTCGTCTTTTCGGATTTATGTACGGATTTCTAATTATCACTTGCTTAACGGTGAAGGAAAACATCGTGATGAAACCCAAGAAAATTAATTTTTGAAAGACGAGCGGTCCACCGACCCGCATTGGGCCAGCGTGGTGGACTATGGCCTAAATCCCCTTCGTGTTTCGAAGGGAGGCCCGTGCCCCTCGGTGGGGACGTATATGGGCTAATGACGATGACGTTATAAGTATGACGTACTTACCTGTGTCTGTGTACCTGTCTGTGTTTTTTGTTTAAAAGCACACGTGATCGAAATTGTTTTTAATTTAATTTGATTAAGGCGACTACAGCACCCGATAAAGGCAGCACACATAGGAATAGTGCCATCTCCGTCTCTCAACAGGCCTGGGCCGGCAGTGCGTACAGTGTCGATACACGAAGTTTACGGACTATGAAAGCGTGCGTGCGTAAAAACATGTTCGAAAGTTAGAAAAAATGAGATTCATTGAAAGGTAACAGCTTAAATCGAAAAATGCGTTAATTACTTATCGAAAGTGTTCAATCACGAACATTTTGATAGCAAATTCAAGTTCCTGTGTGCATTTTACTATCATTTTTACAGCTTAAAAGATACACAATATTGGTATTTAGAGGTGACTTTGTGAGCTTTTTCTTCGATTTAAGGCAGTGCGTCATGCTTATCTACGCATCATAAAATCGTAATTTAGGTGCTGTAGTCGCCTTAAATCAGTTCAGCCGTTAAAAGTTATAAGCAATCCAGTCAGAGGCTATTGTGCGGTTTGAAAACTCTGACACCAGGTTAGCCAAGTTCGGCACATACTTGACTATACCTACACGATGAGAAGAAGAAGCAATCCATGTTATACTTTTTTTAAAGAGTCTGTCACTGAGTCTAGTGAGTTTCTAAAAATCAGGCTCGACTTGTATAAAATACGAATTTGACTGAACTCACAGCTCTCCCACAAACCACATATTTTGTCTACCGCTTCCAGGTTTCGTTCGTAACGAAGTTTAAAGTTGTCCTTAAAGCTCGTTACGTGATTACTTTATAAAGTTGTTTCGTTTTATTTTTATGAAAACATATATTTTAAGGAGATTACTGAGCCCCGATTCTGTAACTTCAGTTGTGTGTCGATGGAATGGAGGCCATTTTATTTGTTCAGGTGGCGAAATTGAGAACTATTTAATTTTCATATACTTGCTGATAACCACCCCAACCAGCAGCGCTACCAGTTATCACCAACTGAACGTAAAGTTGCAAACTATCTAGCAACTGAAAATTCAGTTGGCGGTAACGCCACCAGTCAAAGAAGTCGTCGTTAGATGTATGAAATTTGGCTAGTTCTCTATTTTGCCACCTCAACAGATAAATGGCGACCATTTTATCTGTTGAGACACAACAGAAGTTACAGAATCAAGGCCCTGGTTTCCCTATTTATCGTGGGGATTTTGAATACATTAAATTTTTAGTAATTATTTACGAAAATGGTTGTAGTAGATTTTTTTATACAGTTTTTTTCTAAAAAAAGAGTTTATTCAATCAATTTCTTTCACGAATAAATATCAACTCATTTGATCGGCTTCATAACATAATCCATATCATAGTAGTAGCCGCCCCTCAGTTCCAAATTTTTGCTTCAGAAGGTTATTTTAAAGACTTCTCCTTGTCGTAATCTACAGTGTATTGTAGTCGAAATACACAACGCTTCCCGAAACATAATAGTGTTGTAACCGACAACGTTTCCTGTTGGTATCGATAGGTGTCTATTTTAACGCGCGCTCTTGGCAGCTCGCCAGATGACACGTCCCAAAGATGACGTAGTGTAAACAAAACAGTAAACAACATCGAGAAAAAAATGTTTTTGTAAAGTAATCTTGATCGAATTATAACGATTAATAAAAGTGTCTATTCTTAAAATTAGTAAATAAGAAAATTTGTAATGCGATTTAAAAGAGCAACCTCTGAGTTTCTTGCCTGTTCTTCTCTGAGAAAGTCTGCACCTTTGTAAATAGGCGTAGAGTCAGTAGGGTCATTAAAACGAATGCGTATGATGTATTTAAATCGTTTAATGTATGTTTGTATGTATTTCATTGTAATCTTGACTTGTTTTAAGTGACATCCTGAATGTCCTAAAAAATAAATATTTTTCTATTCTATTCTATTCTAAAGTAGGTAAAAAAATTGAGATGCCATTTTATAGCAAGCATGTACAAATAATTGTATTCTTTTCTACAGTGGTAATAAATATTTGTATTAATTTTAAAATCTTTGAAAAGGCTACGGTCAGTTGTTAAGCAGGAATCGTTTCTGAATGAAAATCATTATAACTACTACCTGCATTTTTCTACTATTCTAAGGCAAAATCGGAAGCACCATAATTTGTTTGACTTTTTTTCTGGCAGAACCACATTTCCATTCCAATTAAAGAAAAACCATTAATTTTAATGAAATCAACCCACTGCCGCGTTTTATACTGTGTCAGCGACCGCAAATAAAATTAATAGCTCGTTCTAAAACTTTTTCTTCGGCTTTGAAGCCGTTTATTAATGGCCAATATTAATCATTCGCATTTGTTTTAGAAGATAATAGGATAAGGGTCTTTTGGTTTTTATTATAAGGTATCGTCACAGTTTTGCAAAGAATTCATTCATTTAGTAACCGACTGACATTTACTTAATCTAAACATGACATTTATATTGTATAGACTAGGCTACCAGTGGAGATCCGTATGCAAAATAGCAGACCGCATTCTGACTTCTGATAGAATAGAATAGAATAGGATAGAAAAATCTTTATTTTATAGGACATTCAGGATGTCACTTAAAAAAAGTCAAGATTACGATGAAATACATACAAACATACATTAAACGATTTAAATACATACATACGCATTCGTTCTTTTGACCCTTCTGACGCTACGCCTATTCGCAAAGGTGCAGTTGTAGTAGTCCCAGGCTACAATATGATTGGTGTTGCCAGTCACTATTGTGGTCAGTCAACCCCCTTCCCCACCCCGCTCACCCCTGTAATCCCTAACGGGGTAGGCAGAGCATCAGTGGTTCTAGAAAACCCGAAGGTTCCCGAACACATTTCAAAAGGTCTCGCTCAGTAATGATCTATTTCTAGGTCAATACCTAATTTTCCCGTACTAAGCACTAGAGGTAAAGTAGCGGGGGGTGCGGCGGCACGGGAGCTGACCGTGCGTGAGTTCTGCAACATAGCTTATACAGCCAAAGGTATCAGGTGCCCAAATAACAAAACATTTTGTTGTCTGCATATATTGTAATCGAAAACCCCATTGGAGCTTGGACTAGTAATACTTACACCGTTTTGTGTGTTATGACAAAGTGTCATGACGTCATTATGGTAATTTTTTTACGAGCAATATTAAAAATTTGCTTATACCTCAGTAATTACGTTTTATGTATTTGACTTGAAATTATAGTATTGGTGCCCACTCTTATAAAAAACAAACAATTTAAAAGTTCCATTGTACACAACAAACTGCATTTGTTAGTGATCAATTTATATGAAAGCAGTTAAAACTTTAAGTATAAGAAAATTAGCAAATAATGAAAAATAAAAAAATAAAACTTCAAAATATGAATTTATTGCGAAATAATGTAGTATTCAAAGTTGACGGACGAATTCTAACAACGGTGAAAATTCGCGAAATTTAGTTGCAGGCGTGAACTTTTAAGTGTTTAGAATAAATGAAGAAATTTGCAATTGTAATTTCTTTTCCGACGTCTTCATAGATACAATTAAATTTATTCCTTTTACTCCATCAGATCGGGAAGTTTTAGCTGCAGTGTTTTTTATGAAAATATACTTAAAAAGACTTTGAAACAGATAGGTTGTCCCGTGAATCTTTATTGCATAAAAATGACTAGAAAAATATTTACTTTAATTTCCTAGGGGCGTAAGACTGCCAATTTATTTTATTTTTTATTTTTACTCAGTCAACTGGTTTTGGTTTAAAATTACTTTCTTTATACGGTATGATCTATTGTTTTAAAAGGAATAGTAAATAAATAATGTATCTGTACAGTTATACTAAGTCCTGTAGTTTTTACTAGTAATATGTGTCAAATTACTGAATTAGGTATTTGTATATTTTTTTCAACTTTTATATCTACTCTCAAAGATCTTTAACCATCATTTTTGTAGTGTACAATACCTACTCTTATTATGCTGTGTGACACTCTAAGTATTTATTTAAGCAATCTGGATTGAAAATGTTTTCATATTATATTTAAGTTTTTTGATTGTAAACTGTTGTATTTGCCTTATTCATAAAATTAAAACTAAAATATTACTCTACGGTTAGAAAAGGACGAAAGCAAAATCGGACTTTGACCCACGAATTTCTCAGAAATTTTTCCGCTTAACTTGAAGGCACAATAGCTCAGTAATCCTGGGGTCGAGGGTTCAAGTTCTATTCTCACTGAACTTTTTTCTTTGCCTAAAAAATCTTTGTAAATATCCCTCTACGCAGGTAAGCGTTTCAAACAGAATAAAGAAAATACTTAACTACAAAAATTCATTCAAAAGGCTAGAATTATTATTTTTCTATAAAATAGGTGTGTGATTTCATTTTTGCATCTATTCTTTAGGTATCACGCTCAAATAGTAAATGTCTAAGTACTTAAATTACATCTAAGTCTATTACTCACCATACATCTTCGACCATTGTGCCGGTGGCCTCCAGTCAGGATAATGTTTCGGAAATTTTTCTCTCGTCCAGTATGTATGTAGAACTACTTTGTACACAGTCATTTTTTCTGGATTGCAGTCATTTCTATCCATCGTCGTTGACGCTACCGCGACGATTGCTGACAGCAACGCAAGCAAAATACGCGTCATTTTGGAGCTGTTATACCGGTATTTTTTATCGACACTTGCACAACACTATCATAGTCTTTTCACAGTGAGGTCTCGCGTACTGTCACATGTTTTTTTGTACCTGCGAAAAGAAAACACAGCTCTTTGAAGTTTTAGCTTTGTGTCTTTTTGGAGACTATTACTTTGTAAACGTAAAGACTTTTGTAGCGTTGGGAAAAAAGTGGTTTGGTGATAAAGAAATAAAAGTAAATGGAATTTTTGTGGCAACTCAATAAAAAATAATGGAAGAAATAATGTTGCGTTCTAAAAACGTTGAAGGGAACGTTTCGATATTCTTGTTTCTTTAGGCGCCTAATTTTATTTGTTTATTGAAAAAATGGTGTGGTGAATATAACTCTGGAGAAATAAATATATCTTCTTATGACATTAATCGACGAGGTTACAATATTTATGTACAGGGAGGTAGATATTTTGTCATCTACGCACGCATTGTGAAGCCTCTTGGTTTCTTTTGCAATAGGCCTATGACATTAGCGTGACATTAAAATTTTGTCTATGGAAACTTTTTTAGTTGATAGATTGATGTTTTCGTTTTAGTTTTGTATGAGATGGCATTATCTTGAGTGAAATATCATTGATTTGAATGAAGCCTCAGGCAATTTAGTCCATGTTGTATGTTACATATTTATTAACTTCACTAAAGTGTTTTAGGTCAAATAAATTATATATGAGCCTAAGTACAAATGCCAGAGCATCAGGTTACCCCAGTTTTGTTGCAAAATCATAGTAACCTGATGTGTTAGACACTCTATATCCCATACACTGCGTTGTGGTCTTGATTAAAAATACCCGAAAGAAAATATATTTTTTTCCATGAATCTTCTTCTTACCGTGTATGTATAGTTAAATGTGTGGCAAACTTAGCTAACCCTGGTGTCAAAGTTTTCAAACCGCACAATGACCTCTGACTTGGTTTTAACGACTGTAGTCAATCGACAACAGCCGGGACCGACAGCTTAACCTACCCTCCGAAGCACGGAAACGCTAGAGATAAATTGCCACTTTGGTCGCCTATCCGGTTACCTGTCTATGTGTGCGTTGCTTAACCTCACTAATCGGTTGAAATCAGGGAGCACCACTGGGCTACGAGCGATACAATGTTTCCATGAATGAAATGACGTAGTACACTCTAGGCACGTGTGTGAGGTCATTCACCCGGTTATATTTTCAGCTCCTTTATAGAAGATATTGAAATTGTTGTAACAACTCCAAGTTTGTCTGTTACGACCTTAATGAAGTTAGCCCCTTCTTTTCAAGTTTTTACAGCAGGGATGGCGAACCTTTATGGATTGACGTGCAGTTTTTAAAAGAAATTTCGAATGAGACCATAGACGTGCCAAATCAAATATTGTTGACTTATTGTTTTTTTTATATTTATTATAAGATGGGTTAACTCTTGACCTCAATCTTGAACATAAAGGTCAAAGATGAGGTCGACGATGGAGCGAGTTAACCCAGAAAATGCCTATAAAGGCACTGGTACTCCTACGCACCGACGGAACACAGCAGGCTGTTTGGCGTCGGACTTCGGTAGGAGGGTGGTCGCGAACCAGACGGCCCTTTACAGAGCTTACCACACCGCATGAGACCATAGGACGACACCTCAGATTCAGAAAAAAATGAAGTGTCGTTGCCTGGGATGGATTACTAGGAGGCAGGTCTCATTTGTGTTTCCTTAGTCGCCTCTTACGACACCCATGGAAAGAGATGGGGTGATGTTATTCTCAACCGATCACCACACGGCAATACGGCAATTGTGAAAATATTAAAATTAAGCTTAGAAAAGAGCGCTTCTTGACTACCATGCCTACTCATTCCGTAACGTAAGCTCGCTGGTTGAACTGCATAGATAGAGTGAATTTTGTTAATTTATTTACTACTCGTAGTATAGTAAGTATTCTATTATCTATGCTTTGTCAATCGGTGGCGTGCCCAAAATATTTTGTGCCATTGGATGGCCATCCATGATCTACAGTTTATTAAGAAGATTGAAGTAGTTGAAATATTTTATGAACAAATTGTAGTGTTGTCGCGTTGTCGATGTCGACGGAAAGTCTTTTTTTGATAAAAGTACCTAAGCGCTACATACTTAGGCTCATATAAAAGTTTTCCCTTATGTCATAGGTCTCTTGAAACATATACAAAGATTGATACGAATACCTATGACTCGAGAACAAACATCTGCTTTTTACACAAATATTTGTCCTGACTGAGAATCGAACCCAGGACCCGTCAATCAAGAGGAAGCGCCACTGCCACTCGAACAAACGAGCCGTCATAGTGTTAAGCAAGGATCCAGATTCAGTACAACAAGGTCTAAAAGTAATGGACTCGTAGGTAGCAAAATCGGTCTGTTCCAAAAAACAAATGAAAAATTGATTAAGTTCCTCGTCATCAGCCCATATTCATACCTTTCCTTTAAAACAGTGAAGAGGACTTAGGTCATAAGTCCACCATGCTGGCCCAATACGCTTTTTGAAAACCTAATTTTTCAGGTGTTTTCCTTGTTTTCCTTGCTAAGCAATTGAAAGGTTGAAAAAAATCGAAGAAAATTAAGGCACATGGAGAGCCGGTATCTAAAATAAAAGCACAGAATCTGTACAGAAGTATATAATACTAGCTTTTCCCGCGGCTTCGCTCGTGCAAAGAACTTTTTTAGTCACCCATTTCATTTCCAAAATTTTTGATTTTTGTAAAATCGTGAAACGCGTGTCCGTTTATTTTCTTCAAGATATATCTTGACGAAGTTTCAAGAAGTCAAAATGTCCAAAAAAATTGTTTTCTCCATACAAACTTTGAACCCCCATTTCACCCCTTAGGGGTTGAATTTCGAAAAATCCTTTCTTAGTGCTCTCTAAGACCTCATAAGAAACCTACGTGCTAAATTTGAAATCTCTAGACCCAGCGGTTTGGGCTGTGTGTTGATATGTCAGTCACCAGTCAGTCAGTCACAAGAGATCAGCTCCACGAAAATCGTCACAAAAAGTGCGACTTCTGTTATGCGGTCATTTATAAAACATTCTGTTCGAGAGAGCTGCTCTGAATCACAATAACGGCACATTTAATAGATATAGTTTTATATGTCTCTACCTCAAGGGAGTACTAACTTACTTACTCTCTTCTCCCTCCTACGAGCTGTCTAGACGCTCTGATGTCGCTCACTCTATTGGATTAGGTCGAAAAAAAAAACTTGTATTTATAATTGATTATTTTAAACTGCCTGGAGCCAGATTTGACGAGGCAAAAAATTTTTTTCAAGAAAATAAACAATCTCATATCATAAGTGTTGAGGTTCAACTTTTACTTTAATTATTCGTTTAGACATTCACAACATAAACAAATAGGATTACTCGCATTTTAAGTAGAGATAAAAGGGCCTTAGAGACACAAAATACAGACTCCAATAATTTTCAATAATTTATTACCTTAAAGTACACACAACAGCACATCAGATTAAACAGTTGCACTACGAAAACGGCCAGTATTACGAGCTCAGTAAGAGCGAGCTCAAGGTCAAAGTGGGGTAACCTGATGTGCTGTTGTGTGTACATAATAGGACCCGAGTGCATTGTAAAATAATTGTAAAGATTCAGTGATGAGTGGGGTGTAAAGTTTTTATGTGGTAGCTACATATTCATCATCTACACAATATGGGGACTGTGATGCATCGCGCTTATTCAAATAAAACACACTGTTGTGTCCACGACACAACCACACCCGAACTTTATTTGTAAGTGCTTAATGTAAACCTGTAAAGACCTTTCAGTGTCGAGTATATTGCCCTTAACTTTTCCTCTAAAAGACACGACCCTTGAGACTTCAAAAGCTATCACATTACAACACTTAAGCTACGACAATCCTTTGAGCTGTCTCTGGATAATTACGCCACTTGGTCTGACCACAGCCTAATCTAAGGAAAGTCCCCTCAACCTCTGAGTGCCTTAAAGTACTTAGTTTAAAATTTAATAGGGTCCTTTAAGCAAGACAGAATATCAAAGGCAACTCTTACAGCTGACCAAACCTAAAACACTTATAAATCTTGAGAATTTACTAAGTGTACATTTTAAATAAGGTCATAAATTTTCCCATGAAACAGGATAGCTTTAACTCAGGGAATATAAAAACAATTTAAAAATAAGTTGACAAAAAATCTTATTTTCCTAAAATAGCAATCTGTTGATCGCACAACTGTTCGCGATTGATAATATTTCTATGTATGATAATTGTATTCAAATTACTTTTTTTAGTTTTAAGGCTTGAAGCGTTAATTGACGCTTATGTCAGCCTCACAGGAGACTGATGTCTTTCTAGTAATAAATTAAACACTGCGTATAACATGTGCAAATACTGTTCTTCAGAGGTTTTTGGCGGGTACCTACGGATAATGGGTAATTATTATTAGTGAACCCTTACTGAAATTTGTAATCGCATTCATGTATGGAAATCAAGGCCTCAAGCGTCAACCGTGCCGAATAGTTTATTTAAGTTTATTACAATAGTACATTAGCAATATTTTACTAAGAAGAACGAATCCTTTGTCTAGTA